>JAKSZU010000001.1:257138387-257738387 GCA_026018925.1 Tupaia tana
AGACTGGGCTAGTGGGGGCACAGGTCACTTCCAAGCTGGGTCCTACATACACGTCCACTTGTGGGTCTTTGAGCACTTTCTGACTTTCTGGCCCCAAAAGATGTTCCAGACTCATCTTGTATTTTTTTCTACCCCAATTCTGGGGTCTGCCATTTCTCCACAGAGTGCTGGTTCCTTGCAGTGGAAAACGGGATTCAGAACCAAGATCTGGGTGTTAGACTGTTCTAACTGCCACTGTGCTGTGATTGCCACCAGGGTCCCCTCTGCAGACACGTGCAGAAATACATACCTACTTACTTTCTTACTCATCCATTTCTATATATGTATTTTTTTGAAGAATTATTTACCTTTATTTACTTATTTAAATTTGACTAGAGGGGGATAGAGTGAGAAAGAGCAAGAGAGAGAGAGAGAGAGAGAGAGAGAGAAAGTGAGATAGCAAGCTGCCAGGTCCAGGACTTGAACCAGCCACGGTCAGCCATGTGGGACTACAGCGCCCTTAACCACCCCGCCACCTGCTGCCCCTTCTATGTATGTATTGTTTTTTAAATAATTATTTTATTTAACTTTATTTATTTTAATTTGACCAGGAAGGAACAGAGCAAGAAAGAGAGGGAAAGTGAGAAAGCTAGTCACCAGGTCTGGGACTTGAACCATAGTTGGCCATGTGGGAGTCCAGTACCCTTAAGCACCATGCTACCTGCTGGCCCCTCTATACAAGTATTAAAACCCACAAGTGGGGCCAGCAGGTGGTGCAGTGGTCAAGGCACTGGATGACTACAATGTGCGTCCTGGATCTGGAGACTTGACACTCAGGCTTGGTGTGTACGTTCCCAAAATTCCAGGAGAAGCATGGAAGAGAGAGGATTAAAGCATTGCCATCCCTCCTGGGGTGGGGGGGTGATTCCTCACTTTCCCTCTCACTGTCTTTCTCTCTGGCGAGCATACACACCCTATGGCAAAGAATCTTACAAAACAACAACCAAAAATCCCCACAAGTTTGGGCCAGCCCATGGCATGGTGGTTAAGGTGGCTGGATCTCACATGGCCGACAGTTTGAGTTCCAGAGTTCTGGACTCATCAGCTTGAAAACCACACTGGGTGTGTATGTGTGTGCACACACGTGTGTTCCTAAAATCCCAAAAAGAGGGAGAGAGGGAGGAGAAGGGACTGTAACATGACCATTCCCCACAGGGAGTGCTTTCTCTTTCTCTCTGTCCAGTGAGTACACCTGCCCTCTGGCTAATTAAAAATAAAACAAAAAAACTAAGTTCACAGAGAGGTCCAATCCCACTTCTATTCCACAGGGTTTATTTAATTCTCCCCCTTTCCACATTTGAACTCCATTACATTTAAAACCTGGACTCCTGGAGTCTTCAGTACATTCTCTTATTTGTGGGCTGTCCCAGTGCGGAGCCGATCTGACTATGGGCCCGGCTCCTTTGCTCCGAGCGCCAGCACACTGCTGCTGCAAGGGCAGAGTTTCCTCCCTCTCTCAGGGCACGGCACCGTGTGCCTGCTGAGTCCCATGTGGACCTTCAAAGCCAGTGCCTTTGGCTCCCAGGCAGGGTCAAAGCCCAGGTTCCAGTGTACACGCTGCCCTAGCAATGCCAAGATGGACATGGGTGCTGAAGGGTTCTGCTTTGGATGGGACTAGATAGTCTTTGAATTCTTATCTTGGTTATTTTGTTCATGTTTTTCTCATTTTTACTCCATAGTTAAGCCTTGTATGTAATGTTTAAAGAAGTGTCAGACAAAATAATGATTACTGTGGAGTGGGGTGAATGAAAGAAATATGAAATAGAAGATTTAGAGACCAGTAGATGGCGTAATGGTTGTCACTGGACTCCCATATAGTTGACTGTGCTTCGAGTCCTGGACCCAGTGACTTAACGCTCACACCATGCGTTGTGTGCGTGCCTAGAATCCCGAGAGGAGAATGAAAGAGAAAGAATTGAGGCATGGCCATCCCTCCTGGGGGCTGATTTCTCGCTTTGTGTCTCTGTCTTTCCAACAAGAGCATGCCCCACATGGCAAAAATCTCTCTCTCAAAACAAAGAAAGAAATAGAAGATTTAAACCCATTCTTGAGGGAGGTAAAGGGTACAGCGGGGTCATACAGGCAGTAGCAATCTCAACTCTGAACGCTCTCCAAATAGAATACATCAGCAGTTCAAGATCTCAAGTGACGCATTCATACTATTTTATAACTGTCCTTGCAAAAAAATGTTGCCTGTCAGTTCATCATTTGGATCATCCACCCCCTTAACTTTCAAGTTTCAGGAGTGTCAAGACCAAGTTTAGTATATTGAGTGTTGAAGAGTTCTTTTATTAAACCTTCAGTTATTCTTCAATCTTAAGTTCATAGTGGGAGGAATAATATCATGCCTCTGGACAAATGATCCGTTGGTAAGCTCAGGATGGAGTCCAATTATGTAACAAATGTGGGCAACCACTCTGATAATTATCGGAACTTATTCCTACCTTGGGAAAATGGAGTCTGCGGCCATCATTATTTTCATGTAGAGATGTGGTTCACCGAATGGGAATAATTGCCCAAGTGCCCTTTTACTAAAAAATAGCCAAGCCCCCGGGAACGGTAGTACGTATGAGTATGTGTACGTACTCGGCACACATCAGATGTGGTGTTGAGCACTGTATGTGCATCGTCTCTTTTAATCGCAACGATCGTGGGCTGTCTGGGTTCTATTATTGTCCCCATTTACAGATGGAGAAACAGGCTTGTAGTCTGTGGTTCAAAACCCAGTTCTCACATGTAATAGACATTACAGTGTAGCGGGTTTTTTATTTATTTATTTTTTTGGAGACAGAAAGCGAGAAATCACCCCCCAGAGGGGATGGCCACGCCGCAATCCCTTCTCCTCCATTCTCCTCTTGGGATCTTGGGCACGCACGCACACGCACCCGGCGTGAGTTTAAGCCACCGGGTCTGGGACTCGAACCGCGGTCGACTACATGGGAGTCCAGCGACATAGCCATTACGCTAACTGCTGGTCCCCAAGTGTAGCGGTTTTAATGTGTTATGAGAGTTCTCCAATTCCAAGCGAAATAAAAGGCCTCTGGTTCACTTAGGGGAAAAGGGAGTGTATTTCTACAATAAACCCAGGTAGCCCTGGGGGTCTAAAGCAGCAGGCCCAGCAGGCTATCGAGGAGCCGCTAGGAGAATAGATCGGCCTCAATTTGGGCCCCTCAACATAGAATCACAAGGGACATTGCTGTGTGCTGACTCCATCGCTGGAGAGATGGCGCTTGCCGGGCAGTCGCACCAAGATTAGATGCAGATGGGGAGAATTCTCCATAGGACTGTAAGGAAACTGTTACCCAAAGATGAAAAATAGATGATGGGAGACAAAAACACACAATATTTGTTCTATAGATTTGGTTGTTAATAGAGCAGGTTTGGGGACTACCAGGTGGTGTAGTGGTGAAGGTGCGGGACTCCAACATGATCAACTGAAGTTCGAGTCCTGAGCCTGGCAGCTTGAAAATCATGTCAGGTACATGTGTGTGTGCACCCAAAATCCCAGGAGGAGAGTGGAGAATGGATTGCCACGTGACCATCCTCCTGGGGGTTGATTTTTCCCTTTCCCTTTCTTTGTTTCTTGCCAGTGAGTGCACACCCCATAGCAATAAATATATATATATATATATATTTTAAATACAGACTTGAGGGACCAGCAGATGGCACAGTGGTTATGTTGTTGGACTCCCACATGGCTGACCATGGTTCAAGTTCTGGACCCGGTAGGTTAAACTTATACCAGGTGCCTCTGTGTGTGCCCTAAATCCTGAGAGGGGAATGGAGAAGAAAGGATTGCAGCCTGGCTATCCCCCCCAGGGGGTGATTGCTTGCTTTCTGACTCTCTATCTCTGTCTCTCCTACGAGCACAAGTGCCCTATAGTAAAAATCTCCCTTAAAGAGAAAAAAATAAGAAAGCATTCCTGAGGCAGGAACTTCAAATGTGGAGGCCACTGTTTTCTGTGCAGGTTGGGCCAGTTACTAGTTTTGCACTTCCACGCACGGGATGGAGTCCCACCATCCATCTCCTAGGGTCGTGTGAGGGTGACATGAGGGGAGCCGTGCAAGGTGGAGTGTAAAGCACATAGTAGGCTCCTTAATACATACGGTGTACGTAATATGGGGATGGTTTTTAAGCATCACCTTGCTTCATTCCATCATTAGCGTCACACAAAAACCCCATTTCAGCTCCATTTTCACATTTAAGGAAACTTGCTTGGGAGAAGGGGGCATGTCTAAGTGACCTTTTCAAAGTCACACAGCTGATCACTGGTGAATCAATACTTTAATCGTGCTATTTGAGCTTTAAAATTTGTCATTTTAGCTTCTAGATAAGAATCCTTTAAAGTAACTTCTAATGTATTTCAATATCCTCTAAATAATAATGGAATTTATACTGTATAAATCAATGTAGGTCTAAGATATTTTTGTCTTTAGATGTTTTCGAAGACAATTTAAATGCAGCAGACTATCTGGTTTGGTCTATGTGACATGCATTAATCTAGAGATACTAAATATTTTTTTTGCTGCTGATTCTATGCTATTCCTCATAGAATAACAGAAAACAGACATTATTGGTCAAAAGTAAGAAAATTACAGGCTGCATGAGAAACTGAACATATTTATTTAGGAAAGCTTCTTTGTGAGTTGCAAAAAGTCATTTAGCAATTTCTCATACACTCTGGTTAAGGGAGAGTGACAGCAGTTGGTTTAGAATTTAGCCAGGTGGGTTTCTAACCCTGCGAAAGCTGTTTTTGTAGATTGTCCATTGGTGGATCTAGGCTGGTCTGAATTCACGTTATATTACTTGACATGTATATACATGTTCTGGTTGAGGATCTTGGCAGGTTAAGAATATTTGCAAATGACCTGCCACTGCAAGAAGTAGCTCTTGTAAGAGAAAAATTAGTACCCAAAGGAATCCTGATCAGTTTGTACAATAGACAATGAAATGTCACCTGTCTTTCTAAACCCATGGCACAAATATACATGGAGAGGTAAAGCCTACAATTCTAACTTCTTTTTTTTTTTTTTTTTTTTTTTTTTTTAACCATAGAGTACCTCTGCTCACTGGAGAGAGTCAGAAACACAGAGAGAGGGAAAGTGCAATCTCACCCCCCGGGGGGGGATGGCCAGACTGCAGTCCTTTCTCCATTCTCCTCTCAGGACTTTGGGCATGCATGTACACACCTGGTGTATTTTTCTGACTGCTGGGTCCAAGACTCGATCTGTGGAGTCAGCTATGTTGTATCCAACACCTTAACCACCACCCCACCTGCTGGCCCTAGAATTCTACCTTCTTTATTTTATTTTTTTAAAGAGATAGAGACAGAGATAAAGAAAGTGAGAAATCATGCTTCCCGCCCGCCCCCAGGGGGATAGCCATGCCGCAATCCTTTCTCCTCCATTCTTCTCTCAGGATCTTGGACACACATGCACATGCGTAAAGCATGAAGTTTAAGTCGCTGCACCCATCGGGAACTCAAAGAGCGATCGACTGCGTGGAAATCCAGTGACGTAAGCATTATGCCACTGCTGGTCCCCTCTAACTTTTTAAAAGAAGTGTTTTATTGGCCTACAAAGTATAAAATAGCTGCCAAAAAGAGTAATGGGGTAGGGCCACATTATTAATAGACTAACGCATTCTGTAATTGCTACAAGACTTTAAAATAAAGGCGGTAATGAGCCTACTTCATTCTATCGCCAAGACCTCTCTAGAAGCTATTTATTAATAAACATTGACTCTCCTTTTTTTTTTTTTTAATCCTCTCCAGTAAGTAATTAATGCACATTATATAGAAAATTTGGCAGGCATAGAAAAACAGAAACAAGAAAAAGGAAAAAGCACCTGTACTAAATGTAGTACTTCTATCACTTTGGCTTATTTCCTTCTTTTTTGCAATGCAATGCTTATATAATCGATATGTATACAACTCTGCACCATGCCTTTAGAGAAAATTCACATTTATAAACATTTTATAAGGATTTTAATTTTTGCCAAAGGTTCATACACTTACCAGAGAGAGACAGAGAAATGGATGAGGGGGAGAGTGCTCCCCAGTGGGCATAGTTGGGACATGATTCCTTCTTCTCCATTTCTTGGGATTCTGGGTACACATGCACACATGCCTGGTGTATTTTCCAAGCTGCTAACGGCAGGATTCAAACCACAGTCAGCCAGTGGGATTTGGCACCCTTAACCACTAGGCTATGGAACTGACCCTATAAACATCTTTCTTTAAAATTAAAAAATAATTTAACAAGTTTATTTTATTTTCTTTCTTTCTTGGGAGAAAGACGGGGGGGCTTCAAAAAGTCTGTGAAGGGGCCAAGTGTGGGTGCAGCAGTAATGCTCCTGGAGCCACGTGGAAATGTTTGTATCCCAGGGCCCCCTTCACGCGCGATGTGCCCAGGATCCACTCTGGCTGATCCCGGTGTGAGGATCCTGTCGGGGATGCCTGTCTCACTCATGGAAGAAAGAAAGAAAAAATTTTAAAGCTTCATGGGAAATGGAGTTCAAGTATGAGTTTATTTTGGTGCAAAACTTTGATATCTATGCATAGTTTTTCATAACACTTTCTGTGAATTTTTTCAAGACCCTTGTATTTTGGGTCTTGTCCCTGCTCGGTCACCCAAAATGTATGACAAGCATGATGTGTGAAAATGAACAAGTGTCTTGTAATAGGAAGACCGCTGACTGGGGATGTGGGAGGCTCGATGTTGCAACTTTCTGTGGGGTCTTGGCCAAGTCTCTGGTCCTCTCTGAACTTGAGTTTTATCTGTCAAATGCACTTGGAGTGGAGTTAGATGGGATCATTTATCAGATCCTTTGCTATATTATAATTCTATCGCCCAAGTCAAACATCTCGTGTTACTTAGAGCATTCTCTTCTATTTCTTAGATCCAAGACACTGTGGGGAATAGGTAAGAAAAGTAAGACCTGGCAAATGAAAGCCTTTCTGGGTCCTCACAGCTGTCGACCTCCACATGGCACTCCCCTTCCTCATTAGAATTATAATCCAGTGGGTAGAAACCAAACACCACATTGGCGCCAGCAGTTAGTGTACTGGCTATGTCGCTGAACTCCCATGTAGTCGACTGCGGTTCGCGTCCTGGACCCGGTGGCTTAAACTCACGCCGGGTGCATGTGCATGCGTGCCCAAGATCCCGAGAGGAGAATGGAGGAGAAGGGATTGTGGCGTGGCCACCCCCCCCCCCCGGGGGGTGATTTCTCGCTTTCTGTCTCTATGTCTCTCTCTCTGTCTTTCTGGTGAGCACGCACGCCCTATTGCAAAAAAATCTCTCCAAAAAAAAAAAATAATAATAATAATAAATAAATAAAAAAGAAAGAAACCAAGCACCACATTAATCCAACCCTCTGTTCTTAGCGAAAGAGAAACCTGCTCACATAATTTTAGCATCTTGCATCCAGTGTTCTTTTGTTGGATGGATTTATTATAGATCTCTTTAAATCTGAAGTAGGGAATTTTTTTCTTGTTAAAATGGTTGTCCCCAGAGGGGTTTTCCTCGTGGAATCATATTTTGTTCATAATAAATTGGTTTTATTAGTAGTTTTCAATGGTATTAAACCTTAAGGGCTCAACTCAACATCTAACCTTTAAAAGAATAATTAGCTGGAGCTATTTAAAACTCACCATGTTACGGATTTTTAAAAACTCATGCAGGCCGACAAAAAATATCGTCTCCTTTAAACCCTTTCTTCTGCAAGATAACCTAAGAAAATGAGATATTCCTTAGAAATAAGGGAACTTCTGCAAAGAACAATGAAGGTGATAAATTTTTAATGCCCTGCATGACCTAACTCTCCATTTTTGGCTAAAGTAGGGGATAGAATCTGAAGAGGACACAGACAAATTCAGGGTAGACACAATTTCCTAATTTATTTATAGTTTGCTATCTCTAGAAAGAATGTAGAAATTCAAAAGAGGAGGTTTTTAATTGTGAGGCACAGGGCTAAGGAGGGACACTGTTTGGTGAAATTATTAAAAAAATAAAGCAAACAGCTGATGCTTTGATTAACAAAATAAGACAAATTCAGATCTTATAAAGTGTTTATTGAACTACTCCCTTCTACTCTAATCTGTGATCAGAAAACTTAGAAATAGAGACAGAAACGAATAATGAGTAATGCCCGTGCTTCCTCTTAGCCTGTTGAATTAGTTTTCGTTTGTTTGTTTTGTTTTGTTTCTTTTTGTTTTTTGATTTTTGTCATAGGCCATGTGCGCTCGTCAGAGCGAGAGAAAGTGAGAAATCACCCTCCAGAGAGTGTGGCCATGCCACAATCCCTTCTCCTGCATTCTCCTTTCAGGATTTTGAGCATGCAAGCACATGTGCCTGGTTTGATTTTTCAAGCCTCTGGTTCTAGGACTTGAACTGTGGTCAACCGTGTAGAAATCGAGTGCCTTAACGACCACGCGACCTGCTGGCCCCAGCCTATTGAATGTTAAGCCCTCAAGTTACCCAAAAGTGGGACTGGTGGAAGTCAGATCTGTTTCTAGAAGGCTGACTATGCTCCGGCCTCTCAGGCTAGGGTTACCTTGCCTGGAGTGTTCAAGTTGACCTGGAACAGAATTCAGGCCTCCATGTGCTTCCAGTCTCCCTAGTGGTGGGCACTACCACTGTGCACGGCCCTGGGTCATGAGGTCCGTTTTAAGTAGTGGAACCTACCTGAGGGGCACAAGGAGGAAAAAGAAAAAAGGTGTGGTCTGGCATCGAATAGTTACGTGCTTAAGAACCTGGACACAGCGTTCTCCTCAATAGACTAGAGCTGCGCGGATCAGATAGCGGCTGACGATAGGACCATGGAGAGCACCAAGACAAGAGGGGAGAACTATTGAGCGCCTCCTGCTGGCAGGCAGCTGGGCTGGGGCAGAAGGAGAAATGGAGGCTGCAAATCTAAAAGAACATTCCGGGACCAGCAGATAGGGTAATGATTACGTTACTGGACTCCCACATAGTTGACCTAGGTTTGAGTTCTGGAACCACGACTTCAAACTCATCCCGGGTGCATGTGCATGCATGCCCAAATATCTGGGAGAATGGAAAGGGATTGTGGTGTGGCCATCCCTGGGTGAGTGTGTGTGTGTGTGTGTGTGTGTGTGTGTGTGTGATTTCTTGCTTTCTGATGCTCTCTCTGACGAGTGCAAATGTCCTATAGCAAATATTTCTCTCAAGAAACAACATGTGAAGGCTTAACTGCATTCTGAAGAAAATAATTTTTTCTAAATGAAAGGTGTGGCTTTACAAGGGGTATCAGGGCTGGGAGATTAGCTGAGAATGTGAAGCATGGTAGGATGTGGACAAGCTGAGATTTCTGACAGGCGTGGGTTTAAGGCTGGAGAGCAGGTGGACTGAGTTACAGTGTCAGCTCCGCCACCTTAAGGCACGTCAGTGGATTTCTCTCCACCAGTGGGGAATGAGCCCTGAGACCTGAGTCTGGACCTGGCTATGGGCCCCAGGACAATGCCTCTCGGCCTCAGCAGAATAGTGAGAACGGGGAAGGTAATGAACATCCATACTTTGGTCCACACAACGTTCATTCCCCTATTTGCTAGTAATAACACCTGATTTTCCTCTGGGAAACTCACCCCTTCCCAGCTCCAAACAGGAAGAACTGCACCCCTGGCTCCAGGGCTGAGCACGTGACATCAGGCGGAGACACAGTGATTGGTTCAGAGTCGAGAAGTTGACTCAGGTCAGGCCAAAGAAGCCTGCTCCAGACTGTTTTTAAACCATGGTGGTTGTTAAACTGGTAGGAGCTAATCCTGGGGTAGTGGCCAACTTTGCCCCTTTGATGTTTCTTGGGGGACAGATGGCCTAAGAATGAATCCAACACAGGAGAGATTTAAAGATGGAGACACAGAGAAAGGTGGGGGAAGAGAGAAAGCTAATGATATTGTTTGGGGTCACCTCAGTCCACTCCTGGAACTTATTATACGAGGGGACTTCAAAATGTTTGTAGAGGGACCAGCAGTTGGAGTAAGGGCTATGTCGCTGGACTCCCACGTAGTTGACTGAGGTTTGAATCCCGGACCCGGTGGCTTAAACTCACGCCGGGCGCGTGTGCGTGCGTGCCCAAGATCCCGAGAGGAGAATGGAGGAGAAGGGATTACGGCGTGGCCATCCCCCCTGGGGGTGATTTCTTGCTTTCTGTTTCTCTGTCTTTCTGGCAAGCGCATGCACCCTATAGCAAAAACCTCTCAAAAAAAAAAAAGTTTGTATAAAAATGAGATTAAAGTATGAGTAGTTTGAGGCAAAAAAAGAAATTTGAAATCTGCACATAATTTTGGGAGAGGTCCTGGGGCCTCGCTAAGCACGGCAGGTACCCATGGGCTTCTGATCTGGGTTGGCCGAGACTAGGAGTGTGGTATGAAGATTCTGTTGGCAGTGTCTGTCTCATTGTTTCTCTCTCTCTCCCATGGAAGAAATAAGTAAATTCTAAAAGGGAGTCGGCAGCCGGTGGCGTGGTGACTAAGGCAGCTAGATTTCACAAGCCAGCTGTGAGGTTTGAGCCCCAGATCTGGCAGCTTAAAAAGCACACCAGGCATGTGTGTGTGCAGGCCCAAAATCCCAAAGGAAGAGATGGAGGGCAAGGAACAGTGGCATAACCATTCCCCACGAGGGTTGCTTTTGCATTTTCCTTTTCTTCCTGTTTTTCTTTGCCTAGGACCCATGCCCATTAATTTAAAAAAAAAAGAAAGAAATTTGCCTTTTTTCCCCACTGTCATGTTTCATGGAGCATGAAACATGCTTTCTTTAAGTTATTTATTTAATTAATTTTATTTGTTATTATTATTTAATTTGACCAGAGAGAGACAGAAAGAGAAAAGGAAAGTGAGAAAGCAAGCTGCCAGGTCTGGGACTCAAGCCATGGTCAGCCAGTGCCTTCTTCACCACCACTGCCCGCCCCTCACGGAGCAATTATATTCAGCCTTTGCTGCTGATTGTCGATGTCAGCATCTCTGTCCTCACTTCTCGGTATCATCTAACCGTTGATGCTCGGTCTGTGTTGGTTGAGAGGCATCAGCCTTAGAAACCGTGCGATGTTGTTATTGGAAACACAGGGAACAAGCCTCCCATGGAAACCTATGTGAGACCTCTACGTCAGAAGCACTGAGTGGATTGCCGTCACAGTGAGGGAGAACGTGCTCAGAGATGGATGAACTGTGGGATATTCCCTGCTGTATAGATTAGGGAACAAAGTGAGAAAAAGCAGATTTCTTTTCTTTTTTTTTTCTTTTTAATGAGATTTTTGCTATTGGGCAAATGTGCTCACTGGAGGCAGAGAGAGAGAGACAGACAGAGACAGAGAAACAGAAAGTGAGAAATCACCCCTCAGGGGGATGGCCACACCACAATCCCTTCTCCTCCGTTCTCCTCTCAGGATTTTGGACATACATGCACACATGTGAGAACTGCCCAGCTGAGCCCAGCCATTGCAAAGAACCTCGGGAGATGCGAGTGAGAGTTCCTTTGTGGGATCGGAGGGAGGTGGCCTCACACCCATGATAAAGCAGCCAGTATATCCCAGTTGCTTTCATGTAAAATCACATCTATATGTGTAAACATGCATAAAGGGGAGCTTGGAAAAGGGTCACCAAATTATTTATTTTTTATCTTTGGAGAGGTTTTTGCTATAGAGCACGTGCACTCACCAGAAAGACAGAGAGAGACAGAGAGACAGAAAGCAAGAAATCACCCCCAAGGGGGATGGCCACACTGCAATCCCTTCTCTTTCATTCTCCTCTTGGAATCTTGGGCATGCACACACATGCGCCCAGTGTGAGTTTAAGCCACTGAGTCTGGGACTCAAACCGTGGTCGACTACATGGGAATCCAGTGACATAGCCATTACACCAACTGCTGATCCCACTTGCCAAATTATTAATGGTGGTTATCTCAGGATTACGACATCCTGGTGACCTTTACTCTCTACATTTCAATGAACTATTGACTAGAGACAGAGTATAGTATAGACTATATACTATTTAATATAATTACATATTATCAATTATATATTATTGAGAGTAGAGTGGAAGAAAAATAATAAACTCAAGAAAAATAATAAACTCTATGACGCAGTGGACAGTCTTAGAGATTGTTATAGTGATTATCTTTAGGTAGCAAAATTAAAAAGACTTAAGTTTTCATCACTAGGCTTCTATTCAGATCCTGGTTCAGGTGTGGTTAAGAATCTTGCTTAACACTGCAAAGCTGATGTATCAGTCAGGACTTCTACTTGAAACAGACCGCCCCTGAATGATCCAAGCATAAAAAAAATTATTAAAACTCTCAGCAAACTATGAGTAAAGCAGAACTTTCTCACCCTAATAAACAACATTTTGGACCAGCAGATGATGTAATGGTTATGTCTCTAGACTACCATGTAGTCGACCATAGTTTGAGTACCAGACCTGGTGGCTTAAAACTTATGCCAGGCACGTGTGTGTGCATGCCCAAAATCCTGAGAGGAGACTGGAGGAGAAGGGATTGTGGCATGGCCATCCCCACTGGGGGCTAATTTCTTGCTTTCTGTCTCTCTGGCTAGCGCATACGCCCTATAGCAAAAAATACTCTCATTAAAAAAAATGGGAGAAAGAAAAGAACATTTACCAAAACCTTCAGCTAACATATTTAGTGTTGAGATACTGAGCACTTTTACTCAAAGACTGAGGGAAAAACAAAGAAAAAAAGAAGTGCTCTCACCACTCTTAGTCAACATTCTAGTCAGTACAGTAAGGCCAGAAAAAGAAATAAAAGGCACAGAGATACAGAAGAAATAAAACTGTAGATAATAAATTGTCTATGCAGAAAATCCCAAAGAATTTCCAGACATTATTAGATCTAACAAGTCATTTTAGCAAAAATGTAGGAAACAAGATCAATATACCGAAATATATTTATTTAATTGTATTTTTTTGAGAGTTTTTTTTTTTTTTTTTTTTTTTTTTTGGTATAGGGCACGTGTGCTTGCCAGAAAGAGAGAGACAGAGAGATGGAAAGCGAGAAATCACCCCCCAGGGGGAATGGACATGCCGCAATACCTTCTCCTCCATTCTCCTCTCGGGATCTTGGGCACGCACGCACATGCACCCAGCTTGAGTTTAAGCCACCAGGTCTGGGACTTGAACCACGGTCGACTACATGGGAGTCCAGCGACATAGACATTACGCTAACTGCTGGTCCCCCATGTATGTATTTTTAATGGTATCATACACAGTATTACCAAAACTATGAAATACTCAGGGATAAGTAATGTGTAAGATTCATCAGTTGAAAATTACAAAATACTGATGATAAAAATGAAAGAAGGCTTAAATAAATGAGATATGCTGTGTTCATGGATCAAAGACTCAAATGATAAATATATATATGATATACATGGCATATATATATTGATATTACTTGAATAGTAAACACACATATATGTGAGTACTATATATGTATATACATACATATGTGCTATATATGCATGTGTGTGTGTGTGTGTGTGTGTGTGTGTGTACTCCTTTACCCGTTCATCTGTTGGTGGATACTTAGGCTGATTCCATATCCTGGTTATTGTGAATAGTGCTGTAATAAACAAAGGAGTGTTGGGCCAGCAGGTGTGATAGAGGTTAAGGCAGCTGGAGCCCACATGGCCGGCTCTGTGGTTCAGGCCCCAGATCCAGCGGCTTGAAAACATGCCAGGTGTGTGCACATTTGTGCCCCAAATCCTGAGAGCAGGATGGACTGTGGCATGGCTAACCCTGTGGGGGTTGTTTTCGCACTTTATCACGTTCCTTCTGCCCCTCTTTCTCTGTCTCTCTCTGGTAAGCACACACAACCTATGGCAAATGAACACAAAGTGTGGGAGTGCAGATGTTGCTGGCATACCGATGTCCTTTCTTTGGGTATATGCCTAGTGGTGGGATTGCTACGCATGTGGCAGTTCTACTTCTAGAGGTTGGAGGACCTTCCAACTGTTTTCTATAACGATATACTATTTTACATCCCCACCAACCATAGAAGAGTTTGCCTTCTCTATATCCTGATCAGCATTGGACAGTTTTTGGTCTTTTTGATAATAGCCATCCTAACTGAGGTAAGATGATATCTCACTGTGATTGTGCTTGGCATTTCCCTATTGATTAATGATGTTGAGCATTTTCATATACTTCTTGGCTATCCGTACATCTTCTTTTTAAAAAAAGTGTTCTATGGGACTCAAGGGCTCACCAGAGGGAGACAGACAGAGAGAGAGAGAAAGAAAGTGAGAAAGCACTCCCCCTTCGGGGGATGGCCATGCCACGATCCCTTCTCCTCCATTCTCCTTTTGGGATTTTGGGAACACACACTTGCCACGGGGTCCAGGACTTGAACCACACAGTTGGCCATGTGGGATCTAGCTGTTTTAACCAACACACCACCTTGCTGGTCCTGTATATCTTCTTTTGAGAAATAGTTATTGAGACTATCTGTTTACCCATTAAAAATATATTTATTATAATTTTTTATTACTATTTTAAAATTTTTTCTCTGGGCTCTCCAGAAAGAGAGAAAGAGAGAGAAAGGCACCAACTCCAGGACTTGAACCATGACTGGCCATGTGGGAATCCAGCACCTTAACCACCATACCACCTGCTGGCCCCCATTTGCCCGTTTTTAAAGTGAATTATTTGGTAGTTATGCAAGTGTATAATTTTGCCCAAATTCCTAGAACTGTACACTTCAGAGGGGTAAATATCACTCATACAAAATAAACCTTGATAACATGAACCATGCCCAGGGTCAGTGAATGCCTGGCCAGGAGAACAGAAAGCACTCCAGGTTGTCAAGCAGAGACTTAACACAGACCGAATTCATGGAATATGTGGCCCCTGGGTCTCGAGCCTGGGCCTGAGCAGCAGGAGAGGTGGATTTGAATCATCTGACAGTTTCAGTTTCTATGACAGGAGACAGGATCTGCCTTTCCAGGAGGGAGATTCAACACAGAATGGAGGGGCTCAGGAGTTAGAGAAGCCACAAGGAATAACAAACACCTGTCAGTGTGAACATTGAGGTCCCAGTCTTTATCTTTCCAACCAAGGCCAAGTTCTTAGTTCCTACATAGCAGGGTTCAGAGGGGTGCTCAGTGTGTCTCCCAGGACCCAGAACCACTTAGTTGGAACGGACACACCCTGTCCACAGACAGACCCCAGAGAAGAGGGGACCAGGCCCGTGTTTTGGAGACTAGAACTTTGAGGAGCAGCAGTGTCCAGAAAGAACAGCAAGGAGAGGCCAGGATGCGTCCGAGGAGGAGGGGACAGGCCAAATTGAGATTTTTAGCATAAAGCCCCTTTCCTCCCTTCTTCCTCCATTCTCTGTTCCCAAGAAGCTCTGGCTCCCGGGAGCTCAGGCTGCTTGCCCTTCCTCTGGTCTCAGCCTCTGCAGACCCCAGGCTACTCAGCCCTCTGTCTTCCTCCCCCTCCAGCAGTATCTGGATTCTCTCTGTCTAGGTTTTACCAACCCTCAGCACATCTTCTAAATATTCAAACAGGCCTGGGCCTCACGCTGCTAACACCCACACACCTGCAAAACAACACCTGTGGGTCTCAATCTTTTCAAACAGAGAATAACACAGCTGCGAGAAAGGTGTGGACTCCGCAGTCGGAAACCGGCAAAGCCTGGGGGTGCCTTGGGAAAAGGAAGCACAGGAGCAGAGGAAAGCGAAGGATGCGGGCAACTCCTGCACGCATGCCCACCGACCATTCTCACCCTTCCCGCTCCTCCTGCAAGGGCTGGAGGGGCCGGATGCTTCCCTGCCTACCTACCTGTGCAAGAAAAGGTATACGCTCCTCTCCTGCCCAGTGGTCCCAGGGCACTGGTAAGAGGAGCAATTTATTGCCGTTTTCCTCCCTGATCAAAGCAGATGCGCTGGCAGAAATAATCTCCTCCAGCCAGATGTTGCCATGTCTCGGTGCAGGGTTGGGCCTGTGGTGTGACAGCCATCTTGTGACCATAGGGACCAGTCAGGACCATGCTGTGTGGCTGGGGAAGGCGGAGCAGAAAGATGAAAGAGTCTGGGCTTCCGATGACATCGAGAGCCGGTCTGGGAACGTTCCTATCGAAGGCTTTCTAATTCTGTCAAACGATGAAGCCCCTTACCATTTAGTTCCTCAGCATGGCTGAGCATATTTTTTTTTAAGATTTATTTAATTTTATTTGTTATTATTTATCTTTTAATTTGACCAGAGGGAGATAGAGAGTGAGAAAGCAAGCCGCTAGGTCAGGGACTCGAACCGTGGTTGGCCATGTGGGAGTCCAGTGTCTTAACCACTGCGCCACCTGCTGGCCTCCAGCTGAGCATATTCTGATGGACACAGAAGGAAACCAACATTTGCCAAATTGCCCGGCGTGTCAGACCGTGCCATCCCTGCTTCCCATTTGAGGAAACAGAATCTCAGAAAGGCTGAGTAACCTGCTCAGGGTTACACGTTAACTGAGAAAGGACTTTAAGACATTGTGACTTAAAAAACAAAAGGGGCCAAGCAGTGGTGTGGCGGTAACGCACCTGGATCTACATGGGAGGGCCCTGGGTTTGTGTCCCAGCGGCTCCCTGAGCACTAGACATAAGCACAAGCTTGTCAGTGCTCCAGGGCAGACAGGCTGGGGGTGGATCCTGGCATGGGGACCCTGCTGGGGCTGCTGTCTCTGTGTCTTCCATGGATCAGGGTGTGACGAGACTCTATGGAGGATGCTGGCACTCCCTGTCTCCTCTGTCACGATAATGGTAACTTCGAAAAAGACAAAAGCAGTCAGCGTGCCAGATGCTATGATTTAGGCACATCCGAGCAAGTGCAATGAACCATGGCGGCACCATGATGGAAGGCTAAGAGGCACTTGGCTGGAAGAGAGGAGCTTGCTGGGCTCCAGGGAGGAAAACCACGCAGAATGGAGTCTCAGGTCTGGCTGGCCTGACCCCTGGGGCCTGAGGACTGTGGGTGCACTGTGGGAGCAGAAGGTGCTCTGTGGTGGCACAGGGCCCCAGCGGGGCTAGGTGTGAGTCTAGGGCCATGTGGGGGAGAGCACTCTGTCCCCTGCTGGCGGACCCTGGAGGGCTCTGCTCAGGAGTATACCCCAGCCCAGCTGCTCTGTGCTCGCTCTGAGGGCAGCCGGGGAACATTGTGGGTGGCAGCCCGAGGGTGCTAGGGAGCTTGGCTTCACAGGCAGCAGGCCTTGGGGGTCCAGGGTGGAACCCAGGGGACTGCTCCCGAGTCTGAACTCCCTAGCTGCTCAGGGTGCTTTGTAGAGTGATGGTGAAATGTGGGGGTGAGGGTCAGAGAAAGCCCCACACCAGGGACAGTGGTCTGAGGAGCTGGGAAATCTCAGCTACCGAAGATGGAGACGCAACTTCCCAGGAGAAGCGGATCCCTCACCGTCTAACCTCAGCCTCTCCAGGGTCCTGCTGCGTCACCGGTGGTCTTTGGAGTCACATCCAGGGTTCGGGTAGGGAAGACTCCCATGTAAAGTTTCCAGAGGTTTGCACCGCGTCCAGCATCGGAGCTGCCCTTGCATTCCTCCACACACCAAAGCCCCCAGAGCTGTTTCGCACTCTCCCAGGACCTCAGGGTATGGTGTGACATCCACTTGGGTGCCTCTGCTCTCTGCACCCTGAGGGCAGTGGGCAGCACATGCCTGGCTGTGGAGGAGGTGGCCGAGCAGCCGGTTCTCCTGTTCCCCTCCAGCACATTTCCCTTCTTTCTGTCCTCTTCTTCAGTTATCTATTTACTTTTTCAGAGGTTTTGCTTAGGGCATGTGCAATTACTGGAGAGACAGAGAGAGACAGAGAGACAGAAAGCGAGACATCACCCCCCAGGGGGGATGGTCACGCCACAATCCTTTCTCCTCTCTTCTCCTCTCAGGATTTTGGGAGGGCACGCACATGTTCCTTGGCGCAAGTTTCAAGCTGCTGGGTCTGGGATCCAAACCACGGTCGCCTACGTGGGAATCCGGGACCTTAACCACTGTGCCACTTGCTGGCCCCTCTTCTGTCTTCTTACCACAACCACAGCAAACACAACAGCTCTGTGTACTGTAAGAGGCAATGTCTTTGAGCAGAAGACCCCATGGAGCCTCTCAGAAACCTCTGCTTTACCCTCTTCCCTCTACCTCTCGGAACCCAAGAGGAATGAAGTCATGCTTCGAGTGTCCTGGCTCACCCTCGGAGGATGGTAAAAACACCTACCACCCACCGTATTCAACACCTTGTGCTTTACCGAGCCACCGAGTGTCCCAGTCGCTTCAGTGGAGCTCGAGATAGGAAAGTTCCAGAACCATCCCACACAATCCCCTCTGGGAGAACCTGCTGCCCTCAGGGGACAGCAGGTGAGGCCTCCATCTCTACCAGCAGCCCCCTTGCTTTACAAAATAGAAGTGCCACTCACCTGCTAAAACGGTTATTTTGCTTGCATAGATTTTTGTTGTTGTCGTTTTGTTTTTTAGTTTCCTTCCAGTGACATCTCCAGAGCTCCTGGGCAAAGCCACAAGCCATCGTCAATATGCCCGAGAGCTGCTCTCAAGAAGCCCCCATGCCTCTGTAGACAGGGCCTTGTCACGTGCCGATTAAGCAAGTTCTGAAGGTGAGATTCTGCTGAGCTCGTACTGCACAGAGAGAGGTTGACTCAGAAACCGATTTATCAGAAAGCTGAAGGGGGCCGGCTGGAGCTGTTGCCAAGGGCCCTGTGCAGAAGTGCTGAATGCGTAAACCTTATCATTGTTTAAAAATGAGCAAACCCAGAGACTCGGGCTTCAAAGAGCTCAGCCTCAAACCGCAGTGGGAAGCAGTCGGGAGAGCTCGCCTGTGATTCCACCACACAGAAAGGCTTTGCTTTCTCTCTCTGTCACTCCAGCCACGGAGAACAGCAGGCTGCAGGCTCAGCTCCAGCTGGAGTCTGGAGGGCCAGCCCTTAGGTGGCAACACGGGGGGAGACAGGGACCAGAGGGCTTGGGCAGCTGGGAGCCAGAGGCTGGGTAAGGGAGAAGAATCAAGGGAACAAGGAATGAGAGTGAAGGCTGCGTGCCGAGATAATGCCTGATCCAGCAGGTGTGTGTTGAGTGACTGCATGAGTGAACACGTGCCTACCACACGCCACCGTTCTAGGTGCTGGGGATACAGCTAGGATCAAACAGAACAGCCAGCTATTCCAGCTCCTACGGAGCATCCCTTCCAGAGGCAGGGAAACCGACAAAAATAGATATCACAGAGACGGACATTCTGTAGTATCCTGGGAGGAGATACGTGTCTGAAAACAGTCCGGAAGGCTCAGGGGGTGGAGTGGCTGGGGACTGGTGGGCATTGCAGCTGTAAGGCAGTAATCAGGGCAGGCCTCACGTAGCGTGCCACGGCGAAGAAGGGGGTGAAAGGGCCGGCCGTGTGGACAGCGAATGGGAGAGTACTGCAGGCCAGAGAGCAGAGCCTGTGCAGGGGGGAGTCAGCAGGGGAGGCGGGCCAGGGAGGGCTGGCTGACAGGCAGTGAGAGCAGAGGATGAGAGATGACGCCAGAACACTCCGAAGGTGGTGGGGGAAGCAGAAGGCCTGCTCGCATCAGACAGTAGTTTACTTAGGAGTTGCCGGATACAGCGACACCCCAGGGGGTAATTCAGGACTCCTGGATGCGATTAGCACTCTTCTGAAGAGATAAGGAAAGGTTCTGGAATCTGGGGGGAAAACGATCTAGTGTTAACTGCCCCTGCAGGAAGAAAGCTGGGGGAATAAGCACCCCAGTTTCACTGGCAACTCTCCCACCTGCCCAGGTTTCCCTGTAGTTCAAGCTCAACTGGAAGCCAGAGAAGCCCTTGCAAGTCAGCCCCCCAGCAGGCTGGGCTAGAGCAGAGTGGAAAAGGAGAAGCCAGCCAGAGACGCCCAGGCAGGCCAGGACAGACTGTGCAGGGTTGCCAGGGCCAGCTAAGGACTTCAGCGTCTCCTCTGAGTGTGACAGGAGGCATGGGGGTTGCTGAACAGGAGAGTGACATGATCCCACTTCCCTCATGAATGAATGGATGGTCATCATAAACACCAGCTGCAGCCTCAGCAACCAGGAGCTGAAGGAGGTTGGGAGTGGAGAGGGAGACGCAGGAGATTAGTAATGGAGGGTTTATAGGGCCAGGTGGGGGAAGGGAGGGGCACAGCACCAGCATTTAGCACCCCCAGGCTGAGACAGCTTGGATTGGCCAGGGCTGCCATGACCCTCCTCCCTCTAAAGTACTCAAGATGATGGTTCCTTCCAACTTCGTCCTCAGCCTGATGAGTTGGGCCTGGGCCCCTCAAACACTGCCACAGAGATACCAGGTACGTGGCAGTGGTTGTAGCTGCCCCAAGGCAGCCTTATCAAGCCCCCGTGCCAGCTCCCATTCGACTGTGCTGCCTTTTGCTTATTGCTATGGGTTGATTTGTGTCCCATCAAGACCATGCTGAAGTCCTAACCCCTGAACCCCAGAACACAACTTTCTTTGGAATCAGGATGCTTGCAGATGTGATTAAGGTGAGTAGGCCGGGCCCTTGGTCCAAGATGACTGATCTTATAAGAAGAGGGAACAGGTGAAACAGACACAGGAAGAAGGCCAGGTGTGGATAGAGATAGAGGCTGCAGTGATGTGGCCACAAGCCAAGGAATGCCGAAGACCGGCAGCCACTCTCAAAGCTAAGGACGGTAAACAAAGGATTCTACCTAGAGTTTCAGAGGGAGCACAGTCCTTCCGACCCCTCGTGTTTGGACTTCGGGCCTCCAGAACCGTGAGAGTACCTTTCTGTTGTTTAAGCAGTATAATTTAGAGTATTTGTTACGGCAGTCCCAGGAAAGTAATACACCTGTGCGGTCAGCTGAAATGCCTGATGAGGTGTTTTTAGGGGCATGGCTGACCCTGATTTCTGTGCTGGCTTCCTGATTTGAATCCTTTTCCCAGGAGCCTATGATAATTTCACAGCCAGATTTACCAGGAAAAAAATGACCCCTGGCTGGGCAAGTCCTGGCCTCCCTAGTGGTCAGGGTCCTGGCTTGCTGGGAACCACGGCTGAAAACGGCTGGCCCGCCAGCTGTGACCATGAGATGTAGGCAAAGTCATTCTCTGAAAAACCGGTAGGGCTCAAATGGAGGTCGAGACATCAAGAGTGTGGTGTACAGTTGGCATTTGAATAACATCTCACGAGAAAACTTTTCAGGACTTTTTAAAAAAGTTTATTTCTCAAGAGAGAGAAAGAGGCATCCCCAACAAGGTCTTCATGCCGCCACCCACCCTGCCTCAGCTAGTCAGGGTCATGGGTACCCGTGGCCTGCCTGCGGACACGTCATGACTTGAACCCATGACCTTCCCATGTGGCTTCAGCAATGCAGAGCAATTGCATCCCTGCTGTACCGCGGTGGCTGGCCAGGACTTTGTAGCTAGTTGGTGTAGTGGTTTGAATGGTGGCCTCCTAAAGAGATGTGTCCGTGTTCAAATCCTGAGTGACCTTATTTGGAAAAGAGATGTTTATAGATGTAATTAAATTAATGACCCCGAGATGAGACCATCCTGGATTAACCAGGAAGCCTCTAAATGAGAAGTGTCTGTACAAGAGACAGGAGAGAGACCAGCAGGTGGCACAGTAGTTAAGGCACTGGACTCCCACATGGTTGACTGCAGTTCGAGTCCTGGATCCATTGGATTGAAACTCACACTGGACATATGTGTCTGTATGCCCAAGATCCCGAGAGGAGAATGGAGGAGAAGGGATTGTGGTGTGGCCATCCCCCCAAGGGATGATTTCTCTCTTTCTGTCTCTTTGTCTCTTTCTGTCTTTCTGGTGTACGCACATGGCCTATAGCAAAAATCTCTCTTAAAAAAAAAGTGAAATAGAGACAGGAGAGAAGATATGGTCAGTAATGTGAAGACAGAGGCAGCAGCTGGGGTGAGGTGGCACTGGCGGCTATGAAGCCAAGGACTGCTGACATTCCCCTGGAGCTGGAGGAGGAATGGAGGGCTCTTCCCCTCGCACCTCTGGAAGGAGCATGGCTCTACTTGATTTCAGGCTTCTGGCCTCCAAAACTTCAAAGAACAAATTCCTGTTGTTGTAAGGCACTACTTTGTTATGGCAGTTCTGGTGGCCTGGAGTTAACCTTCACTAAAGGAAAAGTGAACTCTGAAGATGGCAGATACTCCGCAAATGACCACAGGAAGCCCCCTCCTGGGGGTGAGTGGTTGTTCCGACTCTGGAGGGTTCACTTCTAAAAAAGACCAGATGAGTCAGAACTACTGAAACCCAGTAGCAGAGCTTGGTTGGAGCAGTTTCCTTTTTAAAAAAAATTATTAATTTTTTTCCCTCAGAGAATAAGTGCACTCACTGGAAAGACAGAGAAAGTGGCGTGGAGGAAGAAGGATCTTCCATGGGGAATGGCCACTCTGCAATCCATTCTCCTCCATTTCTCCCTGCTTTCAGGATTTGGGGCACACATACACACACACTTAATTTGCTTCACAAGCCACTGGGTCCAGGATTAGCCTCACATGGTCGTCTATGTGGGGTCTGTCTGCTTAAACCACCACACCACAGGCTGGCCCGCAGCGGTTCCTAACCATGCCTGGGGATTTGTGTTCCTCTTGGCCTGGCTTTTGTTTGTCTCTCCAGTTCTGTTATCTGTCCTGATCCTTGTCAGTGTCCCTGATGAAAACTTCCACTCTGTAACAAAGAGTTCCACATGGACAGAAATGGCCCTAGAGAAACGGGTCTACCTCCAGGGCACTTTTTCTTTACAAAGAGAGTTCCTTTGCCTTCCAGGAGCCTTTCAGCAGAGGCTCCAGCGGCCTCTGGGAGCCCACTAACTTGAGTGTCCTGGACAGCTGGTCTGGCACGAGTGGCTGAGGGCAGGCTCCTCGCCTCTCTGCACTGTTCTGGAGATGGCAGGCTGTGGTGCGTCTGAGTCGGTCCAGACGTGGGCCAGGCCTTCTGCCCCGCTGTTCCCTTCCAGCTGGCCCTGCCAGCCTTGCTAGACTCATTGTCTGACTCTGAACATGCACCCCCACCTCTGCCTTCCTCATTCACATCTGTTCTTCTGGACTGAGGGTTCTTCTGACCAAATGAAAATACCAGCATGATATGAAGAAGAGAAAGAAACTGAGGATGGTTAGCCTGGAGAGGAAAGATGGGGGTCCTCAGAGATGGGAAAGCTATTCTCTCCCTGCAGCTAAAGACTGCCTGGGTCTGTTCTGGAAGGTTCCTGACCCAGACGGGGACAGACTCAGGAGATAGGTTTTAGCTTCATTCAAAAACACAGACATGACCAACTAGCAGACTGTACTGGTTGTACGCGGAGGCTTTCCCCATCCTCTGGCCATTTCTGTGACCACCCGAGCCCGAAACCTCTGCTGCAGGCACAGACCCTGACCAACAGCCATGACCAAGGTGGGCTGTCCCCCTCATGGTCCGACTCTAGAACTTCTTTCTTAGTTGCCTCTTCAGCGTTTTGACTGGTTCCATATCACACTACAGTGAGGTGGTTGTATCTCCCAGGGGTAAGTCCCCTGTCACTAATTTTTTGTGATTAAGCAGTTGGGGAGCATTGTGGGTTGGTAGGCAAGAGAGATGGGTTTCTCAGCTCCTTGGAGGAGCAAAGGGGAATTGCTTCTGTATGAAGACCAAAGCTTGTCCTGGCAAAAGGTGTGTGAGTTTTCCTATGGATCAATTGTGAGCCATTGCTATGTTCGGGCTTGTTGTTCTGGTTTGGCCTTTCTTTTTCTGTCTCCTGTCCTTCTGTCTTTCTCTAGATAATAGAGTATATACATGCATGGGGGTGGGAGGGAGAGTGAGAGGGAGAGAGAGAGAGAGAGGGGTAGGGAGAAAGTACCTTCAATAGAGTCTGGTCTTTCCCAGCCCGTCAGCTCCTCAGGATCATGGGTGTGCTGTGCACACGTGCCCAGTGTGTTTTCAGGATGACCTAAGGAATGGAGCTGGCAGTAGGCCACGTGGCTTTCAGGACTGCAGTCAGGTACACTACAGACTGTGCCATTTGTCTGGGCCTAGCATTTCATGTTTAAATGAAGCATTGTGTTATTTCTATGTCGTGACATATTTTTTCTATGTAAACATGCATCATGACCTTCTCGGATGACCCAATATATTAATAGCTCTAGTCAAACAACGGAATGGCTTTGGTAGAACTCTGCGTGGTACTCCTAGCTTCAGACCGTGGTCTCATTCAGTCACGTGTTACATGTGAACACTCTTGTCTGTGGTGAAATCCATAATTTTCCTAGGAATATCTCTCTTTCCCTGTCGTACAATTTAGCCAACATCTCTCTTTCAAGGACAGCATGCAGGGTCTCAAAGATAAGTAAAGTTCACCGTGACATGAGTGGCTAGGGAAAGCTGACGATTTCTAGTCTTGTCTGTGGGAGGAAAAACTATTTTATTAGGTGCTGCTGGCTATCTGTGCATTTGGTGTGCCAGGTGTTTGTGCCGGCAGCCTGCACTGGTGGCCTGGGCTGTGGCCTGTTGATGCTCGAAGCCACCAGGCTGTCAGTTGGTGGTGTCCATCGGGAGTATGAGAAATCATAGACCAGGCGTCTGGGATGCATGTGTGAGAATGTGGTCCTATTCGCAATCTTTTTTTTTTTTTTTTTTTTTTTTGCTATAGGGTCGCGTACGCTCACCAGACAGACAGAGAGAGACATAGAGACAGAAAGTGAGAAATCACCCCCCGGGGGGATGGTCATGCTGCAATCCCTTCTCCTCCATTTTCTTCTCGGGCTCTTGGGCACACATGCACACACACCCGGCGTGAGTTTTAAGCCACCGGGTCCGGGACACGAACCGTGGTCGACTACGTGGGAGTCCAGCGACATAGCCATTACACTAACTGCTGGTCCCCCTATTCGCAATCTTACAGGGAGAAGTGTGAGCTCTCACTACAGTGGGATTATTCCCGATCATCTGGTACAGACCTAGTCCTCATTGGATTGTTTGAGCATGCATTTTCCATTTTTCTTTAAACTCTTCCAGCTATAATGAGCTCCAAAACAGTTGCATGAATATTTAATGAAGCTCAAGCACCACACTTCTGTTTCTTAAGAAAGCTGATGATAACATGTACCTACTACAGAATGTTGCTGTTTGTCAACACGTCACAGGGGCCAAAGTCACTGCCCACATGGAGTCCAAAAGACATGCATCACTGAGGAGACCACAATGTCTGCTGCAAAAGCTAGTGGTTGTTTTTAGAAGACAATGTCTGGGACAGCAGGTGACATAGTGCTTAAGGTGCTGGATTCCCACATGGCCAACTGCAGTTTGAGTTCCGGATCTGGCGACTTGAAACTCACACCAGGCACATGTGTGTGTATACCCAAAATCCCAGGAAGAGGGTGGAAGAGAAGGGATTGCAGCATGGCCATCCACCCTGGGGGGGCGGGGGGTTGATTTCTCACTTTCTGTCTCTCTGTCTCTCTCAGTCTCTCCAGCAAGCACACATGCCCTATGGCAAAAACCTTGAAGAAAAGAAAGACATTGTCCAAATGGGATGATTTAACATACATAGCTACAGAAAATTACGTTCACACACCACCGTGAACTGCGACTTTTTTGTTTATAGCAAATGATTTTTTTTTTTATGAGAGAGTTTTGCATAGGGTGCATATGCTCACTGGAGAGACAGAGAGAGAGAGAGAAAGTGAGAAATCACCCCCCCGCTCCCGGGGTGGGATGGCCATGCCACAATCCCTTCTCCTCCATTCTCCTCTTGGGAATTTGGGCACACAAGTACACATGCCTGGCATGAGTTTTAAGCCAGCAGGTCCAGGACTCGAACCACAGTCAACTATGTGGGAGTTTAGTAACATAACCATTATACCATCTACTGGTCCCCATAGCAAATGATTGTTTTTTTAAAATTAATCTTGTTATGGGGTCAGTGGGGGTGGCATGGTGGTTAAGGTACCAGATTCTCACATGGCCAACCACAGTTCGAGTCTCAGATTTGGTAACTTGGAAAAATCATACCAGGCATGTGCATAAATGCCCCAAAAATCCTGAGGGGAGAATGGAGAGGAAGTAACTGTGGTGTGATCTTCCCCCCTCGGGGGGAGGTGATTTCTCACTTTCTCTCTGTCTGTCTGTCTGTCTCTGGTAAGTGCACATGCTATATAGCAAAACAAAAACAAAAATGAAAAAGAAAAAAAATTATTAAAAAATGGCTAAAAGAGTAAATTTAATGTGTATATTTTAGCACAATAAAAAATGCATCTTGTTCATTTTTATTTCAAGTTTTCTTGTACGCGTACAAGGAAATTGATAACTGTTAACGTGTGAGCTCCGTTGGCAGAAGAACTTTGTAAACAGAGAAATGATGCCAATTCGACATCAGTGTCATCCAGTGTTTCAACTAGATCAGATAACTGTAAGGAGGGCTTGATTGTTTTCAACAAACTCATGGAACTGAAATAAAGCTTTAGGAGGTTCGTTCTGCCAAAGAAACATCCAAGAATGTAAACACTATCATAAATTTAGTTAAAATGCCTGGCATTGAAGATAAAGCTGTTTGTGGTCTCAATACAACTACATATTTTGATGAAACACAGAGTCACAATAAAAACAGTATTTTACTAAGTATGACTATCAAGTAGCAATGACCTTGGAATTGGTTATGATGAACATGTAATTTCTACTTTATTCAAACCAGCTGTGATAGTCTACCAACAAAAATAGAAACTACAAAATTGCTAAATGTTACAAATATTTTTATACATACTTTGTAACTGTGATGAAGCCAAAGATTTTTTTTTTTTTTTAAAAGAAAACTTTGGCATGGTAGCACATGCTTGCTTTCTTGGCTCCAAAACATTGATTGGATTCTAGAAATGTTTGAGCTTTTGTAGAAGACCTTCGTTAATCAGCCAGAGGTCTTTTGATGATACCTCCTTTTTTTTTTTTTTTTAAGTCCTCTATATTTTGGTCCTCTACATAAAGTACTCAATAAATGGAACACTGAAATAAAGCTTTAGCTTTAAAAACTTGAAGCAAATAGTGAGCTTGCCCCCTAGCTCAGCAGTTAAGCACTGTGCAAAGGAAGCCAGATCCCACATGGCCAACTGGAGTTAGAATCCTGCCCCTTGTGGCCACATCAGGTGCACGTGTAGCATGCCCAGGATTCTGACAGGATGAGAACAGAAGAAAGGATTGCAGCATGACTAGGCCCTGTGGGGAAGTTCTTTCTTTCTTTCTCTTTCATGTGTGTGTGTACACTATCATGAATATATAAAACAAAACCTTTCAGGGTCAGCTCCATGGCACAGTAGTAAAGCGTTACTCAAGGGATCCCACATGGTGACCATGGTTTAAATCATCAGCCCGGTTGGCCTGAAAAACATGGCAGGCACTTGTTCAAGTGCCCAGGACCTGGCAGGATGTAGGACTAGATGAAGGGGATCTTGGCATAACTGGATCCTGTGAACAGTGCTTCTCTCTTTCTCTCTCTCTCTCTCTATCAAATGTGCATGTACATGCTCTATCATAAATGATGGGGAAAAGACTTTTAGCAAATTTGCAGTGATTGGAAACAAGCTTGCAAAAAAGCAAGGGAGAAACTGGATGAATGCAAGGATGAGTACAACCTATACACTTTGTAGTGCAACCTACTTTGGAAAATCTTAATTTGATGGGGCTCCAACTTTTTTTTCTAAAGAATGATTTAATTTTATTTATCATTATTATTTTAAAATTTGTTACAGGGCAAATTTTAAATGTATTCATCAAAGACACACACACACACACACACAGAGAGAGAGAGAGAGAGAGAGAGAGAGAGAGAGAAAGCCACCAGGTCTGAGTCTTGAACTACAGTAGGCCATGTGGTCTAGTACCTTAACTAGTATGTCACCTGCTGGCCCTGGAGCCCCAAGTTTTAATTGCATACATTTATATTCTGTATTACAATGGAATGCAATCAAAAAAGGCCTATAGTCTAAGTGTGGCAATAACATTCAAAATAATCATCAACAGAGAGTAAGGATGCTTATTTGATGCTCCTTTTAAATGTTTGCTTATTTATTTTCTTTCCTGAAAGAGAGAGAGAAATAGGCACCCTTGACAGGATCTCGTCATGCCCTGACCTTCCCTGCAGCCGTTCAGTCTCCCACAATCACAAGGACGAGTACTCCTATGTGTTTTGGGATGGCCTGGGATTCGATCCTTGGTCTTCCATGTGGCTCTGGCATTGCAGAGCGGTGTCCTATTGCTTACACTACCATGTCTGGTTTATTATTTCATGCTTTTTTATCTTGTAACAATACTTGTCAAAGAAAGGTACTCTGAAAGAAGGCAAAAATACAGAGTCTGTGGAAACATTCGGGCTGAAGTACATAAATTTCAATATGAAATAAATTAGGGATAAGAATATTCTTCATTTAGCAGGATTTTCTTTAAACTCACCAAGCGTGTCAGCACCTGTAAAGAATATTTCTCAATTAAAAATATCATGGTCTGTGGAAGATGTCCACAGCTTCAAGTTTATTAACAATTAAATGCAACCTGGAAGACAATTTCAGGCTTCCTTATAAAGATCTAAAAAAAATAAGCCCAACTAAAAAAAAAAAATCAGAAGAAAAACATTTTTTTCTTTAATGGACAGAGGGTACATGTGCTAACTGGAAAAGGAGATAAATATATAGAGAGAGGGAGAGAAAGCATCCCCTCATGGGGCATGGACGCAGCACACTCTCTTTTCCTCCATTCTTCATCCCGTCAAGATGGTTTGGGGCACGTGTGCTCACGTACTCTAGGTGTTTTTCAGGCCACCAGGGCTGAGGCTCAAACTGCAGTAAGCCATGTGGGATCCAAACACACAGAACTTAACCATTGCACTATGGGGCCAGTCCTTGAAGAATATTTCTGATACCATGGATTTTGATAAAATGGATTTAAGTACTCAGTTGTGTACCAAAAATAATTATTCTGCTTATGTTTTTAAAATCTTCATATAATTAATATAACTACTTTTTCTTTTTGCTACAGAGTGTGTGTGATCACCAGAGAGAGAGAGGAAAAGTGAAAACTCACACACACACATACCCCAGCGAGGATGACCAGACTGCAATTCTTTGTCCTCCATTCGCCTCTCGGGATATTGGGCACCCACATATCTACACCCAGTGTGATTTTCTTTTTTATTTTATTAATTAATTTTTCTTTTTTAAACATTAATACACTATACATCATTACAGTATACAAAATGAATTTTCCATCCAAAATACACTGTCTGTTGGCTCAATCAAGCACATCAATATACATGTTATCAACAAACAATTTTCCATTTCTTATGTCTTGTATATTTTGCTTTTTTTTTTTTTTTTTTTTTTTGCCATCCTTGATTCCCTATCCCTAACCCTCTGCCCTGTCCAACCCTCCTCCCATTGTCTCTGGTATTCATGATTGCTTTCTATGCCTCCCCCCCCCCCCCCATTTAATTGATTTGCTAATGAACTTAATTTGTCTAAATATTTGCAATAGCAAGCACAGCTGATATATACATACACAAGAACCCATGTCTGACTTTAGGCATAAACCTCAGTGAGTAGAATGAACATACTATAAAATAGTACCTAGCTGGGGCTATATAGCTTACTGTGGTCATCAAATACAGTTTTTTCTTTAAATTTTGGTAACAGTTTTAGTATTTTTTTTTCTGAAATTTTTTTTTAATTTACTTTCATTCCCTGAGCATCATCACAACTTACTAAATGTGGTTTCCCCTCTAGAGTAAACTGCTTAGTGGCTTAATCATGCATGTTATCATCCATAAAATTCCATTACTACTTTCATATATATATATATATATATATATATATATATATATATATATATACTTTTTACCCCATGACCCTCTGCCCTATCCCACTCTCTTATTACACTATCTCTGCTGTCTACAGTTGTCTTTAATTCCTTTTCCCCCAACATTTTGTTGACCACACAATATCATAAGTAATCTAACTACTTTCAATAGCAAGGTCAGCTGGTGGTTTCAAGAAAGGCAGTTTTGAACTGGTAAGGATATTTCCTTGAAACTTGAAGCCTAGAAACAGGTTGGTATTTTGTTCAAATAGTAGGTACATGAATCTATTGACAGCTCAAGACAGGATAAAAATCCTTAAAACCAGACAACAAAGCTTAGAAGAAAAGCAGCAATATCTTAGTCAAGTCACAGAATGCTGTTTCATCAGTTCAGACTCATGTACTTAATCTTTCTTCTGTTACTGTTGAGGTACGATCTTCCAGATTGAACTCTAGGATATAATACTCAACTCCAGACTTTGTCCCTACAATTAAGTTGCCCATTTTCTTAGCTTCTGAACTCTTATTTTGGTGTGTCTGTATTTAATTTTCCTGACATAGCACTCCCTTAAGAACTTCTTGGAGATCTGGTCTGTGCTGATAAATTCTTTCAGGTTTTGTTTATCTGGGAAAGTTCGTGTCTTTTCTTCCCAAATGAACAATAACCTTGCTGGGTACAGAATTCTTGGTTGAAGTTGCTTTTCCCTTAATACTTTGAATATATTTTCCCATTCTCTCCTCGTTCGCATTGTTTCTGATGAGAGGTCTGCCGTTAGTCTGATGGGATACCCTTTGTAGGTAACTTGCCTTTTTTCTCTTGCCAGTCTTAGTATCTTGTCTTTGTCTGTGGTTTTGGTCAATCTGGCTATAATGTGTCTTGGAGAAGATCTTCTAGGGTTGATTCTATTTGGGGTCCTCTGTACTTCTTGGGACTGGATCTTTGAGTACCTCTCCAGGTTTGGAAAGTTTTCTTGCAGGATTTCATGGAATAGATTATCAATGCCCTTATGAGTCTCTTCACCTTCTGGGATGCCTATTATCCGGATGTTTGGATGTTTAATTGTATCTAGTACTTCTCGCATATTATTCTCAAATTTTTGGGCCATTTTCTCAGTCTTCACGGTGGATTTTTCTAGGCCAGCAATTTTCTCTTCTACATTTGAGATTCCAATTTCTGTATGATCTAGTCTGCTTTTAATACTTTCAAGGGAGATTTTGACTTCTTGTATTATAGCCTTCATCTCTAACAGTTCCATCTGATTCTTTTGTAAAGTGTGAAATTCCTCTTTTAGATCTTGCATGAATTTCCTCACCTCCTGGAACTCTTCAACTCCTTTCTCCTTCCTCTTCAGCAGTTCCTTGTCTCTCTTCTCTTCCATCTCTGTTAGCCTTGCCATTATGAATGTTCTGAATTCTTTATCAGACATTTCCATGATTTCCATTGAACTGTGTGTGGATGAAGAGGAGCTATCATTTTCCCTTGTGGGAGAGGTATTTTCCTGCTTCCCCATATTTCTTGTGGTCCTGCAGCGATTTCTAGTCATCTGGTGGATGGTTGGTTTCTTCCCAAACTTGGAAGTTCAATCATGCGAGTTTTGTATGCTGGAGGCCCAGTTATCAGTGGAACATCTTCCTTTCTCCCAAAATGACTAGATTGCAGGAGCCATGGAGCTGTCTGTCTCTTTAAGAAGGCCCCTTCTGGGAACCAGCAGTTAGCGTAATGGCTATGTCGCTGGACTCCCACGTAGTCGACTGTGGTTCACGTCCCGGACCCGGTGGCTTAAAACTCACGCTGGGTGCGTGTGCATGCGTGCCCAAGATCCCGAGAGGAGAATGGAGGAGAAAGGGATTGCGGCGTGACCATTCCCCCTGGAGGGTGATTTCTCGCTTTCTGTCTCTAACGTCTCTCTCTGTCTGTCTGGCGAGCGCACGCGCCCTATGGCAAAAATCTCTCCAAAAAAAAAAATAAATAAAAAAATAAAAGGCCCCTTCTGTCTACACCCAGTGTGATTTTCAAGCTACCAAGTCCAGAACTCAAACTGTGCAATGGGCCATGTGGGATTCAATGCCTCAACCTCCATGTCACTTGCTGGCCTCATTAATATAAATACTTTTAAAACATGTATTAATGGGACCAGCAGTTGGTGTAATGGATATATCACTGGACTCTCATGTAGTTGACTGTGGTTTGAGTCCCAGACCCGGTGGCTTAAACTCAGGTGGGGTGTGTGTGTGTGTGTGTGTGTGTGTGTGTGCCCAAGATTCTGAGAGGAGAATGGAAGAGAAGGGATTGTGGTGTGGCCATCCCCCCTGGCAGGTGATTTCTTGCTTTCTGTCTCTCTGTCTCTCTCTGTCTTTCTGGTGAGCACACTCACCCTATGGCAAAAACCTCTCCAAAAAAAAAAAAAATGTATTTAGTGCTGGCTTTGTAGCCTGATAGTTAAGGAAGCTGGATCCCGCATGGCTGACCATGGTTTGAATCCTGGCCCTATTGCTTGAGACATACACCAGACATACATGTGCACATGTATGCATGCCAAAGTCCTGACTAGTCAGAGAAAGGATTGTGTCAGGACCAGCTGGGGGTGCCTTCTCCCTTTCCCTTTCTCTCTTTCTCTTTCTCTTTCTCTTTCTCTTTCTCTTTCTCTTTCTCTTTCTCTGTCTCTCTTTCTTTCTGGCAAAAGCATGTGCCCTCTGGCAATTAAAGATATTTGTTCAAAAACAAGCATTTTTATTTTGAGAAAGAACTTTATTTTAAAATATGTTTTTAAAGTTATTTTAAAATTTGCTACAAGGGCACATGTGCTCAGATAGAGAGAAGGGGAAAGAGAGAGTAAGTGAGAAATACCCCAAGGGAAATGTACTCATGGCACTCCCCTCTCCTCCATTCTCCTCTCAGGATTTTGGGCACACATGCACAGATGCCAGGCATGTTTTCCAAGCCACTGGGTCCAGGACTCAAATCATGCAACCAGCCATGTGAGATACGGTCATCTTAATCATTATGCCACCAGCAGGCCCTAAATATAGTTTCTGAATAGAACTGTATCAGAGGTCCACTAATGTAATAAAACCAAATAATTGATTAATATATAAATACTAATGTTATATTTCCTTTATTTCATTGAGAGAAAAGAGAAAGAAAGAGAGAGAGAGAGAGAGAGACACCCCCAATGGAATGATCCACCCCAGTCTCAGCTTTATTGATAAAAATGAAAAGACAAGTATTGGAACCATATAGGGGTGGTGGTTGCTTGACATTGTGAATGTACTAAATGCCACTTAATTGTGCATTTTTTGAGAAGCTTATTTATTTCTTCCATGTGTGAGCAAGAGAGAGAGACAGTACCCCCAGCAGACTCACAATGCCATAATCCACTCTCAGCCCTCGGCCAGTCCTGGATCATGGGCATTCAAATACCTGGTGTACTCAGAGAGGTCTCCAGACCTGAACCAGGAACCTAACCATATGGGATTGCCTCACAGAGTGTCTCACTTCACTTGTGTGCCATTGTTCAGCTCTGGATTGTACATTGGAAATGATTAGTTGATAATTTTATGTTATACAAATTTTATCTTAAATTAAAAAAAAAAAAATCAAGATATATTGGCTGCCGCAAATGTTTATCCAGCGACCGGAGAAGGATGACACCTATGGGCAGGTGAAAGGACAGCACCTGACAAAAAGCTATGTAAGGATCGTACCCCGCACCTTATGCATGAAACACATATTACTGAAGGAGGTCTCTGCACAAAAGCACATAACTGAACTCTTGAGGGATTTGTAGAATTCCCAAGGGTAACTTTTGGTTCTATTGGAATTTCACCTACTGTGCTGACTTCAGAGCATTAGCTCTGTATACTCTGGGCAGCAGAAGTCATTAGGCAGATGGTGGGAAGACAAGCACTCTGAGTGTGTCTCCGTGAGAGCGGGGCTTCATTATCAGAAGATTCTAGGCTGGGTGAAGCTCTACAAACATGCTCTGCTGAAGATCCTCAGGTACTCTGGACCTGGAACCAGGCATCCCTCCCTGCTCCTCCTTGTACTGAGTTCCCTCCACCTGTGAATCCTTATTGTAGATCTTGAATTCCTGAGAGGGGTTCATGCCTTGCCACCAAAGGGCCTGGAGAGCACACTCTAAGAAGTCCACTAACTTAAAGAAAGGCTCTTGCCCCAGAAGAGAAGTGACTGGCAGCAGACAGGCATCTTGGGTATCAGCATTGGCTGGTACATGCTCAAAGGAAGATGGGAAGGCTGTTTTATTTTATTTGACTTTTTTATTATTATTTTTTAATAATGTGGTTTATTTCCAAGCCAAATATGAGTGACCTAGGCCCGAAGAAGAGGCATACATGCCTTTCTCAAGGTGATTATGGACAGGGGTTCCTTTTATTTGATTTTGAGATTAGAGACAAAATTAGTGAAGAGATTTCCAATGGTCTGGCCCAAAGAGGCAGAACATGTGGAAGCAGGGGCTTGTAGGTTATAGGAGGGTTCCACAATTCCTAGGTTGGTGATTGGAAGGGAAGATCTGTATCCTGGGAAGAGATTCACAAAGAAATGCTTCATCTACACCTCAAGGAAAGGGAAGTTCTGTCCTTGGGAAGAGGTTAACAAAAGAATATACTGTAATTAGCTGAATATACATCTCAAAAATACTATGTCAGGGACAGGATGCAGGAAGAATCCTGTTAAATGGAAAAAAAATGGTCTGTTAATGTTCATGGGCCTGACTCTTCCTAGGCCCTCTAGAAAAGACTTTGGAAAAATAGGAAAAAGCAGTCAGACTTCTGTCCACAGTCCCCCCTGTTTGCCAAAAATCATTCCTCTGAATGCAAGTGTAGGCCACAAAATTGACTGGTCCCACATTGCTAGGAAGGCTCATTCCTAGGAGTCAGGTCCCATGGTGCTAGGAAGGCTCATTACTAGGAGTCAGGTCCCAAGGTGCTAGGAAGGCTCATTCCTAGGAGTCAGGTCCCACAGTGCCAGAAGTCTCATTCCTAGTAGTCAGGTCCTCTTGTTACAGGCAGTGGAATCCTGGGGGGAGGACATGTCTGACTCAATAGCCACTTATCTCTGGGCAAAGGAAAAAGTCAGGCTGAATCTCCCCCGAGGAGAGACTCAGAGCTGGAGAGGGTACAAAGGGCCCATTGCTGGTACCAGGCACCAGGTTTGAAGCATCCCCTCAGAAGATCTCTGGTTCATCTCTGGTCCCTTCGTGGTCGCCATCTTGTTGATGGAAAAAATAACCAACTGTAAAAATTAATAATTAATAATTAATGCGGGTTATTTCCAAGCCAAATATGAGTGACCTAGGCCTGGAGAAAAGGCATACATGCCTTTCTCCAGGAAGGCTGTTTTAAAAGCTGGCAGGAAAGTGCTGTTTTAAACTTACCGATGTACATTAAAATAGAACATTATTGGGGCCGTCAGGTGGCATGGTGGTTAACATGCTGGATTCCCACATGGCCGACCGCAGTTCAAGTCTGGGACCCAACTCACACTGGGTACATGTGTATGCATGCCCAGTATCCTGAGAGGAGAATGGAGGAGAAGGGATTGTGGCATGGCCATCCTCTCTGGGAGGTGATTTCTCACTTTCTCTCACTCTGTCTCTCTCTGGCAAATGCACACACCCTATGACGAAAACCTAAAAAAAAGAAAAAAAATCCTTAAAAGGAAATTGTTAAATCAGTGAAATAGGGAAGTAATTAGGACCCAAACTCTGCTGGTAACTCAGAAGAGTAAATCACTTTAACCCTCTGGGCCTCAGTCTTAATTTCACCATGTGGTTGTGGGAAGAACCACTACATATTGAAGTGCTTTAAAAAGGACAATGTATAATGCATAAGGCAAGCATTTTCCCTAAGTTGATTTATAAAGGCAATTCTTCAGAAACACTACCAGTGATGGGATTGAGGGCTTTCGATACTCAGCCATAAGATGGCTGGTGGGTGGATCCACCGCCAAGCCTACCTGTTTGCTCGGGGCTGGCAGATCTGTTGGTCTCTGTACAGATCCTCTGTTCTGGATTTGTCATTTATTAGAAAGAGGAATTTCAGGAGAATGGGTATACCCAAATGAGAAAAATGAACCATCAACCCTCAATATAATTGTCTTGTTTCTCAGGATTGATAAGTACGATGCCATATAAATAAGATAAGATAGGAACTTGTATAATTTTGTTTTTAATTAGTGCCAAAAGCAAGTCTGGAGGTGTTTCTTCCTCACATCTTAAACCAGGACGATGAAGGGTTTACATGGATGTTGGCTTATTTGGAACTGGGAGAGACTGAACCGTACATCCCGCTTTGCACCACTTTAGATGACAGTCAGATCAGTGGAGTTTCTGTTTTGCACCTGACACTGGGCATCCCTAACAAGCTTCGTCCCGGGACCCAGAGGTGAATGAGACAGTTTCCCCACCTTTGGGTCAGACAGCGTCTCTTGGAGGTCTTCTCATCCTTAAGCCTATGTTGGGTGGGGGTGGAGATCCAGCTCTGTACGTACACACATAACGTGCCTCAGCGTGTACTCTGACCAGGGCCTTCTGTGGAATTAGTCCAGGTGAAGGTGGACACCCAAGTTGGAAGCCATTTCTTTGTGTAGCCTCCAAGCTTCCAGCCACTCCCGGCCTCCGCCCTTTAAGGATATCCTGAATCAAGAGTTGATATTTAAACTGACAGCCACTCATCTCATTGGAAGGGCAGACATCTGAAATTAGAAAGCCCAGTGATCAGGGAAACAGACGATGACATTTTGTGTGATTTCACGAGCGATTTTTTTTTTTTTTTTTTTTTTTGCCACAGGGTGCATGTGCACACCAAAGAGAGAGAGAAAGTGAGAAAACATCCCTCCCATGGGAATGGTCATGCTGTAATCTCTTCTCCTCCATTTCTCTTCCTTTTGAGATATTGAGTATGCATACACACATGCCTGGTGTATTTTTTGAGCTGCTGAGGTCTGGGACATGAACCAGGCAGTCGGCCATGTAGGATCCAGCTGCCTTAATCACAGTGCCACTCACTGGCCCCATCAACAATGCGTTTTAAGAAGCTGCCCTTACCTGCGTTGGAGGTTTAAGGAGTTATTTATTTTAAACCACCACCACCAAACCCTCTAAACCAATTATCTGCCCAAGTTTTGCTTCCAGCAGTGAACAGATGGGCTCTGAGCTGAGTTTTCTTGAATCAAAGCACAAGAATCCCTGCCCAGCTCAGAAGCACAATGAACAGGACACATTAAAAGTTGAAGAGCACTGAGTTCAGGAAAAAACTTCTCCCCAGGATCACAAAATGCTGGCCCTGAGCTGCTTCCAGTGCAAGGTTCTTTAGGGGCTTCCAGTCTCCACTGCCCTCTGCTCCCCCGCAAGAGGGAGAACAGCCAAGCCCACAGATTCTGATCAGAAGTTTGTTTCCCAAACAGGTCTGGTAGTGCAGGCTGGAGAGGCGAGAGGGAAGAGCATTCCATTTGCCAGGTGGTGAAGGAAATGAGGGACTCTCTTCTCGATGCTCTAGGGTAACTGTCCCCAACCTTTTGGGCACCAGGGACCAGTTTCATGGAAGACAATTCTTCCACGGACTGAGGCAGGAGCGTGGGGAGACAGATGATTTCAGGATGATTCAGGTACATTACTCTTATTTTACACTTTATTTTTATTATTATTACATTGTAATAATAAGGACTGGTACTAGTCCATGGCCCAGAGGTTGGGAACGCCTTCTCTACAGCACCAAGAGATGGGATTTTAGACCTGGATGACACATTACACTCATGACACTTGATCCAATGACCCTCTCTTTATTGTATTTTTTTTTCATGGATATATATATATATATATATATATATATATATATATATACACACACACACACACACACACACACACACATATAAAACCTTAAACTTTACAATTTTAATCTTTTTTTCTTTTTTTTAAGTTTTTGCTATAGTGTGTGCTTGCCAGAGAGACAGAAAAAGGGAAAGTGAGAAATCATCCCCCAGTGGGGATGGCCATGTCACAATCCCTTCTCCATTCTCCTCCTGAGATCCTGGGCATGCATGCACATGAGCCAGGCATGATTCTCAAGTCACCAGGCCCAGGATTTGAACTGTGGTTAATCACTGTGGGAATCCAGCACCTTAACCACCATGCCACCTATTGGCCTCACCATTTTAACCATTTTTAAGTAGGGTTCAGGGGCATTAAGCTCATTTACACTGTGGTACAGACATTCCTACCATCCTGCTTCAGAACTTTTGCATCGTCCTAAACTGAAATCCTGTGTCCATTAAAGACTCTCTTCCTTTATGAATTGGACCACTCCATGTGTCTGAACTTGTGGATTTGGACAGTGTTTGTCCTTCTGTGGTGGCTTGTTTCACTTCCTGTGTCTTCAGGGTCATGCACGTTATAGCATGTGCCAGATTTTATTCTTTTTTAAAGCTGAATAATATTTCACCGTATGTATACACCACATACAAAAAGATTTTTGTTGGGACCAGCAGAAGGCCTCATGGTTATGTTGCTGGATGCCCACACAGCCAACTGCTGTTCGAGTCCTGGACCTGGAGGCTTGAAAGCTGGATGCATGTGCATGCATGCCCCAAATCCAGAGAGGAGAATGGAGGAGAAGGGATTGCAGTGTGGCCATTCCTCCAGGGGCTAATTTTCTTTCTTTGTCTCTCTCTGTCTCTCCAGTGAGTGCTTGTGCCCTATAGCAAAAATCTCTCTTAAAGAACATTTTTTTTAGTTTATTTTTTACATGAGCAAGACAGACAGAGAGACAGAGAGACACAACACACCCCAAGAGGTCTCAACATGACAATCCAGCCATTCCCAATCGTAGGCACACGCTTACCCGGCATACTAAGAGAGGCCTCTGGACGAGAACCTGGAACCCTCTCTTGTGGGTGAGCCTCCAGTTCTGTTGCTGTGTCACTGACTGGCACCCACATTTGTTTATCCGTTCATTCATTGATGGACACTTGAGTTGCTTCCACCATTTGTCCATTGTGAATAATGCTGCCACTTATGCAAGTGTGCAATATTTGTTTGAGTCCCTGATTTACATTCTTTTGAGAACTCATCCAGAAGTGGAATTACTGGATCACATGGTCCTTTTTTAACTTTTTTTTTTTTAATTGACAGAAGGCATGTGTGCTCCCTAGAGGTTGAAAGAGAGAGGAAAAGGCTCCCTCCAGTGGGGGGTGGCCATCCTCAATCCCTTTTCTTTATTTCTCCCTCCCATCAGGATTCTGGGCATGCATGCACATGCACCCAACAAGTTTCTCAAGCCACCAGGCCTGGGACTTGAACTGCAGCCAGCCATGTGGAATCTGGCTCCCGATACACAACACTTAACCATTCTCTATGAGGCCCAGCCCTCTGTGTTCAGCATTTTCTACACGGACTGCACCATTTGACATTCCTCCCAGCAATGCACAAAGTTCCAATTTCCCTGCATCCTCTCCAATACTCGTTCTGTGCTTTGCTTTGCTTTGCTTTGCTTTGCTTTGCTTTGCTTTGCTTTGCTTTGCTTTTCCCTCCCCTCCCCTCCCCTCCCTTCCCCTCCCCTCCCCTCCCTTCCCTTCCCCTTTTCTTTTTTTAATAGTAGTCATCCAAAGGGGTGCAAAGTGATATCTCACTGTAGTTTTTATATGCATTCCCCTACATATTAGTGATGTTGAACATCTTTTCATGTGATTATTGGCCATTTACACATCTACTTTTGAAGTCATTTGCTCATTTAAAAAAACTTTTTTTTCCCAACTGTTGAGATGATCCCTCTTTTTATATAGGAGAAAAACAGGTTCACTGATCCACTTATTAAAAAGGCTACACTTATTCAGTGACACTCAGCTGTCTCGTGGATGAGTCAGGATTAGAATCTAAGTGGCTTAGCACCCAGTGGGGTTCTTTGCCCCACTCCATTCTCTCAGAGGAAGAAACTGAGTCTCAGGAGGTGAGAAGACTTCCCCAGGGCCGCAGCCTTGAGGGCACAATCCACCATATTCCAGGCTCCTCTGACTGCATCTCATCAAGGCATCGGAGCCTGGTTTCTCACCCCTGGTGTTCTGGACTGAATCATTTCTCTCCAAAATCTGTATGTTGAAGTCCTAACCCTCAGTGTGATTGTACTTGGAGAAAGGGCCTTCTGGGGGTAACTGAGGTTAAATAAGGGCATAAAGGTGGGCCCCAATATCACAAGACTGGTGTCTTATAAGAAGGGAAGAGGCGCTGGGAGTGTGCAAGCACAGAGGAAAGGCCGCGTGGGGATACAGCCAGGAGGCAGCTGTCTGCAAGCAGGAAGATCACCCGCTGCCACTTTGATGTGGACTTCTAACTTCCAGAACCCCAGAAAAATAGATTTCTACTGTGTGAGTCACACAGACCATGATGTTCTATTATGGCAGCCCGAGCTGACCGAGGCACCTGGATTCAGAAAGTTGCATGGTGAGAAGCACCCAGAGAGAATGCCGGGGGGATGGACGGTCAGGCTGGCCAGCACGATCCCTCATGGGCAAGGGTCATATTAAATTTTTTGGGAATGTTGTAGTCTTCAATCTGATGCCTGAGTAGTCCTGTCCCAGCAGAATACAACTTCCTGATGTTGAAAATAAAGAGTTTAACAAATCCTTCTAGAATCATTCCAAAGACTTCCTGGTTATCAAATGGCTCTCACCATTTTTTTTTTTTTTTTTTTTTTTTTTGGAGAGGTTTTTCACTATAGGGCACGTGCGCTCGCCAGACTGACAGAGAGAGACATAGAGACAGAAAGCGAGAAATCACCCCCCAGGGGGGATGGTCACGCCGCAATCCCTTCTCCTCCATTCTCCTCTCAGGATCTTGGGCACGCACGCACATGCGCCCGGCGTGAGTTGTAAGCCACCGGGTCTGAGACATGAACCGTGGTCGACTACGTGGGAGTCCAGCGACATAGCCATTACGCTAACTGCTGGTTCCCGCTCTCACCATTTTGATGGTTCCAGACATGTGCATTTAGATTTCCCTCGGGGTGCACGCGGTTTTGCTACTCTTCCTCCGGTATTGAACTCTTCCTCCTCTGTTGTCTTCTCCTGATCCCAACTTTGGGTGAGTTTTACCAGTCATTTCTGTTGTTTATGTCAGTTTCTCCCTCCCCGTCTCCCAATTAACTCATCTTTCACTCATAGATCCCTCTCTAGCCCCCTCATTTCTGTGAGACCTAGTTATACTTTATTTGTTTGTTATTTTTTTTGAGAGTTTTTATTTTTTTGAGAGGTTTTTGCTATAGGACGCGTGCGCCTGCCAGACAGACAGAGAGAGACATTGAGACAGAAAGCGAGATATCACCCCTCAGGGGGGATGGTCACGCCGCAATCCCTTCTCCTCCATTTTCCTTTCGGGATCTTGGGCACGCACACACATGCGCCCGGCGTGAGTTTTAAGCCACCGGGTCCGGGACGCGAACCACGGTCGACTACGTGGGAGTCCAACGACATAGCCATTACACTAACTGCTGAGTTTTAAGTTGCTGGGTCCAGGACTTGAACCTTGGTCAACTACATGGGAGTGCAGTGATGTAACCATTACACCATCTGCTGGTCCCAAGATCTAGGTATACTTTAGATGTCTCTGACCAGAGGCAGATAGGATCTAGCAAACTAGAGTCAATGAGAAAGAGGAGGAAGTGAAGAGCCCCTGTGGATGGAGCTTCTGTGGGGTGGGGGAGCAGACTGGTCATTGCCAGGAGGAGACTGAGGCAGCACCCTAATCAATAAAGTTGACCCTCCATATCCATGTGTTCCACATCCACTGATTGAAAAAAAAAAAAAATTAAGGCTTTTGCAATAGGGCATGTGTACTCATCAGAGAAAAAGAGAGAGAGGGAAAGTGGGAAATCATCCCCCAGAGGGGATGGCCATGCCACAATCCCTTCTCCCCCACTCTTCTCTCAGGATTTTGGGCTTGCACGCCATGTGACCATTGTGATTTCCAAGCCACCAGGTCTAGGACTCAAACCACAGTCAACCATGTAGGAGTCCAGCATCTTAACAACCACTCCACCTGCTGGTCCCTGAAAATCTTTAAAAAAAAAATAATACAACAGGGACCAACAGTTGGTGTAATGGCTATGTCGCTGCACTCCCATGTAGTCGACTGCGGTTTAGGTCCCGGACCCGGTGGCTTAAACTCACTTCAGGCACGTGTGCGTGTGTTCCCCAGATCCCGAGAGGAGTATGGAGGAGAAGGGATTGCGGCGTGGCCATCCCCCCTGGGGGTGATTTTTCGCTTTCTGTCTCTCTGTCTTTCTGGTAAGCATACATGCCCTATAGCAAAAATCTCTCAAAAAAACAAAACAAACAAACAAACAAAAAACTCCAAAAAAACCACAACACAACAGTAGAACCGACACAAAGAAAAAAGTAGCATCTGTTTACACAGCACCTCCATAGCGGTAGGTATTATGAGTAATACAGAGATGATCCGAATTACATAGGAGGACTGCACAGGTACAGGAAAATGCTAATAAGGGACTTGAGCGTGTGTGTTCTGGTGTCCGAGGCAGGTCCTGGAGCCAGTCGCCCAGGACTGAGGAGCAGCCCCACTGTGGTGCGAGTGGGTTTGATGCGGGGAGGCTGTCCAGCATGTGCAGAAGCCTGTGTCTGCAGACTTCATTTTCTAAGCCACTGACTTCATCCTGTCTGTCCCTTACTCTTTGCTTCATTTTCTTGAGCTCCAACCCTGGTCCGTCCTTCCTGTCTTCGCCTCACTTGCCCATCCAGTCTCTCTCGGTTTCATGCTAGGAAATATTTCATCTCTTTCCTGCTCACTGGGTAACTCGCAGGGTAACATCACCACCTCAGGCTGCTCTCAGAGCCACGAGGAGCACCGTGATGGGCGGCAGGAGGGGCTGACTCCCCGTCTCAGTCTCCAAGAGCGGGCTCTGGCATGTCTCACACGGGCTCGTGGCACTTCCCCCACCCCCAGGCTCTGAAGGATTTCGCTGCTGCTGAGACAGGAACTGGGTAGGATTGGGCTTTGCTTTTTTGTTTTTGTTTTAATTGCCAAAGGGTGTGTGCACTTGCCAGAGACAGGGAGAGAGAGGGAGCGAGAGAGAGAGAGAGAGAGAGAGAGAGAGAAAGCACCTCTGAGTGGAGCGTGGTCAGGCTAAAATCTCTTCCTCTATCTCTCCATCCTATTGGGATTTGGGACATGCACACACATGTGCCCAGTATGGTTTTCAAGCCTCTGGGGCCAGAATTTGAACTGTGATCAGCCATGTGGAATCTAGTTCCTTTAACCACTGCACTCACTACGGGGCCAGCCAGGGGGTTTGGATGGAAGGTCTAGGGAAGTGGTGCAGTTGGAATTTACATTTAGGAACGAAGGCTCGGAACCTAGTGCTTGCTCTACCGTGGCACTTCTCAAACTCATGTGCCTCTGAATCTTCCTAACATGTAGATTCTGATATAGCAGGTCTTGGATGAGGCCCTGGCTTCTGCATTTTTTTCTTTTTAAATTATTTTGTTTAATTTTATTTATTATTATTATTTAATTTGACCAGAGAGACACAGATAGAGACAGAGAGGGAAAGTGAGAAAACAAGACGTCAGGTCTAGGACTTGAACCACGGTTGGCCACGTAGGAGTCCAGCGCCTTAACCACCATGCCACCTGCCAGCCCCTTGCTACTTGCATTTCTTCCTTTCTTTTTTTCTAAGAATTTTTAATTTAATTTAATTTTATCATTATTATTTTTAAGTTTGACTAGACAGAGACTGAGAGAGAGAGAAAGGGAAAATGAGAAAACAAGCCACCAGTCTGGGACTCGAACCACAGTCAGCCACATGGGAGTCCAGTGCCTTAACCACCACACCGCTTACTGGCCCTCAGCTTCTGCATTTCTAACAAGCTCCCAGGGGGCACAGATGCTGTCGTTGATTCATGCACTTTGAGTGTCAAGGCCCCGCTGTGTTATATTAAGAGAGAGGTCCTTGTGCTAGAATTCCAGGTACCACAGGAGGCTGGAGTATTTTTGAGTACTATGGTCCTCCAGTCACATTTGGTAGGTACCTGGCATGCATTCTCTGCCTCTCATCAGGTTCGGCTCTGCGCTCTCAGCTTTAGCACGCATAGAATCACCTGGAGGGCTTGGGAACCGCAGCTGGCTGGGGCCCACCCCTCTTCTTTAATTCAGGTCTGTGGTGGGGCCCAAGAATCTGCATTTCTTTTACCTTTCCAGGTGATGCTACTGCAGGTCAGGGGTCTAGACTTTGAAACCACTTTAAACCAGGGAACCATGTAGGCCCCACAATAGAGGGTCAGATGACCCTGGGCGTGAATCTGAATCTGCTCCTTACACGCAGGGTGACCTTGGGAATGTGACCCATCTTCTCCGAGGTCCAGTTTTCCCATCTACAAAATGCCTGTAAATGTCCACTCAAGGGTCAATTCCCAGAGAAAGAAAGACTGAATTTGAGTTCAGCCTGGTAGCCCTCTGGCTGATCAAGAAAGGAGCCTCCACAGTTGACACCCCAACAATTACAGGGACTGGGGCAGGAGTTTCCCAAAGGAAGGGATGTGGGGCAGAAAAAGACACCAGAGTCTTCTGCCTCCATTCATTGTCCTATTTTGTTCTCCCTCTTCCAGCCCCAGACTCTTTGGAGTGGGGACGCCATGGCAGAGCACGTGTGAAAGAGCAGGGACTGGTCACCGACACACCCGGGTTTCATCTTGAGACTGACACACCCAGACTTAACCATCATCCTGCCACTCTCCTGTGTGAAGCTGGGCCCATTACTTTACTGAGCCTCAGTTTCCTCAACTGTTAGAGTGGGAAGATCCCAAGCACCTCGCATTTGGTTGTAAGGATTAACATAAGAACCATGGAGGGCCGGCCAGTGGCATGGCGGATAAGGGCGCTAGACTCCCACATGGCCTGACTGAGGTTTGTAGTCCCGGACCTGGTGGCTTGCTTTCTCACTCCCCCCCAACCCCACTCTGTCTCTCTCTGGTCAAATTAAAATAATTAAAGTTCAATAAAAATAATAATTCTTTTTTTTTTTTTTAAGAACCATTGAAAGTTTGCTTTCTCTCTAATCTTGAATGTGAGTATTTACTTTGCCAAGTTCTACTGATTCTCAAGGAATCGTAAATTTCCTACTTCGCATATTCATGAGGGCATTTAGGGGATGCCCTACGCACATGCTTGTGGAGAAGTCACTACCCCCCCCCCCCCCCCCCCCCCCCGGGCACTGGTGCCGTCCTGCCAGCACCTAGGCACTGTCGGTCACTGAACCCAGTCCTCAGGGTATTACCAACTTAGTACACCTTAGGCCCCTAACTTTCAGAGTTTTCTTTTTTTTTTTCCAAATAACTTTCTATTTCCTTGTGACTGAGTTTTACATCTTTGGGGCAGGGCTTGGGACAGAGAAAAGGTTAGGCTTCCCGGCTGGGTCACCATGGCTAAGGCCGTTCATTGCCTACCTAGAAATCCGCCTTCTCATTTCTTCTTCCGCTGTGAACCCTGGCGTTCTTTTCTGACTCTGCCACCTGGATCAAAAGACAAGATTTCTCAGCTTCTCTGGGAACTTGATGTGTCCATGTGCCCAAGTTCTGGCCAACTGGAGGTAAGAGAAGTGCTGTGTGTAAGAAAGTCTGCTGAGAGAGCTGACTCCGCTGGTGCTATGTCCCTTTTTTGTCCTCTTCCCTCTTTCTTCCAGCCAATAGCCCACGCTGTGATGGCAGGAGCTCCAACAACCATCTTGTATTATGAGGAGGGCTTGTGGGGTGGGAGCTATTTCCAACAGTGGAGCGGAAAGATTGAACTCTATGTCCCTAATTTCACAACAGTGGCATGGAATCTCTCTATACCAGTACCGGACCTCTTTTGCATGAAAGAAAAATAAAATTTGATCTTGTTTAAGCTACAATTAATTCGAGGATTCCCCTCCCTGCTATGTAATCTGTAACTAACCCTAATAGATAGTGCCCCCACACACACCATGTGATTTTTCCTTTTTCCTAGGGGTAAATTCTCTCTCAGTTTTCATGCAATAGATTTTCTTTCTTTCTTTTCTTTTTAGAGAGGTTTTTTGCTATAGGGTGCATGCACTTGCCAGACAGACAGAGAGAGACAGAGAGATAGAAAGCAAAAAAATCACCCCTCGGGGGGATGGCCACACCACAATCCCTTCTCCTTCATTCTCCTCTTGGGATCTTGGGCACACACGCACACGCACCCGGCATGAGTTTTAAGCCACTGGTCCGGGACTCGAACCACGGTCAACTACGTGAGAGTCCAGCAACATAGCCATTACGCTAACTGCTGGTCCTGCGATAGATTTTCAATGGGGTCCTTCATGGTATTCAAGCTATATCAAAGAAAAAGAAGAAGAAAGAAAGAAAGAAAGAAAGAAAGAAAGAAAGAAAGAAAGAAAGAAAGAAAGAAAGAAAGAAAGAAAGAAAGAAAGGAGGGAGGGAGGGAGGGAGGGAGGAAGCAAGGAAGGAAGGAAGGAAGGAAGAAAGAAAGAAAGAAAGAAAGAAAGAAAGAAAGAAAGAAAGAAAGAAAGAAAGAAAAGAAAAAAGAAGAGAAGAGAAGAGAAGAGAAAAGATTTGTCTAGGAACACCTGAATTCCACTTAGGGCCAGAATAGGATCCTCATAAACTATGCCAAGTGCTTGGTGCACAGCACGCATCTATCACATTGTAGCTGTTGTAGAATACATGGTCTCAGGGCTCAGTAAAAAACTTCTTCGACCTGTTAGGTGAGAGCTACAACCCAGAGGGCTGAGCTGGGGTGGGGGGAAATTCTAGATAGGCAGCTATGAACTGATTTGCTCCATAAAAGTCACTTTCTGATTTGCACCCTTACTTCTCCTGTAGGACCTGCTAGGCCAGACCCCAAGTCAGTGGGGCAGCCGCCATCAATTAATAACACATCCCTCTGAGGCCGGCAGGTGGCGTGGTGGTTACAGTGCTGAACTCCCACATGTCTGACTGTGGTTGGAGTCCCAGACCCAGAGGCTTGAAACTCACACCAGGTGCATGTGCACACATGCCCAAAATCCCAGAAGAAGAATTAAGAAGGGATTATGGTATGGCCATCCTCTGGGATGTGGGGGTGTGATTTCTCACTTTCCCTCTCACTGTCTCTCTGTCTCCCTCTGCTTGAGTGAGTGCAGGCACCCTCGGGGGGAAAATGCATCCTTCCTAGCCATGGAAGTGGAGGGTCCCAAAGGAAGAAGATGGGATCTCAATCCTCAGTGGTGTCTTTGCCAAATAGCAACAAATAATGTCAAGTGATTTGTACTGAGAGTCCCCAGAACATCACACCAGCTCAAACTGTCTGCTCCAGCAATCCATTATGGCTCTCTGAGGTCTGACTCGTCCCAAATAGCCCACGGGTTTCCTGGGTTACCTACCCTCGACCTCAGGACTGGGGGAGACTCCCCACCCTCCTCCACCCCCACTGACCTGAGTCCGGGCCACTCTTGCAGGGGAGCTGCCTCATGATTGTTGATTCAGGGGTCTGTAGAAGGACTTCTGTTGTTCTGATATATTTTTTTAAAAAGTAGGAAATCTGATCTCAGCCAATTGTAGAAATTCAGTTTGTTAAATGAACTAAGAAAAAGAATACAAAAACATTCTCAAACAAATGATGAATGGGGCCAAGTCAGGAGATGGCTTTCTTCCATGCCTCTGCAAAGTGCAGGAAGCACTCTTCTCCCAGCCAGGATCATGAGACTGGGGAGTAGCCACCCCCCTCTCCTCCCCTCATGTCCCCTTCCATCCTTGCCCCAGGCCTGGATGAGAAGCCCGGGCTTTGTTTTCCATCAAAGTCTCCTCCTGGGATTCTGGGCATGCATGCACACATACCTGGCATGATTTTCAGGTTGCCAGGTTTGGAACTCAAGCCACAGTCAGCCATATAGGAGTACAACACTTTAGCCACCACATCACATGCTGGCCCCAAGGTATTCTTTTCTAAAAAAATAGTTAGAGGGCATATGTACTTGTTAGAGAGATAGAGAGAGAGAAAGAGACAGAGACAGAGAGAGAGAAACTCCCAGTGGGCATGGCCATACTGCAATCTTCATTCCTCCATCCCATCAGGATATGAGGCACATATACACGTGCGCCCAGCATGTTTCTCACACCACCAGGGCCAGGACGTGAACTGACGCCAGCCATGTGGGATTTGGCTCTCAGTGCATACACTTAACCACCACACTGTGGGTATGGCTCAAAGTATTCTTTACTACCAATTTATAGTAGGCAAACTGTCCTTGAAATCTGTTCAGTTTGTGTTGTAGTTATCTTTTGCAGCATAACAAGTTACCTCCAAACATAGCAACTTTAAACAACATCACATTATCTCATAGCTTTGGCAGTCCTAAATCCGGAGCTTCTGGCTCAAGGTCTCTCATGAGGCTGCAGCAAGTCAGCAGGGTTGCAGTGTCACGGGAAGGCTCGACTGAGGTGGAGTCCCTCCAAGCTCATTTCACTCCCAAAGCTGTGGAATGTCCTTGGTCTCTCCCAGTGTGGGTCTCTCCACAGTCTGCCCTTTGGGTCCCCCCACATTAAGTAGTCTGAGAGACACTGAGACCCAAACCGAAGCCACAGCCTTTTTGTAACCTAACATTGACCGTGATATCCCATATTAGTTCTGCCATATTTTATTTGTTAGAAGTGGGTTACTCAGGTTCCAGCAGATGGTGTAATGGTTATGTTGCTGGATTCCCATGTAGATGACTGCTGTTCAAGTCCTGGACCTGGCAGCTTAAAACTCACACTGGGGATGTGTGTGTGCATGCCCAAAATCCCAGGAAGAGAATGGAGGAGAAGGGATTGTGGTGTGACCATCCTCCCTGGGTAATGATTTCCTACTTTCTGTCTCTTTATCTGTCTGTCTAGGGCACAAGCCCTATAGCAAAAATCCCTTAAAAGAAAAAAAAAAAAAAAAAAAAAAAAGAAGTGAGTTACTTGATCCAGGCCACATTTAAGAGAAAAAGATTAAATAAGGATGTAACAAAACAAAACAAAACAAAACAAAACCCAGGAAGCAGGAATCCCTGGGGTTCATTTTAAAGACCACCCTCCACATTTTTTGTTTGCTTGTTTGTGTTTAGATTTTTGCCATAGGGTGCGTGCACACTAGAAGGAGACAGAGAGAAGAAAAGTAAGAAATCACACCCCAGAGGGAATGGCCGCACCTCAATCCTTTCTCCTCCACTCTTGTCTCAGGATTTTGGGCACACATGCATATGTATGTACATAGCATGTTTTTCAAGCCCCCAGGTCTGGGACTTGAACTGCAGGGTTGGCCATGTGGAATCCAGTGCCTTAACCACCATGCCACCTGCTAGCTCACATTTTACAGTTTTTACCTTTTCTTCTCTCTCTCTTTCTTTTGGAAAGCATCTCAAATACTTCAGGGATTTCTCTGGCTTTCTGTTGCTTTGGTGTTCCTACTATTTTTCCTTTAAGGGTACAAGTCCCTCAGCCACAAACTCTCCTGGGTCTATTTAGGAATCTAAATCTTGGAGTTATAGCGGGAACTCAATGCTGAAGATATTGGATCTTTGTTTTCCACAGTTTGGGGGTCTACAGAATTGATTTTCCAAACAACTGAGAGCTTTTCCCTTTAACTAAACAAATTCTTTCTATGCTGTATAAGATGCCTGTGCCATTCTGGAATATAATTCCCAAGGGCATAGAGAATATCTAGATTACAGAAGTAAGGATGTGAACCTGTGACTGCATTTTTTCTTTCTTTTCTTACTTTATTATATTTAATCACTGTACATCATTTTTTTTTTTTTTGGAGAGGTTTTTGCTAGAGGGTGCATGCGCTTGCCAGAAAGACAAGAGAGAGACAGAGAGACAGAAAGTGAGAAATCACCCCCCTCCCCAGGGCAGATGGCCACACCGCCGCAATCCCTTCTCCTCCATTCTCCTCTCAGGATCCTGGGCACACATGCACACGCGCCCAGCGTGAGTTTAAGCCACCGGGTCCGGGACTCAAACCACGGTTGACTACGTGGGAGTCCAGTGACATAGCCATTATGCTAACTGCTGGTCCCCTAATCACTGTACATCTTTACAGCATACAAAATCAACTTTTGCAGTATGAATACATTTTATATTAGTCCAGTCAATGATATTACCATATGCAATATCATCAAAAGATAAGTTTCCATTTTTGTCCACTAAATGTTTTGCCTTTTTTTTCTCTCCTTGATTCCCTTCGTCCTGGCCCCCATTTCCCACCCTCCCACACTGTCTCTAGTTATTCACAGTTGCTCTCCATGCTTTTATACTTTCCAATCTTTTGGTTTCTGCCATGGAGTGCAGACATTTGGTATATAATAAGTGGGGACATACAATGCCTCTCTTTCATAGTCTGGCTTGCTTCTCTAAGCATTAAATATTCCATATTCATCCATTTTCTATAAAACGCCAGGGTCTCATTTTTTATGGGTGAATAATATTCCATAGTGTATATATGCCACATTTTTTTCATCCAATTCATTGGCCCCTGGGTATCTACCCAAAGAATAGAAATACATTCAGTTGGAAAAACACTTGCACATCCATGTTTATTGCAGCATTAGTCACAACTGTTAAGATGTGGAATCTGCCCAAATGTCCAAGAATAGGTCGTTGCATTTCTCAGCATTCACAATTTCACAGGGCTCCCTATTTCCTATAAACATCCTCACACATTTGTCTAAATATCTTTATAAATTTTGCTAAAATCTTCTTTCCCCCTCAATTAAAAATATTTGTACTGGTTGGAGCAATTGCTGAAATAGCTTTAAGAATTATTTTTTCCTCATTTCTGAAGAACTTAATTATGTGCTAGCTATGAGCCACCACTGAATTAGATATTTCATTCTCTGAGTTATTTCAAATATCTATTCCTGTAAAAGAATTGTTAATTTCTTAGTTGTCTTCATTTTGTCTTTATTTCTCTTATAGCTTTAGGGTCAGTTTCCTCTGGGATCTTTTCTATTTCACAGTTCACTGGTCGAAGCAGTGTGGTGCAATGGTTAGGAGAGGCCCTGGAGCTATTCAGCTTTGTATAGCCTCCTACTTGATGGGTGACCAGAAGCAAGTCCTTTAACCTCTGTGACTTCAGTCTCCTATTCCATAAAATGGGATTTATTGTAGTTCCTACTCATGGGCTGTTGGGAAGATTAAATGGAATAAAGCTCTTATGTCAGGTGCACACGCATGTGTGCCCAAAATACTAGGAAGAGACTGGAGAAGAAAGGATTGCAGTGTGGCCATCCCCCGACGGGTGCTTTCACACTTTCCCGCTATCTCTCTCTGTCCGTCTCTGGTGAGTGCACATGCCCTATAGCAAAAACTAAAAAAGAAAGAGAGAAAGGAAGAAGTAAAGCACCTGGAACATGGTAGATGCTTGAAAATGTTAGCTATGTTGCACAAGGGTCCTGGGATTCAGAGGTCCATAGGTCATACAGAGGGACAGTTGCCGGTCACTGACAGATGTGCTCACGGGCATCCTGGTGGCCAAATGCTTTTCCCAACTAGTGAGGAAAGTCACTGCTCGTCCAATCTCTAAGGCTGCTCCAGAGCAGATCGACACCCAGGATGCCGCCTACTGGGAACACCCAGCTGCATGGAGAGAGCCGGAAGTCTGGAGTGGGCTTTCCCTTATGATTCAGGCTGCTCGTCCGGAACAGCCCCATGACCGCTGCCTGCGGCTGGGATGCAGGTGCACGCGTGCAGATCTTAGAGGTGTGCTTGCGTGGCTGGTAGCTGTTAGACAAAGGCCCAGACACGTGTGTGCTTCGAGTTGAGGTTTGATTTTGTGGTTTTCTGCCTTCTCTCCCCCTGCCAGCTGTGCTTGTCATGACTGCCAACGTGCTGCTTTAGGAAGCGTCCTTCTCCTTCTAATTTCTCGCTTCCGTGGGCTGGGAAACCTGAGAGCAAAACTTATTCGAATTTTCCGTGGGAGACAAGGCTTTGAGTGAGGGCACGAGGGCTGCTCCAGAAGCAAAGCCTCAGGCTGTTTCATGCTGGGTACCGTGATGGGGCTCAGGGGCAAGGAGCTGGCCTGCTTGCAAATCATTTAAAAATATTGTCACACTGAGACGACCAGGAAGACAACGAAAATGACACAGAAGACCAGGAAGACGACGACCCTGGAGAGCCTGAAGAGCTGAAACACCGCACAGTCTCCAGACGACCCTGAAGACCCTGAAGAGCTCTAACACTACATCATCTCTGGACGACCCTGAAGAGTTGTGACACTGTGTCTCCATGCTGCTCACAACAGACAACGTGACCCTGAAGAGTTGTAACACTGCGTTGTCTCCGTGCTGTACTGTGCTGCCCACAATAAGCAGACGACACTGAAGACACTGTGTCGTCTCTGTGCTGTGACACTGAGCCGCTTGTCCCGGCTCTCACTCCTTCCCTCAGGAAACCTGTTCGACTGTCCCCCCGGGTCAGGACACATGGAGCTCAAACAAGGGACCTGAGTACAAAGGATCCAGTGAAGAGCACCTGAGGAGGGGACGGCAGAGAATCGTCCGAGGAGGGGACAGCAGAGAATCATCCTGAGAAAAGACGGCAGAGAATCATCCAGAAGGGGACGGCAGAGAATCTTCCCAAGAAAGGACGGCAGAAAATCATCCAGGAGGGGACGACAGAGAATCGTCCCGAGAAAAGATGGCAGAGAATCGTCCGAGGAGGGGACGGCAGAGAATCGTCCCAAGATAGGACGGCAGAGAATCGTCTGGGAGGGGACGGCAGGGAATCGTCCCGGAGAAAAGAAGTTAGGAGGAGTGATATGAAACATCACCAGTTTTCACGATCCTCATCAGTCTTGGGGAGGCCCAGGAGCCAGAAGTGGCCCTCACAGGGAAGTGGTGCTCACTAAAGAGGTGGCAGTGAGTTAAAACCTGCACGAGAAATAAAGGCTAACCATTTACAAGAATGGAAACAGCCCAGGCTGAAGAAACTGCTAGTAAATTACTCTTGAGCCACCCATAAGCTTGGAGGCATGAGCGGGACAAGCAGATGCCGAAGCCACCTGTATTAACAAGTGGGCAAGAGCTAGACCACACTGAGAAGCCTGCATTTATCTCTAATATGGCTGGAAGCCTCTGGGTTCAGAGGTTAGTAAGGGGTTGTCTGATCTGACTGACATTCTAAAGCTCCTCCAACCTGCTGTGTAAGGAAAAGGTTTGTCAGTGTGCACAGAGAAGCTGGAAGAACCCAGCTAGGATGTTTTTGCATCAACCCAGGTGAGGGATGATGAATCAGGAGCTAATGGAGGAAGAGCTGATTAGACTAGTGATAAATTGGAGGTAGATAGTAAGGGGAAGAAGAATCAGAGATAATTTGTCATTTGTGCTTGTTGCTGTTTAATTTCATGGTCTTAACAACTGGGAAGATAGTGCTTTCACTTTACAGAGATGGAGATGATTTGGAAAGTACAAGATTAGGAAGGATAGATCAAGTTTTGTACTTCAAGTCTTAGATTCCCATACATATGCATGTTGAGATATTTACCAACAGAGATGCAAAATTAGAATCATCAGTACAGAGAGACTTTTAAAGCCTATGATCAGATCTCATTTCTGGGGCGGTGGGGAGAGGTAAGTGTGGATGACAAAGAAAAGGTGATTAAAGTTGAAACTTGAGCCTATCCATCACTTTGAGGAACGTGACAGAGCCAAAGCTTTCCAGCATCTGTGAATGGCCATCAGAGCTTTGTGTTCACAAACTTGGGAGATACCAGCTAGATACCATAAATTTTCTCATGCTACATTAAGCAGCTCAAAGTCTACATAAAGAGCCAAGGTCTGGGCCAATCATTGCAAAGACTTATTAGGTCTGTCTATTACTAACCAGTCTGTATAGCTGGAGGTATGGAGTCATGAAGAAGATAGAAGTAACTTGCCCCCAGTCACAGCAAGTAAACAGAAAGACTTCAAACCAATGCTTTACTAACTACATATTTCATATCCTAAAATACTGTGCAAATGCCAGCTCAAAAGGTACTCTGGGACTGAAAAAAAATCATAAGGAAGTGTACAAGGAGACAAAGTACAGAACTTTAAGTAACAATAATATTCAGGTTATAGGGAAAACTATCTTCCATATAAATACAATGGCTCACCACAGTATGAATAAGATGAGAGAGAAACATGGAGTTTATGGAATTTGCAAAAATCCATAATTCATGTTTCATATTTTGAAAATTGAGACAAAATAGTAAACAACTTAAAAAATGTTTTAGGAATTTGCAGCCCAGTTGATACACAAAGATGACAAAGCTCCTCTAAACAGGCAGGAGCTATGTCACCAGAAACTCCAAGAGAATGGACTTACCTTGGCAGGTATGATCATCATTAATAAAAAAGAGGCTTTTTAGGGTCAGCAGATGTTGCTGTGTTAAGCTGCTGGATTCCCACATGACCAACTGCTGTCTGAGTCCCAGACCTGGAGGCTTGAAAAATCACACCAGGCTTGTGTGTGTGCATGCCCAAAATCCCAGGAAAAGAATGGAGAAGAAGTCACTGTGGTGTGGCCATCCCACCCAAGGGGGTTGATTTGTCACTTTCCCTTTCTCTGTCTCTCTCCAGCAAGCACATATGTCCCATGACAAAAACTTTAAACCAAAAAAACAAAAATGTATTTGAATGCTCCTACACAAAGTAACGACAAATGGTTGAGATGATAGATAAACTATTGGGTCGTCGGGAAAGTCATGATACATTTTTTTTTTTTACATAGAAAAATGCATCATGACTTTTGTGATAACCCAATAATTACCCTGATTTAAACACTGCATATTGTATTGTATTTCATGTACAGAAAAATCATATTTTCCCCAACTATGTACAATTATCATGTTACTAAAAGAATTTCAAAAAGGCTCCTCATTGAATTTGACCAGATAAGCATTAAATGGACTCTTAGAGTACATTTGCAGATCTAGTCACCCTTATTTGTGACATTCTTGATCAAATATTTGCATCTGTGGTTTGAATATTAAAAGACAGGCATGAATAAAAAAAAATATTGTCACACTGTAAAAATGGCCTTTTTCCCCTTCTGGTGTACAGTTCTATAATTTTTTAAAAGACTTATTTTATTTGGGACCAGCAGTTAGCATAATGGCTATGTCGCTGGACTCCCATGTAGTTGACCACAGTTCGAATCCTGGACCCGGTGGCTTAAACTCATTCCAGGCACGTGTGCGTGTGTGCCCAGGATCCCGAGAGGAGAATGGAGGAGAAGGGATTGCGGCGTGGCCATCCCCCCTGGGGGGGGTGATTTCTTGCTTTCTGTCTCTCTGTCCCCCTCTGTCTTTCTGGCAATCACACACACCCTATATCAAAAAACCTCTCCAAAAAAAAAAAAAAAGAATTATTTTATTTAACTTTATTTATTATTATTATTTTCCAGTTTGGTCAGAGAGATACAGAGAAAGGGAGAGAGGGAAAGTGAGAAAACAAGCCACCAGGGCTGGGACTTGAACCGTGGTCAGCCATGTGGGAGTCCAGAGCCTTTAACCACCATGCCACCTGCTGGCCCCCAGTTCTGTAATTTTAATACAGATATGAATGTGTGTAACTGCCACCACATGATACAGAATAGTTCCCTCACCCCAGGAAGATTCTACTTACAGACATCCCTCCGCCCAGGGAGGCTGGCACCATGGAGATGCTCTTGTCACCAAAGCTCTGTCTTTTCAGAGTGTCACGTACATGAAGGCAGGCAGCGTGTCACTTGTAGAGACTGGCCTATCCCACTCAGCATAATGTCCTGTGATTTGTCCAAACTGTTACGGACCAACAATCCGTTTTCTTTTTCTTTTTCTTTTTTTTCTTTTTCTTTTTCTTTTTCTTTTCTTTTCTTTTCTTTTCTTTTCTTTTCTTTTCTTTTCTTTTCTTTTCTTTTCTTTTCTTTCTTTTCTTTTCTTTTCTTTCTTTTTTAAGGATTTTGCCATAGGGCACATGTGCTTGCCAGAGAGAGGCAGAGAGAGGGAAAGTGAGAAATCACCTTCTAGGGAGGATGGCCATGCCGCAATTCATCTTCCTTCTCCTCCTGGGACTTTAGGCATACATTCACACATGCTGGCGTAATTTTCAAGCCAGCAGGTCCGGGACTCAAACTGTGGTCCGTCATTTGGGAGTCCAGCACTTTAGTCACCACGCCACCTGCTGGCCCCAACAGTCCATTTGAGCTGGGGAAAAAGGTAGCAGTAGAGAAATGTAGAAAGACTACTGGCAGCTAAGAAGGATGGAGGCAGGGCGAATAAAAAGATATTGAATAATGGAAACAAAATTGCAGATGGACAGAAAGAATAATGTCTAGTGTTATCCAATACAGAGAGAAGAGGTTAACAGCTTACTGTATGTAATGTTTCAGATGGCTGAGATGATGGCATGCTAATTAATTGATGGGTATGCTAATTGCCCCATTTAATCATCAAATCATTATCACTTTGTAACAATTATGTTAATAAAAGAAATTGTGGGGGGACCAGTAGTTGGCCTGCGTACGTGCCCTGCGTGAGTTTAAGCCACCGGGTCCAGGACTTGAATCGCAGTTGACTACATGGGAGTCCAGTGACATAGCCATTACGCTAACTGCTGGTCCCGTGAATAAAATTTTAATGAAAGAAATAGTATATTCTTTTCTAGTGACGAGGCCTATCTAATTCCATTCTATCTATTGTTTAGCCATTTACCTGGCACACAATATTTGGGGTTTTTTTGGTCTATCATTTGGTCACAGATAAGGCCACTATTAGCATTTGTGTGCAAATTTGTGTGGACACCGTTTTCATTTTTCTGGGATAAATATCCAGGGGTGAAATGACTAGATCACATAGAAAGTACAGCCGACCCCTCCTATCTTCAGTTGTGCTTTCTCGGGTTTCAGTTACTCCTGGTCTGAACACAGGTGAGTGTAGTACAATAAAGTTTTTGTTTTGTCTTGTGTTTAGGGTTTTTGCCATAGGGCATGTGTGCTTGTTGCAGAGAGAGACAGAGAAAGTGAGAAATCACCCCGTTGGGGGATGGCCATGCCACAGTCCCTTCTCCTGATTTTCCTCTTGGGATTTTGGGTACACATGCACACGTCTGGCATGATTGAATCCAGTGCCTTAACCACTATGTCACCTGCTGGCCTCAAAAGTTTTTTGTTTTTCCTTTATTCTGAAAGAGAAAGTTTTTTTTCTGTTTTTTTTTTTTTTTTTTTTTTTTTTTTTTTTTTTAGAGGTTTTTGCTATAGGGCACGTGTGCTCGCCAGAAAGACAGAGAGACAGAAAGCGAGAAATCACCCCCCAGGGGGAATGGCTATGCTGCAGTCCCTTCTCCTTCTCCTCCATTCTCCTCTCGGGATCTTGGGCACGCACACACACGTGCCCGACGTGAGTTTAAGCCACCGGGTCTGGGACTAGAACTGTGGTCAACTACATGGGAGTCCAGTGACAGCCATTATGCCAATTGCTGGTCCCAAGAAAGAGAGATTTTCAACAGGGTCTGTCCATGGTACGATCCTCTGCCCCAGCCTCCCAGTTAGCCAAGATTGTAAAATCATACCACTGAGACTGGTCCAACATATTTTGAGAGAGGGAGAAATCACATGTGCAGAACTTTTATTATAGCATATAATTGTTCTGGTTTATTATTGTTTTTCCCCCCTTTGGTATTTATTTATTTATTTTTGGAGAGGTTTTTTGCTTTAGGGTGCGTGCACTTGCCAGAAAGACATAGGGACAGAAAGCGAGAAATCACCCCCCAGCGGAGATGGCCATGCCGCAATCCCTTCTCCTCCATTCTCCTCTCGGGATCTTGGGCATGCACGCACATATGCCCAGCATGAGTTTAAGCCACTGGGTCCAGGACTCAAACCGCGGTCAACTACATGGGAGTCCAGCGACATAGTCATTACACCAACTGCTGGTCCCTATTATTGGTTATTGTTAGTCTCTTACTGTGCCTAGTTTACAAATGAAACTTGATCATAGATAAATATGTATGTATAGGAAAAACATAGTATTGATATATATAGAATTCGGTACTATCTGTGGTTTCGAGCATCCATTGGGCTCTTGGAACGTATCCCCCATGAATAAGAGGGAGCCACTATATGTGTTTAATTTTGCAAGAAGCTACCACCAAATTATTTTCCTGAGAGTCTGTATCATTTTGCATTCCCGCCAGCAATACACGAGAGTTCTAGTTGCTCTGCACCACTGTCAGCACTTGGTTTTGTCTTTTTTTTTTATCATAACCATCATAGTGGGTATAATTTGGTATCATATTGAGGAGTTTTTTCAAAGTTTATTTATATATGTGTTCTCTCTCTCATATGAGAGGGAAAGAGAGGGGAATGCAGAGACGGCATCTTCATCGGTGCCTTCCCACTGCAGCTGCCCTCAGCCTCAGCCAGCCTGGGTCACAGGCCCAGATGCCGTGTGTATGAGAAGGTCTCGCGACGCAAACCGGGGGCCTCACGTGTGGGCCCAGGGTCACAGGTGTTGTGTGAAGGCTTGCCTCTTCCCCAGGTGACAAGGGAATCACTAGACTCCATCCTCCATTCTCTGTGTCTGTGGCTTCAGGCATCCTCTGGCGATCTCGGCTCCACTGCGCGCTCCCTGGTGAGTGAGCCTGGCTGGAGGCAGCTGTGGCACACCAGATGACACCTTTGTGCAGTGGACACAGCAGGGGCCCATCCACCCCTCCCACAGACGACCATAGAACTTCAGCTGCAGAGCGATCAGCCCCACCCACAGATGACAGTAGAACTTCAGCTCCAGAGTGATGAGATGCACTGGAGACTAACCCGGTTACCCGCTGGCTGACTCTCGGATGGTCCTGTGGCCTGATCAGCTCCACCCACAGATGACAGTAGAACTTCAGCTCCAGAGTGATGAGATGCACTGGAGACTAACCCAGTTACCCGCTGGCTGACTCTCGGATGGTCCTGTGGCTTGATCCTACCAAAGAAATACGAGAAGTGATTCGTTGAAGGTCTCTGGGAAAACATTCTTCCTGTTGTGGAGGGACGAGAAGCCAGATCCATTCTGTCTCTCCTGCCTCTCTCTCTGTCTCTATCGCCTCCATTGCTGGGATGCTAGGGGTCATGAGCACAGGAGTCCAGTCTTAGAGTCATGTCAGTTCCGCTGATGGAGAGCAGAGACCCGGGGAGACCGAGGCCATTGGCTACATCCTTGAGCTTGGAACTGACCAGCTCAGAAGCCCCTGTCGCTGGACTACCTTACCAGCTACCCGTACCAGCTACCCGTATGTAGCTGGTGATCTTTTCTCTCCTCTCTTCTCTTCTCTTCTCTTCTCTTCTCTTCTCTTCTCTTCTCTTCTCTTCTCTTCCCTTCCCTTCCCTTCCCTTCCCTTCCCTTCCCTTCCCTTCCCTCCCCTCCCCTCCCCTCCCCTCCCCTCCCCTCCCCTCCCCTCCCCTCCCCTTTTCCCTTCCCTTCCCCTCCCCTCTTCTTTTCTTTTTTGGCTATAGGGTGCATGCACTTGTCAGAGAGACAGAGAGAGACAGAAAGCGAAAAATCCCTCCCCAAAGGGGGATGGCTATGCCGCAATCCCTTCTCCTCCATTCTCCTCTCAGGATTTTGGGCATGCACGTGCACATGTCTGGTGTGAGTTGTAAGTTGCTGGGTCCAGGACTCAGACCATGTTGACTACATGGGAGTCTGGCGACGTAAGCATTACGCCATTTGCAGGTCCCGGGTGATCTTTTTTCCTATCCGTTTCAGTTTGAGTTGGGCTTTCTTACCTGCCCCAAGCAGAGTATCTGCTACCAGCTGTCCACTTCACCAGACTGAAGGGCCCTCCTTGGGCTAGTCAGACTTTAGAGGTGCAGAGAGGTTATGGGGACAAAGGAACAGGCAGGACGTCTGTTCAGTGTCTTGACATTGAGACAGTTTTGCGGATCAAGTCTTGGCTTCTGTTTCAGCACGGGAGCACTAGAAATCACTAAGCCCTATTAATCTGGGTTAAACGGAGGGGAGAGTCTGAAGTACTGCATCTAGTCAAAGGAACACGGTGCTAATCTATTTTAAAATGCACAGTAACCAGACCAACCCTGGATAAAGGCCTGTAGAGGTCCTGCTGGGCCTGCTTTAGGGAAGATGCAATTAACATATTGTTGCCTTGCCAACACTAATCATTTTTTCAGCTTTTCCCCTTCACCTATATAGGCATTGTGGCTGAGTCCATAGTGTAAACGAGGGAGCAGTGGTGGGGGGTGTAACCTGTTTCAGGGAACGGACTGTTTTCAAGGACTTGAGCAGTGGCCACGGGCAGAACAACGCGGTGCCAATTATGCATTCATTAAGCCAGCCCTGGCACTGCCCGAACGTTCACAAAATTTCCATTTGAGGAGTCCTGACAAAAGACGCCCACACCTACGCGCACACACACGCACCGGAGGGTGGGGGTGCAGGCGGCTGGACTCGCGTGCTCTCTGGCAGTTCCAAAGCAACACGCACACATGCAACGCTTCGGCAGGAACTTGCCGTGTCCTGTGTGTTGTCAGAGCATCACCCATTTCAGGGAGTGCGGCTGAAGGTGGGCTTCTTTAGTAATTGCCAGTTACCAAGGCAGCACATGTGTGTGTGAGCATGTGCGTAGGGGAGAGAGAAAGAGACAGAGAGCAGGGAGGAGGGAGAGCCCGAGAGCGCGCGCCTCAGCCAGCTGGCAAGATCGCCGCTGGTCCGTGGGCATTTCTTACCAGCTCTTGGCTCCAAAAGGAGACTACGGTGCTTAGTCCTTAACCCCCCTCCGTCTTTCCTCACTGACCTCGCAGATTGTTCCCTGAAGCCTTAGAGATGAGAGCAAATCTGGCCTTTCTTTTCCTTGGCAGATAAGGGTAGGCTTAGTTTTTAAAAAGCAGCCATCTAGAATTGTTGCATATTTAAGGTGCAGGTGGGGGGGAGGCCCCTTTTAATACACAGGAGACCTGCGGGGAGGGGCTCCCTCAGCCTGCAGCAGGTGTTAGCATTGCCCTGACTACCTGAGTCCCAGGTTTCCCTTCCTCCTTCATCTGCTATGACTCAGAGCTCCAGTTACACGCTGTGCAAACAGGCCCCGAAGCTGAAACGGAACCTGCCCTGAGGACTCGTGGTCTGAGGAGGAACACTCTGCTGTGAGTCCGGGTGTGTTAATACAAGGAGGGATCAGCAGAGACAAGGAGCATTGGAGCTGGAATTGGAAGGAAAAGCAGGAGCCCAAGCACAGGAGGGAGAGCAGACAGCCTGAGAGAAGGCATGGCCATGTGCGGGTAGGGGTTCAGGTGGGGCAGAGCCGACCCTGCCTGGCTGTCCATGCTGTGGTTAAGAGCATGGGCTTTACAGGTGGACTAGCTGGGTTTGCACACTGCAGGGCTTGGGCTCGAGTACTCCTGCACTTCATGTAACCTCTCTGAGTCTGTTTTCTTTTCTGGAAAGCAGGCATAAAGATATTTGTGTAGGGCTGTGATGATTAAGTAAGATGAAGAGCTCAGAGTACTGGCTGGCGCGTGGCAAGTGAGTCATCCCTTCCTGGATATTCATAGGCACTGCTTTGCAGAGGGGTTTGCTCATGCGTTCATCCTTTCTACAGTCAAGACTCTCCTCGATTCTTCCACGAGGCACTTTGGTTCTGCCGTGTAAGCAAAAGCCTGGATCATAGAAACTATATACTATTCTTTTTTTAAAAGTAAGCGTATAGACATCATGCTGACTCAGAACTATCAATAGGGCTGAAAAGAAATGTTTCCAGCTTGGCTGCTATCAAGGTAAAACCTCTTGCAGCTGGAATTTGATCTTTGACACTTGTTCGCCACTAATACAATGGGAATCTGCTGATTCTATGCCTTGGGGGAAGGCGAAGATCAGGGTAGAGTGTTTTGGATCATGCTATTGTCAGAAAGGAAGGATTTCTTTCAAGGATGTCAGGAGCATCTTAAAAAGTACTGCACAGATAAGGTTAGGAATTCAGTCATCTAATAATGTGCTTAATGGCGCAGACTCCTGAAAGGCTCTGCTTCCCTAACACTATGCAAATGAGAAACGCAAGTCCAACAATGTACAAAGGGATAGTTGAATTATTTGAGGAGGATGACTAGTAGAATATTTTTACTGTTTTTTGAGAAATTTTTGCTCTAGGGCATGTGCACTCGCCAGGAAGAGACAGAGAAACAGAAAGCAAGAAATCGCCCCCAGGAGGGATGGCCATGCCGCAGTCCCTTCTCCTCCATTCTCCTCTCAGGGTTTTGGGCACACATGCACACGCACCTCCACTTGGCATGAGTTTGAAGCCTCCAGGTCCAGGACTTGACCTGCAGTTGACCACATGGGAGTCCAGCACTTTAACTGCTACGCCACCTCCTGGCCCCAGGATAGTTTTACTTTTTAGTTTAGCACATAGGAAGTATAGGGCCAGCTCTGTAGCCTAGTGGTTAAGGGAGCTGCATCCCACACGGCTGATCATGATTTGAATCCCAGCACTGGAGGCTTGAAGCGCACACTAGGTGCATGTGTGCCCCAAATCCCAATAGGTTGAAGAAATGGAGGAGAAGGTTCGTGGCACCACCACACCCCATCAGGGGTGCTTCTCTCCCCATTTCTGTTTCTCTGGCGAGTGCACATACACTCTGGTAATTAATAAAAACAAGTAAGGGAGTGTTAATAGATCTAAGTTTTTATTTCTTTTATAAAGTGTGTGACTGTTTATAGGGAGTGGAGATGTGCGTGAGCCACTGGCCTCTACGGGCTACAGTTCCCAGGCACCTGGCTGGGCGTGGCCAGGGGGAGCAGCCGACGCCAGGCTCTGTGTCCTGCAGGACTTCTCCAGCAGCCTCTGGCCCCAGCTGCAATCCCTCCTTGCCTTGGCTCCACAGTGTTAGCTGCTGTCCTGTTGGAGCCCCCATGGCACCAGCTCATTCTGTAGGTCCCTAGCCCTCAGCCTCCAGTCCTTTCTCCTCTTTTGTTCTTTCTGTCCCTGCTGTGGCTAAAGTATGGATTCCTTCACCAAACTGCACCCTGTTTGGCTTTCCAGTTGTATAACCTGTTCCCTCTGACAAAGTCCCTCTATGTAAATGATTGAAATGCCCTCTGTCTCCCTGGTTAGTATCTGACAGGATACGCCATTGTTTATGCCTCTAGAAGCAGGGAAGAATAAAGGATCTGCAAGTAAACCAGATAACCCCAGACTCAGCAGACACTGTAGTGAGGACAGGGAAGGTCAATGAGCTCCAGGGTCACACTAAAATCCGGGTAGGAAGATGCGAAGCTGAATAGTATGGGCAGGCATGCTCAATAAGTGGTAGAAGGAGGGCCCAGGGGCCAGCAGGTGGTGTGGAGGTTAAGGCACTGGATCCCACATGGCCAATCAGAGTTCAAGTCCTGGAACTGGTGACTTGAAAATCATGCCAGGCATGTGTGCATGTGTGCCTGAAATCCTGAGAAGAGAATGGAGGAGATGGGATTGGGATTGAACCATGGCCATCCACCCAGCGGATGGCGAGTGTACATGAACCATGTACATGACCCATGGGAAAAACCTTACAAAGAAGGGGGTGCTGGCAGATGGTGTGGTGGCTGAGGGTGCTGGGCTTCCAAATGGCTGACCATGGTTCAAGTCCCAGACCTGGTGGCTTGCTTTCTGTTTCCCTTCCTCCCTCCCTCCTTCCCTCTCTCTCTCTCTCTCACTCTGTCCCTCTCTGGTTAAATTAAGAGAGAGAGAGAGTGAGCATGCACTAAATAAAATAATTTTAAAAGCGGGGTGGGGGGGCAACAGGATGTTCCCAGTGACAAATGTCACATGTCCTGAGGAGGAGAGGTCACTTTGCAGATCTGACCCTTCCTTGGGTAGGAGATCCATTACCTTATACAAATTATAATAAGGCTCTGATAAGGGATACAGAGTTTTGAACACTATTTTGGGCCAGGTCAATACAGCATAATGACAGGACAACAGGCTGACGCTATCAGCTCAGTACCATTCGCAGGCAGAGTCAGTCCTAGGAAAGACAGAGAGTGGGGGTGCTGCCAGCACCCTGCCTGTGGCCGGCCATGCACATCATCCCTTGGCCTGTCCTGGACCGCTTCCAGCCACGAGCCCTGCGGCTCTGCCCAAAGCCCTCCCTGGCCATTGGAGCCTGATTTGCAAAAGTGGGGCAAGCTGGAAATGTCCAGCCTCAGGGCAGCCCTGATGGGAATGGGGGTAAATACCCTGGCACCTCTGCACAGAATTCCTGGGCAGGACTGAGCCCTGTCACTCACAGTGGTAACCTGCTTGCTGACCCAGCCGCTGTCGACTCCTCCCTTTGCCCATCTCCTTGCCACTCCCTGTGTCAGAATGCCTCCCCCAGAAACAACTTCCATGCACATCCCTGTCAGTGTCTGCTCCTGGGGGAGCCCAGCCCAAAACACCCTTTGAAAAATAAACTCAGTTTGGAATAATTTAGATTAACAGAAAAGTTACAAAGATATCACAGAGTTCTGGTATACCCCTCACCCAATGTCTTCATGTTGACTTCTGACACTACCACGATGCATTTGTCCAAACTAAGAGATCCGCCTTGGTCCACTTCTACGAACTCAACTCCAGACTCTATCCTGACGTCACCAGTCTATCTCCCAATGCCTTTTCCCCGTTAGGGGCCAGGCCGCAATGCCTCACTGCACGTAATCAGCATGTCTCTCAGGTCTCTGCTCTCGGTCTTTGCAGGACCTTGGCAGTTCTGAGGGGTTGGTAAGGTATTTTGCAGACTATACCTCAATTTGGATTTATTTTCTCTTCATCTCATGGTTAGAGTAGAATGGTGGACTTTGGAGAAAAGAAGAAAAAATTAAAAGGAAGAAAAACAAGATGGTTCAACAGGATGTTCCCAGGATACATGTCAAGTGTCCCAAGGAGGGGGACTTTTTCTCTCACAGGAGAAGTACCCTTCTCACTATATCATATGCCAGAGGGAACATGTACTCAGCAGATAGAGAGACAGAGACAGAGAGAGGGAGAGGGAGAAAGCACTCCCAGCATGGCCTGGCCACACCACCATCCCTTCTACTCTTTCTCTCCATCCTATCAGGATTTGGGGTGTACACAGGTACATGCGTGTGTTTTTCAAGCTGCCAGGGCCAGATTCAAACTACAGTTGGCCATGTGGAACCCAGCTCTCTTGTCCACCAGGCTCTGAGTCTGGCCTGAGAAGACACCAGATTTTAAAAATGAAAGAAAGTCCATATATTCCCAAACCATCACAAATAAAACTTTATCATCAAAAGGGACCCAGCCCGAAGATGTGCAACTCACGTTTCAGTCACGGTCTAGTCTGCATCCAGGTTCTGTTCCCAGCCAAGAATCAGTTGGCCAAGAACCCAATTCTCTGTCCCCAGCTTGTCTGAGAAGGTCTCCCCTGACTTTTGGGGCTGGGAAGACTAATGATCTCTCCTCCACTGAAAGGAATAAAATATTCCTGACACCTCAGGGCGATATAAAATAATGTAATAAATTATAAATGGGCGTAGCAATAATCCCAGACAGGTGTTACATCAAGGGCAGAATAATGGATTATGGTCTTGATGTGGCTGTTTTAGAGTGGGCAGGGTGTAGGTTTAGTAATAAATTGGGTAACTATATGTTTCCGAATATTTAGTCTAGTGCTTGGGTTTCAAAGTGTTTACAAGAATCCAACACACTGTTGGTAATTGCATTTCTAATTGCTTAAGAACATTGAACTCATCAAATTTATAATTGAGAAAAATTGGTTTTCTGGGTTCTGTTAATTAGATTTAAGTGTAACAAACTAAGCATTAGAGAAAGTCCATATAATCGTGGGGGCTTCCTTTCCCCTTTAGAAAAGCCCCTTAGGGGTTAACCCATGAATCAATGGGTGACAAGGGGGCTAACAGTCCCACCCTCTCAGCAAACCTCCATCTTGAAAGCTGTGAGCTTTCAGGCTATGAAGTAGTTAGGCCCTCTCATGAATGCTTTAGCATTTCAGCTCGTTCGTCTCTGTTTATCTGGACAGACACCTGCTGGTATTATCCCTGATATGGTCTGAGCATCGCCCCCTCCTTCCAAATTCATGTGTTGAGATTTAGTTGTGATAGGATTAAGAGGGTAAAACTTAATCTGATTACGATGCTGTAAAGTGGGGCCTTTGGGAGGAGATTAGGATTAAGGTCGTTAGAATGGGGTCCCATAATTGAGTTCTGGTGGATTAATAAGGAGAAGGGAGGAGACAGGACAGAGAGACCTGAGGACAGCCATTCTACTTGACTTGTAATTTGTGATTGTTTTCCTTGGGACTCTGCAAGATGCTCACCAAATGTGGCTCCTGGGTCAGGGGCCTCCAATCGGTGAGCTGTATAATCCTCCATGTTTATAAATTATCCAGTTTCAGACATTTTTTGTTATTAGCAACAGAATTAACTAGAACAATTCTTATTTGACATATGTATACTTTGGAATACATTTGGCAGCATGACTTACACAGAAAAGAGTATTTCCTTAGAAAGTAGAAAATTCTGAGGACCGGCAGGTGGCATGGTGGTTTAAGGCACTGAACTCCCACATGGCTGACTGTGGTTCGAGTTCCAGACCTGAGAGCTTTCTTTTTCTCTCTGGTGAGCATGCATGCCCTATAGCAAATTAATAATAATAATAATAATAATTCTTAAAAAAAGTAGACAATTCTTTTTCAGCAGCCCCTTGGTGATTTTCCCTCATTGGCCAGGATTGAGTCCTGCACTCGGGTTTCAGCCAATCACTGACAGAGGGGTAGAGTAACCATGGACAAGTCAGTCTTCATTCCCTGGGGCTAGGAGAGTGAACCACCTACCAAATTCGTGAGGAAGATGGGCACAGGCAGTAGTGTCTGTGAGCAGAAGGCCCATGGCGTCTACACATAGAGACCCAAAGAAAAAGGCACATTAGCCTTCAGGAGTGTGGAAAGCCCAGGCTGAACCTCCCACCAGGTGGGTGACCTTGGGCAAGTTACACATCCTTTCTGTTCTTCTGTTTCCTCATCTGAGAAATGGGAATAATAGTAGGACTCTTCCTTGGCATGTTGTAATGACTAAATGAGTGAGTGTCCATAAAGGCTTTGGAGCACTTAGTAAGCTCTTTATTATTGTGATCCTACTATGTGTCCACTGCTATGTTATATGTATTGCATCTGCTTAGTCTTTATGACACCTCTGTTATTAGCTGTCTTATTTTACAGGGGAGGAAAATAAACCACAAAAATGATAAGTGACTTACCTGGGGTCCCTTAACTGAGGCCTTACCAGGTTTCAAACCCCTATCTGGTTGCACCTAGAAGCCTGCATTCTTAATCACCTTGCTGTTCTGTCTTTCCCAGTGGTGTTCTGCCTCTTGGTTCCACTATTGCAAATGAGAAACCTGGCCCAGTGAGGTCAGCTGGTAAATGGAACAGGATGTAGGATGCGGGCCCCTTCCATGATTCCACACTTTCTCAATAGAGACAGCGGCCCTGTAGATTTCTACAGCGGGATTCATCTTGGCCACCCTGTCAGGCAGTGTTTTCTGTTGCCTTGCTAACAGAAATACCTGAGACTGGGTTGTTTATTTAAAAAAAAAAAAAAAAAAGATTTATTTGACTCATGCTTCGGGTAACTGGCAAGGTCAAAGGCATAGGGCTGACAGGCCAGTCTACACCATGGCTGACAGAAGCAGAGAGATTGGTGGGCGTGAGCAGAGAGAGAGCTGTGGGCAGCTAATGCCAAGGGCCAGTGAGTGGTGTGGTGGTTAAGTCACTGGACTCCAATGTGGCCAAGTGCAGTTCGAGTCCTGGACCTGATGACTTGAAAATCACACCAGGAGTATGTGCCCTAAGAGAAGAGTGGAGGAGGAGGGATTGCGGCATGGCCACCCCCAGGAGGATGGCTTCTCACTTTCCCTCCTACTGTCTCTGTTTCTCTCTGGAAAGTATAGGTGCCCTATGGCAAAACTCTTAAAAAAATAAAATACCTAATGCCGGGCCCCACCTCAGAGTTTCTGCTCAGGAGATCTGGGATGGAGTCAGAAGACTTTCATTTCTAACAGTTTCTAGGTGATGGTCTGATGGCCTGATGGGTCTGCTGGGTTGGGAACCGTGCACTGAGAACCACTGCTATTCACCCACCACTGGGAGAGCCCAGCCAGGAGACTCCATGTGCCAGTCCTGAGCTGGTGGTGGATACCACGCCCTCTACTGGGCTCCAAGAAGGAGCCTGAGACCAACTTTCTAAAATGCAAACATTGACAGGCGAGTGGGGGATGAGGTGTGCCTGGTTTTCGTTCCACTAGTCCATAACTTCTGAGAAGGAATGACTTGTTTCAAGGCTGATCATTGTCCTTTCAGTGATGAATACAGGAGAACACACTCCAGGGTCACCTAAGATATGGGTCCTTAGTTACCATCTTCCTTCTGCCTTGAACTTTCCAAGACCTGCCGGGACCCAGCACCTCTCTTTTGGGGAGACCGTGGTGTAGGGTGTATAGGAAGGAGCACTGGATTTGGAGTGAGAGGTTGACTTTTGACCTCTTTTGACTCCAGCTTCTCTAGAGGTGGCGGTTGTGGTATTATTTATTTTAGAAAGTCACTTCATGCCCAAGTGATATGTTTGTAGGTCAACAGAGGACAGTCCAAACCTTGGGCCACAGAGCTCAGTGTGTAACCATCACAGCCCCAGCTATACTTGATCAAGTTATTCATCTGTAGGCACTTTCCTTGACAGCCTGAGAGCGCTCGGAGGCAGGGCTCAGTCTGACTCATCTATTAATCTTTGAGCCCCCTAGTGCTTGCTTTGAGGTCCAGCAAATAGTTATAAAAATGACAATTGTCATACTAAAACATAGAGCATTTATCATACGTCAGCTCTGGTCTAACGTACGAATTCTTACTGTATCTTGCAAGGTGTAGCCCTATTACAAAATCACACGCAGTGGGTGTGCAGTGAACATCTACGGTGGAGTCTCAGAGCAGCGTTTCTCTAACTTGGACATGCCCAGGAACCATCGGGGACCTTGATCTTGTTACAGTGTGCACTCGGTTTCCACAGGCCTGGGGTGGAGACTTCCACGGATCCTGTACTTCCGAAGAGCTTCCAGGTGCTACCGCTGGTTGGTAGAGAGGCCTGAGAGCTGGAGCATTTCAATTCCGTCAATAGGAGAGTATCCAGTCCCTTGTGGGGTGGAGGCAGAGGTAGAAAACAACAGAAAAAATAACTCACCCCTTCTTTGGCAGTGAGAGGATTACAGATTGTCAGGGCTGACATTCTTTAAGGGGATGAGAGTAGAGCCGACCAAAAGCAGGCTGTAAAATCTCATTGGGGGACCAGCAGGTGGTTAAGGCACTAGACTCCCACATGACTGACTGTGGTTCAAACCCTGAACCCGGCGGTTTGAAAATCACATTGGGTACATGTGTGTGCATGCCTCAAATCCTGAGAAAATGGAGAAGGGATTGTGGTGTGGCCATCCCCGCCCTGGGGGTTGATTTCTCATTTTCCCTCTCACTATTTCTGTTTCTCTCTGGTGAGCACAGGCGCCTTATGGCAAAAACCTTAAAAAAAAACGGAAAAAAATAAATTGGGACCAGCAATTAGCATAATGGCTATGTCGCTGGTCTTCCATGTAGTCGAGTCCTGGTTCTGGTGGCTTAAACTCACACCAGGTGCATGTGCTTGTGTGCCCAAGATCCCGAGAGGAGAATGGAGGAGAAGGGATTGCAGCGTGGCCATTCCCCCTGGGGGGTGATTTCTCGCTTTCTGTCTCTGTCTCTCTCTGTCTTCCTGGCAAGCGCACGCGCCCTATAGCAAAAACCTCTCAAAAAAAAAAAAAAAAAAAAAAAGAGAGAGAAAAAGAAAAAAGAAAAAAAGAAAAGAAAATGCCTAATGCTGGGCCCCACCCTAGAGTTTCCACCTCAGTAGGTCTGGGTGGAGTTGGAAGACTTTTATTTCTAACAGTTTCTTTTCTCTGTATCTCTCTATCTCTCTCCTCTCCAGTGAGTGCACACATTCTATGAGGAAGAAAAACAAAACTCATTGGGACAATCTGTTTTCACAATATACAGAAAAGGCGCGGGGCAAACGCTTTTCAGTGATAGGCTTGGAGCTTTGGACTCAGGCCCCGCGCCTGGCCTTCTCAGGGAGCCCATCCACAGCTGCCAGGTGGCCTGGCGCCTGGAGCCAGGGCTGTGAGCTCTCGGCCAGGTAGGCGGCCACAGGTTCGGGTGGAATGGAGGCCAGCCCCCTGGGTGAGTGGCTGCTCCAGGGCACAGGGAGGAGGAGACTTGGCGTGAGGCTGAGCAGGTTCCCCTCCAGCTTCTCCACTGACAAGTGGTTAAGCCGGTGGGACTTATCCCTGCCTTTCTGTTTCCTCAGTGTGGCATAGAGACCGTGTCAGCTGCCAGGAACACAAAACCACGGTGATGTTCACGCAGGGAGTTGGTAGTGCAGGGCCAGGAAGCCAAACGGGTAAGGGGAGGGAACGTAGGGATGAACGGGGAGACAACTGTGGCTTGGAAGGCTCTGGGGAGGAGGTGGTGTGGCCACAGCCCAAGGGTGGGTCACCAGCTGGGGGCTGAGCTCTGGGGCTGGACCAGTGGCCACACACAGTCCTTGCCAAGAGACAAACTGAGGCAGAGAGGGTTCTCCCTTTCCCACCTCCCACCTCCGGCCACTGCCTCCTCTGGCTGAACACGGCCGAGCTGCAGGAACGGGGAGACGTCGCCCCTAGCTCAGCCCTGCCGTGGCCTGGAGACAGGCTGACACGGCTCTGGGGCAGCAGGCCGGAGACCTGCACCTCTGGCTGGAGGGCACCGTGAGACAGCGTGTGCTCAGAGTGTGTCAGCACATGGATCACGCGGTGCCCATGCTTGTCCCTGGAAACAGCCAGCCTCCTCGGGTTCCCTGTGCCTTCTGGGGTGACGTTTGGGTACTTGTAGCAGTTTTTCTCTCCACCCCTGTCTGTGTGGACACTCCAGGCTCTGTAACCCAAGGGATTCCTCTCCACTGGCCGCATGGGATTCTGGGCCGTGTAGGGGAGGGTTTCTCAGACCTAAGGACAACCGGGAAGGGCATATAGCCAAGACCAGATAAAGGAATGTCGGCAAAAGATGAAGGCCTGGGAGCCAGCAGATGGCCTAGCAGTTACGTCGCTGGACTCCCGCATGGCTGACTGCTGTTCGAGTCCCAGACCCTGTGGCTTGAACTCACACCAGGCGTGTGTGCATGTATGTCCAAGATCCTGGGAGGAGAATGGAGGAGAAGGTATGGCCATCCCTCTGGGTGGTGATTCCTCACATTCCTGCTCACTGTTTCTGTCTCTCTCCAGGGAGCACACGTGCCTTAAGGCAAAAGCCTCTTTAAAAAAAAAGATGAGGGTCTGGACCGACCTCTGTGTTGTTCCTAAGTGCCTTTCTTCATTCATTCAGTCACTCATCCTTTTTTTTTTCCTCCCCAGTTTGGCACAGGGTGCATGCACTCAATAGGAGAGCCAGGGAGAGAGAAAGAAAACACCCTCTGGGGGGAAGGCCATACTGTAATCCCTTCTTCTCTATTCTCCTCTTGGGCACACACACGCAGTGTATTTTTCAAGCTCCTGTGTCTGGGACTCAAATCACAGGCGGTCACATGGCATGCAGCTGCCCCAACCACCATGCCACCTAGCTGCACCCATTCATCTCTTAAGAAGTGGCTGAGCCGGCCCACACTAGGTGCTAGGCCTGCAGATGGCATTTTAGTCCGGTGGGTCAGGCTAACCTGTAAATGAACAGTTCAGTTAGGGCTATCTTGGTTGTAAGAAACAGAAACCCATTCAAAACCTCAAGCAGGAAGGGGGTTTTGAAAGGAATGAGAGCCTGATGGAATCCAGATCCGGGGAGTGCAGCCAGGCCTCACAAGGACCAGCACCTTTCCTCTCTCTGAGTGTTGATGCCTCCCTTCTCTGCAAACCGCATCGCACATTGGTCTTGGTCCGCGTGATCTCTGGGGGACCTATGCCTTCTCACAGTGTCAGCTGGCTCAGACCTTGACCTCGTGAGACCACGTAAATCCAGCATATTGTCACTGACCAGCTCGATTCGCCATCCTCTCAGGGTAAATGATTGAGAGAGAGCCTGACCTGATGGTCCGCTGGAGTCAGGCTGCACGTCGCACCAGCGAGGCCTCCACAGGGTCTGGGTCCGGCGAGCTGCCGTTTGGAGGAGCAGGTTGAGAGCAGTCAGCTACAGGTAGGACAGGCGATGAAACATGCGACCTGCCAGAAATAGTGACACACCTGGCCTAAGGGGAAGATCAGGTGCAGGAAAGCATGTTAATGAGAGCGCTGGGCCCAGGCAGTGGCACGTGCTGTGGTGGGAACACAACTGCACTCATGGGAAAAGGTCCCGGTTCACATCCTGGAGCCTTCCTGTGAATGCCAGGCACATATGTGTGTGTCTGTGATTCTGGCTGGCTGGGATGAGGGTGGATTGCCGCATGGAGGTTCAATTGCGGGGTGCTTCTCTCTGTCCCCCTGTCTCTCTGTCTTATGAGAGGAATAAACTTCGAAAAATTACAAGTTACCCATTTATCAAGACTTGATGTGCCAGACACTGTGTATGCCCCCTTTTTTTTGGAGCGGTTTTTTGCTATAGGGTACGTGCGCTTGCCAGAAAGACAGAGAGAGAGAGACAGAAAGTGAGAAATCACCCCCAAGGGGGGATGGCCACGCCGCAATCCCTTCTCCTCCATTCTCCTCTCAGGATCTTGGGCACGCATGCACACGCGCCCAGCGTGAGTTTAAGCCACCAGGTCCAGGAACCACAATCGACTACATGGGAGTCCAGCGACATAGCCATTATACTAACTGCTGGTCCCTGTGCATGCACTTTTTAAAAAGAATTATTCATTTAATATTATTATTATTATTTTTTTTATCTGGCCAAAGAGAGAGAGAGGGAGAGAGGGAAAGTGAGCAAGCAAGCCACTAGGTTTGGTGCTTTAACCATGGTCAGCCATGTGGGAGTCCAGTTCCTTAACCACCATGTCACCCGCCAACTCCTGTGTATGCACTTTTTATACATCAGTCTCTTTGAATCTTCGCAGTAGCCCTCAGAAATTGGTAAAACTTTTGTCCTCATTTTCCAGGTGAGGAAACTGAGACACAGAAGGTTAAATAAGCTGCCCAAGGGCCAGTTGGCAGTGGTGGCAACAGCAGACTCAACCCAGGGCTCTGAGCTACCTGATGGAGTCCTTCCTTTGCAGCTTCCCCCAAGAGCATCTGTACGGGTGTGTCCCTCCCAGGATTTCAGGTGTGCAGGGTCTTGGAAGGCCAAGGTCCCCCATGTCACAGCTCACTGTCACCACCCGTCTAAGCTAGAATCCCCTGTGAAGATGATCTTAAGTGTCTTTCTCCTCTGTTCAGGCCCTATCCCAGTCCTCTCTTTGAGGTTTCCCTTTCAAAGTAAGAGAAGATTCTTCTCATTTACTTTGTATGCACTTAATGTACACGTTATCTTCAGAAAGTGTGTGTGAGAGTTTATTTTCAGGGAGTGTTTATTTTTAATTTTTTTCAGGTCCATAAATAACAGGCTTTCTTTTTTTTTAATTTATATTTTTACTTTTAAAGTGAACCGTGTAATTTAGAATAGATTTGGAATTACAGAATGCTGTGAAAATACTGCAAGGAGTTCCTGTGTACCATGCTGCCACTTTCTCCCATTAGGAACATCTTTTTTTCCTTTTTGAGTTTTTTGCTATAGGGCACATGCACTCACTATGGGGAGAGAGAGTGAGAGCGAAAGTGAGAAATCACTCCCCTGCGGGGATGGCCATACTGCCGTCCCTTCTCTAGTCTCCCGGGATCTGGGGCATGCACACACATGTGCCTGGTGTGATTTTCAAGCTGCCAGTTCTGGGACTCGAACTGTGTAGATGGCCATGTGGGAGTCCAGTGCTTCAACCACCATGCCACCTGCTGGCCCTATTAGTAACATTTTATATGAGTAGTGCACCTCATCGCAATTGATGCATGGATATTGATGCATTTTATCAAGCGAAGTCCATAGTTTATGCAGCTCTCCCCAGCTTTTCCCGAATGTCCTTGCTCTGCCCCAGGATGCCATGCAGAGTACTGCATTGCACTTCCTCGCCAGGTCTCCTTCGTCTCTCTTCGCTGTCGTGGTTTCTCAGACTTGCCTTGTTGTAGGTGATCTTGGTGGTTCAGAGGCGTCCTGGTCAGCTGTTCTGTAGGAGGTTTCTGATCTAGCATGTGTGTAATGTTTCTCTCATACCTAGACAGGGTTGTGGGCTGCAGGGAGGAGCCCACAGATCACGGAAGAAGCCTTCCTCTTCATGTCATAGCAAAGGTTTCCTCGACTCAAGGCTGTGTCACTACAGTATGCCCTGTGGTCACAGGGCTTCCTCTTCTGTCTATAAAAGGACACTTGGATCTATTTATTTATATTTTTTAAGGTTTTTGCCATAGAGTGTGTGTGCTTGTCAAAGAAAAAGAGAGACAATGAGAAGGAAACTGAGAAATCACCTCCTGGGGGGGCGGAAGCCAGGCTGCAATCCCCTCTCCTCCATTCTCCTCTCGGGATTTTGTGCACGCATGCACACGTGCCTGGCATGAGTTTTAAGCTGCTGCTTCCAGGGCTCGAATTGTAATGGGCCATGTGGGAGTCCAGTGTCTTAGCCACCATGCCACCTGCTGGTCCCATCTTGATCATATCTCAAGATCCTTAACATTCTACAAAGATCCTTTTTCTGAATAAAATATTCACGGATTTCCGATTCACATGGAGTTACCTTTTGAGGACTATCACTCAACCTACTGCACCAACCTACTAAGTTTTCCTTTCATGGATTGTGCTTCTGGGGTTTCTTCTTCTTCTTCTTCTCCTTCTCCTTCTTCCTCTTTCTTCTTCTTCTTCTTCTTCCTCCTCCTCCTCCTCCTCCTCGTCCCCTTCTTCTTCTTCTTCTTCTTCCTCCTCCTCCTCCTCCTCCTCCTCCTCCTCCTCCTTCTTCTTTTTAATTGCCAGAGAGTGCATACACTCAACAGAGAGGGAGAAAGCATTGCCCCGTGGAGTGTGGTCATGTCACAATCCCTCCTCCTCCGTTTCTCCATCCCGTTGATACCTTGTGCACACATGCACACGTGCCAAGTGTGTCTTTCAAGCTGCTGGAGCTGGGATGAGAACTGTGGTGGGCCATGGGATTCAGCTCCTTCCCCGAGGCCATGAGGCTGGCCTGCATTTGATAAATCTTAAAACTCATCACTAAGCCCAAGGCCAAGTAGATTTTCTCTTAGGTTTTCTTCTAAACGTTTCATAATTTGGAGCTAGTAGATGACATGGTGGTAAAGGCACTGGACTTCCACATGGCTGACTACAGTTTGAATCCTGAACCTGGTGGCCTGAAAATCAAGCAGGTTGCCTATGCGTGCATTTGCAAAATCCTGAGAGGAGAATGGAGGAGAAGGGATTGCAGTGTGGCCATCCCCCTGGGGAGTGATTTCTCTTTTTTCTTCCCTCTGTCTCTGTCCAAAAACAAACATACATACATACATAATAAATGTTTCATAGTTTAACATTTTATACTTTTTCATTTAGATTTATTATGCATTTTAAGTAAAATTTGTGTAAGGTGTAAGGCTATGTCTAGGTTAATTGTTTCCATATGGTGTCCCTTGGTTTCAGCACTTTTTGTTGAAAAGATTGTCTTTTGTCCATTGAATTGCATTTGCACCTTTATAAAACAAAACCAAACAAAGAAACAATAGCAAAAGCAATTTAACATATTTGGCTTCCTTGGTGGTGGTGGGGGGGCTCTATTTTGTTGCATTGATCTGTGTTTCTCATCTTTGACTAGTACCATGCGATTTTGCTTGTCCTTGTATTACAGCAAGTCTTACGTCAGACGGTGTGAGTCCTCGGCTGTTCTTTGGTTTAGTGTTGGCTGTTCTAGGTCCTTTGCCTTTTTGGATACATTTTAGAGTTCACTTCTTGATATCTATGAAATAGCTTGCTGAGATTTTAATAGGAATCTATATCAAATTAGGAAGGACTGACATTTTAATGATATTGAATCTTTCAACCTATGAACACAGACTCTATATTTATTTAGATCTTTGATTTCTTCCATCAGTGCTTTGTAGTTTTCCATATATGTATTCATTTTGTTAAATGAATTCCTATTTCCTTTGTTTTTGGGGTGCATTGTAATGTTAGGTTGTTGGAAAAGTCATGACACATTTTAATTTTTTTTAAGAATTATTTTGTTTTATTATTATTATTATTACATTTAATTTTTATCAGAGAGAGAGGGAGAGAGAAAGGGAAAATGTGAAAGCAAGCTGCCAGGTCTGGGACTCAAACCACTATCAGCCATGTGGGAGTTCAACATCTTGCTTTACTGCTCAGGGGAACGTGCTCGGTCTCTCACTATTAATAATGAGGTTAGTTGGGCTGGCTCCATGGCTGGTGGTTAGGCAGCCGGATCCCACATGGCTGACCATGCAGTTCAAGTCCTAGACATGGTAGCTTGAGAGACACTGGGCGCATGTGCAAGTGTGCCCAGAGATCCAAAGGATGGAGGGATGGAGAACAGAGTGTGGTGTGACCATTTCCCACAGGAGGTGCTTTCTTCTCTTCCTCTCTCTCTGCCTCTTTCTGGTGAGTACAGAGATCTTCTAGCAAAAATAAAATAAAATAATAAAAAAAATAATGATGTCAGCTGTAGGTTTTTGTGAATGTTCTTCATTAAGTTGAGCGACGTCCTAGTTCTGGTTTTCTGAGATTTTTAATGAATGGGTGTTGCATTTCGTCAAATGCTTTTCCTCTGCCAATTGATAGGTTCCATCGCATGATTTCCTTCTTTAGCTTGTTGCTATGGTGGCACATTTAAAGTGATTATTAATGTAGTTGGATTAATATCTACCAAGTTTTAACAGTTTTTCTACTCATTGCATCCTCTGGTTTCCTTTTCTCATGATTTTCTGTGTTCTCTCTTTCTCTCTCTTTTTTTTTGGAGAGGTTTTTGTTATAGGGTGCGTGCGCTTGCCAGAAAGACAGAGAGACAGAAAGAGAGAAATCACCCCCCCAGGGGGGATGGCCACGCCGCAATCCCTTCTCCTCCATTCTTCTCTCAGGATCTTGAGCATGCACACACATGCACCAGGCATGAGTTTAAGCCACCGGTTCCGGGACTCAAACCGCGGTCAACTACATGGGAGTTTAGCAACATAGCCATTACACTAACTGCTAGTCCCTGTGTTCTCTTTTTTATTTTGGTAAAATATTTGTAACATGGGCCAGCAGGTGGCAAGGTGGTTAAGGAACTGGACTCCCACATGACTGACAGTGGTTCAATTCCTGGACCAGGCAGCTTGAAAATCACACGAGGCATGTGTGCATGAGAGAGCCATCCCCTTTGGGGGGTGATTTCTCACTGTCCCTCTCACTGTCTTTCTCTCTCTCTGTCTTGCTCTGGCAAACACACGTACTCTATAGCAAAAACTAAATCTATCTATCTATCTATCTATCTATCTATCTATATGTAAAACATAAAATTTACCATTTTAACCATTTTTCACTGTACATTTTTAAGTGTGTAATTCGGTGGCATTAAGTACATCCCCATTGCTGTGCATCCGTCACCAATGTCCATCTCTAGAAGTTTTTCATCTTCCCACATGGAAATACCCACTACCGATTGCCTTTTCTGCTTTTCTTTACTTTTTTTTCCAGAGAGATTTTTGCTATAGGGCACGTGTGCTTCCTGAAGAGACAGAGAGATGGAGAGACAGAAAGCAAGAAATCACCCCCAGGGTGGATGGCCATGCCATAATCCCTTCTTCTCTGGTCTCCTCTCAGGATTTTAGGCACGCACACACATGTGCCTGCAGTGTTTCAGGCCACCTGGTCTGGGACTTGAACTGCAGTCTGCCATGTGGGAGTCCAGCAATGTAACCATTACACCACCTACTGGTCTCAACCTCTTCTGCTTTTTAAAAAAAAAAATTTTTTTTTTGTAGACGTTTTTGCTATAGGGCGCGTACACTCGCCAGACAGACAGAGAGAGACAGAGAGACAGAAAGCGAGAAATCACCCCCCAGGGGGGATGGTCACGCCGCAATCCCTTCTCCTCCATTCTCCTCTCGGGATCTTGGGCACGCACACACACGCGCCCGGCGTGAGTTTAAGCCACCGGGTCCAGGACTCAAACCGCTGTTGACTACATGGGAGTCCAGCGACATAGCCATTACGCTAACTGCTGGTCCCTAAAAAAATTTTTTTAATTCCCAGAGGGTATATGAGCTCACTAGAGACAAAGAGCCAGAAGGAGAGGAAGAAATCACATACACACTCCTCAGTGGGGGACAGTCTTCCCTCAGCTCTTCTCCATTTCTCCCTTCTTTTGGGATTTGGGGCACACACATGCCTCGCATGCATTTCAAGCCACCAAGGATGAGATTTGAATTGCACCAGCCATGTAGGATCTGGCTCCCTTAACCACTAGGCGATGGAGCTTGCCTATCTTCTCTGGTTTTAGTTGAGAATTTTATAGAATTCTATTTTATCTCTTTTTAATCATATCAATTCTTTGTTTAAAAGAGAGACTTTTTCACGTGCACTCACTGGAGAGAGAGAGAGACAGAAAGTGAGGAATCACCCGCAGGGGGGATGACCACACCTCAGTCCCTTCTCTTCCATTCTCCTCTCGGGATTTGGGGCACACACGCACACATGACCACATCGACTCTGTGGGAGTCCAGCGATTTAACCATTATGTCATCTGCTGGTCCCTATCAATTGTTTTAATATGCTTGGAGGTTACCCTAAAGTTTAAAAATACATTTAAAAATTTTTTTGCCAGAAGGTGTGTGCGCTTGCCTGAGAAAGAGAGAGGTGATGTGAAGAGAGAGAAAGACAGTGAGACTTCACCCCCAAAAGGAATGGTTACGTCACAGTCTTTTCTCCTTCATGTCTCCCTCCTTTTGAGATTTTGGGCATACACACACAAGTGCCCGGCATGATTTTTAGGCCAATGGATCCAGGACTTGAACCATGGCAGTTGGCCATGAGGGATCCAGCCACCTTAAGCACCACGCCATCTGCTAGCTCTACAAACACATTTTTAATTCATGTAAGTTCACTTTCAAATAGCACTGTGTCCTTTCACATGCAGTGCAGGTGCCATTCTCTCAGCCTCTCTCTCCCATCCCTGTGAGTGGCTGTCATTCATCTCATTGATTCGTACAGTATACCCATCCATTGTACGACGTTAGTACCAATGCACTGTTGCTTTAAGCAAAGTTATCTTTTTTTTTTTTAGTTTATTTTGTGAGAGAAACACACACACAGAGCAGCCTTAACAGGGTCTAATACTATGATCCCCATCTTCTTGACCACTCCTTAGGCCACCCCAAGCCTCCCAACCAGTCAGGGTCATGGGTGCGCATGCCAGTGTATAGACTAACCAGGGAACTGAAGATCATAGGATCTTCCCTATGGATCCAGCCTTTTCTGAGCAGTGTCCCGTAAGCCAGCTCCAAAGTTACCAATTAAGAAAAATAAGAGATCTGAGGCTGGCAGGTGGCATGGTGGTTAAGGGTGCTAGACTCCCACCTGGCTGATCACGGTTCAAGTCCCAAACCTGGTGGCTTGCTTTCTCACTTTCTCTCTCACTCACTCACTCACTCTATACCTCTCTGGTCAAATTAAAATAAATAAATAAACAAATACATAAGGTTAAATAAAAAAATGATTCTTGAGACCAGCAGTTAGCGTAATGGCTATGTCACTGGACTCCCATGTGGTCGACTGCGGTTCGCGTCCCGGACCTGGTGGCTTAAACCTCACGCTGGACACGTGTGCGTGCGTGCCCAAGATCCTGAGAGGAGAATGGAGGAGAAGGGATTGCGGCGTGGTCATCCCCCCTGGGGGGTGATTTCTCGCTTTCTGTCTCTCTGTTTCTCTCTGTCTGTCTGGTGAGTGCACGCGTCCTATAGCAAAAACCTCTCCATAAAAAATAAATAAATAAATAAATAAATAAATTCTTTAAAAAAAAAAAGAAAAAAAAGAAAAGAAAAGAAAAATAAGAGATTTTACTTTACTCTCAATTTATTCCATACTGGGACCAGCAGTTGGCATAATGGCCATGTCACTGGTCTCCCATATAGTCAAACATGGTTTGAGTCCCAGACCTGGTGGCTTAAACTCAGGCCCAGGCGCATGTGTGTGCATGCCCAAGATCCTGAGAGGAGAATGGAGGAGAAGGGATTGCGGTGTGACCATCCCCCCTGGGGGATAATTTCTCTCTTTCTGTCTTTCTGTCTCTCTCTGTCTTTTTGGAGAGTACATGCACCCTATAGAAAAAAAAAAAAAAAAAACTCTCTAAAAAAATTTCTTCCTTCCTTTCTTTACATAAATCCAAGATCATGACCTACATTATCTTTCTTTGCCCAAAGAATTTCTTTTAACCTTAACAGATTGCTAGAATTTCTCAAAGTTTTTGCCTGAGAAAAATCTTTATTTCTCCTTCACTTTTTTTTTTTTTTTTTTTGGAGAGCTATATTCGCCAGACAGACAGAGAGAGACATAGTAATGGTAATCCCTTCTCCTCCATTCTCCTCTCGGGATCTTCAACGCGCCCGGCGTGAGTTGTAAGCCACTTCCGGGATGCGAACCGCAGTCGACTACGTGGGAAACATAGCCATTACGCTAACTGCTGGTTCCCTCTCCTTCACTTTTGAAAGATAATTTTACTGGGTATAGAATTCTAGGTTGGTGTTTTTTTTTCCCTTTCAGCCCTTTAAATAGCTCTATTCTCTCGCTTGCATGGTTTATGTTGAAGAATTTGCTCTAACTCTTATTCTTGTCCTTCTATACGTAAGGTGCTCATCCTCCTCTGGCTTTCAGGATTTTTCTCTTTTTATTTGGTTTTCCATAGTTTTCATATGTCTAGGTATGGAAGTTTTTGTTTGTTTGGTTTGGTTTGTTTGTTTGGGTAGTTATTCTGCAGGATGTTCTCTAAGCTTCCCAAATCTATGGTGTAAGCAGTTGTGGCCATTATTACTTCAAATGCTTCCCCATTCTTCTCTTTCTTGTTCTGGCATTCCAACTATGCATAAACTATACTTAATTTTTTTTTTTTTTTAAGTTTTGCTACAGGATGAGTATGCTCATCAGAGAGAGATGGGGGGAGGGAGAAAGGGAAGGAGGGGCGAGATCACCTCCCAGGGAGCTAATATAATCCTTTCTCTTCCATTCTCTTGTGATTTGGGGCACACATTCACATGTGCCCAGTGTGATTTTCAAGTTGCTAGATCTGGGATTCGAATCTCACAGTTGGCCATGTGGATCCAGTGCCTTAACCTCCATGCCACTTGCTGGCCCTATACTTTTTGTTTTGAAAAGTGTATTTAGTTGTCTCTTCTTTGAACAAGAGAGACAGAGATAAAGAGAAAGAGAGAGAGGGATCACCAAGAAGGTCTTCACATCATGCTAAACCAGTTGCAGCCAGCCCCAGATCATGGGGCACACATGCATCCACCACGGCCATTGAGGCCTTGAGACACAAACCTGGAACCTCGTCACGTGAGTCTGCCTCACAAAGTGTTGTATTACCATGGGGCCACCGTCTAGCCCCATGTTAGCTCTACTTTTCAATATTGTCTCACAGTTCTTGGATGTGCTGTTCTGTTTTGGTCCTTCTTTTCCCTAATGGCATTTCAGTTTGTGAGCTTTCTATGGGCTTATTTTCAAGGTCAGGATTCTCCCTTTGGCCATGCTTAGTCTGCTGATGAAGCCATCAAAGGCCTTCTTCATTCCTCTTACAGCGTTGTTGATGTCTAGCATTTCCTTTTGATTTCTTTTTTAGAGGTTCTCTTTTTCTGTGCCCATCATCTGTATGGGCTTCCAAGTCACCTGCTACTTCAGCTCTTGACACACTAGTCACATTCACTGCAGATTCCCTGTCTGATAGCCAACATCCATGGCATGTCCCAGCCTGGTTCAGATGCTTGATTTCTTTCTGAGGATGTATTTTTTTCCTTCTCCTTTGGCATGCCTTATACTTTTTTTGTTGAGAGCTGGATTGGGTAGTAGGAACTAAGGTAAATAGGCCTTCGGTGTGCAGATTTAGGTTCATCTGCCTAGGATTGAGCTTGTTGAAAGTATAGGGTAGCTGTGTGCTCGAGAGCTTTTGCATTCCTCTGGTGTCTCTGTTTACCTTCTGTTTGGGCTGCTGTAAGTACTCCCTTCAGAAAAAGCCCGTGTCTTGCAACTCTTTTGGCTACAATCCATTGTCGTTCTATGGGATTCTCGGTGTGGTGGTTTTGCTACTCATTAGCTTTGTGACTTTGGGCATGTTTCTTCGCAGAGCCTCTAATCTATTCAATTAGAATAATATCCCCTTATAGAACTGTGCTGAGGACTAAATGGAATACTAATTAAAAATCGAGCTCTGTGCCTGACGTGGACGAGGTTCTTCCTTAAATCAATGGGTCTGTTTGGCTCTACATCACTAATTGCTATATATTTAGCTGGAGAATGACCCAGGCTACTGCTTTGCCTCACCCAACCACATAATTAGAATCAGAAGTCATCTCTCCTCATCCCAGTGGCTCAGCTGTATGGATGTTGCAATATGCAATTTTCTTAAAAATAAATGTAGGGTGCCTTCCAGGTACCCCAGATGCTTTAAGCAGCCTCTAATGACATATTTTAGTGAAGGACCTGCCGGAACCAACTCCCTCTCTTGAGAAAATAATAACCTCCCTAATTGCACACTGACCCAAGATAACAGTCTCCCAAGTAAATAATGCACTGTTCAGAAGCATCCTAATTAGGTATTTACCTCGGAGATTGCAATGGCTTCACCCTGCTCCCCAGGGAAGTATTAAGCACATGTCAGGGCTGATAGGACTGAAAAACAAACCAGCATCAAGAAAATAAGACGGGTCAATGATTTTCCATGAGAAGGTAGAGGGCTGGGGCTTGGCAATGAGGAGCAACTGGTCGACCCTGGGGCAGTTGCCTCCCTGTCTGCATGGTGGCAGTTCCCCTCAAAGACAGCCACGGGTCAGACTGAGAGGCGGCCCCCTTGTCACCTCCCCGAATCAGGAGCTAGGGCTCTGCCGGGGAATGCGTCTTGCCCAGCCATGCATTCCTGGGACAATGGCTGGTCCAGGAGCTGGAGTTCCAACCACTATGAAGGAGTTGCTTGTTGGGGGTCGGAGGATGACAAGAGGTCCTCTCTGTGTCCTTCTCCCAGTTCTCCTTGTCCCTGAGTCACTGCAAGTCCCTGGAGAGGCAAGGGCACCTCAGATGGCCTTGGCTGGAGATGAGAAAGTGACCCATTGCTCTCCCCCACTCCTCCTTTCTCCCCTCTCCCTCCATCTTTCCCTCTGTCATCCACTACTCGTATCTCATCCTCCCGCTCACTTCCTTCTTTGACCTTCTTTCTCTCCCCTCTCAATACTCACCCTTCCTCTCCGTCTTCCCCTTCTCTACCCTCTCTGCCTCCTTCCCTTCTCCAGAACTCCAGGAAGGCCAGAACTGCTCTCATCAACCACACAGCACATGTCCCCTGATCAGGCATTGGCACCCCAGGGCAAGGTCCTCAGTGCTGGGACAGTAGGAGAATTTTGGGAAATAACCATGGCTGCCCACCCGGAACTGGCAGATCTCAGACCTCAAACCTTGATCATTTATGTGAGCGCACCACACTGAGCTGCAGCACCACAGTCATAAAGCCCTGTAGGCCAAAGAGGCCAAAGAGCTTGGCTGAGGTGCCGCGGGGCACACGGGACCGGCCCGGGACATCTTCTAACAAATTACGGCTTAGACTTCTCAGCACACAGGACAACAGCAGTCCCAGTCGTCAAAGGGGGTCTGGAGGCACATGGGGCTCCTTCTCAGCTTGGCTGTTCTGCAGAGCCCCCCAAATGTGTTTTCATCTTCACCCACAGAGCCCTCCTTGTCTAGCATAGAGGGCTTTGGGCATCGGCACTCAAAGAGACCTGGGGGGCTGTCTAGTTCTGGAGTCTTTAACCTGGGGTCTACGTACTGGGCATGTGCACTAATTTATTAGGGCTGCTATCACAGGATATCACAAACTGACGGTCTAAGTATCAGAAACGTATTTTATTTCCTTTTTTCTTTTCTTTTTTAAGGTCTTTATTTATTTAATTAAATTAATTTATTTACTTATAAAATTTGACCAGAGAGAGACAGAAAGAAAGTGAGAGGCAAGCCTGGCAAGCTGCCAGGTCTGGGACTTGAACCACAGTCAGCCATGTGAGAGTCCAGTGCCCCAACCACTACACCCTCTGCTGGCCCCCCAGAAACTTATTTTCTCGCAGCACTAGAGGCTAGAAGTTCAAGACCGAACTGTCAGTAGGGGTCCAGCTCCATGGTGCAGCGGTAATGCCCTGCTCAAGAGAAGCGTATCCCGCATGGTGACGGTGGTTCAAATCCTGGGCCCAGTCAGCCTGAAACATGCTGGGCACATGCCCAACACCTGACTGGCTGGAGGCTAGATGAAGGGGACAGTAGTGTGGCCAGACCCCATGGAAGGTGCTGTGTGCCCTGACCCACCCCAAGCTTCGTGTATATGCATATGTGTGTTTACTCTATCCTGAATGAAGACAAAAATCTAAGGGCTGGCCCCGTGGCCTAGTGGTTAAGGGAGCTGGACCCCACATAGCCAACCATGCTGTTCGACTCTCAGTCCCAGTGGCTTGAAAAATGCACCGCACGTGTGTGCCTGAAATTGCGACAGGTGGGAGAAACGGAGGAGAAGGGATAGCAGGGTGACCATGTGCCACGGGGAGGGGTGCCTCCTCCCTTTCCTTCTCTCTGTCTCTCTGGTAAGTGCGCATGCCCTCTGGCAAATACACCAGCAGGGCTGGTTTCCTCCCAGGCCTCCTGGGCCGCCTCCCCCTCCTCCCCCCGGTTTTCTCCCTTGGCCTTCCCTCTGTTTCTGTGTCCCGGGCTCCTCATAAGGACCCCAGGCGTATTGGGTTAGGGTCCCACCTGTATGAGCTCACTTCACCTGAATCACCCTTTTAAAGTCCTGTCTCCGTATGCAGTCCCATTCTGAGGTTCTGGGGGTCAAGACTTCAGCCCCTAACCAGGCTCATGGAGAAAACGAGAGAAATGGGAAGGGCAGCCCCGTGCTGATTCCCCCCAGCCTCTCACTGGGATGCAGCATTTGCTCCTGTGTTGTGAAAGCGATGACACCCCATGGTAGTGCCTCAGCACCTGTGATGTCACCATCACTAGAAACCACAGGTATTGCCACGTGAAATCATGGTCGGCAGACATCTTGAAATGCTGTTTACACCTGGAACTGTTTGGTAGTTGTCATCCTACTCAGGGTCTTGCTCTTATTTTTTCTCTTTTTTTGGGAGGTTTTTGCTATAGGGCACATGTGCTCACCAGAAAGAGAGATAGAAAGTGAGAAATTACCCCCCAGGGGAGATGGCCACACCACAATCCCTTCTCCTCTCAGGATCTTGGGCATGCATGCACATGCACCCGACGTGAGTTTAAGCCACCGGTTCCAGGACTTGAACTGCACTTGACTACATGGGAGTCCAGCGACATTGCCATTATGCCAACTGCTGGTCCTGAGTCTTGTTCTTTATTGCATATATTAAGGAGCACATATATTATCACATCACATATTTGCTGCTTCAATATGTTAGTAATTACATGACAGTAATTATCCTCATAATCCCATTCTGTTTTATGCATTTCAAAACATGCATTTTCATAGAAAAAACATTTATTTTTTTTTTTGGAGATTGTTCGCCAGACAGACAGAGAGAGACTGAGAAGGGGGGATCGCATATTCTCCTCTCACTCACCAACGCGCCCGGCGTGAGTTGTGCCAAACGCGGGGTCGACTACATCCAGCGACATAGCATACGCTAAAAGAGTGCTTTATTTTTCATAAAGAAATAATACAGCACTCAGAGAGGAGGATTCACTCGTCTGTGGTCACACAGCTGGTCGCAGAGGGCCGGGTCTAGAGCTCAGGTCTGACGATTCCTTGTCCATGACTTGACCCACTCCATCTCATTTGCTAGCTGTTGTCCCATAGTAAGGCTCAGTATAAAATTGTGAGCCATGACACGAAGTTTCAAATTGCCCTCAGAATACTAGGCTACTCCTGGTGTTCCGCAGATGTCCAGACTTCTGACTTACCTTTTCCTTTCATAGCCAAGTAGTTAAATCCTCTTTCTACAGATGAGAGGAAACCCAGTCTTTTAACTGATTCTACCCTCAATATAGTAGGGACTACCTCAGAGGAATGCTTACAAGTCCCATAAATGGGTCCTGGTTTTCCCCCATCACTCCCTCCAAGAGGGTGACCAGCTTACCCTGGTTTGCCTGGTGTTAGCATCGAATGTCCCATGTCCTGGGAAACTCCGTTCTGGGCACACAGGGGTGGTTGGTCAGTCCCGAAGCAGACTCTTGCCTGGACAGCTGCTCCACCCCTGGGGTCCTCTCACCATCTCCTCTTGGTCCATCCAAGCTGCTCACCCTCTGTTCTCTCTGCTGGCTCTCCAAGGTCTGCCTAAAACCAGGCTGCCTCTTGCTTTACAATTTCTCTGAGGATTTGGGAATTATATTGTGGGAAAGAGAGGAACATAACATCTGAGAGTGGATGTCCAGACTCCTGGTTGCCCAGAACGCCAGCCCCAAGACTGGGCCTCTTCTTGGCCCCATCCTGATACTGTTGGGTGCTGCCTTTCACCTTCTTTTTTTTTTTTTTTTTTTTTTTTTTTTTGTTATTATCTATTTTTTTATTACATTGAATTACATACAACTTTACAGTGTATTACATTGCTTTTTCAAAAGGGAATGCCATGCATGTCAGTCAGTACAGAGACATTAATCTCCCCGCTTCAACATTCAATATCTTTCCTATGTTTCCCCCAATCATTATTATTATTTTCCTAATTATTTTTTATGATAAACATGATTTTTTTTCCAATTATCAGATCATAAAGTTCCCAACAATAGGAAACGTAGACTGCACTCAGGGCTGGACCAAGGGTGGGTCTCGTGCAGCCCCGAAAATGTAGGTGAATCTCCATGGAACACAGTTTCAGGAACGCGGCTCAGGAAAGCAGAGACGGCCATCAGCGGTTGCGGCACGCGGGGCAGATCCCGGCCACGGCCCGCGGGGGCAGAGCCCCGGCCACGGCACGCGGGGCAGACCCCGGCCACGGCACGCGGGGCAGAGCCCCGGCTACGGCACGCGGGGACAGAACCCGGCCACGGCACGCGGGGCAGAGCCCCGGCCACGGCACGCGGGGCAGAGCCCCGGCCACGGCATGCGGGGCAGAACCGCGGCCACGGCACGCGGGGCAGAGTCCCGGCCACGGCACGCGGGGCAGAACCCCGGCCACGGCACGCGGGGCAGAGTCCCGGCCACGGCACGCAGGGGCAGACCCCGGCCACGGCACGTGGGGGCAGAACCCTGGCCACGGCACGCGGGGCAGAGTCCTGGCCACGGCACACGGGGCAGACCCCGGCCACGGCACGCGGGGACAGGACCACGGCCACGGCACGCGGGGGCAGACCCCGGCCACGGCACACGGGGGCAGACCCCGGCCACGGCACGCGGGGACAGGACCACGGCCACGGCACGCGGGGCAGAGTCCCGGCCATGGCACGCGGGACAGGGCCCTGGCCACGGCACGCGGGGCAGAACCCGGCCACGGCACGAGGGGGCAGAACCCGGCCACGGCACACGGGGCAGACCCTGGCCACGGCACGCGGGGACAGGACCACGGCCACGGCACGCGGGGGCAGGCCCCGGCCACGGCACGCGGGGCAGAGTCCCGGCCACGGCACGCGGGGACAGGACCACGGCCACGGCACGCGGGGCAGAGTCCCGGCCACGGCACGCGGCCTTTCACCTTCTAAGTGTCCAGGTTGCCAACATCCTTCCCTCTTATAATAACCTGATGTTTCTTGGGACCAGCAGATGGCGTAATGGCTACATCGCTGGACTACCATGTAGTTGACCGCGGTTCGAGTCCAGGACCCAGTGGCTTAAACTCACACCAGGCGTGTGTGTGTGTGCATGCCTAAGATCCCGAGAGGAGAATGGAGGAAAAGGGATTGTGGCGTGGCCATCCCCCCTAGAGGGTGATTTCTCACTTTCTGTATCTCTGTCTCTGTCTTTCTGGCGAGCACATGTGCTCTATAGCAAAAAAAATTCTCCAAGAAAATAAATAAATAGCGGGATGTTTCTCAAAGGTGCCCCTCTGCAGTGCAGCCTAGCTTCCATTTAAGTCCGTTCTCTGTTGCTTGTATACCTGAATACCTACGTCTGAATGATTTAGAAAGAGTAGACCCCTACTTAGCTCATAGTTTGGAAGTCCCATATCTGACGGGGGTCTCCTTACTGGTGGGGGCTCTCTGCAGAGCCCCAAGGTGGTGCAATGAATCAGAGGGCGAGACAGGGCAAGACTTGCGACCTTGGCCATGACTATTATAAAGCTATCGGAAGTCAGTCATGGGGACTCGCCCTGATGACTTCGGTCAATCCTAATCACCTCCCCAAGGCCCACCTTTCAACACAATAGCCTGATTAAGTCTTACTCTCTCAGCACAGTTACACAGGCTCCCCAGATTTCAATACATGCGTTTTGGGGAAAATTCAAACCACTGTAGCTTCTAATCTTCTATCCCCCACTTGTCTTTACCTCTCCACAAGGAAAAGATTCATTGAAATGATTTTCTCAAAACAACTAGCATGTAGGGGCCAGTAGTTAACATAATGGCTATGTCACTGAACACCCACGTAGTCAACTGCAGTTCAAGTCCTCGACCCGGTGGCTTAAACTCACACTGGGGTGTGCGTGCATACCCAAGATCCTGAGAGGAGAATGGAGGAGAAGGGATTGTGACGTGGCCATCCCCCCTGGGGGGTGATTTCTCGCTCTCTGTCTCTCTGGCGAGTACACATGCCCTGTAGCAAAAACCTCTCCAAAAAAACAAAAACAAAAACAACTAGCATGTCCTTCCCTCTAATTGTGACTTCTACAGCCACTCCTGGAGACAGGCATGATTAAAATTGCAGCTTATTTGGGCCAGCAGATGGTGTAGTGATTACATCATTGGACTCCTATATGGCTAACTATGGTTTGAATCCTGGGCCTGGTGGCTTGAAAATCACACTGGGCACATATGCATGTGTGCCCCAAATTCTAGGAGGCGAATGGAGGAGAAGGGATTGCAGCATGGCCATCCCCCTGTGGGGTGATTTCTCACTTACCCTCTCTCTGTCGCTGTTTCTCTCTCCTGCAAACGCACATGTACTGTAGCAAAAACAACTTAAAAACAAACAAACAAACAAAAAGGTAGCTTATCTAGCTCCCAACTCCTGGAACAGCAGAGAACATGTTTGCATCAGTTGCAATACATTTGTTCATTCAAAACACGCTGATGGGTGGGGGTCTACCAGGAGCTGGCACTGCGCTGAAATGTGGAGACACAAAGATGAAGAGACCACTCCTTGCTCTCTTCTCTGCTGGCAAGGGACATCGACCGTCAGCAGCAACTACCATGTGACACACAGGGTTATATGGCACAATCTAACTACAATGACGAGGATGTCGTTTCTACCCTCGTGGAAGAGAAGGCTCGTGGAAGGTGGGTGGTTCTCAAAGTCCAGACTAGCCTCAGCAGAAGCACCACCTGGAACTTGCTGGAAAGGCACATTGACAGCTCAGCTCAGACCTCCTGAGTCAACTCTGGGCGGGGGCCCAGCAATCTGTGTGCTAACAAGTTGCTCGGAGAATATTAGAGCCACTCAAGTTCGAGAGCCATTGGCACAGGGATGCCATCGGTGCCCCTCCCCAACGCCTTCGCAGGTTAGAGGAGCACTTGCAACTGCTGCAAGGGTCAGCTGCCTGCCTCCCCATGCCCCTCACAGGTGCCTTTGTCTGGAGAGCTGCCCTCTGTCAAGAAGCTGCCTAACCTGGGATGCTACTGCCCACCCGCACCTCCGCAGAGCTCAGTCAGTGGCTGGTATGTCTGCCAAGAGCCACCCACACTGGCTTAACTCTGTGTGTACTGGGGGCGCTATCCTGGGTACAGTATATGATCCTGAGCTTCCCAAGTCCCCAGCTAATCCCAGTCCCTTCCCCAGCCTGCCTTTCTCATACCCCTTTTAAGACCGCCCCAATAAATCACTTGAAACTTGAACCAGAAACCCTGACACAAGATGTGTCAAAGTCAGAGGCCTCACAGATCACTTCTGATCAGTCAAAGCTGCCAATCAGAAAAGCAGAGAACTTCCACCAGCCAGCATGGCGGGGTAGGATGCTGGTTGTCTTGTATGACTGGGGGGGGGGGCCTGGGGAGTGTGGGGAACTGGGACTGGGAGTCAGGTGGGGCTGGAGCCCGAAGGTTTATAAGTCATATAAAGGACTTTGTATACAGAGGCAGGGAGTGGGGGCCACTGAGTGCTAAGGAAGGATGTGGCATGGTTTGATTTGCATGTGGAACAAATTATTCCGGACAGTGGGGAGGTCAGTTGGGGAGTGGAGAGAAAGGAGGCAGGAGACCGCCCAGGAGAGAGGTGCAGTAGTCCCATCATGGAGGCTGGCCAGGAGGAAGAGACCCTCTGGGGAGAGACGCAGGTGAAACCCCTGTCTCTGTCGGGATGATTGACAGAGCTGGGCCCCTGAGATGACACCCAGAGGTCTGCTGTGGACACGGAGCCCATGGTGGTGCTATTCCCGAGAGGGGAAGATGGGAGGAGGCTCTGAGGGCCTCAGAAGGGCATTGGGCATGCTGAGTGGCGAAGTCTGTAGGGAGCGAAGACGTCCGTCCAGCATAGAGGTGGTGCTGGAGTTTCTGGCAGCAGTGAGCACGGTGGGCCAAGGCAGAACCCCAGGAGCACCGGGACTCAGCAGGTGCAGGAGAGGAAGGAGACAGAGACCCAGCAGCCCGGGTTTGAGGAGAGCTGGGGCAGCGTGCTGTCACGGGAGTCGGAGTGGGAGGTGGAGGGAGAGTGGAAGTTCGAGTCACAGGCCCTGAGGGGTGCACCATGCTGTCCACTGGGTGTGACCATCTGCCACTGTCATCTTGTTTCAGTGGCACAAGGTCGGGGTGAACACCAAACTGGCTGAGTGGGTGAAAGCCGAGGAGAGTAGAAGGGGACTTAATAATGAAAGCAGTTCCGTGAAGCTTGGCCGGATGGGGAGACAGCGAGGCTCCTGTCCGCCCTGACCCTGCCTTCGAGGCCCCCCGTGGGACCAGTAGCATGTTATCGTCATTAGGACAGCAGGCCACAGCTGATTTCAGGCTGTGCAGCCACTGAGGCAAAACTGCGCAGACTCAGGGAGACTGACGGCGACCTCCACCTCGTGCACCCCAAGCTTTAACCCCACGAGCTACGCCCGCCACAGGTGAAGACAGAAACAGGCATCCGCAACGCTCTCTAAAATCCTCACCCTGTACCACGGCTGGGTGTCTGCAGACCAGCTGGGACCCACCTGGGTGACTTAGCATGGCTGGCACGACTTTGAACACACATTTTTCACCCGTGGAGATGCGAGTTCGCTCTCCCAGGCAGTGCTTGGGGCCGCTTTGAAGAGATGGCCTCATCAATCACTTCCGATTCCGATTCCCGGGCTGTTTATTGGCGCCATCAATCACCGTGAACTCTCTTGCCATTAATGGGAATGTCATCGGCACTTCCACAGGATTCTCCCGGCTCTGCTTTAAATAACAAGAGGATTACTTTTGACAAGTTATCTGAGGATTTTTCTCCCGTATTACCCCTTATCTGGGAGACTCGCACCTTGAGAGCACTTCTCCTTCTGGTCTGTGTGCCTTACCGGGCCTAGGTTAAAGCATGGCTTCTTTTAGTTTTATCTTTAAGATGTCTCCCCCTTAAGGGATAACACGAGACAGCGTCACCATCCGTGTCTCTGCAAAACTCAGATGTTGAAATCTTAGCCTTTAATGGGTATTGGGAGGTGGGGCCTCTGGGAGGTACTTAGGTCAGAGTGGAGCCCTCCCATACAAGAGGCCAGAAGGAACTTGCTCTCTCTCAATGGCTTTCTCTCCCCCACCCGCCAGGTGACCACACAGCTGGAGCACGGCCATCTGCAAACTAAGCAATGAGCCCTCTCCAGATACCAGTGCCTTGGCCCTGAATTTCTCAGCCCCCAGAACTGTGAGAAACCAATGTCTGCTGTTTCAGCCTCCCAGTACAAACGAACTAGGATACTCACCCACACCTCAGTGCCAGTGGTGTTCTCTGTGCATCCCTCCGGGAGATCGGCTGGCAGAGGGAAAAGGGGAAAGTGAACCTGTAGGGCCTGGATGCAGAAGCAAATCCTGCCACCTCCCTGGCATAGACTGGCTCGTGTTTGGAGCGTGGCCCGGAGGAATCAGAGGCTGACTTAAGGCCTCTCCCACCCTCTGCAAATGTTCCATTAAGAAGAGGAACATGGAAGGTGCGCGGACATGGTACTTTGCTGGTTGGGGTCCCCAGCCCTCAGGTTGAGCCCCAATCCTTGCAGCCAGCTCTCATGCCCCACTATGTCTTTAGTGCCTTTTCATCTTGGGCTGGGGGCTCCCGCAGGGCTGAGTCTGGGTTGAGCCCTGCCTGTACTCCCACCTGGGCAAAGCGCAGAGCTTGGCAAGTATGGAGCTGACGCTGGCAGCCCTGGGGTGCAGCAGCTCTTCCGTCTCTCAAGAGCAAGCATTGGCTCCCACCTTCCAGGGCTGAGAATATTGGCACACCTCTGGAAGAAGGTGGTGGCTAGAACAGAGGAGGTGGCTGCGATACCCCTCAACCTGATCAGGTCAGGAAGGATAGACTAGGAAAGGGAGGGGACAGGAAGCAAAGGGCTGTGGTAGGAGAGGGATCAGCTCTCATCGCAAAGTGGCGGGTTCCAGTGTAGTTCCAGGTTCCAGGGAAGTTGCAGACTACCACTCCGTTTAAGAATTAATTTTTAAGCAGGAGTTACGCAAAGATGGAACAGGATGTAGCGGAGAGTTGTGTGCTTTTCCACTTTAGGTAACAAACGCGTAGCACTTATTCTATGGCTGGCATGATTCCAAGCACTTTACAAATATTTATTCGTCTCACTCTCATAAAATCCCTGAGGCAGGAGCTATTATTATCCCACTTCACAGGTGAGAAAACCCAGGCAAGGTGGAAATGCATTCATACCCAACACATTTGTCCCCTGGCTCGGCCTCTCATTTGTTAATTCATTCGTTCACGGGGATTCCACGCTGTCGCTGGCGTATGAAGAGTGGGCCAGGCTCTTGTTGTCAGGCACTTGGGTGGAGCGTTCAGCTAAGGACATATGACCACGTTGTGGGGACATCTGGGAGGGGGCAGTATTTCCAGTGCCCCCCTCACCCTCTTCTATAATCCCATCAAATAGTGCCTGTCCTTTGAGATTGATCCCATCACTCACTGGAAAACCTTAAAATGCCTGTCCACCCTTATAAACCTATTTGACAGATTATCATTATTATTATTTTTTGAGAGGTTTTTGCTATAGGGCGCGTGTGCTCGCCAAAAATACAGAGCCAGAAAGTGAGAAATGATCCCCCAGGGGGGATGGCCATGCCGCAGTCCCTTCTTCTCCATTCTCTTCACGAGATCTTGGACATGCATGCACACGTGCCTGGCATGAGTCTAGGCCACTCGGTCCGGGACTTGAACCGCGGTCGACTACATGAGAGTTCAGCGACACAGCCATTACACTAACTGTTGGTCTCCCTATTTGATAGATTATTCAGCTCCTTGTGCAGAGGCTACAGGAGCCTCCCAGTCCTGGGACTGATCCAGGCACCGGGCAAGACTGGAGAGAAAGAGTCCCTCACGGAGCTCATGTTCTGGTGTGGGAGAGAGCCACTGAGCAAGTCAAAACCAGAATGTTCCAGACCAGAGCATCTACATGGGCTGTGCCCTCATCCCACTCTCCTCTGCTGCCTCTGTTTCCTTCTGTAAGTCTCTTTCTCTTTGACACACACAGCTCCGGCTTTCTGGGGTGGTCACAAGACACTAGAAGAAGCACCTGGGTCAACAGTTTACACCAACATGCTATGCATGGCCTGGTTGCTTGAGTCCAGTACCTCAACCACCACACCATCTGCTGGCCCCAGGTAATTCATGTTAGAAGTCATGGGGCCAGCAGGTGGCATGGTGGGGCGCTGGACTCATGAGAAACATGCTGGGCACATGAGTGCATGCCCCCCATCCCGACAGCATGGAGAGAGGGACAAGGGAGTGCAGAGTGACCGTGCCCTATGGGGGGACACTTTTCCCTCTCCCTCCTCCTCTCTCTGGTGAGTGCACACATCCTCTGGCAAATTAAAAACATTTCTTTAAAAAAAAATCCACTTCTTAAGGTAGTTGTGGGGCCAGGCTGCCTCCACAGCATAGCTCTGGCTGTCTTCTCCCACCTGAAAACCCTCATGGGCCTCTCTGCGCCTTGCTGTGCCATGCAGTACGACAGCCGCTAGCCACACATGGCCACTTCCATGTCAGTGTGTGACCGTTCATTCAGCAGCGCCAGGATCCAGGTCCTCAGGCACACAAGCTGCACGTCAAGCGTCTGCAGCACACGTGGCCAGCGGCTCCTCACCGGGTGGTGCGGAGGCAGGACATTCCCCACCATGGATGGTTCTGCAGGTCTGTGCTGGTTTGCTCCAGTTTTCAAGGTCTCTGTTAAAATGAAATCTTGGGGGGAAGGTCTATATAAACAGATAAAAGGCGAAGTTCTGCTGAAACCAGGTGGAGCTTGGAGTGCTGTATATCCTCCTCCCGCTGTGACCCCTCCCAAGGTTGGGAGGAACCCATGGAGGCCTTCAGAGCAAAGCAAGTCTCCCTGCCCTACCCCTTGTTTTAATTGCCCGAGACCTCACTGGCCTGTTGCTGTGGACTGAATTGTCCCCCTCCAAATTCATGTATTGAAGCCCTGACCCCCAACGTGACTGTCTGGAGTCAGGGCTTTTAGGAGGTAATTCATGCTTTTTTTTTTTTTTTTAACTTTTTTCCAGAATTATTTATTTTAATTATTTATTTAATTATAAATAAATAAATAATTTATTTATTGCTATTATTATTTTTTTAATTTGGCCAAAGAGAGACAGAAAAAGTGAGAAAGCAAGCTGCCAGGTCTGGACTCAAACTGTAGTCGGCCATGTGGGAGTCCAGCATCTCCACAACCACACCATCTGCTGGTCCCAGGTAATTCATATTAAAAGTCATGGGGCCAGCAGGTGGCATGGTGGGGTGATGAACTCCCACAGGGCCAACGGTGGTTCAAGTCCCAGACCTGGTGGCTTGCTTTCTTACTCCCGCCCCATCTCTCTCTGATAACTATAGCAAGTTAAAATAATAATAATAAATAAAATCATTCTTTTAAAAAAGAGTCTTAAGGATGGGGTGATAACCTGATAGGGTTATTGGGCTTATAAGAAGAGGAAGAGAGAGAGCTTTCTCTCTCTCTCTGTCCTCGCACACCAAGGCAGGACTAGTGAGGACACAGAGAAAGGAGCCATCTTCAAGTCAAGAAGAGAGGGCTCACCAGGACCCAGCTCTGTTGGCAACCTGGTCTGGGATTTCCAGCCTCCAGAACTGTGAGAAGGAGATGTCTATTGTTTAAGCTGCCCAGTCTATGCTTTCTGTTAGGACAGTCTGAGTGCCCTAAGACACTTCTGTGGGGACTCTGGTTTTTACTCGAAGATGAGAACCTTGGGAAGGTTTAGGTGTTGACTGGCCTGTGCTACTCAGTCTGGCTACTGTGCTCAGAATAGAGAGGGTGGGGGCGGGGAGACCCCTGAGGAGGCTATTGCAAGCACGAGACAAAATCCATACAATGGAACCTCCTCAGTAGAACAAGGAACAAACACACCCATGATACAACATGGACAGACCTCAGAGCATTACACTGAGAAACTGGGCACGAAAGGAAACGTCCTGAAACTAGACAGTGGTCATGGTTGTGCAACTGGATACATGTACTAAGTATGGTTGGTTTGGACCCGTGGGGCTCCAGGGGAGGTAATGAGTAGTCAGGTGTTGTTTTGTGGGTGCAGCAAGCAAGATTTGCTGATGGGTTAGATGTGAGGTGTGAGAGACAGAGAGGAGACAGGGACGGATTTCGCTTAACAAATACGTATAACAAATTATAGTAGCTCCTGTGTTGCAGACCCTGTTCTAAGTTTAACTCATTTAATTATTTTTATAAAAATAATTATTTAATTTTATTAATTATTGTTATTCTATTTGATCAGAGAGAAACAGAGAGAGAAACCAATCTACCAGGTCCGGGACTTGAACTGCGGTTGGCCATGTGGGAATCCAGTGCTTCAACCATCATACCACCTGCGTGCCCCTAAATCATTTAATTCTTATAACAATTCTATGGAGGTAAAACTAGTGTCTCATTTTACAGATGAGACGACTGAGTCTCCGAAATGCTGAGCAGCCCGCTGGTTAGGCCATAGTGAGATGGCACTAGGACCTGGGTGAATGGAGCTGACATACGCTGAGGAGAGGATCAGCCATGAGAGGCACTGGTCTGTGGAGAGGGGCGCTCAGGAGTCCAGGGTGGACAGGTGACGTCAGAGCCCACTGCACTTGAGTGAGTCACAGGACAGTCAAGTCCAGAGTTCGAGGGTGAGACTGCCAGAGAGACGTACGTTTGGAATCATCAGTGTACAGATGGTTTGTAAAGACACGAGACTCCCCCAGGCCTGAGTGTAGACAAGAGGAGGAGGAGTCTCAGCTCTGACCCCGAGTGGCCCCAGCGCTCTAACACGCAGAGGTCATTGGTTTGAGGAACAAACGCAGGATCAGCAGGGAGTGGCTGGTGGCTGGGCAGCCAGGGCGCTGGGTATTTCCGAGGAGGATGAGCTCAGTGGTGACAGATGTCAGTGAGAGGTCAAACGCGGCCATTAGATGTAGCCACGGTGTGGCTCTGCGGGCAGCAGGGGCAGGGCCCTCGCTCTGTGCTTCCATCCACTGCGCGAACTTGCGCAGGAAGCCAAGGAGACCTCAGGGGAAAGGACTCGAGAATTCCGAATCCCACAGAGCCAGGTGTGGGGGGATGACAGGAGCTGGGACATCTGGGGACTCAGGTGGCCTTGCTGGGGATGCCCCTGATTAAGCACGAGATGACATGTTTACTTAGAGCTGTCCCAGCACGGTGGGCCTGAGGCAGTGTGGCCACCGCCCCATGCAGCTAGGAACGGGCAGCAGAGGCTCCAGCAGCTACCATGGGGGTCTGGTGGTCATGGGCACCCCCTCTTCTGCTCCACCCTCAGGGAGGGCAAGATGTGAAGACAAAATGCCAGTTTCCAGACATGAGTCAGGACACCTGATGAGTCCCAGAGCCCCAGGCAATGACTGCTGTCCTTTGGTCAAGCAGATGGTACATGGACACGGTTGTGGTAATTAACATTCTTTGGGTAATTAATTAGCCTAACCTGGCCTCATCTTGGCCATACAATTCTGGGTAACGTTTGAGAAATAATTTGAGGTCGTTCCAGTCTCCCTACTGACTCCGCTGGTGCTTGCGGGAGGCTGAGTTCACCTGGTGGGGCGAGAGTGACGTCATGGGGTTGTGAAGTGCCGCATCTGCATTTTCAGCTCCACGGTGTGTGGAGACGGTTGGTGGGAAACCACGAGACTGGCTCCCGGGAATCCCAGGGCAGATAGAGGGACTCGGTGATCTACAGCCCACCTGGACCAAGTTGCTCAGACTGCTGTGACAAAGAACCACAGCCCACGTGTCTTAAACCCGTTTTCTCACCATTCTGGAGGCTAGCGGTCCAAGACTGAGTTGTCAGCAAGGTTGGTTTCTTCGAAGGCCCCTCTGTCTCCCCTGCTTGTAGACGCCCACCTCGTCCCTGTGTCTTCACGTGGTCTCCCTCTGTGTGCGTCTGTGTCCTAATCTCCTTTTCTTACAAGGACACCAGTCATATGGCACTGGAACCCACCCCATGACCTCATTTTACCTTAATCATCTCTTAAAAGCCTTGTCATCAAATGTGGTCACACGGTGAGGTACCGCGACAGACAGGCTTCAACATCTGCCCTTTGCAGGGACATCCTACATCTCATAACACCACTCAGCCCCCAGTTCTGAAGTTTTGGGCCTCTGCTGCCAACGCCCATGAACCAAGGCATGATGTTATCTCTCTGGGCCTCAGATCACCGTTTGCTTGGCTTCCCTCAACTTTGAGAGGCCCCAGTCGGTTCATGTACAGGACAGAGCTTTGTGAGCTCCACAGCGCTAGTCCTGAGGGGCAGCCCCACTCCTAGGGGGCGTTTTGAAAATCCATGGGTGCACGTTTCGAGTTGTCACAGTGACTTTGTAGTAGGGGGACCCCATGGCATTTAGTGGGCAGGAGCAGAGGGGGCCAGTTTCACAATGAACCGTCCTGTGTCACTCACGTCTTTCTGCTATCTGTTGTACATTCATGAAGGTAAGAAAAGAAAAAAACAAAACTATAGGCCCAGCAGGAGGGACAGAGGTAAGCTGGCTGGATCCCACATGGCCAACCATGTGGTGTGGGTCCCGGACCGGATAGCTTGAAAATCACACCAGGCATGTGTGCGTGCGCAAAATCCCAAGAGGAGAATAGGAGAAGGGATGGCGGTGTGGTCATCCTTCTTGGGGCGGGGGGTGATTTCTCATTTTCTCTGGTGAGTGCATATGCCCGCTAACAAAAACTTAAAAACAAACAAACAAACAAACAAACAAAAAACCCCACAAAACTCTAAGCACAGAACCCAGCACCGAATTCGATTTTACATACAAACATCAAACACTTGTTTTTGCAAAGTATGAATGCACACTTTTTTTTTAAAGAATTATTTTATTTAACTTTCTGTCTCTCTCTCTCTCTTTCTTTTCTTCCTTTCTTTCTTTTCTTTTCTTTCTTTCTTTAAATTTGACCAGAGAGGGACAGAGCGATAGAGAGTGAGAGGAGAAGTGAGAAAGCGTAAGTGTACACTTTTTGCAGGAATGCATAGCCAACCAAATCGAGGGAAGGCTGCGCTTTATTTTGTTTGAAGCCTCACCAAACATTGTTCACGCTTCTAAGCTTTAGACCACAGATCTGCTGACTCATGGCTCCTCTTCTGGTGTTTGGATGTGACACTTCGCCACTTTACATGTGTCACTGTTTTGCCCGTGACATTTCTGGTGAGGCACACAGGTGCCCGCCTGATTGTGTCTTCTGGTGTATTTATAATCCACTTTCCTGTATCCTTTCTATCACGGTCAGGGCAATAGATCTTGAATTTCTGAGTTAGATGTCACATTGTCTATGGATTGTATTTTTTGTTTTTTCTTTTTTTAAAGAGGTTTTTGCTTTAGGGCACATGTGCTTGCCAGAGAGAGAATGAGACAGAGACGGTGAGAGGGAAAGTGAGAAGCTACTCTCTAGAGGAGATGGCCATACTGCAGTCCCTTCTCCATTCCTAGGATCTTGGGCATGCACGCACACGCACCTGGAGTGATTTACAAGCCACTGGAGTGGTTAGAGGTCTGGGCCTCTAACCATGGTCGGCCATGTGGGGGTCCAGCCACGTAACGTCTACACCATCTGCTGGCCCCAAATTTATTTACAGGTAAAGAGAGTGCTCAGTGTACCTTTGCGTGGGGGCTGCTACACAGGGCTGAGACAAACCGCTCTGGGGCGCCACCCCAGTGCCAGCTTTCGCCCTCTGGGGAGTCAGCCTTTCTTTGGCTGCCTGGCTAAGCGACACCCGACACAGCCCTAGTGATTGGCAGCCCAGGTGGCAGAAGGAAGGGCACGTCTTTGCCTTCACCGCTTCTCCTGCCTCTCACACCAGGGAGGTGCTGGCACATCTGGCCACCGGTCATGACTTGAGATGACAGTTCCGTCAGTGCAGAGGCCGCTGGCACAGGAGAGCCTGTGGGCGAGGAAGCACGGCTGAAAGAACAATTCCTCGGAGCCGGCTTCCCTGTGCCAAGTAGCAGGCAATGGCCCAAGAAGCCAGGTCACCTGGAGGCCCTGGCTGGGGCAGAACCATGGGGACTGGTGTGTCATCTGCAACGTCACTGGGTGGGGGAAGGAGCAGGCCAGCTTGCCTCTCTTGCCACTTGTTTGTGTTCCAGCTTGGCTCCAAGCCTCCACGCCAGCCCTGCCCTGCCTTGGGGCCTCAGGCTTAATTAGTGGCAAAACACATAAATGAGGTCTGGCTCTCTGGGGACTGCCACCCTCCCCCAGGAAGCCACTGAGCAGGCAGATCCTGCCCCACCCTTCTCCCCGGCCCAGGTTACTTTTCCTGGGCTCATTGCTCTAGGTGACGTGGAGGTCCACCAGAGAGAGGCCTTGTTGGTGGCCGGCCAGGACCCGTCCTGCCTGCGCCCCAAAGGCCCAGCTGAGCCGCTCTCCACTCCCTTCTCCTCCGGGGTGTGTCCCCCAGCAGTGCCTGTCCAAATGCAGGATTCCAGGTCCCACCCCAGATCTACAGAATCAGAATCTTTGGGGGTGTGGTCTTCGAACAAATAACTTTTCTATTTTCTTTCTGTTCTTTTTAAATTCCTTTTATTTTATTTCTTCCATGAAAGAGAAAGAGAGTCAAAGGGAGGGGGAGGCCAGCCCTCTGACAGGGACTTCACACTGACAGCCCCCTTCAGCCACAGCCAGTGTGGACCACAGGCAACCACACGGGCACCCTGCGTGTATGGGGAGGCCCCGGGAGGAACTGTGGACCCTCCATCGGGGGCAGCATCACAGAGTGCGGTCACCGCTGTGCCTCGGCTAGCTGGCCCTGGAATCCGTATTTGAGCTATGCTTCCTCGATGATCCTTCGCCCTTCGGTTTGCAAGCCTCTGGCTACAGAATCAAGTCCGGATTATTTGGCACCCGCAACCTTCACAGCTGGGCTCTGGTCTGGCTATCCAGCTTCCATTTTCACAGCCAGACTCACGTTGAGCTTGACATGGGTCCCCCACATCGTGGGCCCACCCTTCCCCAGGCCTCCGGACACAGTCTTCCTTCTGGAGAATGTTCGCTCCTTTCTCTCTTGCAGACTTCCTGTTTTTCAGGACAAGGTCAAACAGCAACTCCTCTGGAAGCCTTCCTGCCCTCACCCACGAGCAGGGTTTGTCTCCCCAGCCCGACCTCACACCACGATCGGGGCTGACCCTGTTCTGCCGTCCCCCAGCACCAGTCCCTGGAGGTCAAGGGGAGCAGCTTTCTCATCTTTAAGACCCCAGTGACCAACACCCCTCCCGCTATCTGGCGTGTACTTGGTAAGCACTCACGGCAGTTGAAGTGGTCTCTTGGACCCGTCTTTCCCATCTCTTCTTAATTGGGGTTCCGCCGTAGGCCGCTGGGCTTCATTTAAACCTGGGTCATTAAAAAGCAGTTCCTTTCCTTTGCGCGGTTCGTATTTAGCCAAAGAGATTTATTTCTCCAATAAGCCTCAGTCTCCCGACAGTCACTTTCATCTGCCCCTCCTGCTGAGGAATGAGAAAGTTAGGGGGTGCAGCTAGAACTCCTGTGTGGGCAAATGCAGGGGGAGGGCCAGCTCTCCATCAGGGCTGCCCCTCTGGCCCCCGGGGTCTGTGTGGGCAGGGAGATTCCTGGGGAGCCGCTCAGAACTGGTTTGTTTTGCTGCTGTTGTTACGTTGTCTGCTTTAAATATTCTCTATTTTTAAAAAGAATGATTTAGTTTTATTTATTTTTCTTTTAAAATTTCCTATAGAGCATGTGTGCTCACCAGAGACAAGGAGAGAGAGAGAGAGAGAGAGAGAGAGAGAGAGCCACCAGGTCTGGGACTTGAACCACAGGGAGTGTGGGAGTCCAACACCTTAACAAGCACACCACCTGCTGGCCCAACTGCTTTAATTATTAATATGAAGGAAGGCGATCTCAGGTTTGCATGTTAAGAGAGTGGCCAGCCCACCCAGGATGAATGAGAGGGACAAGCCTGCTTTTAGCAAACCTGTTACCCCATAAGTAGCCGAGCTGGTCCAACAGGCTGAGACACGTAGATTGCAGCCTTTTCCTGGTTTCTGGGGAACCCATCATGCTGGGAAATTTCTGCCTGACCTTGTGAATTCAGGGACAAGTTCAGTCTGAAGAAGTGAGTGGGGTTGAAACCCCTCTTTAGTATTTTATATATATAAAATATATATTTTTTTCTTTATTTTTTTTTTTGGAGAGGTTTTCGCTATAGGGTGTGTGCACTCACCAGAAAGACAGAGAGAGACAGAGAGACAGAAAGTGAGAAATCACCCCCCAAGGGGGATGGCCACGCTGCAGTCCCTTCTCCTCTATTCTTCTCTCGGGATCTTGGGCACGCATGCACATGCGCCTGGTGTGAGTTTAAGCTACTGGGTCCAGCACTCGAACCGTGGTCAACTACATTTAAGTCCAGCGACATAGCCATTACGCTAACTGCTGGTCCCAAAATATATTTTTAAAAAGAGAGATTTTTGCTATAGGTTACATGCGCTTGTCCAGAGAGACAGACAGAAATTGAGAAATCATCCCCCATAGGGAGGGCCATGCCACAATACCTTCTCCTTCATTCTCTTGAAATTTTGGGCACGCACACACACACACCTTGTATGAATTTCAAGTCACCTGGTGCCCAAACCGCACCCGACTACGTTGGAGTCCAGCGACGTAACCATTACGCTATTTGCTGGTTCCACCCCTCTGATTTTTTTCAGGGCAGATCTCTTCCCTCTGTTTTTTTTCTGGTCGAGAATTTTACACCTCTGAGGGTTCCTACTGCTAAAGTATTTTCAGTTTTAGAAATCATCATCATCATTATTATTTATCTGGCCAGAGGGTATGTGCACTCACTGGAGAGAGACAGAGAGGGAGAGGAAGAAGGCACTTCCCCATGGGGAATGGTCACGCCACCACCCCTTCTCCATTTCTCATCCTATCGGGATTCAGGACACACATGCACACGTGACTGGCATATTTTTCAAATCACCAGGGCCAGGATTCAAACCTCTCATTCAGCCATGTGGGATCCAGCTCCCTTGACCCCTAGGACATGGGACTGGCCTAGCCAAACTGTTGTCACAGGTGCAAACCAACTGATCTGATAAGAAGCTATTGTATTTTCTGCTGATTTCTAGCTGAATTAAGGGGCTTTGGGGACCCCAAAGTATGGCAGGCAGTGAAGGGGCCGGCTGAGTAATGAGCTGGACACAAACCATATGTCTTGTTTCTTAGGCTTCTGAAACTTCAGAGTGAGAAAGGAGCACTGAAGGTCACCTTGTCCAACCCTTGCACTCCATGCTTGAATTCCCTCTGTGACATCCCCAGCAAATGATGATTATCTAGCTCTTGCGCAATTACTTCCAGTGCCAGAGAACTCATTACCTTCTCAGGCAGCCCATTCCATTTTCAGATTGCTCTGCTAGCTGGCTTTTCATATGTTAAGCTGACATCTGCTTCTCTAACTTCCAGGGGATGGCCTTGCTGTGTCACCTAGAAAAGTCTTCAAGGATGTAAGGTTCTCTTGTCTGGGGTAACCATTCCTGGTTCCCACATGCTTCCTCAGTGGGTGATGGGACCCACGTTATTTTTACCCCTTTTCCTAAGAGAAGTGTCTGACAGAGAGCCATTTGGAGGGAGCACTCCCACAGCATAGTTCACTCCTCCCCAGGACGGGCATGTGTCTGTCATCCAAAATGACAACTGTCACTACCTTAATACTTGGTACTGTGCTGGGCATGTAGAGGTACTCAACTACTTATTGAGTTGGATATAAGGATGGATGGATAGGGACCATCAGTTGGCATGGTGGTTGAGGCGCTGGACATTCCCACATGGCTAACCACGGTTCAAATCTTGGACCTGGTGGCTTTCTCTCTCTCTCTCTCTCTCTCTCTCTCTCTCTCTGTGTGTGTGTGTGTGTGTGTGTGTGTGTGTGTGTGGTGTCTGGTCAAATCAAAGTAAGTGAAAGAAGAACTAAAATTAAATTTAAAAATCCTTAAAAAAAAAAAAGATGGATGGATAGATGGATGGGTAGATGACTGAATAAATAAATAAATTGGTGAATGAATGAAAGATTGACAAAGAATGGAGGAAGCCAACCTGGAATTATTTTGATCAATTAATCCATATCTGTGGAGCCTCCGCTATACTTCTGAGCTGGGTAGAGGAAAGGAGTACCGGGTTACAAAGTAAAGTGTTTATAAAGAGGTATAGACACCATCTTTGTTCTGATGTTTGAAACAAGCTAGGTTGTGATTGTGAAAACAGCTTCCTCTCTCTGGATCTGGTACTTACTGATAACTGTCGTGTTGTGTCGGCAGCATACGCGATTTGGGATTGAAAGAAGTTAGAGCTTGAAGAGATATTAGTGATTAGGGGTCACATTCTCTAATTTACACTGGGAAGCTGGAGGTGAAAGTGTCTTATCCACAGTCACATGGGGCATCGGTGCCAGGGCCAACCCCAGGATCCTGTCTCTTAGCTGTTAGTCCAGCACCTCGTCCCAGTACGCTTTCTTTGCTCATAGAAAAGATTTTGCTTGTATCTAAACTTGTGTATTTGCCCCGGAAGTCTGCTTTGCATTGACCTTGTAGGCCTGGCTTTGGCTTTCAGAGTCATCACCTATTCACTCATTCACTCGTTATCCATCCAGCCACACTTGGAGAATAGCTATTAAGCACCGAGCCTTGTGCTAGGCTTTGAGGATAAGTGAACGAGACATGCCCCCCACCGTGGGAGAATCTAGTGAGAGAGAAAGACACATAAACAAGCCAAAGGCAATGTACCCACACTATAAGGGATCAATAGAAGTTTGCTGGTGGATAGGCGGGAAAAGACGTGGGAAGCAGAGAAAAGGCCAAGTGCTACAGTAACGAGCTTGAAAAGACTCAATATCAGCTGCGGCCTGGGGTGGGGAAGCAGCGTAGAACGCAACATGGGTGGGAGCTAGGGCCCAAACTCTGAAGTGTCCCCAAGGGCCACCAAGGGGTAGGATGTCTTAACCATTCCACGATGGTTTGTTCTTGTGTCCTGAGGAGATTCTGGATAGAGAGCACCTGAAAATGAGTTCCATTTGAGGGAGAGTGCTTTGAAAGACTTTGTTATAATTTAGAAGTTAAATGGTGAACTGTGGGTCTCTTATTGTGGAAAGTACAATGTTTTACAGGGACTCATTTAGTTTTTTTTTTTTTTGTTGTTGTTGTTCTTAAATAATTATTGTTAAGGAGGAACCGTACAGTGTGCGTATATTATAAATAACTTTGAGCCTAGTCTCCTTGAGTGTTTTGGTAAGGTTCAAAACTACCTCTATGAGCAAGCCAGAATGGAGCTGAAGACTTCATGTGATTTAGATTTAAAGATGGGCCAGATATGACCTGTGATCAATTTTCAGTGGCTGTTGTGCACTTGGGTTGCAGAGACATTAAGAAAAGCTTGTAAACTACCTAACAGAGCACTTAAAAATCTAATAAATAAGAAATACAATGCCACTGTCAGAGCCTTGATGGAGGTCAGAGGGAGCCAGAGAAGTAATTTGTGCAATAAATCCTGCAAATTCCCATTACTTTTTTTTCCCCTTCAGATAGGCTAAAAATAGAAGCCCCAAATAAATATATATCAGAGATAGAAAAGAGAAAAGGGTGATTTGGAATGAATTGCTGCTTCTTGGCCTAAACCCACAGTACAGATATTTTGACCAGAGTTACAAGCCTGGGGACTCTACCATTGTCTTCTAGGAAGCCATATTTGACCTGAAAAAACATTGAAAGGGGTAGTTGGGGAAAATGTTGCTATGCCCCCTAGAAACATGTCAAGATGAACAAGGCAAAGACCCAGGGAGTATGAATTTAGTTGCTTCTTGGCTGATGTGTCCTGTGTAGGCCATGGTCCGAGTTTTTCTTTCTGGTCATTTATAACCATGACTGACAGTCTCAGTTCTGATGTCTCTGGCTTTCCCTTCCCATCATGCAGCTACTCCTCCCAAGAACAGTTCCCTCCGGTGGGTGATGCTAACAGACCCTTGTCTTATTTTCTCCCATGATGCATGTGATGTTATTGTTTTTGTTTTGTTTTGTTTTGTTTTGTTTTGTTTTTGAGAGGTTTTTGCTATAGGATGCGTGAGCTTGCCAGAAAGTCAGAAAGAGACAGAGAAACAGAAAGTGAGAAATCACCCCCCAGGGGAGATGGCCACGTCGCAATACCTTCTCCTCCATTCTCCTCTCAGGATCTTGGGCACACACGCGCACCTGGCATGAGTTTAAGCCACCGGGTCCGGGACTTGAACCGCGATCGACTATGTGGGAGTCCAGCGACGTAGCCATTACACTAACTGCTGGTCCTGTGATGTTATTGTTGACCCCTCCTTTGCTTAAATGTGCCTCTCTTAGCTTTCAGGGTACCCATATCGCATCCCTACTTCTCATCTCAGTTCTTTTTAAAAAAATTTCATTAATTTTATTATTGTTATTATTAATTATTATTGTTTAATTTGCTATAGCACATGTGTGCTCACCAGAGAGAGACGTACAAAGAGAAAGGGAAAGTGAGAAAGCAAGCTGCCTGGTCCAGGGCTTGAACTGTGATTGACCATGTGGAAGTCCAGCGCCTTAACTACTATGTCACCTACTGGCCCCCATCATCCTAGGTTCTTAGCGTCCTTCGCTGGCTTCTTTTTCTCCCACTTGTGCTTGAATATTGATTCTCCCAATGGCTGTCTTTCACTCGCTTCTCACTCCATGCCCTCCAAGTAGCTTTGAGACTTCCAGACTTCCAAATTTCTATTATGCACTATAAGTCTCTGCTCCACGTTTTTAACTCCTTCAAGGTTTGTGCTGCTCCGTATTGTGGTTGCTAGCTGCATGTGGCTATTTAAATTCAAATTCCCAAAAATAAACTTAAATGTCAATTCACACAAGCCACATTTTAAGGCTCGATGGTTGGGTACGGCAGCTGTGTTGGACACTGGGGAGCAAGAACCTTTCTACTATTGCAGGAAGTTCTATGGGACAGCACTCTTCTCATTCTTGCCACTTGACTGTTATTCAGACACCTCAGACCCAACATGTCTCAAATATATAGGGGGACTTTGTGGAAAATGGAATTAAAGTATGAGTTTATTTTGGTGCAAAACATTTCAGATATCTATGCACAGTTATTTCATAATACACATTTCCCCATAAACTTTTTGAAGACCCCTTATATTATCAACTGAGTGTTGGTAGGTGTAGAAAAGGATAGCAAAGATAAATAAGGCAGGGGAGAAAGATCTATTCAGTTAAAAATAGTAGAAAACTCTAAGAGACTTAACTAATAAAGGGAGTTTAATGAACCTCGTAACTAAATGGTACAAAGGAAGGGTGAGTTTTACATGAGACTTGATCCAGCAACTTGGCAAGGATGGTACCAAGGACTATCTGTTCTCCGTTCATCCATTGTGCTGACTTCACCCCAAGTCTGGCACAGCTCCTGAGTACAGAGGGGCTGCCAAAGTAACAGTATCCCTCACTCCCAGCCAAGTGGGGTTGGAGGATCTTTGTCTTAGCCCTTGCAATGAAATTTTTGAGATCCCTTCTGATTGGACCAACTCAAACCACTGCTCATGCCTGAACCAATCACTGTGGCCACAGCAGTGCCTCTGGAAGCATTGATTGGTTTAGTGCCATGTTCCATCCCAGGAGTTGGAATCATTTGTAACAAGCTTCTCCTGACTCACAAGGACCCCCAGACAGAAACAGCTATGCAGAAGAGAAAAGAAGAGCATGTATGCTGGATATGGACTTAAAGAGAGGTTGAAAAGTGAAATCTGCATTGAATTTCTTTTCTTTTCATGTTTTAAAATCAGGACGTGAGGTGCTTTGGGTTCATTGGAGGAAAAGGGAACACCAACTATCGCAGGACCATGTGTCTTGCAAAACCTACTACTGACTCCGTGGGACGGGGCGCCTTCCATCTTGCACGTTTCCTGAGGGACGATTTTGCTTCTTGGCTACAGAAATGCTGTTTCCCATGCGGTCCAGAGAATCAGCAAATGCGGTGTTTCTTTCGAAGCTTAAAGTAGAGTGAGTGGAAAGCATGTGCAGTGAACATGTACTATGACTTTTTTTTCCTTAAAATAGGGAAAAATACAAAGTCAAGGGAGGGGAACCACAGCAGCAAGAGATAACACAGGTGGCTTCAGTTTCATACATCCCCAGTTAGGCTGGCAAAAATTAAACTTCTTTTTTTTTTATTTTTTTGGAGAGGTTTTTGCTACAGGGTGTGTGCACTCACCAGAAAGACAGAGAGAGAGACAGAGAGATAGAAAGCGAGAAATCACCCCTCAGGGGGGATGGCCACACCGCAATCTCTTCTCCTCCATTCTCCTCTCGGGATTTGGGGCACGCACGCACACGCGCCCGGCGTGAGTTTAAGCCACCGGGTCTGGGACTCGAACTGCGGTTGGCTACATGGGAGTCCAGCAACATAGCCATTACGCTAACTGCTGGTTCCACAATTAAATTGCTTCTATAATGCCACAAGAAATTGTGATATGTGCCCAAGTTAGAATAGATAGCTTTTCATGCCAGGACTTGGCAGCGTGCCGGTTGGGGCGCTAGATCTCACATGGCTGATTTCACAGTTCGAGTTCCAGACCCAGAGGCTTGAAAACCATGCCAGGTGTGCTTGAGCACATGCCCAATGGCCTGAGAGGAGGAAAGAGGAAAAGGGTTGTGGTGTGGCCATCCCCGCTGCGGGATGATTTCTCCTTTTCTTCTCTTTCTCTCACTGGTGAAGGCATGAGCCCTACAGCAAAAACTAAAAGAAAAAAAGAGAGAGGATTGACAGTGTTTCTTTAGTTTTTACACTGGCTTTGTAAAAAAGTTTGGATTCTGTCATAGGGCATGTGCACTCACCAGAAAGAGAAAGAGAGAGACAGAGAGAAGGAAAATGCAGAATCACCCCCGGAGGAAGCAGAGAGGGATGGCCATGGCTTAATCCCTTCTTCCTCCTCTTCTTGGGATTTTGGGCATGCACACACACACACACACACACACACACACACACACACACCTGGTTTGATTTTCAAGTCACCAGGTCCAGGACTTACACCACAGTTGGCCATGTAGGAATCCAGTACTTTAACCACCATGTCACCCCCAGTCCTACATTGGATTATTTTGTTTGCCAGTAGTCCATGTTACTTATAAGGAAAGCATCACCTTCTTTAAAGTTCTGGCAAAAATGAACTCAGTTCATGGGGCAGAGGTTGGTCAAGCCAAATCTTTTCAGGAGATATGAATTAAGATGTCTTAGACTGTTCTGTGTCACTAACAGAAATACCTAAGGCTGGGTGGATTATAAAGAAATAGAAGTTGGGGCCAGCAGGTGGTATGGTGGGTAAGGGCGCTGGACTCCCATGTGGCCAACTGTGGTTCAAGTCATGAACCTGGAGGCTTGCTTTCTCACTTTCCTCTCTCTCTCTCTAGTCAAATTACAATAAATAAATAAAGTTAAATAAAATAATAATTCTTTTTTAAAAAGAAATAGAAGTTTAATAACCCACAATTCTGGTCATTGGCAAGTCCAAGGGCATCGCAGATGGGTGGAAGGCAGAAGTGTAGTGGAGCAGAGTGTGGTCTGCGTGGGCGTCTTTCTCTCTGCTCTGGTCTCATTCCCTCTGGCTTATTAACTCACCGTAACTCAACCGAAGAGGCCCTGCCCTATGACCTTATCACACCCAATGGCTTCACCTGGGACACCAGGGTGGGATCAAGTTTTCACTGAGCACCTTTACAAGACAATCAGTATAATCAAGCCTCAACACATGAATTGTTGGGGGACATCCCAATTCAAAAATGTGAATCCTTAGGGGACAAAGCACCATCCAAACCAGAAGACAAATGTTCAAATAGATCAGAGCTGCTTTCTTTCATAACCTCATAGAGTGAGCATCTTAATTATGCAGGGACCATGGCCCTACAAATGCCATGCACAAATAGTTACTTTATTCAAAGGAGCCTTAGAAACCCCACTAAGCTTTAAGTGGATTGTCATACCTGGAGGGTCTCCAACAGAGGGGGTTTTCATTTTCTTATTAGTCATGCGGTGCTGGGAAAAATTGGCTAGAGGATATTGAAATCCCCCTGTTGCACACAAAACCATTTATCTTGAAGTCACTGAAGATGATTTTTATTTCAAAGCCAAAGCATTTGAAATGAATCCATCATGGGAAGCTTTCCTGATAACTATTTGTGAAACTCTGGGAAGTGATGGGAAATGGGGACAGCCACTGTTAGGGGAAAAATTGTGTTTCTTAAAAAAAAATGTGTTGAAATCGGAACCCTCAGTACCTGTGAATGTGACCTTATTTGGAAGTGAGGTCTTTGCATGTGTAATCGAGTTAAGATGAGGTCATTCCCCCTGGGTTGGGCACCAACCCAATGCCTGTTGTCTGGAGGAGAAGAGGTCATTTGGACACAGAGAGGAGAACGAGATGATGACAGAGGTGGAGATTGGAGAAGCGCAGCATGCCAATGAACACAGGGATTGCCTGAGACTCCTGGAAGCCAGGAAGGGGCAAGACAGCATTCTTCCCCAGAGTCTGCAGATGGCACATGGTCCTGCTGACACTTTGACCTTGGACTTCTAGCCCTCAGAACTGAGAGAATATAGTTCTGTTGTCTAAGCCACCCAGTCTATGGCAGCCTAGAAGACGAATACAGCCACCAGGGACCCCAATGACTTCTTTCATCAGGACTCAACGTGTGTCAGTGTGGTGGCATCTATATATTATTACCCTCCTGCCGAGGCCATCGCTGGAGTCAGTGGGTCACTTCTCTGACTTGGAAGAACCTCCAACCTTCTGAGTTAAGTCTCACCAACTAGACAACATGGTTTAGTTAGAAAAAGAGAGATTCAAACAGAGAAACAATACAAGGTCTGTTGTTTGGGGAATGAATGAACTCCTGAGCCCAAGAAAATGGTCATGTTTGGTGGAAAGACACTGACTACAAGACTGATTTCTACCACACCTTTGCTGGGGGCCTTGGATAAGTCACTTAAACTGTGAACCTCAGGCTGCTCACCCGTAAAAGGGATCTCTTACTCCTGCCCGGTAAATTTCTTACCCTTGCTTGGAAATGAAATGAGAGAGGATATGAGCAAAGCCAGTTTGCAATGGAATTGCACGCGAATGTAAGGCACTGGTTTTACCAGGCTGGCCACAAAATCCAGCGTTTCAGTGAGGCAGGGAGAAAGTGTGAGGAAGTATGTTTGTTTAGTCTATGCACGGAAGAGACAAACAGGGTCTCGATATTGTGTTCCACCCCAGTCGCGGCCAGCCCTGGATCAGGACACACACATGCGTACTCGGGGAGGTCTCTGGACACAAACCCAGAACCTGCCCGTGTGGGGCAGCCTCTTGAGTTCCGCTCCTGTGCCCTTGTCCAGCCCTTGCTATTGGGATTTGATACCAGCGTGTTTTCCAGGCAGGTCTCAGAACAAAGGGATTTATTTGTTCAAGGTCAACTAATAAAACCAGAGACCTGCAGCTAGAATTTGGGTCTTGAAAATTGAACATTTGCCCCCATTTCTGCCTTCTCAATGACACTGCCCCCGCCAACCAGCTCTACACAATTTCTTCTCTAAATAATTTTTACAGTTGAGGAAATGCCTGCCCTTCTCCCCTCTCAATTCCTGTCCTTCTCTTTGTCCTTCCCTGTCTCTCATCTTCCTTCTCTCCCTCTCAAACCCCAACTTTCCTTTGAAAAGTCTCAGGTATTCAATAGAATGAATTCGGTGTTGTCACCCCAGTGTCTGCATAAAGAGCTCACTATGCACTTCAGCAGAAATCACCTCCTTTGAAGAGCCCCTACTCTAATCTCCTCCAAGGTAGGTTTCGGTGGTGTTAGAGCAAAATGACACAACACTCGTCCAACTAAAAGCTTTATTAAGTAGCAATCAGAAAAGCTTGTAACTTCCTCATAATGGGAGGCTTAATTAACAGGGTGGATTTAAAGGATGTTTTAAATAGCATTTGGTTCTTAGGGCTAACCAAATATTCCAGAATAATTGATTCAACATTGAGGGGCAATTATCAGCTCTAATCTTGTTGTGCCTGAAAAAAAAAAAAATCTTGGCTGAGTGAAACCATTGTTCTATGTCGCACGTGTTTCTGCAGCACTGAGACCAACGCACACCTGAGCCAACAGCTTCATGGCAGGTTCAGTCATAGCAGGGCTCGCTCCTGCTGGCCCCTGCACCACTGAGGGTCTGCCCCTTAGCACAAACATCCAGCAGAAAGGAAGCTCCTTCCCTTCCCCTGGCAGCTCTGAGCCGGCCTCCGAGGGCACATGGGAATCCTCTGAGGCCATTCCCATTCCCATGTGGATCTGAACTGTGGGCTCCATCTGGAAGTCTGTGGAATGAAACGGGCATATCATTCACACTGGAGCATCTTCAAGGGTGTGAGACTTGAACCTGGGCCTGTGGGCTCCTCTGCCAGGGCACATACCTGGTTCTTCTGGCTTTCCAAGACAGCCTGGGAGCCACCCCGATGCCTCCTCCCCTCCTGCTACCCCAGACCCTCTCCCAATCAGACTCCAAACAATCCCATTCCTCAAATTTCTTCTGAGTCTATACTGATGTCTGACCCCACTATCAGGCTAGTCTATAGCTGTATCCTCGATCTGATTCCTGCTCCTGTAATTTGCCCTTCTTTCTTTTCTTTTCATTTTTTTCATGGCCAGATGGTGTGTGTATAAGAGAGCGAGAGAGAACAAGACAGAGTGGGTGTGGTCACACAGCAGTCTTTTTCCCTCCGATTCTCTCTCCTCCCCCTGTTACAATCTGGGGCACACACGCATACCCAACATGTTGTTCAAGCATCTGGGGCCAGGATTTGAACCACAGTCGGCTATGTGGAATCCAGTTTCTGATACACAGGTCTTAACTGCTGTACCATAGGGCCAGACCCCCTCTTAAAAAACATCTTTGTGATACAGCATGAGAGAGAGAGAGAGACAGACAGAAAGACAGGAGCAAGGATCCTCCAGAGTCTGGTCACACCACAATGGCCTCCCTCTAGTCCTCCACCCCATTGGCTCTCGGGCACTTGTACACAGACTCGGTGCGTTTCAGGCTGAGCAGGCCAGAGACTAACCGTGGGCACCGTATGTGATCCAGCTTCTCCTGAGCAGGGCACTGTCGGACCTTCATTTGCCCTTCAATCCGTCCTTCTGCACTGATCGCAGAATGTTCGTTTTAGTAACTGAATCTGGCCGTACTGCTCACCTCACAGAGGCCTCTCTCACCCCCAGGCACTGCTGCCTGACACCCAGGACCCTGCAGGTATTGGCAAGGGGGGCTTCTCTGGGAGTACCTATGCCCCTCACCTCCACACATTCTCTTCTGCCATGCTCCTGTACTTCCTCAGTTTAGAGGTGCACCTAATTTTTTCTACATCATAATATTTCTGAACCCAGATGTGTCTGATCTATGCACTTAGCATTTCAATTTCCTGCCCCCTCTGCTCTGAGAAGTTGTTAAGAAATCAATGTAATTGATGGCGTATTGGATCAGAGGAGCCAATATGAGAAGTGGCTGGAATGGCAATCAATTTAGCGAGTAAGGCAGGAAGTGGAGAGAGACATTGAGCTCTGGAATTTGGACTTTATCTAGTGTAGTCCCCGACAGAGAATGGGAATGGTCAACTTTGTGCAAGATTGTGTAGAACTTCTATGAAGAACGGATTGGAAAACAAGCATGGAAGGAAGACAGCAGAATGAACAGGACGTTAGTGGCTGTCTAGTTTGTTTTGTGTTGCTATAATAAAATACCACAAATTAGTAGTTTATAAAGAAAAGAAATTGATTGGGTTCATGGTTCTGGAGGCTGAGAAGTCCAAGATCGAGAGATCTATACCTGGCAAGCACCTTTTTGCAATGTTATTTCTTGGTAAAGGGCAAAGAGAGTGAGAGATGGCAAGAGATTGAACTCTCAACCTCAAGTCCTTTTAGAACCAGCATTAATCCATTCATGAGGGTGGAGTCCTCATGACCTATCTCCTACTAGGCTCCACCTCCCAACACTGGGGATTAGGTTTCCAAGGCGTACTTTCTGGGGGATACACTCAAACCATGGCAGAAGCAGAAATCTCTAGAAGATGTTTTATATGTCTTTTTAATTTATTTTTTCTAGAGGGCATGTGAGCTCATCAGAGAGAGACAGAGAAAGAAAGAGAGAGGAAAGTAAAAAAGCAACCCCATGGGAGATGGTCATGCTTCAGTCCTTTTTCCTCCACTTCTCCCTCCTTTTGGGATTAGGGTCACACACACAGAAGGGTTTGGTATGTTTTTCAAGTCACTGGGTACCAGGACTTGAACTGTGCAGTCAACCATGTGGGTTCTAGCTGCTTTAGCCACATACCACTGACTGGCCCAGAAGATGATTTTAGGCACCACGGATCATTGGAAGGTAATTAAGACTCAAGGAACACAAAATCTTGTAGGAGAGGTAGACCTGTTACCTAACTAGAGACTTAAACACGCTACATGACAGGCATGAGCCAAGAGTCATACGAATGCAGAGAAAGAAGGGTTCAATTCTGACTAGTCCTAGGGAAGACTTTGCAGAGGGGTTGACATTTGAACTGGGTATTGAAGGATGGAGTAGGATTTCTCCAGGCAAAGTAAACAGCTTGGGCAGAGGCACAGGGCTCAAAGAGGAGAGCTGTAGAACAGCTGAGGAGTCAGGTGCAGAGAGCTGGAGCAGGCTGGATGGAGGGCAACACATTATGGAGAGCAGCGGAGATGAGGTTAGAACGGCAGGTGGGAGCTAGATTGTGAGGGGCATTGAATACCCTGCCAAGACAACTCAGTCTGCTACTTAGTGGCCTGAGGAGAGACAAACAGCCCCACTGCCCTTGCATACTAAACTTCCGTATTGAAATTAAATTCCTTCTAAAACTTGCCTTCTTGTCCTCTCTGCCCTGGCGTTTTGTAGACTTCACCTCTGTCTCAGACACAGAACCTGTCTTACCTGTCCTCAGTTCTGTTCAACTGCTTATTCGAGGAAAGCTGTACTTCCAGTTAAATGTGGATTTTGGATCTCATTTATCTATTTCTGCTTATTACCAATTGCGGTCGGAAGATTTGCATGATGAAAAGTGGAAAGACGAAACTGTCTTCTCCTTGGAGAAATAATTTGTGCACCTGCCATTCGGAAATTATTCCAAGTTCATGCTTCATGAGAAAAGTTACAAATTGCTCTCTGGAATGGAGCTAATGTCTCCACCACGAGCGACCTTGCTTCGTCTGGGTGCATTATTAGCTAGAACACCCCATCTGTCTGGCCTTGGGGAAGGGAATGAAGAGTCACAGGCCAAGGTCACTGTTAGGGCATCATTCATTCACTTATTAAATATTTATTAACAACTGGTTAAGTACCCAGCACCAGAAAAGATGTATTAGAAGATGTACTTACGTGTATTGAAAAAAATGCGTTTTCCCCCACTAGAATGTAACCTCGAGGAGCAGAGACTGTGCTGTTGGTGGTTCCTGATTGGCTGCCCTGTTGGTGGTCCCTACAACCCACACCCAGCACATAGTGGGGGTTCAACCACTGTTTACCAAACGAACGAATAAATGAAAGAAAGCTGTTATGTTGTAATGGAAAGAATACTAGATTCAAACTGGGTTTGAATCCTAGAATCTGATTATGAGCAAGCCAGTTTCCTTATCAATAGAAAGGACTTATGGGCTGGCTCTGTGGCTTGGTGGTTAAAGCAGCTGGATCCCACGCAGTTGACCCTGTGGTTCAAGTCCCAGACCTGGTGGCTTGAGAAACATGTGGGACGTGTGTGCATGCATGCCCAAAATCCTGAGAGGAGAATGGAGGAAAAGAGATTGCGGTGTGACCATCCCCCTGGGGGGGTGATTTGTCTCTCTGGAGAGTACATGCACCCTATAGCAAAAATCTCTCTTAAAAAAAAAAGTTAAAACATTTGATCCTGGTAATATTGAATACCTGCAGTTCCATATCACGTCTATATATCTTTATGAATGAGAGAAATCAATTTACCAAAATATTACAAGCATCCTGCTTTCTAAAATGTCACTGTATACTCCAGGGACCTCACATAACATTAATCGATTCTATAAACTGGGCAAATGAAGACTCCGACAGAGTCAAGACAGCAAAATGAAGAACGAATGACCACTTTGCTTTTTTGTTTTGGCACGGCTGTCAAGAGGCGGAGGAGAGGGAACCAGCAGTTAGCGTAATGGCTATGTCGCTGGACTCCCACGTAGTTGACCGCGGTTCACATCCCAGACCCGGTGGCTTAAAACTCACGCCGGGCGCGTTGTGCGTGCGTGCCCAAGATCCGAAGAGGAGAATGAAGGAGAAGGAATTACGGCGTGACCATCCCCCCTGGGGGGTGATTTCTCGCTTTCTGTCTCTCTGTCTCTCTCTCTCTGTCTGGCGAGCACACGCGCCCTATAGCGAAAACCTCTCCAAAAAAAAACCAAGAGGTGGAGGAGAAACAGAACCCCACCAACTTTCCCTCTGCCGTAGTCTCATGGCGCCAGTGGATAGAACATTCTCTAGCCCCCGGTTACACAATCAGCAAAGTGAAGCGATCAGCAGCGAGCTCAGCCGCCACCCCCACCCCTGTGCTTTTTGGTCAAGTGAGTCTTCACAATGGTCAGTGAGCCTGCCCTTCCTGGGCAGCTCCAGCAGTTCAGATAATAGGCCCACAGACGTCAGCTCTGCATTGATCCTCTCGACAATGGCTCGGTTCTGCACTGCGGCATTATTCAAAGCCCACTTTGAAACCAACTCGCCTTGAAACACATACAAATGTAGCCTGGGCCCCCACCCCTGCTGGGCACTTGGAAAGATACTTCAGCGAAACCACACTGGTCGGTAATGAGAAGGGGGGTTTCCTGAGCACACCCAGGGCCGGTAGAACTGCAATCAACAGACACAAATGTCCTGTGAGGTTTATTTCAGGGCCAGAGTGCGGTTGCCATGTCCCGCCTGGTTTGCGGAATCCCAGCCCATACGGCATAGGCCAGACTCGTCGTAGATGGCGGTGGAGGTGGTGTGCCCTGATGTGTTTCACGAGGTCCTGTTTCGGGGAAAACCTTGTTTTCCTGTCTGCTGACAGTCCTTTGATGTCTGAAGTACCTGACTTCAAGCCAGTCTTTTAGATGGTCAAGGCTCTGTGTCCCTAAAATGTCCCCGTAAATAACAGAAGCGTAGAAGCGCTTGTCAGTGTCCTCTCCATGAGGTGTGCTTTTGGCTTGGACTGGAGACCTTAAAATGTGTGTGGAAAATGGAAACTATGTTCCTTTTGGTGCAAAAAAACCCCAAACAAACAAACAAAAACCAAAAAATGGAAATCCATGTGTAATATTGTCATGAACTTTTGAAGACTCTCAAGTGTTTCCAGCTACAAAGGGCTTTTGCGTTTTTGTCCTCTGGCCCTTGCATTACCTCTATGGAAGTATGTGAAGCAGGGACTCGCGTGTTTACCAATAAGGAAGCTGAGACTTGAAAGAGATAAATGGCTTGCTCAGGGTTACCAGCGGATAGAAACTAGAACCAAAGACTCATGGTTGGGACTGACTTGAATCTCACATTTTGTCCAGCCTATCTCTTCTACCCCAGGCCGACAGTTGCCTTGCTCCTGCTTGGATGCTTCTCGCAACAAGGAGCTCACTTCCTCACAAGACAACTGCTCCATTCCACTGTTGTTTTAACTTTATTCATTTACTTATTTTAATTTGACCAGAGAGGGGGGGAGAGAGAGACAGAGAGACAGAGAGAGAGAGAAAGAGAAAGAGAAAGAGAAAGCGAAAGCAAGCCTCCAGGTCTGGAACTTGAATCCCACGCAGTCAGCCACGTGGGAGTCCAGCGCCCTTAACTACCACGCCACCTGCTGGCCCCAAACCGCCTTTATTTTAAGGACCCCCAGGCTGCCTCCCCGGGGCAGACATCCAGCACCCTTTGTTCCAAACCCCTTGGCTCCGTGGGATAGGCAGTTCAAGTTCTTCCCTGCAGTGATCTTTTATTGTGGAAGACAATCCCCATGCCTTCCGATGGCTGCCGGGCCTTCCTCTTCAAACAAACAATTCCCCAAACCCTTGAGATACTCTCACTATCATTGTAAGTTTATTTTATTTCCTTCATGAGAGAGAGTGAGAGAGAGAGAGACAGGCCCCCTCTCTTGGGGTCTCATCATGCTGTGATCTCTTCCTCCCAGCCCTGCAGCTCACCAGGATCTTGGGGACACCTGGGGGGGCGGTTTCCAGTCACCTGGGCACTCAAACCTGTGATCAGCCAGTTGTGGGACTTTCAGTACTGCAGAAAAGCAGGCTACTGCCTGTGCCACTGCGGCCACGCTGCCACCTCCTTTAAGTGTATTTCACATTGCTGACCTTCTGGGCTTGGCTGCTGTGGCACCATAATAAAGCAGTACCATGCAAGGCTGGAGGCCACACAGCTGCCTGCAGGCCCAGATCCCCGGGGTGTTGCGGACCTGCTGAGCACATGCACACGCAGGCACTCGGTACCCTGAGGAGCTGGAAGGCTGGGGAAAAGGAATTGTGGTGTGACGAGACCTTGTCAAGAGGGCTTCTCTTTCTCTGTGTCTCTTGTGGGTGAATGCACACACGCTCCCAGATCAAGAAAAAATAAAAAGGCTAACATTTCTTTTAAAAATGGAACCATCAGAATTTAACATGATGTTTTAGCTGTGGCCTGAGAAACAGAACAAAACTATTACTATCACCTCTTTAGATTAGTACTCCATGCTCCTGTTAATGCCACGGGAGCTTGTATAAATTATTCTATCTAACTTTCACCTGGAATACAGGTGGGATACAGAGAAGGTACAATTCGATAGGAAGAAATCAAGAAAGCATGAAATGCTGCAGGGGGTGGTTATCCTGGGACATGTTGGTGGGGGCGTTGGCAGTTCAGGGCCTGCTCCACAGGGCAGAGTAAGAAGAGAACGCCTTCCCAACCCCTCGTGCCCTCTGCCCACTGTCTGCCCTCCCCTGTTCTCTGCAAATGGATCTACCAATGCCCCGAACTCAGGAACTTCATTTGCTGAATATGCAGCTTCAATCTCCCATGTGGTTGCCAGGGTTACCTGAGGACTTGTATGGCAGACATTACTAGTGGTCTCCCAGTCTGTCCTCTCCTTCCATGCTGGATAGACTAGCCATGCAGCCACCTCCCTAGAGATGATGTGTTCCAGTCTTTCTAGTGGGAAGGTACTATGGTTTGAATATAGACTGTCCCCTCTGAAACTCATGTTGAAATTTGACTCCCAGTGTAATCGTAATGGGAGGTGGGGCCTTTAAGAGGTGGTTAGCTCTCCAGGGCCTGAGTGAGTTCCTAGGAGAGCTGGTTGGTATAAAGTGACCCTGAACCTGCCCTCTCTCTCCAGTCGAGATGCAGGTCCACCTTGTGCTCAAGCCCCTTTGGCATGACTGAGCTTTCCCTCCACTTCTCCACCAGGTTCTCACACAGCACCAGGCCCTCCCCAGAGGCCGGCTAGGTGTTCTGCTGGACCTTGACCTTCTCAGCCTCCAGAACGGTGAGCTAAATAAACCTCTTTGCTTTATAAGTTACCCAGACTCAGGTATTCTGTTGTAGCACAACAACACAGGCAAAGACGGTAGGTATGACCACGCCATGAGCTCTCCACGGAATGCAAGCCGCTTCCTGGTCTGGATGGCTGGGACCCAGCACATCCCTGACACCTCCTCACTGTACGTGAGGACAGTGGCCCTCAGACGTGAGCTCATCGGAACCACCCAGGGGACTTGTTACAACGCAGATTCCTGGGCCCGCCTGTACAGTTTCTGCACTGAGGCACAGAATTGTGTTTCCTCTTTTTTTATATGTTTTGGAAAATGTCTTCCTTCCATACATCAGAGAGAGAGGAGAGAAAGTAAAGTACGGGCACCTCCATGGGCCCTTCGTGCTGTGATCCCCTCCTAGTCTCGGTAACCTAGGCCCAAGCACACGTGCCGATGTGCTCGGGTAGGTCCTGGGATGTGAACCCAGGATCTTTCCATGTGGGCCCAGTCACACTACCACGGCACCACCATCTGGCTTCAAGAATTGCACTTCAGACTGCCCCTGCCTGACGGCGAAGAGATAGGGTACCCTGAGGGGAAGGGCTGCGGACTGAGAAAGGACGACACGTAAAAGCAGGGTTCAGGTGGGCCCGCATCTCGGCTGGAGAGCACCACGGCCTGAGCTGTTCTGTACTCTTTCTTTTATCGGGAGGCAAAGCTGCGCCTCAGCTGTGGAGCACCTCATGGTTCTAGAGAAGCCTCTCCTGACCTTCTCTGGCTGACACTCAGGTTCTTCTATCTATAAGCTCAGCAGTAGATTATGTCTTTGTTTAGCGCTTTCGCGTGCCGGGCAGTGATGGTGCAAAGACTGTATCCACTTTAAGGTGTTCCCTGCATCTAACAAGTTCCCGGGCGATGCTGCAGCTGCTGGTCTGTGCACCTTAAGGCTCAGCACCAACCAGATTCTCAGGGACTGGGAAGGCAGGAGGATGAAATCTGGGTCCCTGAATGACTTAGTGGAGTGAGGCTACCACAACATCAGACTCATTATTTTAATTGCGAGTGGACACATATGCTCACCAAGAGACAGAGAAAGAGGGAGAAACCACCCTTCATAAGATGTATGCTATAGTCCTTTCTTCTCCATTTCTTCATCTTGTTTGGATTTTGGACATGCATGCCCAGGTGCCAGCACGTTTTTCAAGGTGCTGGGACCGAGATTCAAACCATGGTTGGCCATGTGGGATCTGGTTCTCTTAACCACTAGGCTACAGGGCCAGCACCAACCAGATTCTTAACTAAGAGAAAAATAAACCTATGCTTTAGGACTGCTAGATTTCTTTCTTTTCTTTTCTTTTTTTTTTTTTTTTTTGGAGAGTTTTTTGCTATAAGGCATGTGCGCTCACCAGAAAGACAGAGAGAGACAGAAAGCAAGAAATCACCCCCCAGGGGGGATGGCCACGCTGCAATCCCTTCTCCTCCATTCTCCTCTCAGGATCTTGGGCATGCACGCACACGTTCCCGGCGTGAATTTAAGCCACGGGGTCTGGAACTCGAACCACGGTCAACTATGTGGGAGTCCAGCGACATAGCCATTACGCTAACTGCTGGTCCCCTAGATTTTGTATATTAAAATTTAGGGGCAATTCAGTGGCATGGTGGTTAAGGCAGCTGGATCTCACATGGCCAACTGTGTGGTTTGAGTCCTGGACCCTGTAGCTTGAAAAATATGTTGAGTGTGTGCATGTGCATGCATACCATAGCTAAAATCCTGAAAGGGTGAAAAATGGAGAAAAAGGATTTGTGGTGTGATCATTCCCCTTGGGGGACCATTCCCTTTTCTCATAGTCTCTCTGGCAAAATTTAAAAAAGAAAAAAAAAAGTAGGATTCCCAGTTGCATTTGAATTTTAAGTAAACAATGAATAATTTTAAATATTTCATGGGACATTTTTGTGCTAAAAGAGTATTTATCTGGTATTTAAATGTAGCTGGATATCCTGTATTTTATTTGCCAACCCAACTCTGCTCTCTAGGTCAGTATATTTTGGGACCGTCTTTGTTACAGCAGGTTAACCTTCCCCATCGCTAATCTAACATGGAGGCCCTGAGCTGAGGACTGGGTCTCATGCAGGCTCCTGAGCATCTGCCTCTTTGGTGCCCCCAGAGGGTCATGGGAGACTAATGACTCCTTGCCCTCTCTGGCTGCCAGATCCCACTAGCCTTGAGCTCTCCTTTCTGTACTGATGTCTCACTTAGGTAACTGCCCGGAAGCCCAGTGTCTGATAGAATTAGAGCCATGATCATCCACCAGCGCCATTCCTGGGGTGTTGGAGATCTAACCCCAGCCCCAACTCTCTTTCTATGTTATTTATACCTGCATCTCGTTCCTTTTTTCCCCCTTAATTTTTCTTCTTTATTCATGGCGATGCACATGGCAGAGAACCAGAGAGAAACACCCTCCACAGCAACCACAGCTGTCACACCACAGTCCATTCCTCTAGCTATCCAGCCTGTTGGATCTTGGGCCTGGTGAGTGTGCTTGGCATGTTTCAGGCTGACTGGACTGGGGATTTGAACTAGGATCACCACATGGGATCCAGCTACCCTCGAGCAGCACATTACTGCTGCGCCCTGAAGCTGGCCCTCACTCCTCTTTTTTTAAATTGAAGTTTATTTATTTTATTCATGATAGGGAATTTATGCACACACGAGAGAGTGAAAGAGAGAGAGAGTGAGAGAAGCACCCTTGACAGGGTCTCATCACGTTGAGATCCCCGTTCCCCAACCCTCCAGCTCCTCAGATCTTGGTCACGCCAGGCTGTTTTCAAAGTCAACTCAGGAATCCAAACTGAGGTCAACCATGTGGCTTCCAGTATTGCAGGTCAGTGACTGTGCCACTAGGCTGGGCCTGCATTTCTCTGCTTAGACTGTGAACATCCTGGGGGCAGAGGCTGTATCTTTTTATTTTTTCTTTTAAGGTTTATTTAACTTTATTCACATGGCCAACTGTGTGGTTTGAGTCCTGGACCCTGTAGCTTGAAAAATACGTTGAGTGTGTGCATATGCATGCATACCATACCTAAAATCCTGAAAGGGTGAAAAATAGAGAAAAAGGATTTGTGGTGTGATCATTCCCCTTGGGGGACCTTTCCCTTTTTTCATAGTCTCTCTGGCAAAATTTAAAAAAAAAAGTAGGATTCCCAGTTGCATTTTAATTTTAGGTAAACAATGAATAATTTCCAATATTTCATGGGACATTTTTGTGTCCAGCTGGTCTCCTGTGGCATGCTGGGAGCTCCTGGCGCACCAGACACTGACCTAGCCCGGGCTTGCATTTGGGCCCCGCGGGCACATGGAATAACACTGGCAGATCCCTGCTGCGGCCATGGGTGTGCTGAGCTTGGATTTTGCTGGGGGAAGAACTGGACAAGGAACAGCGGATCCTCCGTTAAGGAAAAAGGATCAACACTCCAGCCCCCCTGTTTTTGGTAAATGATCAAGTGGGTGGAAGTAGCAATGCTGACCCTGCAAAGGAATTCTCCAGGAGAACGACATGGGAGCAGTGTCAAAGAGTTGGCCTACAGCAAAGGTCAGAGGTCAAAGGGTAATAGGAGCTTAGGCTTTGCAAGACGACTGTCCCAACCAGCTGTAGAGAGTTCATGCCTCAGCAAAGTGGTTGGAGAAGTGGCTTTGAAGGACCCCGGTGCTGGGAGCCCAGGCCAGACCTGTGCATAACTCATAGGCAGGAGTGTCCTGTCTGAGCCCCTGGAGTCAGGACCCACCAAGCTAGGCAACAGGACCCAGAGCTGTCTGAGTGTCCAGCAGTATATGGGTGCTGTCTGCCTTGAGGGGCTGCCCGTGTGTTTGGGCATGAGGTGAGGACAGACAGGTGGGACCTCAGACCTGGGTACAAACAGGCACCTTTGAGGAACTCCTGAGTCCATCAGGGTGGGAGTCCAGGGGAAGCCTGGTCCTGACAGACCAGCATGGAGACATGTGACCTGTGCTCTGGCCCCGCACAGAGAGATGAACCCCGTGTTGACCAGCCTGGGAGGCAAGACATGGCGAGGCCTCCAGCTGTGTTCTTTCAGCTGTTTGCATCCAGACCTGCCCACCTGATGGGACTGTCCCTTGGGGCTTCGGGTGCTGGCCACCCCTGATCTGGGAAAGGGAGCTGCTTCTGTCTACCTCGCTGGCACTCCCAAGTCTGCCCAACTGAGTTGTGTGGAGCTTAGCTGGCTGCAAGTCCCCAGGCTGGCTTTGCGGGGAGGACGCACCAAGAGTAGGGCTACCGCCCACTGGATGCCTCCCTGCTCCAAGTCGTGCGTGGTGCCCGTGCCCTTCCACACGTTTCCATCCATTCGTTGACTCCCTTCATATAGCTTATCTGGACTCGGCTCAATAAGATTTTTAGGTAAATTTGTTTCTCAGCCTTCACGGAAACCCTCTGAGGGGAACAGTACTATTCCCATTTAGAAGACCATGAACTGCTGCTTAGAGAGGGGACATGACAGAGTGGGCCTGGCTCATGGTGGAACCGGGCTTTGAACATTGGTCATTTGGACTCCACATCATATTCTTTTGTTTTCTTGAATAGACTGAAAAATACCCAAACATTGACTATGGAGCATCTCAGACTATAAAAGGACAGGCGGAACGTGCATATATGCAGGATATGAAGTGTAACAGCCAGTGTTTCTCCTATGACCCACCCTCTCTGGTTTTGCATGGGCCACACTGCTTCCAAATGAGTGGGGCCAGGACCTGCCGGGAATGGAACTGGGCCAAGAGTCCCAGAGCCACTTTGTCCCGAGAAGGGTGCATCTCCCCGGAAGTGGGCATTTCATCCCTGGCATATAGGTGGAGAGGCTGAGGTACTGAGGCTTCCACTCTGGCCAAGGTCCCAGGCAGGAGGAGGCAGGAGGCTGAAGTTCAGCCCTGGTCTGTTTGACCTCCAGAGCCCAGGGCTTCTGTGTCTGGTTGCTCCTCACGTGCTTTGGAGACAATTTTGAAAACATAGATCCTTGAGCTCTGTCCCTGATCTTGGAGATCAGAATTTCCAGAGTGAAGGCCCAGGAAGGTGCTTTTTAAAAGAAACTCTCTAGGTGACTCCGATGCATTGGCCCACAGACAGGGGTGAGGAAGGGAGTTCTTTTTGTAGAGAGAGATTTTTGCTATAGGGCACATACACTCCTCACTGGAGAGACAGAGAGACAGAAAGCAAGAAATCACCCCTCAAGGGGGATGGCCATGCCACAATCCCTTCTCCTCTAGTCTCCTCTGGGGATTTTGGGCATGCATGCACACATATCTGGTGTGCATTTCAAACTGCTGGATCTGGGACTTGAACCATGGTTGTCCATGTGGAAGTCCAGGACCTTAACCACAATACCACCTGCTGGCCCCAGGAAGTTCTTACTACCCTGCTACATGGAGTAGCCAGAAGAGGCAAGGGTGGAGCCGCAGGCAAACCTGCACACTGGACTTTGTTACTCATGATACTCAGTGATCTGCAGCCCCCCAGGGCCTCAAGACCCTCCTGATGCATATACAAACCCAATCCAGTAAAGGGCACACCACCCCCAGCCTGTCCTCAACACAATGACCAAAGTCACTTAATGAATGAGCATTGAGGGTTCTACTGTTCACTAAGTAAGAGGAGCCCATCACTAGAATTTTCTGAGGACTTCTATTCGGCATTCTACTGGGAAGTTTGGCTGCTACCCAGCTCTTGGGAACAGCGGTGGTTGGGACCCTGCAGTCTGGGGCAGGACAGGCATGGCGCAGGGCCTCGCGGCGCCGACTCCAGTTGGCAGTGCTGCTCAGTGGCTGCTCTTTTACTCTCTGGTGGTTCGTTACTCTTCAGCCTCGCCCCGCACCCCCATGGGGTTCATGCGGGCTGTCTGGTTAACACAACAGTGTGCAGCGACGCCTATTTGGGGTGTCTATACTTTTGCAGTGCCTAGACTCTAACATTGATACTGTGATTCCGTGTGACGATCCATGTCCCTGCTGCAAAGGTCGTGTGTGCGGACACCGCAGCTTCCCCAAACTGCTTTAAGATGGCACGGCACGTTGTCCCCCTGGAAACCAGGCCTGCACGGGGCAGCGGACGTTGAGATCTTTTGTCCTGCCCAAGTGGATCAACGGGAGAGTCTGAGAGCTGTCAGCCCAGGGACTGTGCTGACACCAATTCTCAGGGCTGGGAGGAGCTTTGGACCCCAAGTCAGGGAACCTCAGCTTGCGTGACAGTTTCTTCAACCAACCAGACCCCAGAGGTGGTTTCTTTCCATTTTCGAAGACTTAGCCCCCCTCCCCCCTCCCCTGACAGGGGCGGCCTGCCCGCTAAGGTGATGTTTCATTTTCAGCAACCCAGGAGTGTAGGGAATGCGTGTTAATATTGGATTATTTCTCTTCATAGTTAACTGCCTCCTCGCTTCAGCGTTTCCATGGCAACGTTTCTCAAACACCACTTCATCCTCTGAATACACAATGTAAACAATCTGCAGTTGAACATTTCCCAATTTAGGGGTTTGGAGCTGAAGCCAGCAGGCCTGTAGATAGGGAGGGTGGTGAGACTCCAGTCCCTGGAAGCTGCCGAGAAGTGGGGTGCAGGGGGGGGTACTCCCAGTGAGGGGGGCAGCTGAAGGCCTCTCACTGGAGAGAGCACTTTGCTCTTTGTTTGGGGGGGGGCATTTAGCACAGGAGTGGCCCAGGGTGACTCAGAACTGGCAGGGACTACCCTGTCACATAGAGATGAGGAACCTCAAGTCTGAGAAGTCTGGTCACTTTCCTGTCATTGCCACAGAGCCCAGAGAATCCGGGCTTCCCCGGGAACCATGAACACTGCCCAGCCATGGTCCTCGGCACCCTAACCTCGTGCCCAGGCCCGGCCTTATTGGTCATCTGGCTTCTTTCTTTCCTGCTGGCCTAGATGCTGAGTCACCCTTTCGACATCATTACGTCTGTCAGCGCAGAGACAGCGCCGACAGCACGGCCACTGCCTGGGCTGGGCCCGTGCTAGGGCAGCTCCGGGGCTAGTGGTCTCTCTGCTGAGGAAAGTGGGCACTGGGACAGCCTGTGGCATGGTGGTTAAGGAGGCTGCAGCCTACATGGCTGTGTGGTTTAAATCCAGGATCTGACATCTTGCAAAACAGGCCGTGCACGAGCGGGTCTGTGCCCAAAATCCCAGGAGAAGAATGGAGGAGAAAGGATTGTGGCATGGCCGGTCCCCCAGGGGTGTTTCTCTCTCTCTTTCTCTCTCTCTCCCTCTCCCTCTCTCTCCCTCTCCCCCCCTCTCTGGTGCATGCAGGGACTGGGGCTGCTGTCCCAGGAATGGCCCACTGAAGGGGTATTTGCTTTAAGTCAAAAGAGCTAGTTTTAATTCCACCTCTACCCACATATAGTAACACGCATCCCACAGAGTTATAAGACAAAAAGGCTGCTGTTTTTTAAAAAGAAAAATCTTAGACCATTTCTTTTCAACTTCTTAACAACCCTTGACATCCTTTGGTTTCTGAGCAAATGATCGAATAATCACAGTCACTGTGTCTTTAGCAATGAAGCAAAGGACACTCGCGGCCTTGAGAAGCTCGGGAGAGGCTGAGATGATGCCACCAGCAGGTGGGTGCTGCTGGGAAGTGGTGGGCGTCCCCATTTAGCGGCCAACCAGCTGTGGGAGGATGGAATCCATCATTCGAAGATTTGACACAAACAGATTGTTTTTTTTGGGGGGGAGGGATGGCTATTGGACATGTATGCTCACCAGAGAGACAAGTGAGAGGGCAAGTGAGAAATTACCCCCCAGGGGGAGTGCTATGCCACAATTCCTTCTCCTTTATTTCCCTCCTGGGATTTTAGGCACACATGCACATGTACCTGCTGTGATTTTCAAACTGCCGGGTCCAGGACTTGAACCATCAGTCATTTGGGATTCCAGGCCTTAACCACCAGCTGGCCCCTTAGTTTATCTCTAATACAATTGGTGCTGAGTTTCCACCTGTTTGCCTTTATCTTGGGGAGCGCAGGGTCTGCTCCACTCATGCCCACCAGGACTCTTGTCACTCCTTCTAGTTCGGACTCACCTGGCCACAAAGACCTGGGGGCAAGATTTGCCTGCTGTTGAATTCCTGGGCATGACCACCAGGTTACCCCAGTAAAGCAAGGTGGGCTCGTCAGATCTGTAAGAGTGTCCCCGAGAGCCAGGCCTGGTCCCCAGCCCCCTGCTCTGTAACCTGTACTGGGCTGGTTCTGCTGGGGCCCCCTTATGGTGCACCCCAGGCCCCCTGTACATGACCTACAACACCAGTCCACCTGCATCGGGGCTCTGGGCTGTGAGGAGCCATGGAGGTCTTGAGCATCGAACCAGGGCCACTGATGACAGCCCCCACCCTGTTTCTGCTTGCTGTTCTCCAGCTTCTCCCCAGAGGGAGCTGAGAAGAGGGCCTCACTCCTACCCTCAGAGAAGACCCTTTACTGAGGCAGTTTGCCAGGTGAAAAGAGCCTCAAGCCAGCAGACCACACTTTGAAGCCAGACTGCACCCTGCCCCACTGTGACCCTTCTCTGGGCCTCACTTTCCCCATTCTTAGCATGCAGGGTTTATGCCTTAGCAGTATTCTCAGAACAGCGACCAATGGGAGCATTAACTGGTGTCAGGGGCAAAAAGGTTTCTGGGGCAAAATCAGTTTGGGAAATGCCGAATTCAGCAAAATAAAAGATACTCCATCGCTGTGGATCTTCTCAGAGCCATTCCTGTGCCTCGTAGGTTTCCAGTGGGGATTGTAGCAGATGGTATTTTCAAAACTCAGCCATAGAACTCCTCAGCTCAGTGTCAGCACTAGAATTCTCTTTCTTGTCTTGGAGAGGCAACGAGAAACTGATCTTCACTTCTGTGGGTGTCCAGGGATGTTTGGTCTTTTAGATTATCTCTAAAATAGAAACAGTCCTTGGCAAGGTCTTGGGGAGTGGGGGTGACAAGGATTCTTGAAAGTCCTTAGAAGGTGGGATTTGGAGGAAGGGTTCCACTCCTTCAGGAAGCGTATTCAAAGTTTGGTGTGCGGGACCAGCAGATGGCATAATGGTTATGTCACTGGACTCCTGCGTAGTTGATGGCAGTTTAAGTCCTGGATCTTACAGTTTAAAACTCACGCTGGGCGCACATGTGTGCATGCCCCAAATCCCAAGAGGACACTGGAGGAGAAGGGACTGTGGTATGACCATCCTCCCAGGGAGTGATTTCTCACTTTCTGTCTCTCTGGCTAGTGTACACACCCTATACCAAAAACCTCTCTTTTAAAAAGTAAAAAGTTTGGTGCATGTAACTCACATGCTCTCCTGGGGGCAGAGTCTATAGGATTCATTGGATTTTCAAAGGTGTCTGTGACCCCCAAGTGGTGGACCACTGCATTTCAGCTCTCACGCTAAAACCGCAGAAGAAATGAAGTTTGATTTTATAGGAATTGGACGTGAAAACACCCTAGAGGAAACTTTAACATCTTGATAGGAGTTAGGGTAGGAGAGACAGACAACAGAAAAGGGGACAGAAGACTACCTGAGAGGGTAGTCACAGCTCCCTCCTGGGTAGGGCGATGCCATCCCCAGCTTCTTCCTTGGTCTCCACTACGGATGCTTCTAATTTGCTACAGGGCACGTGTGCGCACCAGAGAGACACAGAGAGAGAAAGTGAGAAAGCAAGCCACCAGGTCCGAGACTGGGACTGCAGTCGGCCATGTGGAAATCCAGTGCCTCAACCACCGTGCCACCTGCTGGCCCCTGCTGTGAATGCTGCTAAAATTCCTCGTGTGGTTCTTCCCTTCCAATATACAGAAGCTGTATATTGGTGCTTCGTGGCATAGAGAAAGAAAATTACTACCACAACAGAAAGGCTCCAGCTTTTACAGGTCAGTTATGAGATCGTTCAAAGACACAAATGTCCTGAAAGTGTGTGTCTCCTCAGGGCCAGACACATTCTGTCCTTTGCTCGAAGATGTTAGAGGCCTTTGCCACTGGCTCCCTTCTTGCAAACTAGAACAATGTGGAGAAGCTAAGAAATAACTGCTTCGAGCCCTGGACCTGGCAGATTGCTTTCTCACTTTCCCTCTTGGTCTCTGTATCTCTCTGGTGAGTGCATGGGCCCTACAGCAAATTTCAAAAATAATAATAAATAAATAAATCTTTAAAAAGAAAGAAAGAAATGTTGCAGGACCCCCTGCCTGTCCCATCAGAGAGCACTTCCTACGCGTTGAGGTGTGTCCTGAGGCAGTGGGGCTGTCTTGACATGACCATCAGAAGGTGCTCACAGAACCAGAAAGACGAGAAGTCTAGCCCCACAGAGGGAGATCAGGCCGTGCGGATTCAAAGGTGGCGTTCTGGAGTTCAGCCTTCTGGTCAGCTGCTAACTGTCTTTTGATCACTGGCCTCTGAAACAGAATACTAATCATAAGTGTATACATTACTGTTTACCAGCAGCCCGAGGGATTAGAATCCTCTTGGCTTGAACAGCCCCATGACGACTCCCACACATGACCCGGAAGACGACGTTTTTAGCTGTTGGTGGAGGGTAGAACAGAACTGCGTTTTGAAGACCAAAGAGATTTTTGCTTTCTCTCCTTTGATATCTTCAGATGTATCTGCATGTCCCTACCCAAAATATCTCCGGCCTGCAGATAAGAATTTGCTAGAGAGTTTGCTTTCAGAACCTGGTGAAAAAAGGGGAAGGGGCAAAGGGCGGTCCCCAAAGCTAACCCACAGCATTCGTGAGAAATCCTTTAAATTAATTTAAAATGCTGTGTAATACAGATCTGTTTGCATTGCATAGCAACCATTAAAGTGTTAGTATGACTTTGGGGGGCACTTTATTATACAACCCAGTGGTAAATCTCCTCCGGGCCTTTTTTATTATTATTTTTTAATTCCCCCAAAGGGTTGCAGTTTGCTCATTTATTTTCAAATTGGCTGAGTCTGTTTTCATCCCAGCCTCCTGTTCAACTTTTTGCCTTCCTATAAGGGTGATAGGCCAAGCCAAAGTTTGTATCTAATGTGAAAAAAGGACTTGATGTTTTTGTAACACTTTTAATCATATGCAAAGACAGAAGCATCAGTTCATTGGAGAGCAACGTGTGTTTACCAACAGCATCCAGTGGCGGGGGGGAGTGAACCTGACTCCAGACCAGACCTGAGCTTCCCTCTTGCTTTGTCTGAGTCTCAGTTTCCCCATCTATAAAAGGGGGGCTTGCACAGAGACCCATTCATGAGGCAGGATGGTTAAGGGCAGGGATCCTAGACCCAGATTGCTTGGCTTTGAATCTCTGCTTTGTCACTTACTAGCTATGGGACTGTGGGCACAGTACTTAACTATTCAGAGCCTTGGCCTCCTACATCTGTAAACTAATCATTACACTGGCACTCGGCCTCAGAGTCACTGGGAGGATTAAATGTGTCAATAGATACACGGTGCTTTGAATACCGCCTGGGCCGGGGCAAGGAGAGGCGAACATGCTGTCATTACGACTGTTCTAACAAGATCTCTGTGTGTGGATGGTAGACACACTTCACCAAGCCATCTATTCCCTCTTCTAGACCTCATCTCCCGCCTCCCCAGCAGCCACGGCCATATGGCTGGGTGGGAGTGAAGTGGCCATGCCCAGATCTGACCAAGATGAACATTCCACATGGGATTCTGCATATCTTTTCCCCTCTGCTGTCCGGGCACAGAGGACTTCAGTACCCCCAGAAGCCACATGTTGAAGATGGCTCTGCCACAAGAGGAAAGGGACCAGAATCTCTGAATAACCCCTTGGAGAAGTGCTGTCTGCCGATGCATCCAGCCTGGACTTCCTGTGAGTGAGAAATGAACTTCTCAGGTGCAAAGTCAGGGAGATTTGGGGGCAGCCGGGGTTACCATGGCAAACACCAGACTAGATACAAGCAATGTGGGGACCGAGGCATCTTCCCAGAGGGGTCGAACATGGCTGCTTCTGATGTTAGCTGGGTAATAACCAAAGGACGCCCAGTTCTCTAGTTGGGGACAAGAGCTCATGTGTGCAGCAAGTGCTGGCCTGGTCGCTGGCAGGCTCCCTGCAGCCAGCTGCCCGAGCTGGCCGCCTGGGCTTGCTGCCCCCACATTCTGGACAAAGGGGTGGCATTTCTGCCCAGATGCCACAGGGAGCTGCTCAGGTTACCCAGGCAGTAGCCCATGTTCAGAATGAATCCCTGCAGTCCACAGAGATTTGTCCTCCTCCGTCTTTCCAGCCTTGGCCATCCATGAGGAGGAATTGGCAGGAATGTTTGTACAGGAGCCTCCAAAGTGGGCAATGTGAAACTTTTCCTATGAGAACTAGAAACAAAACACACACCCTGGTGAAGCACAGGGCTGGGAAGGTGCTCCCCGTGGTCTGGCTTCAGGTGGGGAGTGATTCGGTGCATGTATACCTGAGCAGAGGATGCGTCTGTCTCGGCAGTCCCGGCTGCGTTCCGTAATTCCCCTTGCGGCAGATTCTCTCTCTGCCTTTGATAAAAATCTCCCCCACACTCTATCTGGCACTCTCTCGCAATGCATGTTGTTTATCTCCTGGCATTCCTACCTATGTATTAAGGCCCCCTCAGAGCTGTAGAGACGCAGCGTTGAAGCCTGGGCTATTAGAAAGAAATGAAGACATGTGAGAGCAAAAGGGAGCATGCTCACAGAAAATCAGAAACTCAAGCTGCTCTAGCCTCTGGCTGTGCAGTGCGCAGCTCAGAAAGGGAAGCCTGACTTCCGTGCAATGCCACAGCTCACACTGAGCACAGAGAGGCCAGTCCAACCACAGGAAACCATCAAATGTCTAAACGGAGGAGCCTTTAGAGCCGAGTTCCTTGCCACATCGTCCTTCCTCACATCCCGTGGTCAGCCTCACCTGCTTGATCTCCACTGTCAGACTGACCGGAGCGGGGGTGCAGGGGCAGGGGGTGGAGGATGCCCCGGGTCTGTTTCTTGACGTGGAGCTTGCATTTATGATTTGCTATCCCAGGGATCTTTAACAAGCACTTAGTCACAATCCCACATATCTGGTGGAGCCTGCCCGCTGTCCCCCCGAGTCCCTTCTCTGCTTCCACAGCGACAGAGTCCTGCTGGACGTCTCCCAGCCTTCCTTGGATAGGTGGGCATGGGACTTAGTTCCGACCATGGAGTATGAGGAGGAGTGATGGGGCCACTTCTGGGTCTGGGATTTATGCTACTGGGTGCTTCTCCTTCATACGAAGGTGCAAAAAACTTAAAATTCATGCTTTTTAAAAAAATTTATTTTATTTTATTTTGCCTTAGGGTGTGTGCACTCACCAGAGAGAAACAGAGAGAAAGTGAGAATTCACCCTCTCGGTGGGAGATGACCTTGTCTCAATCCCTTCTCCTCCATTCTCCTTTTAGGATTCTGGGCACACGTACACATGTGTCTGGCATGAGGTGCAAGCCACTGGGTTCGGAACTTGAACTGCAGTCGACCATGTGGGAGTCCAGTGCCTTAACCACCACACTACCTGCTGGCCCCATGCATAATTTCTTTCTTTCTTTTTTTCTTTCTTTTTTTTTTTTTTTTTTTTTTTTTGAGAGATTTTTGCTATAGGGCATGTGAGCTTGCCAGAAAGACAGAGAGAGACAGAGAGACAGAAAGTGAGAAATCACCCCCCCGGGGGGGCGGTGGCCACACCGCAATCCCTTCTCCTCCATTCTCCTCTTGGGATCTTGGGCACGCACGCACATGTGCCTGGTGTGAGTTTAAGCCACCGGGTCCAGGACTTGAACTGTGGTCGACTACATGGGAGTCCAGTGACATAGCCATTACACCCACTGCTGGTCCCAATTTCTTTTTTTTTTTTTTTTTGGAGAGGTTTTTCGCTATAGGGCGCGTGCGCTCGCCAGACAGACAGAGAGAGACATAGAGACAGAAAGCGAGAAATCACCCCCCAGGGGGGATGGTCACGCCGCAATCCCTTCTCCTCCATTCTCCTCTCGGGATCTTGGGCACGCACGCACACGCGCCCGGCGTGAGTTGTAAGCCACCGGGTCCGAGATGCGAACCGCGGTCCACTACGTGGGAGTCCAGCGACATAGCCATTACGCTAACTGCTGGTTCCCCCAATTTATTTTTTTTAATAGCATACATGTTCCATGAATTTTTTGAAGATCCCGTGTGCTCTCCTCCTTCCTCCTGCTGACTGCAACCCAGGCGAGGTGTTGAACCCACTGTGATCATGCAGAGGACGAGAGTGCCCTAGGGGAGGCCAGAGCCACACGGTGGAAGGAACCTGGGTCCCTGTGTGACGAGGAGGAGCCGAGCTCCCTGACAGATGCGGGCCACTTTGTGGGGATGATCGCAGATGAGAAGGAAACTGCTAGTTCTTTAGATCAGGCTAACGCAGAATTTCCATGGCACAGTGCGTTTGTCTTCTTTCTAGCCGAATTTAGAGAGGGTTATGTGGTAAAAACACAAGCATAACGTGCTCCACAGACAGGTGCTCGGGAAGTGTCTTCTGACTGACTGGTAAGCAGGAGGAGCCTGTTTCCATGTCTAAACCCCAGGAACCTGAGGAGCAGGCTCCAAGCCTCGGGGCAGCTGTACATTAGGTCTTTGGAAAAGTCGTATGTATCTTTCTACGTTTTTCTATACAACAGCGCATCATGTCTTTTCTGATGACCCACTAATTTGCTCTCAGGACCCCCAGGCCTTTTGGCTTAAGCATCTTTCCCCCTTGGCTGGGGGCTCCTACCCCGGGCAGTGGCTGGGGCTTGCCCTGGGCAGCTGCGCTGTGCCTGGGCACAGAACCTTCTTCTCTACGGAGCCAAATCTCCACCGAGCCCATTGGCTTTTCTGTCAGGAGATAGATGCTATCTCTGCTCTGGCACGGGTGTGGGCAAAGGGCACTCCAGGGTAAGAGACTGGGTTCAGATCCTGGTTGTCCTTCTGACTCCTCATGCCGACTGGAGCAGATCACTTAAGAGCGAGTGTCCTCAGCTTCCTGAGTGTCCATAGAAAGGAAGCCGATTCTGGCTCTGCCTACTCCCTAGGGCAAGTATGACACGTGAATGACACCACGATGGGGACGACGTTGCACACACAGAGGCCACTAGAGAATCGTGGCAGGTCAAGTTCAGTTTGCTGAGTATGGGTGGGCCTGGTTGTCCCTTCCTTCTGTGAATATTTACTAAGTCCAGGTGGTGGGTGTGGCAGAGGTGGTTCTTGCCCCAGCGGAGCCTAGAGTCTGGTGGAGACTAGATACAGCAAATGGGCAATTACAGGGCACCGCGCTTTCTATCTGCTAGCAGCACAGCCCCATAAATACACAGAAGAGGAGCTCTTAACAGACGTAAGTGGTCCTGGAAGGCTTCTCAGAGAAAATGGTCTCTGAGAAGCAAAAGGAAGGCTTAGCCAGGCTCAGGCAGCTTCAGGGATGGGAAGCACATTCTAGCCAAGCAAAACAAGGGTCACCCCTAAAGAGCAAGAAAGAACCCAGAAGAGGTTCTGAATGGCTGGAGCTTGGAGTTGAAGAAAGGGAATGGTGGAAGATGAGCTGGAGGGGCCAGAAGCATCTGAAGCAGTGGCTGTCCATGTTGGTTGCAGCTTGGAGAAAATACTGATACCCAAGTACCTCCTGCCCAGCGACTGAACGTCTCCCCAGGTGATTCAAATGTGCAGCGAATGTTGGAAGTGCCGATTGTATAGGTACAATCCTACAAGCCAAGCTAAAGAGCTGGAAGTTTATCCTAAGATCAATAGGGAGTCTCTGAGAGTTTTATGGAAGGAAGGGACACAAATAGATTTTTCTTCCTCCAGGAAGATTCCTCTAGTTGCCAGTCAAGATGGAAATGTGATGGGAAGACCGGGGTTAGAACAAACAGTTAAGAAGGCTACTGCTGTGGTCCAGGTGAGGAGTGGGCCCAATGGTATCCACGGGGATAGGCAAGAGGCGAATACTTCTGAGGTCCGGCTGCTGATGGGCTGCATGGGAGGGTGGGGAAGAAGTGGGAAGACAAGAGTGATCCTCTGAACGTGCAGGTCAGAGTTACCAGAAGGCTCCAGCTAGAGACACAGCCTGTGAGTCAGCAGCAGAGAGAGTGCTGATGAGCCCTTCTGGGCAGAGCGGAAGGAGTGAGGCAGAAACGGGGCCTGGACCAGAGAAAATAGAGGGGAATGCCTAGTAAGACTGGGCAGAGAAAGAAAAGGCATGAGCACGCATTGTCATGAAAGTTGAGGATGTGGGGACCAGCAGTTGGCGTAATGGCTATGTTGCTGGACTCCCACGTAGTTGACCGCGATTCGCGTCCTAGACCTAGTGACTTAAAACTCATGCCGGGTGCATGTGCGTGCATGCCCAAGATCCTGAGAGGAGAATGGAGGAGAAGGGATTGCGGTGTGACCATCCCCCCTGGGGGGGTGATTTCTCGCTTTCTGTCTCTCTGTCTCTCTCTGTCTGTCTGGCGAGTGCACGCACCCTATGGCAAAAACCTCTCAAAAAAAAAAAAAAGTTGAGGATGTGACTATTTATTTATTTATTTAGAGAAATTTTTGCTATAGCAAGCGTGTGCTCACCAGAGACACAGAAAATGAGAAATCACCCCCCCCAGGGAGATGGCCACACCACAATCCCTTCTCCTTTATTCTCCTCTTGGGATTTTGGGCATATATGCACACGTGCCCGATGTGAGTTTTAAGCCACTGGGTCCGGTACTTGAACCGCAATTGTGGGAGTCCAGCGACATAACCATTATGCCATCTGCTGGTCCCAATGATGTGCCTATTGTAGGGAGGATATATGCTCCGATTGCGAGTGTCCAATTCTGCTGAGGTGTGTCCACAGGGCACTTGTGACCTTGACGGTGAAGACGGAGCCAGCACCTGGGTGGTACGATGTGATGGTGACAGTGGGCATCACCTAATAGGGGTAACTGTTCTTCATCTTCTCATGTGTAGGCAAAAATGGGTTTATTGCTAAATCCCATACATGCTTTATGTATTGAGCACCTAATGGGCTGGGCGCCGTGTCTGGAGCTGTGGATACGATGGCAAATCCTTGAAGCTCTAGTTGACTAGCAGGAGACAGACATTCTCATTCACATCACAAAACAATGTGATGGAAATGCTATGAGGGAGACAGAGACACACCAGGGACTTTTTACACAGCAGAACCAAGTCTACGGGGGAAGAGCAAAGGGCAGGCAGGAAAGGTCTTAGAATGCAGGGAAGAGGGCAAGGTTTGCACTGATGGGGTCATCACTGGAGCTGCTCATTGCAGGGTTCGAATCTCAGCTTGCAGTGGAGGAAGGGCACCGTGCATGCCCAAAATCTCAAGAGGAGAATGGACTAGAAGCAATTGCAGCATGGCCATCCCGCCTGGGGGATGATGTCTCACTTTCTGCCTCTCTGCCTCTCTGTCTCTTTGTTTCTCTGACGAGCGCACACATCCTATAACAAAAATCTCTCTTGCAGAAAAATAAAGCAAATTCTCAGGCCTTACCCCGGACTTACTGAAACAGCAGCTCCGGGTGGAGCTCAGCAATCTGAGTCTTAGCAAACCCTCCTGTGGATTCGGAGGCAGCTCACACTGGAGAACCACTGCCTCGCCGATGCTGACAGGTGCAGCTGCTTTAAAGGCAGAATAGGAGGAAAAGGTCATTCTAGTAAAATGTGCTTTGAAAAAACCTAGTAAGATACTAATTAAATGGTGAGGCTCGACAAGTCCTAGGGAAGGATTTTAAAGAGAGAAGTTTAGCATTGCACCCATCTCTCACGAGCAGAGCCTCACTAATAAAAGGCTAAGGCTGCCTGGCCGTGTGCGCAGCCCCCATGGTGCCACACCAGAGGAAGACATTGTCGCAGAAGAGGTACTCCGAATCGCGGGCATTGAAGCCACAGCCCGAGAGAAGCCCAGGAGAGCATTTGCTATTTGCCCCCTTGGCCTTACTGATTTAGAAAATGCTCCCGAATGCTTCAAATCGGAAAGGTACAGAAGACCCAATTCTCCCTTCTGCAGTGAGTCATTAGAGCTGAAGTGGAGGCTACGTGGTAATGGGCACTATTTAAATGAAGCCAAAAGTACCATTTTAAACGCTTGCTTTTTTAAACTGTCAAATAAAAGGAATCCATTTGTGCATGTGAAATTATTTCAACAGTTCTATTGACTGAAAGCAGGTGAAAAATGTCACAGAAAATAAATGTTCTGTGAAAGCTGGTTAAATGTTTAAAGACAGATGTCTAATGGCTTCTTTAGCCTGCTCTGGATTCAAAATGTCTATTTTCACCAGTTCTAGGTGAGAAACATGGGCAAACATTAAAAAAAAAATTAAACCTGAATAACAAGATGCTATCTTGTTCATCAATATTGCTTTAACCAATGTGCACTTAACGTTGTCTTGTGGACAAGACAACAACAGATTATCACTTTAGCTATTTCCTTTGGCTTAAATTTGATGCCAAAGGTCCTTGGCTAGATTTCCAAGTGACTTACTGAACACTGTGTTTTCAGTGCTCTATTTGCTATTGGTGAATACATCCTTGTCAAGTTCAATGAAAAGAAAATTCTGGAAAAGTCACTGAGAAGTACCCGTTCAGTCGCTGGTGGACCCACTTGGTGGAGGTCACCTCTATGGAGCCGAGGCTAATGTGAATGTCAGCTTCTGCCTCCATTGTTCAGGCATCTTTACAGACAAGACAGAACCCTGGTCCTTCCCATTCATCCCCTCTGAGCGTTTCCACTGCAATTAGTTTTGTGTTCATGCCTTCACTGTCTGTTGGTGCTGAAATGGAGCTGCTGAAATAATTAGCTCCTCTCCCTCCTTGCCCTCGGGCACTTTCACCCGTGCCACTACGCCTGGCTAATACGATTCCTCAGTCCAAACGGAAACTTGCAGGTGGTGACTGGCTGGAGGCATTGGGCAGGTGCCAAAAGGCAGACTCCTCTCCCTTGCATGTGCACACAACCCTCCAGGGGATCTTGGTAAAAAACACACACTCTGACTGGGAGGCCTGCATGTCTCACAAGCTCTGGGGCAACGCTGTGCTGCTCAGGCCCCCCAGTGGGGAAGGGGTAGGGCGGAACCCGCACAGCAGCGCTGTTGAAACCAGACTTCACAGGCCTTTTTGTAAGGGTCTGGCTGGCTCCCTTTTGATTCAGAGTTCCTTGAAAGCAGAGACTGGGGACTGGGTCTTTACACATTGTGCTGTTGTTCCCTGGCTGGCAGTTGGCACAGGGCCGGCCCAAGGTGGGTATTTTTTATGCAATTAAACAGAGTTGGCCTTGCTCCGAAAAAGATTTTAAATGGCCTTAACCCCTAGTCGCCGAGACAGGTGCGTGATGAATTGGCTGGGTTCGTGCTAGGGGTGGTCACTCCTCTTCAGTTACCCCGAAGGTCGCCTGCACCTGCCTGCACCTGGATTACCCCTCAGCTGCTCTTCTGAAATATTTCCTCCTGCTCCATTTTAAAAGTGGTTTACACTAGAGAGAGGATCAGAAAGGAGGAAAAACAAAACCAAACCAGGAAAGCCCTGGGAAGCCGTGAGAGCTCCGAAACATCTAAAGCTCAACTCTCAGTGGTGGTGGAGTCGCAGAACTCTCGGGTTTCTCTCCCTGCCTGGTCTCCATCATTTTGCAGGTCGGTGTCGCCCAGCCATCCAGGTCCCCCGCCAGCCCCCAGAGCCCTGCAGGAGCCCGCCCCGGCGGCGCGGGCGGGCGCCTATTGGCTTGGGGCGAGCCTGTTTGTTAGCTCAACTCGAGCAATTAATCTCGTGCATCTCCCAACCCCGAGGGGGTTGTGGGGGCTGGGGTCGCCTTGGCGGTCGTGGGGAGCAGGACAGGAGGGACCACTCTGCGGAAGCCCTTATTTCCAGAGCCCCCGGCGATGCCATAACCTGTTCCTCTGGGCAGCAGCCTGGGAGGGTGCAGCAAGGCTCGCTGGGGGCTCCGTGGGGAAGGAGGGCGCGGACAGGGGAGTAGGCAGGGCGTTACGTCGGTCAGTAGTTGGGCCTCAGCGGGAAGGGAGGAGCGCACCGGCGAGTGCGCCCTAGGGGAGGAGTACACGTGCTGGGGAGGGGGGTGAGAGGCAGGCGGGAGGGGAGGAGTAGGGAGGCGAGAGCTACGAGCCGAGGCGCCGCGGTCTCGCAGACGCAGGCGCTGGCAGCAGAGGAGCCAGAGAGAAAGTTCCCGGGGAGAGCTCGTCCCCGAGAGGGCCCACGTCGAGGCCGCTCCCCTAGAGGGCCGCAGGTCCCGCGCGTCCAGCCCGCCTCCCCTGCGCGCTCTCGGCTGCCCGGGCTCGGCTCGCGGGGAGGCAGACGAGCATCGCCGGCGGGCAGCCGGGCGGCCGCGGCCAAACTTGGAGGAGGAGAAGGAGGATGCTGCGAGTGGGCGCGGCGGCGCGGGGCGCGGGGGCGCACTGAGTGTTCCCCGTGGGCTCTCCCGGTCGCTACGGCCGGGCACGAACGCCCAGTGCACCGAGGCAGGTAGCGGCTCCAGCGCCCGGACTGCGCCAGCCCTGCGAGCCAGGGCCGCCAGCGCCACCGTGCCGGCGTCGCCTCCCCGCCACGGAGCCATGGTGCGCGGAGCTCGCACGCCGCGCACCGGACTCTGAGCTCGGGCAGCGCCTGCGCCCCCACCTCCTCTCGGGGCTTCCCGGTTGACCTCGCCGGCGGGCCATGAAGCTTTGGCTCGGAGCCCCTCGCCTCTGAGCTGCTCGTCGCCTGCTCCAGCCCCAACGCCACCTGACCAGAGAAAGGCTCCCCGCCCGTGCTCCCCATCCTCTCCCAGGGACGGCACCCAGGCGCTCGGAGATGGCGCTCCGCGGGACCCTCCGGCCGCGCAAAGTTCGCAGGAGGCGAGAGTTGCTGCCGCAGCAAGTCGGCTTCGTGTGCGCGGTGCTGGCCCTGGTGTGCTGTGCGTCCGGCCTCTTTGGCAGTTGGGGTAGGTGGCGGCACGGGCCCCCTTCGCCTGGAGAGTTGGGGGCCTTGGGTTTGGAAGCCTCGGGACAGGGACAGCCGTGAGATGGCTCCTCCTTCGCCGTCGGTTGGTCCCAGGGGTTCATCTAGTCCCCTCCCTGCCTGGCAGGCAGAGCGCTCCCCAGAGGGTGATCTACGCTTGAAGCAGCGGCCTCTGGGGACCAGGACAGGGCTGCGGGGGTGTGTGTTACTGAGACCAAAGCCTGAACCCGCTGTCCCCCAGTGCGCAGGGAATGGGCCGTGCAGCGGCTGGTCCAGGCGTGGACTCTCTGGGTTTGGGGTGGGCGAAACCAAGCTCTTCCTTTTCTTGTTTTTCTTTGCGTCCCTCCAAAACCCAGATCCAGAGGCTGAAAACTGGCACGGAGTCTCAGCCCTGGTCCGAAGGGGCGCCCTGGGTGTCCTGCCCAAATCCTAAAATCTTTAGGGCAGTCTGTCCCTGCGGGAGGCTGCTGCTTCTCTCACCTCCTCGGAATCCCCAGGAAGGAGAGGGCTGGTGGGCCGCAGTCCACTCCCCCCCTCCAGTAAGAGTGATTGAGGAACTGCTTAAACTCTGCCCATTTCAGATGGAGAAGAAACTTATAAAATAAACGTGGGGGGTGTGAGCCCCTGTGTAACCTTCAGAAGTCACTTCCCTACTGAGCGTTCTCATTTTGAGTTGGATGCTGTGAACACCCCCCCCCCCCCCATATAAAAAGAGAAATGCCAGTGGTTTAGCAACCAAGACATGGCCATGGCGGGGCAGGTGCTACCTGCGCCAGCAATTAGAGAGGCCATGAGCAGCTAGGGGCAACTTAGAGCTCCACAGTGACAGGTGAAAATGGAGTGGAACGTGATTACACTTAAAAAAAAAACCTGCCTTTCAAAACCCAAACTTGATGATATGACGAGAGAGGGTTTAAAAGTAACTCTTTGAAAAGAAGCCAAGAAAGGTTATTTTGAACATCTTAATACCTGGTACTTTGCAGTTGGGCAAGTCAGAGTATTTTTCCCCTTTCAATTACACACCAGGAATAAAGTATACCTAGAGGCCCTCTGATGTCAGCATCAGCATCGGAGAAGAGGTATTATTACTCCGCTGCAGCAGATGCATGCATTTAGGAGTAAAGGTCTTACACTGAGAATCATTTGTTCTTACTGGGTCCGAAACTGCCTTCAGGAGCTGAACTGCTCGGTCATGAGCCCACGTGTTCTCCCTCACTGCTCCGAATGGCCCTCGGATCAGCAGATTCAGCCTCGCTGGGGAGCTTGTTAGTGCAGGATCGCAGGGCCTGCTCCAGACCTACAGTCAGAATCTGCATTTTAACAGGATCCCCCAGGTGATCTGTGTTCACACAAGCGTGAGTAGCGCTAGGTCAGACCCCAGCAGCCATCTCCACCTGCGTGCTGACATGCCCTCCGTTTGCATTCCTGGGCACCTATGAACCCTTTGTTTTTTTTGTTTGTTTGTTTGTTTGGAGAGGTTTTCGCTATAGGGCGCGTGCGCTCGGCAGACAGACAGAGAGAGACATAGAGACAGAAAGCGAGAAATCACCCCCAGGGGGGATGGTCACGCCGCAATCCCTTCTCCTCCATTCTCCTCTCGGGATCTTGGGTACGCACGCACACTCGCCTGGCGTGAGTTTTAAGCCACCGGGTCCAGGATGCGAACCGTGGTCAACTACGTGGGAGTCCAGCGACATAGCCATTATGCTAACTACTGGTTCCCTGAACCCTTTGTTTTTTTCTGAGGAGCTGAGACCAGTGTGGTCTTGGTCAAGGCTGGGAGCAGGTGACAATGTGGTTCCAGGCATTGTACGGCTCCCTACAGGTTGAGCTCCATAGTCAAACTGGGCTGTCACCGACCTAACTAGACCCAACGTGTAAGAAGGTCATGCTGGAAATGCTGGCATCACATTGACCTAATGGCATGTCTGACTTACTTTCCAACCCAGGGCACAAAACAGCTTCTGCCAGCAAGCGTGTTCTGCCAGACACATGGAAGAATAGAAAGTTGATGGCCCCAGTGAACGGGACTCACACAGCTAAGAACTGCACCGATCCCGGTAAGAGACAGATTCTGCCCCACCTGCCTCCCATGCGTCTGCCTGGTGATAATGCATCCATGGACGGTTACAGCCCTGGATCTGAGTGGGAAAGGGTAGCCAGCAGGTGTGGGGAGGTGACTGCAGACATGGGTCTGCTGTGCTGCTGAGCTACTCAGAGCGCTGCTTTATCCCGCAGATGCAAAGGTCACATTCCAGAGCTTAACGTTTTTACTTTTTGTTTTACAATGCTGCCGAAGCCTGAGAGTTCCCCGCTCCCTTGACTTGGTGTTTCCTGGGTGTCTTTGTTTTCTCTCCCCGCTGCTCTCTGCTCTCTGCGTCCAGTACTGGTACTCTGGGGGCAGCAAATGCAGCTGTGCTGTGGGAGGAGCTTCTGGGTCAGGCCATGCCCACCGCTGCCCGGCTTAGACCTCTGAGGTACAGGGTCCTTTCTCTCAAGCCAGAGTCCCCCCGGGTTTCTTTCGGCTCCTCGAACTCGAGTCTACCCACCCCTGGGAAGCAGTTTTGGTGTTCCTCGACTTCTCTAGGGGGTCGGAGATGGTAGGGCCCAGAGATGTCTCTCTGTTCTCTCAATGTAGGCTTCTCTTAAGCAAGTGGAGAAGATTCTAGGGGAAGAGAGTGTAGTGGCGAGGCTGGTGGCCTGCCCAGGCATCAGGGCCCTCCTACACCTTTGCTCTGGCTCTGGTTCTTGGGGTCTCTGTGAAGAGGATCCAGTGGGCTGATGCATTTGAAAGTTCGAGGAAACTATGAGACTTTGTTAACGATGGCATTTCACCCCCTTCCTGTACAAATAACAAATCTCTTTTTTTCATCTGTGAAATGGGCAGAATAGGACTTGCCTGCCCCAAGGTGGTGCGAAGAATCGGGTCAGACTCTGCATGAAATTGTGTGTAAAAGGAGTCACAGCGCCCAGCCAAGGAGCAGGTTTGACTGGCATCTTCCTGTGCCCGTTGTCATGTCCGTGAGGCAGGTCTTAGCCCCATCTCACAGGTCAGGAGACTCCAGGGAGGAGACACGTGCTCAGTCGTAGCACCCCTAAAGGGTGACGCTGGCTTTGGAACAGAGGGCCACGTGACTGAAGCAGTTGGTTGGTTCTGTGTGATGAAGGCCAAGGTGATCCGGCTCAGTGGTGGGGCTAGAGCATTCTGCTCAAGGGAAGCCAGATCCGGATAAAAGATGGCGGGTTAGTTTCCCGATTGAGCCGTGCCCACCAGGCACACATGCCCTGGTCTGGGCTAGTTGGGGAGGCTGAGGAGGGGCTCACGGGCTGAGACCCTGTTGAGAGTGCTTGTCTCTCTCTGTCTCTCTCAAGGGAGAAATAAATAAGCTTGAAAAGAAAAGGTTGAAAAGAAGGTTGAGGCCTTTTTTAAAAACTACTGTACTGTCTGGTCGTCAGGAAAGTCATGATGTATTTTTTGCATAGAAAAATATGTCACGACTTTCCCGACGACCTAATGTTTCCCACACCATTGACTTTCCTTCCCTCGGGTGCCTTTGGAGAGTGCGAATGGGCCTTGGGGGGTAGAGGGGCGAGCACTAGTGTGCAGAGAATTGCTGGGGTCCCTTTGAACATGGATATCCACTCCTGAGGGATCTCGTCTCTTCTGGTGACCCAGCAGGTGGTGGTGCTGGGCCTGACTCCGACTTTCCCCCAGTGTGTCTTTCATCAGCCCAGGGTTGGGGTTGAGGGTGGACGCAGGGCCTAGGCCGTCACATCCACGGGCCACTGACTCCCTGGTGGGGTGTGTAAGCAGGGATGGCTAATGTCGGGGCCACTCCTCTCTCACCAGGGATCCGAAATGCCACAATTGGCACCGCCCACATGGGGGACACTTTGCTACTCTGGGTGAAGCACGGGCGTGGGGAACTTTGGGCTGTGTCTCAACTTCCCTCCCCTGCTCACTTCCATCCTCCATAGTTTGAGCATATCAGCTGTGGCAGGGCCCCAGTTCTCCATGCCCTGCGTGACCCCAGAATCTCCAGCATGCGGCCGGTGAGAAATGATTTCTCTGGCCCAGCTGTGGTGGTGAAAAAGGGAGGGCATTACCGCATGGTGACTAGGACTAGCAGGCCCAAGTTTGGTTTCTGGCCCCACGTGAACAGACCAGGTATGGTGGGCACAGGCACCTGTGGGCCTACTTGGCGGGAGGCCAGGGCAGGAGGGATTACTACACGGTGACACCTCGTTTCTCTCTGTCTCGTGCATGTGTCCATTCACGGACTCACTCTCTTTCTCTCTTATTAAAAACCAAAACCACACTGGTAAAGCAGTTCATCCTATTTGGAAGGAAGACTTGATCTTGTTTCCCTTACGGCAAAGGAATCAGCAGTATCTTTAGCAATAAGTACCGTTTACATTAAGCTTTGTGTTAACTGTTTTGGACTAGAATCTGTTGAGCAGAAAGGACTCGACGGGAGCTGGCTGAATGACGGGATGAGAGCACAGGCTGATGTAGCACGTGCCTCGGTGCTTACCACGCTTCCCCAGAGAGGACGCACACACAACTCTGAAGTGTAGTAGCTGGGAAGATCTCTCGGTCAGCAGGTGCATGTCCGGGGTCTCTGGCTCAGTGCTCTGCTGCGCCAGCTCTCAGCTCCCTCCCTCCCAGGCAGGGCTGAGGCCACTCTTCCTGCCAGCCTGGCCAAGAGACCCCCTTTCCATGTCAGAAGTCTGTAGCGAGCACCAGGTAGGGTGTCCAACTCTGTTGTGGGAGCAGAGCAAGTGTAAGGTGCACACCTGTCATCACGTAGCTTACAGCTGAGCAGAGCAGATGAGGTCCAGACACATGGGAATGAGTAGAGATGAAGGATTTCGGGGCCCCCTAGACCGCAGCCCTTCCCGAGGCACTCTAGCTATTCTGAGGAGGGAGAGCTGGCCTGATTCAGTTCTATGCAGTCTTGGGGTCTCAAGGAGGTAGGCCTTTATTGCAAAAACAGAAAACCTCCCCAGATTGGGTTTAGCAAAAAAGGAATTTATTGGCTTGGTGGCTGGGGGGGGGGGGGGGCAAAGATTAGGAGGTGCCCGTGACTCGGTAGTGTTCCTGTGTGGAAAGGACTTTGCCCAGGGTCTACCTCTGTGTCCTCCTAGGCTCAGAAGAGCTGGGGAGAGAGCGTGTGTGGCCGAGCTGCCTCTGCTGAAGCCCCAAGGTGCTGCTGAGTCCACTTGTTCACCTGACACCTTGAGCTTACTGCTCTTGCCAGGAGAGTGCTGGGCCTTGGATTGGCTGAGAACAGAGCCACTGGTGCCACCTCCCCCAATACCAGGGCTCCCCCCAGGGGTCAGCGAGGCTGGGCCAATGGAGAACAGGCACTCAGTTCTTTGCTACCACCCACCTGGGCTGCCCTGCTGGGGCTGCCCCTGTGGTGAGCACTTTAGGGTTGCTTCGACACTGTTGGCAAAGTTCCCCCCATAAAGAGTCTGGAGGTTCTTTCATCTTCTTGAGGCTTCTGCCTTGAGCTCTCTCCACCAGCCGGGGGGACTCTCTTCCTGCTGCTCCGGAGGAGTTGTCTACGATGTGGGAACATGGTGCCCAAGGCATGGCTAGTGAACCAGAGAACCCCCGCCCTGCCCCGGCATCGCTGTGAGTCTCGGTACACGTCCTGGTGAGAACCGCCAGGCCGTGTCTCAGCTCCTGTGCCTCCTGGACGCTCCCGTGTGCCCGGGAGGTGTAACTTCACTTAGTGAAACATGAATGGGATCCTGCTTCTTTGAAGACCGTAGGAAATGGGCTCTTGGTTCTGCCGGTGTCGTCTTCCCAGATCTTGGTGTTTAGACTCAGTGTTTTGGTCTCATTGTCTGCGTTTCAGCTTAAGCACTCCCATCCCCCAACTTGCGTTCCTGCCACACAGATCCATTATCTTATATTGTGTTTCAGACATCTATCACCGTCTAGAATGGCTTAGTTCCTGTGTCTGTTGGCTCAGAGGGCTACTTGTTCTTGCCCAGAACAGTGGTTCTTAACCTGGCCACACACTCAGATCACCTCAAAGACATCACAGGTATGTTTTTAAATGCCGGACCTGACCTTCAGAGTGTCTGATTTAATGGGTTTAGTGTAGGGCCCAAAATCTCTACTTAAAAATAAAAAAATACGTAACACTATTTTAGTTTTTGCTATAGGAGTGTGTGCTCAGCAGAGAGACAGGGAGAGAATGTGAAAGCACCCGCTGGGGGGAGGGCCATGCAGTCCCTTTCTTCTAGTCTCCTCTCTGGAGCTGGGGCATGCACGCACATGTGCCTGGTGTGATTTGCAAGCTGCTGGGTCCAAGGCTTGAACTGTGAAGGTTGCCATGTGGGATCCAGTGCCTTAACCTCCACACCATCTGCTGGTCCAGCAATCTCTAATTTTTAAGAGCTTCTTAGGTCCAAGCTGAAGGTAGAACAGACGCTCAGTGGGCTATAGCCCTCCTATCAATTGGGCGCTTGTTAGGAATGCAGGCTCTCTGGCCCAGACCACCAACCAATCAGACTGACGGACCTTGGCAGCCTGGTGAAATCCCAGGTGACTCCCCTGTACACTGAAAGCCAAGAGACACCAGTCTGGAATGCTGCCTGACACTAGGTAGATATTCAGTAAATATCTGCATGTGGAGCCAAAGCTAAGGCTTCACTTAACATAGTGATTTTATTTTATTTTATTTTATTTTATTTTATTTTATTTTATTTTATTTTATTTTATTTTGTTTTATTTTCATTTCATTTCATTTCATTTCATTTTTGAGAGGTTTTTGCTATAGGTGTGTGCACTCACCAGAGGCAGAGACAGAGAGGCAGGAAGCGAGAAATCACCCCCCAGGGAGGATGGCCACACCACAATCCCTTCTCCTCCTCCTCCTCCTCTTGGGATCTTGGGCACGCACACACACACCTGGAGTGAGTTTAAGCCACCGGGTCCAGGACTCGAACCATGGTCGACTACATGGGAGTTCAGCGACATAGCCATTATGCTAACTGCTGGTCCCCCATAGTGATTTTGTTGAAAGCCATTTTTTTTAATACAGGAAAGCTTAAAATAATCTGTTTCATTCTTGACCAGTGATGTCTATGTAAAATTCATAATTAATTTTTTTCCTAGAGATTTGTAAGACATGACCTTGCTGTTTATTTTCATAGTCCATGCAGACCAAGCACAAAGAAAGGGAAGTGGAGTCCCTCTGTGTAAAATGGACGAAGTAGGAATGAGTGGCAGTGACTGAGCTCCTTGGGAGCTATGTTAACTCAGGCTGCTATAACAAAATTCCATAAACTGGGTGGATTCAACAAATGTCTATTTCTCACAGTTCTGGAGGCTGGGAAGTCCCAGGTCAAGGTGCTGATGCATCTGGTGTCTGGAGGACGCTCTCTTCCTGGCTTGCAGATGGCTGTTCTGTGCTCACATCGAAGGGATGGGGAGAGAGCAAGCTCTCTGGTCTCTCTTCTTCTTTTTTTTTTTTTTTGGAGAGGTTTTCACTATAGGGCGTGTGCGCTCGCCAGGCAGACAGAGACATAGAGACAGAAAGCGAGAAATCACCCCCCAGGGGGGATGGTCACGCCACAATCCCTTCTCCTCCATTCTCCTCTCGGGATCTTGGGCACGCACACGCGCCTTGCGTGAGTTTTAAGCCACCGGGTCCGGGACGCGAACCGCGGTCGACTACGTGGGAGTCCAGCGACATAGCCATTATGCTAACTGCTGGTTCCCCTCTCTTCTTCTTATAAGGCCACTAATCTCATCATGGAGGCCCCACCTTCATAGCCTCCCAAAGGCCTCCCCTCCAAGTACCGTCACATTGGGGGCCAGCAGGTGGTGTGGTGGTTACAACACTGGATCCCATAGAGATGACTCTGCTTTTGAGTCCTGGACTCAGTGGTTTGAAAACCAGGCATAGGTACATGCATGCACAAAAATTCCAAGAGGAGGATGGAGAAAAAGGGATTGCCATGTGGCTATTCACCCTGGGGTGTGATTTCTCACTTTCCCTCTCTCTCTGTCTCTCTCCAGCGAGTGCATGTACCATATGGCAAAAATTTTTTTTAAAAAAACTCAAAAAACAAAACCCATAAACAAATAAAACGAATACCATCACATTGGGATTAGGGTTCAAGCTGTGCATTTTGGGGGGGTGACACACACTTCCTTCACGTATCTCCCGATGGTGGCACTGGAAGTGTTTGTAGGCAGCTGAGGATAGGACCCAGCCCCGCTCAATCCTGGCCTGAAGGTGAGAGACATCGGTGGCCTGGGCCTGGCCCATAACCCATGGGATCAGAACCAGTCCCAGGTGCATTCCATGGCTAACTCCTGCAGCTTCTGGGAGCCATGCTCTTTCCCTGGGGTCTTCTATGGTGGCTGCTGCTTGTCATTGCCTTGTCCTGGGCTTTCTCTGTCCACCAACCCAAAACAGTCTTCTGAGTCACTGGCTGTCATGACCCCTTATTTTAGCTCCTTGCTGGTGCTAATTCTGCCCATTGTTATGTGTTTGCCTCACTCAGCTAAAATACAGAAGCTGGGAGCCTCGTTTGCTTTTTAAGGCCACAGTGTGTGCTTCAGTTTTTCCATCTGTAAAATCGGGGTAGGGAGGGGACAATAATTACATCCACCTCACAGCTCTGTTAGCATGAAATGAATTAATGTCCATCAGCCCTTAAAACAGCATTTGGCACCCAGTCCATACTCAGACACTAGCTTCGGTTTTCATTAGTATTTTCTTACTTGCTTTTTAGATAAGTCCGAAAAAAAATGTTTTTTTGATTGCAAACAAATTGGTACTCCAAACATCCCAAGAAGTGGGTATGATACAACGCCTATGTTTAGTAGGTGCTGAAAAACTGTCAGCTGAATTGTATGAGGACAAGTTAGCAAGTAGACATCTCACCCAACATGCATTCTTTTATTTCTGGAAACAAATTTCTTGTTTTGATGTATTTTTTTCTTTTTAAAATCTTTTGAGGGTTTGAGATGCTGGAGGATGGCATACTTTGGAGAACTTGCTTCCAAACAGAAGGACTTTTGTTGCTTGGCAGTTAGGAGTTGTTTTCCATTTTGACTATTTAACTGGGGTGTGCATGGCTTCTCCCCACCCCGCTGCTACTGCTCTCCCCACAGTGAGACGAGTATAGTTCATCCTCCATTCTATCACCACTGCTCATTTGGGTTTGCAACCTCCCATGTTCTATGTTAAGAAAGAAAGAGGGACCAGTGGTTCATGTGGTGGTTAAGGTGCTGGACTCCCATATGGCCGACCGTGGTTTAAGTTCAGATCTGGTCACTTGAAAATCGCACCCAGGTGCATGTGCATGTGTTCCCAAAATCCCAGGAGGAGGATGAAAGAGAAGGCATTATGGCGTGGTCATCTCCCAGGGGCTGATTTCTCACTTTCTCTCCCACTTTGGTCATCACATGGCACCCTATGGCAAAAACCTTAAGAATAAAAAAATAAATAAATAAAAAGGGAGGTAGTTTCCCTCTTGTTGTGGAAGGCATTTAAATCTTCCTTTAGGATTTGTTTTATCATGCTCGGTCTCTCTCTCTCTTTTAGTGCCCCCCCCCCCCATATGTCTCCCAAAGTGCCTGGTGGCTGTGTGTCCAGAGGAAGGCTGGGCAGAATGGGCTGACCGGGTGCTTGAGAGTCTGGTTTGCAGTGTCTCAGGAACAAGAGACAAATGCAGGCCCCAGATGGAGGATCTTTTGTGGTCAACTTGGTTCTGAAACATCCTTACTTTTGATTCTGTACCAGGCTGATGATTGTGGGAGGAGTGAGTGTCAGGGTCTGGTGGGCTGAGACCCTGAGTATTGGAGCTGGTACTGAGGCTGACTGGGGGGAGGTGAGGTCGTTGGGCAGGTGCCCACTGCAGGGGTCTCCGTAGGTGCCCTGTGCAAGGAACAGAGGTGCAGAAAGCACGAGAAGTCGAGAGGAGGAGGCGGGACCCTGAGCTGCAAAATGTACATGAGGCCACATGGGCGAGGAGGTGCAGGGGTACCGCTGGCTGCAAGTCGAGGCTCTGGGTTCTGAGTGAACATCTGCTAGAACACTGCTTCCACAGGCTGGGGAGACGAGTCACGGATCTGAAGTTTCAGAGTTGTTACGTAAAAGCAGATCCCGAACTGGCAAAGCAAGGATTGACTTTGATTCTGTGGGCAGGCAGGTCACAGTTCAGTTCTTGTCCCAGATGGCAAAAGCAGGAGTTTCAACCCAGGGAGGGGCTTTCCTGGGCAGGGCATCCCCCCGAGAGCCAAGTGGCTACTTGGGGAAAGTGTCACCAACTGTGTTGGGACAGCCATTGGCTGGTAGGAACGCAGACCTGATCACAGAATGAGACGGAGGGAGACAGCAGCCTGCGACCAGTGTGCTTTGGAAGGAGGGGTGGGATGTTACATGGCGGACTGAGTGGCGTGGGAGCTGAAGCTACGGGTTTCTAGTGTTGCCTGTGCCCCGTCCTGCCTACTGGCATTTAGGTCCTTCTCCCTCTGTCCCCCTCTGTCTCTCTCTTAAAATGAGGTTGCAGTGGGGGGCAGCAGGTGGCATGGTGCTTAAGGTGCTGGACTCCAATGTGGTCAACTGCGGTTCAAGCCCCAGACCCGGCAGCTTGAAACTCAGCTGGGCACATGTGCTTGTGTGCCTAAAATCCTGAGAGGAGAAAGGAAGAGAAGGGACTGTGGCATGGCCAATCCCCCGGGGGGTGTATTTTTTACTTTCTGTCTGTCTGGTGAGTGCATGCACCCTATAGCAAAAATCTCTCTTTCTCAATAAAATGAATAAATGAATGCAGTTGCACTAGATAAATGCAAGAACTCCTAGTACCGGCAAAATGCCCCCGTCTGTCATTTTTGGAGCTGGTAGTTTGACATAGTGAAGGCAGACGTGTGAGTTTGAGTCCCACATCACCTCTTACTAGCTGTGACCTTGGTTAAGTTACATAAACCCCCTGAGCTTCAGGCTTGCTGCTCTTTTGTGCACTGAGGAGAGCAGGGCCTCCCACCTGCCTCACAGGGCTGTGGTGAGCCCTAAACCGCATGGCACAGAGAAGTCTGTCAGCCGTCCTGAGCACGTGGTGGCTACTGCGTCGCCGTCGTCACAGCCCACGCCAAGGTCCTGTGTGCGATTGCTGTGCTGAGCGCTTTCTGTGTTGCTTGCTTGCCCCTCATACCGACCCGTTCGGTGGAGGGAAGGGAGACCCAGAAGATCGAGTAACTAGTCCAAGGTCACCCGGCCAGACTAAGAGCAGAGCCAGTTGTGTGCATGGGTTTGTTTTAATTAATAGGCTGCGTTTTAATTAATAGGCTGTGTTTTTAATTAATAGGCTGCGTTTTAGAGCAGGTTTAGGATTACAGAAAAACTGAGCAGAAAATGCAGAGGTTCTCCCTCCCCCATCCTCCCCGCCTTCTCCCGATGAGTGACACCCTGCATTAGTGTAATACGTTTGCTACAGTTGCTGAGCTAACACGTGGGTTGACATTTTAAAACATTTCTTGAGAGAGAAACAGGTGCCCTCCACCAGTCTTGTTGAGCTGTGATCCCACCCCACCCTCTTAGCCAGGATCATGGTTGTGTACGTGTGTGCACCCAGAGTGTTTCAGGTCACTGGGGGCCCCTCTGAGAAATGGGGAACACCTATCCATCGCCACTGCAAAGGTGTGTGGGCCCCACTTCTTGGGATGTTTCTAGTACCAATTTGTTTGCAATCAAAAAAATTTTTTCTTGACTTATCCAAACTAACCAGGCCATCTGCTAGCAATCCCTCCTCCTTACCGGGCCATCTGGTACCCCCGACTTGTAGATTCTCTGCTCCTGACACCGCACAGGCCTCCCTCAATCCAGAGAGCGCCTACTCGGCTTCTTCTTGAACTCTGAGGAGCGTTCCTCCCTGAGTTAAAAATGGAAATCATTAAGCTTTGCCATGCATTGCCTTGGGTGGAAGAAATCGAGCCATTTGACTCGACAGAACAGTCAAATGCTTGAGAAGGATTTTTAAATGTAACGTTGTCCATTATTGAAGAGGCCACTGGAGCGTAGCATCTTACTAAAAAGGAAGAAAAAATAAATGTGCCGGAATGATTTACTGCTTCTCCCAAGAAAACCAGTGGATTTCCCCCTTGGGAAAGGAACTGAAAGTCACTGTGTGTCTGAGAAGGGAACACGCTGTCTGTCCACTGGGCCTTCCCCTTGCAGGTGGGAACGCCTGACCACTGGGTTCCTAGTCTCGTGGTCCCCTTTGCTAATTCAAAGACCGCATGGTGCCAGCCCTGGGTCATAGTAATTGCTATGAAATTAAATGTGCCATGCATTTCTTAAATGTCTCCATCCCTGACACTATCCTAGACTCTGAGCTAGAAAGTATCCAGTCCCTGTGGTCAGGGACCTCAAAGTGGAATCAGGGCTGTAATAACACACAGATCCGAAGGTGGCACACTGCCCAGGGGGGACTTCCTGAGGGAGGGGGTTATGGAGGAAAGCGCGGTGGTACCTGGAGGAGACAATGCCTGAGCCTGGCCTTGAAGGGGAGGTGGTGCCCTGTAAGAACGTCTCCGCAGACAGCACTGCATGCTTGGAAGTGCTCCCCGAGAAAGTGGGCAGCATCTGGGGCACCTGGAGGAATGCTTACTAGTAACCGCTGCATCTCGCTCATTGGCTGTCCAAGGGGAAAGGGAAAGCAAACACCTGCTCAGATTACTAGGCATGATGGTGGGTAACTAGGCTTTGGGGACTTAGCAGGAGTCAGTGCTCAACTACGGCTGGGGCTGAATTAGATGACTTTGATTTTTTTTTTTTTTTTAAAGCAGAAGGTCGGGGTAGGGGCTGGGAAATTCCACGTACCTGCCGCCTCTGCCCAGGAGGAAGTTGGCAAACTGGTTCACAGTGCTCTGGCCAGGTCACTGACAGGGCAGTCGCCCCCATTCACAGGTTGTGCGTGGCTCCTGGAGACCTCATTGCAGATGGCATGCATAGCAATGTAGGTCCCTAGCCTCGGAGCTCCTTAGGCAGGGCCCATGTCCCCTCCGTCCTTGGCTCTGGACTAAGGCTGGAGTCAGCCATAAACTCGGCTTATAGCACACGGTGACAGAGGACAGACACCTTCATTCTACTGTCAAGAGGCTACTTCCCGCAAAAGCAGCTCCTGCCCCTCTCTCTGTCCCATGTAGTCTTGGGTGCCTTGGGGGCAGATCAGGACATCCAGTCAGGAGGAGTTCAAGGTTAAGAGCTCAAGGGTCAAGGACATGAACCCTGGAGCCCAACTGCCTAGTTTCTAGTCTACTTCTGTCCTTACTCGTCATATGACCTTGAACTATTTATCCTTGGCAAAGTCTTGATGCATTTTTGCATAGAAAAACACAAAAAAACGTGTCATGGTTTTCTCGATAACCCAATAGTTACCTAACCTAGCCTTAAGGGAAGGCAAGGGTTGTTTGATTTACTCCCGTGTACCACTAAGCTCTGGAGCTCAGCAAGAGTGTGTGCATGTGTGTGTACGCGCGCGTGCATGCGTGCACACCTGTGGAGGTCACACTGCACCATCCTCAGCGGGTTGTGAGCACTGAGTGTGTTCATCTCTGTAAAGGGCTTTCAGGTGTACCTGGCACAGAGGGAGTGCTAGGCAGTATTTGTGGTTAAAATTGCCTCTGAAAGACAACTTGAGCTCTCCCTTCATAGGAGAAGTTTTTGATGAAGATTTGATTACATTTTCTGATGAAAAATTGAAGGTGAATTTTAGAAATACAGCCCCTGCTATACATTGAGGGAAAGTTAAATGGGCCAGCAGGTGGCATAGAGGTTAAGGCCATGTGACTGACTGTATGGTTCCACTGGATCCCACGTGGCTGACTGTATGGTTCCAGTCCTGGACCCGGCAACTTGAAAATCTTGCCAGGCATGTGTGTATGCATGCCCAAAATCTGGAGAGGAGACTGGAGGAGAAGGGATTGTGGTATGGCCATCTCCCGAGGGGGTGATTCCCACCTTCTGGCCCTGACACAGCCTATGCAATTTTGTAGAAGCCACTTGGGCTGTGTGGACCTTGGTTTCCTGTCTGTGACGTGGACATAAGGACAACACGGTTTATCCCACAGGCTTTTGGAGGATTAGCTGCAGAGGGCTTGCAGGCATAATTACTGTTGTTCGCATGATTGTAGTAGCTGCTTAGCCCTTTGAAAATATCCCTCCTTGTGAAATAGAGAAAATCAGTTACTTTCAGAATTGTTCCATAAAACCAAGAATAGGATTTGGTGAAGTCATTATGCTTGACTCATGGGAGGCCAAAGCCCTGGTGATGGAGTGTCTGGCGCGAAGGGAAAGATGAAGGTCGCTCAGACCACCCTTCCCTGTTCCTTCCCTTGTGCGCTCCTGTTATTTTACCTCATCTCATACCGTAACTGTCTGACTTTTGATTCCATTATATAATACATGCCAAGTTTGGAGGCCAGTCTTTTTCTTTTTTTAAAGGGTCTCATTGTGTCACAACCCTACTACCTCAGCTTCCCAAGTAGCTGAGACTACAGGTGCATACCACTGCCCCTGGCTTTTTAGGGTGGACCAGGCATTGAACCTGGGCCTCTTGCATGGCCTCAGTGGTCATGTAGCAGTGTCTACCAGTACGTGCTGTCACATCACAGCTGGGCCCAGAGACTAACCCTTTAGCTGGGCAGATCTCGTGCCAGCTGGTTAAGCTCTGTGCCTAAGATACGTGTTTATTAAAGGAACTGCAAGCAGGAAGAAATGACCCCACTTAGGAGGCCTACGGGGGGCCGTTTCTCTGGCCCAGGTACGAAGCCCTCCTTGGGTTTACTTACGGTCATGGACACAAACTGCTCAAGCAGCTGTCTGCGGGACCTATGGGGAAATTAAAATTGACCTAGATGTGGATGCTGCCAGGAAGCTTCCATTCTATGCAAGAGGATAGAAACCTCTGAGACTAACCCGCAGCAACAGGGGGAGTGCAACGTGCTACAATCCAGGTGGTACGTACAAGGAGGGACCGCTGAGTCTCGTCAAAAATCAAAGAGCTCGTCACATTAAAGGTGGCATCGAAGATGGGAAAGTGAGACTTCTGTAGGCTAGTGACAGGGTAGACACTGGAGTGGCGACATGCCAGGCACTTCACATGCATGCCCTCACTGATCCTCACTGAGTCCTGTCAGGGTGGGTGGGTGGTGGTGTGATCAATTGTCTCTGTTTTGCAAAAGACAGGAGTAAGTCACAGAGAAATAAAGCACTTCGCCCGAGGACTCCTAGCTTGCAATGGGCACCGCAGGAATTGAACTGGGGCAGCCTTGGGTCCACAGCCTGTGCTATGTGGGGGGAATGAAGAGAAGAGTTGAGGGAATGGTGGGTGCTGGGTGAGCTTAAGGCATAAAGTGTGTGGGTGGGTATGGTTGGCATGTCATCCATGATGTACGTTGAGACCCAGAGCCCACATACCCAAAGGCATCCATGCTCTACCTTGTAGACAGTGGGAGCCAGCGATAGTTCTGAGTAGCTCTGTGTTTTAGTTCTGAATGGCCCTGCTGGCCGCGTGAGGGAAAAAGTCGAGATAATATTTGAGAGTTTCTAGCTTATTATGCTTAATAATCTTTTTAGGGCAAAAGAGAGTGGAGCCAGAACAGTTAGAAGCTATTGCAGAGGCTTGGGCAAGCGCGGTAGTCTTGTGTAGGGTGGTGAGGAATAGAGGGAGAGAGGCAGGATCTGGAGGTCTTAGCAGATGCCAGATGTCAAGATGGGAGCTAGGCGTTCTCGGTTTTGATCACAGACGTGCAGAAATGGCCGTGGCACCACCGTTTTCCAAGAAGGAGCCCAGGAAGCACTTCTCCCCTCCTTGCGTTGGAGCCCCTCTGCGAGTGGGGCTGGAGAAGAGCCTCACGCGAGCATGGGGGCTGGTTTATGTTCTCTGTTCCCGCGTGTGCATCTGACAGGCACTCCTGGGGCATCCTCGGGCGAGACCCTAATGGGTGCTGAACCCACAGGTTCGGAGGAGATGATAGGCTGTAACGGCCTCGTGTGACCTTGTGAAGCCTCTGGAAGCGTGCGGCATTTGGACTGTGCTTTGACGCAAGTGGGTATTTGCTGGACAGATGGGGAGGTGGGACATTGCTGGCAGAGGATATGGCGATTGCAGGAATAGGGTGGTGAGAGGGAACCTGGCCAGATCAGGGATAAGTGAGTGTTTTCAGCCGACCTTGGGTTTGGGTCCTTGGGCATGGTGGCCCCTGAGGTTGGACCATGCCAAGCCTAGCCTGCACTGCCCCAGAGACTGGGCTTTTGTCTGGCTCAGTGGGGTTTTAGAAGCAGGGAGGATGACTCTCCCCTGACTAGGAACTGTTTACCTTTTCAGCTCTGGGCTGCTGGTAGGTGAGCTGTAGGGACGGCACAGGTGCAGTTCACACCTCGCCCTCAAAAGACACACCCAGCAGGGTGCGTGGGTCGCTCTGCCCCGTGCTCCTTCCTCACATTGCCTCCTGTGTTGGGACCTTGCACATTACAGCAGCAGGGCTTAATCCTCGCAGCGTCTGCCAAGGCCCCAGTGCAGAGACATTTGCTATGGGCAACTTTGGAGGTATCTAAACAACTTAACAAGGAAGAGTTTATGACATGTAGAGCATTGTGCATACCATGCAAAACGCCCTACTTAGCTGTTGAAAACCTGTGGCCTCTTCCCTGGGGATAGCTGGTACTCAGAATCTCATTCTCATGTCCTGTTCTGCCTCCCTCCCCGCTCCAATAAGTGTGGAGGGGGCAGCCGATTGAGCGTACATCTTGAAAGAGGATGTGTCAGGCCAGCCCCTTGTCATGGCCGGGTGGCCCAGGCATTCCTTATTCGGGACCACTGCTATGTTACACAAAAGGCCATCTTCTGGCTAAGTAAGCTCTCCTTGTGAGGGCTGCTCCCCTTGCCTGACCACAGGGCCATGACCACCACGCTGGGCTGGGCTGTCAGCGACGCCGGCCACACAGGTATATAAGATGTACATGAGAGCCAGTTACTGCCCGTAAGGCCTCTAGCCTGGAACAGCAGGACCAGGAGGACGAAGCTCCCTGGAGACCTGTAGGGGTGTCGATAAAGGCGATTAATGGGGTAGATAGAGTGACTTATAAGCAAAGAGCAGAGAAGCTAAGCTGTTCTGGTTCATTAGCTAAGCTTCCGCCAGCGCCAGCGTGGACCATGTGAAGAGGGCTGAGGCGGTTTACCGTGACTCACCTGGCTGCCCAGCACCTGGGAACTGTCAGACCTGGGAGAAGAGGCGCCGGGGGCAGCTCTCTGCCCTGACAATGCCTCTTTTAGGAAACCTTGCCTCTCAAACAGCCTCTCCAGGAAATGAAGGGACATCCCGCCACCTGGGCCATTTCACTTGAACTGGGCAGCATGCTGGAGGGTTATTAGAGAGAGATTCGGTGCAGGCAGCAGAATGGATTAGCTGTGTGTGCATCTTATTCACTCTCTAATTTCTGGATCATTCTGTGTGCCTTGGAGGGGGCAAGCCCTTGAAAGAATTGCTTTGAAATCCCTTTGATCATTTAAACCTTGCTTGTTTTTTCCTTAGCTGGTAAAAATTCCAATATAGCGTGGTGGGAGAAGTAGCTAAATGACTTGCAGGCTTCGGGTGACCCATATGCATTATGGAAGAAAGGGAAGGTGGGGGAATCGGTACCTAATTTGTGGACCACTTGCACTGGGATGATCCTGCTGTTGTTTCCAGAACCCTGTGCTCTACTGCTCACCGTGAACAGTTAGAATCAGGAAGTGAAGTCAGAAAGGATAGAGATTGTGGAGGAAGGTGGGGTGCGTTGCACTCAGAGCATGCTTCTCTATCTTTACTGCCGGCATCATCGCCTGGGGGCCGTGTCCAAACACAGATATGGGGGGCTGGGTGCAGAGGGTCTGCATTTCTTTTCTTTTTTTTCCTTACAAAAAAGTAATTTATTTAATTTTATTTAATATTATTATTAATTTGCTATAGGGAACGTGTGCTCACCAGAGAGAAACGGAGCAAGAGCGAGAGAAAGCAAGCCGCCAGATCTGGGACTCGACCTGCAGTCGACCACATGGGAGTCCAGTGCTTTAACCACCATGCCATCTGCTGGCCCCAAGGGTCTGCATTTCTAACAAGCTCCCACATTCCATTGTCCAGAGACCACACTTGGGTAGTGGTGTAGAGTCTGCCTGACCTCGTTTGGGCCCCAGCTCTGCCAGTGAGCGATGCGGCCTGGGGCAGTTGCTTGGTCTCCATGAGCCTCAGTTTCTCCGTTAGTGAAATGGGGTCTTTATACGTGCCTGGCAAGCGTCCTGGCAGAATAAATGAGAGCACCTTGTCAGCTGCCTGTCGGGACTCGGCAGTCGCGAGGGCGAGTGAGGGCTCTCAGAGCTTGATTCAGCACCCCCAGCATCTTGGAGGAGTGCTGGGCCCACAGGGCACAGGGACCTTCCTCCCTTCCCCTGCTCGGAGCGACGTCCTCCATCAAACAGCTTTGAAGGAGACTAAGCTCTGCCTCTCCTGGAGACGGCTGGGTGACGATAGCACATTCTGGGTTTGGAGATGCCCTGCCATCCGTCAAGAAACCTTTGAACTCCGAAAATAGATTTTCAAATATGGTGGTAAGATACACATCACATAAATGTACCCTTTTAATCGTTCAGTGGCCATAAGTATGCTCGTGGTGTCATGCAGCCATCACCACTGGCCATCTCCAAGACTCACCTTCCCACGGAAACTCCATACCCATTAAACTCTCACTCCATTTCCCGCTCCTCCAGCCCCCTGGAATCCACCGCTCTGCTTTCTTTTCTTTTTATTTGAGTTTTATTAATCTCGTCTGAGACACACATTCTAGTACTGTCAACAGGGCCTCACACCGAGATCCACTCCTGGCCTCAGTCAATCAGGATCAGCTGCCCAGGGAGACTTCAGAAAGTGAGTGTGGGACCTCCTATGTGACCTAGGCATCAGAAAGAGTGTGAACCCTCTGTGTGACCTAGGCGTCGGAAAGTGAGTGTGGACCCTCCGTGTGTACTAGGTGTCGGAAACTGAGTGTGGGCCTTCCATGGGACCTAGGTGTCGGAAAGTGAGTGTGGGCCTTCCATGGTACCTAGGTGTCAGAAAGTGAGTGCGGGGCCCTCCGAGTGACCTAGGTGTCGGAAAGTGAGTGTGGGCCTTCCATGTGACCTAGGTGTCAGAAAGTGAGTGTGGGGCCCTCCGAGTGACCTAGGCTTCGGAAAGTGAGTGTGAGCCCTCCAAGTGACCTAGGCTTCAGAAAGTGAGTGTGAGCCCTCCAAGTGACCTAGGCTTCGGAAAGTGAGTGTGAGCCCTCCAAGTGACCTAGGCTTCAGAAAGTGAGTGTGAGCCCTCCAAGTGACCTAGGCTTCGGAAAGTGAGTGTGAGCCCTCCAAGTGACCTAGGCTTCAGAAAGTGAGTGTGAGCCCTCCAAGTGACCTAGGCTTCGGAAAGTGAGTGTGAGCCCTCCAAGTGACCTAGGCTTCGGAAAGTGAGTGTGAGCCCTCCAAGTGACCGAGGCTTCGGAAAGTGAGTGTAGACTCTCTGTGTGGCCTAGGCATTGGAAAGTGAATGTGGACCCTCTGTGTGGCCTAGGCATCGGAAAGTGAGTGTGAACCCTCCCTGTGACCTAGGCTTGTTAGTGTGGGCCCTCCATGTGGCCTAGGCATCGGAAAGTGAGTATGGACCCTCCCTGTGACCTAGGCTTTGGAAAGTGAGTGTGGACCCTCTGTGTGACCTAGGTGTCAGAAAGTGAGTGTGGGACCCCGTATGTGACTTAGGTGTTGGAAAGTGAGTGTGGGGCCCTCCGTGTGACCTAGGCATCATCCCTGCCCCACTGTGCACTCACCGCAGCTGGCCCCATTCTACCTGCTGCCTCTAAGAACTTGCCTGTGAGTCCAAATTCCTCAAGTGAATGGAGCCATCCAATCTTTGTCCTTTTTCTCTGGCTTGCTCTACTTAGCTTAATGCTATAACACGTGTCAGAATTGCCTTATTTTTTAGGGCTGCATAATATTCCACCATGTGACACACACACACACACACACACACACACACACACACGTTATGTTTGTCCTTCCATCGCCAGTGGACACTCATTCTCACCTTTTTACTGTGAGTGCTGCTGCCATATAAACCTGGATGCGCAAATATTTGAGCTTTAAACTTTTAAAAAATTTATTAACTGGCGACAGCTGTTGACGTAATGGCTATGTCGCTGGACTCCCATGTAGTCGACCAAGATTCAAGTCCCAGACCCGGTGGCTTAAACTCACACCGGGCACATGTGCATGCGTGCCCAAGATCTCAAGAGGAGAATGGAGGAGAAGGGATTGCAGTGTGGCTGTCGCCCTTGGGGGTGATTTCTCACTTTCTGTCTCTCTCTGTCTTTCTGGCATGTGCATGCATGCTATAGCTAAGACCTCTCCAAAAAATAATTAATTAACTAATGAATTCATCTTTAAAAAATAATGATTTAATTCCATTTGTTATTATTTTTTAATTTGCCCAGAGAGAGAGAGAGAAAGGAAAAGCAAGAAAGCAAGCTGTCAAGTCTGATACTCGAACCACGGTTGGCCATGTGGGAATCCAGCACTTTTATCCATCATGCCACCTGCTGGCCCCTTAATTTTACTATTATTATTATTTTTTTTTTTTTGAGAGGTTTTTGCTATAAGGTGCATGCGCTCACCAGAAAGACAGAGACAGAGAAACAGAAAGTGAGAAATCACTCCCAGGGTGTATGTTCATGCCACAGTCCCTTCTCCTCCATTCTCCTCTTGGGATCTTGGGCACGCATGTACACGCACCTGGCATGAGTTTAAGCCACCAGGTCCGGGACTCAAACCACGGTCGACTACTGGGAGTCCAGCAACATAGCCATTATATCAACTGCTGGTCCCTATTATTATTATCTTTAAGTTTTCTGTAGGGCACGTGTGCTCACCAGAGAGAGAAAGAGAGAACAGAAAGTGAGATAGCAAACCACCACGTCTGGAACTCAAACTGCAGTGGGCCATGTGGGAGTCCAGCACCTCAACCACCATGCCACCAGCTGGCCACTTGGGCTTTAAGCTTTTAAAAACAGTATTTCCCAAATTTAGGGGTGGGGAAAAGCACTGAACTCACTAACTACTATTCCCACCCCTCCATGTTATAGTGGAGAGGGGAGCACCGAGGTCCTTAGCTGAGGTGCTCAGCCAAAGTCCCCAACCCTGGCTGTGTGTTAGAATTGCTCTGGGAGCTCTGAAAACATCGCCATGGCCAGGTCCCACCCAGACCAATTACGTCAGAATCCCTGGAACTGAGACCTTGCAGAAGTATTTTTAAACTCCCAGATGATGTTAATGCGCACCCAGAGTTGAGATGACATGCTGAGATTCGTATCCACGGGCATGCAGGACTTGGGCAAGAAGTGAGGGCTCTAAGTCCCGGGACACTGCATGCCCCAAGAGTCTCCCTCTCCCAGATCAGGGCTCCTGCTGGGCACCGGGAGATGAGAGTGGAGTGCACCAGAGCAAGGGGATGACCTTGTGTTGGCAGCGACTTGGCATCTGGTTTCCATAAGTCCAACTCATATTTTTTAAAAGAATTATTTACTTCATTTCATTTATTATTATTTTTAAAATTTTGCTATAGAGCATGTATAGTCACCAGAGAGAGACAGAGAGGGAGAGAGAGAGAAGGTCAGAGAGCAAGCCACCAAGTCTGGGACTCAAACCACCATCAGCCACGTGAGAACCCAGCACCTTAACCACCATGCCACCTGCTGGCCCCAGTCCTGCTCATAATAACAAGTGCCTGTTGGCAGCCCGAGCCAGGGAGGCTGGGGAAGGTCCTGCCTTTGAGGTGTGAACCCAGCCTATGTCCACATGGACTCACCAAGGAACTGTGGACAAGAGGAGGTCGACGAAGCCCGCCTTGCTGTCGGATGTGGAACTAACGACAGATTCCAGGAGCATTTCAGATTTCAAGGACAGGTCTTAGTTTAGAGGGCAGGAAGACCCCCGCAGTGCAGGCATTTCTCATCCAGGACAATCTCTGTCATGCCCCTGTCATGCTGAGCGTGAGGGCCGGCATCCCTGCCCTCCATGCTCCTGGCCAGATGGCCCGGGCTCGTAAAGGGCGCGCCTCCCTCGAGGCAGGGACTTGCCTCCGCACAGCTTGATCTCTGGAGCCGCTATTTAGTGGTCTGTGGCCCCTGTTCCATTGCCATGTCTGGCTGTCTTGATTGCCTGACGTCACTGTGGTCAGATGTGTCATAGTGGAGAAATGACTTAAGAACTTAAGACATTTAAATTATTATTTTGGGGACATGTGTGGCCTGGTGGCTAAGGCGATTGGGTGACACATGGCCAACCATGCAGTTTGAGTCTCAGAACATGCCAGGTGTGTGTGCATGCATGCCCAAAATCCTGAAGGGGGGGGAGACAGAGGAGAAGGGATTTCAGCGTGATCCTGACCCATGTGGGTGCTCCCCCCCATTCCTAGTGAGCACATGTGACCTCTGGGAAATTAAAAAGATATGAATTTTTTTTTTCAAGCATCACATGGGCCTGAGAAAACAAACGAAAAAGTCCATTTCACTCCAAGTGAAGTCTTCTGACCTAACTTGCTTCTCTTTCCAGGAGCAAGTGATCCTGGGGTCTTTTGTAAGGAATTGTCACCCGTAAAGCCATCCACCCTGAGAGATGCAGGCATTTCGCCACACCTTGGGCAATGCTCAGGGCCTGGGTGAGGAGAACTCAGGGGAATCGCTTGTTTCCTGGGCTCCTGAGCACCTTGTAGGAGCAGCGCTGTTGGACCCATGGCAACCGGGCCCATACGTGCACGCGAACCTAGTAACCAGTCCCCAGCCAAGCCTCAGAGCCTGGGGACAAGAAATCTCCTTTGTGGTGTGGCATGCCTGACCGCAGCATCACAGGGCAATGGACTGTCCCCCTTGTTCTCTTTCTGTTTGAGGAATGTGACAGACATGGTTTGGACAGACTGGTAGACACTGTTGTGTACACAAATGTGTTGTACTCCATTGTGGTATGAAGCATCAAAGTTACTGATTAAACAACAATAATGAAGATCATGATTTCCATCTCAATCACATTCTCCTTTAAAGAGTGTTTTTTTTTTTGTTTTTTTTTTTTTTTTTTTTTTTAAATGCCTTCCAATGCCTTTGTTCTCCATCCACGATGCAGCACAGGATCAAGGCCCTTTCTTCTTTATGTACACTGGGTGCCTCCATGCCTGCCTTCTCGCAAGCAAGCATTGCATTGGACTGGGTGTAAGAATCTACCGTGAGGAGTAGACCATGAAGTGGGGGTGTTTGCCAGTCTAGATTTGGGGGAGTCCGTCTAGGTAATTGGTCCCTGGTTTTGCAGAGCCATAGGCCTGGGGACCGATCAGCCAGCATCCGGCCGTACTAGCTGTGCAGTTACGCAGGCCTCTTCACTGCCAGTTACCTGTTTTTGAACTACAGTTTCCCTTTCTGCTTGTCCTGGATTTTGGTTTTTCTTTTTAGATGCTATTCTGTGAGCATGCATGCGTGTGTGAGAGACAGTGCACCCCTGCCAGGGTTCTGATGCTGCCATCCACACTCCGGCCCCACCAGCCCTGATCATGGGTACATGCTGGCTGGGTACATTCAGGGAGGTGTCCAGAGATGAACCGCAGTCCTGCCATGTGGACCTGCCTCCCAGACCGTCATACCTCTGGCGCACTACTGTCTGGACCCTTCCCTGTTTCTTGTAAGACAGTGTCAATAAAGCAACAGGTGCAGAGGCGGCTCTGAAACTGCAGAGTGGACTCGATTCCTCACGGTGTGCTTGATGGGGCTTTGCCAGGCTGGTCTGCTCCTTCACCGCTCCTCCTCTGCCATCACGTCCCATAGCTCCCTCTGGAGCAGCCTGTGTGTAACTTTGCAGCGCCCCTGTCTCTTTCCAGGAGTAGCTGGCTGAGCAGCCTGCGCGCTTATCAGGAATTCACCATCACTCTGCATGTGATTGGATAATGGTTACTTTTGAGTGTAGCTAATCCTCCAGGCCAGGGTTTTCCAGCCAGCCTCTGCCTGCCTCCCAGACCGACTGGGTTCTCCATGCGTCCCTCAGCTGCCACTGGGATGAAGTCTGCTCAGGCAATCTGCTCGCTGGTTTATTTACTCATTTGTTTATTTATCCAAGAAATCCAAGTGCCTCTGATGTGGGAAGTGCTTTGCCAAGTGTGGATGAATCGAAAGAGGCTCGCCCGAAGGAGCACTCAGTGGGAGGAGGATGAGGAAGCCTGAATCCAAATACTAGAGGGTCAGGATGAGCAAACTGACTCTGCTTTACACTCCACCCCCAGCCCGGCTAAAGCCAGATGGAGATCCAGTTCTCTGCTCCATAAACTCGTTGCTCTCTAAGGAGCCATTGCTTGATGCCTGCTGTGTGCAGGTACTACAGGCAGAAAGATGGCTTCCACTTTCAGAGACCCTAAATTATAATCTGCTGGGGAAAGCGAACTGTGAGAGGTCAGTGACACCCCATTGGGTTTTGGGATCTGTTACGTGGGGCAGGTGAGTCCCAATCATGGTTCAGAGGAGACAGAGCTTCTTTGCTGTGGGCCTCCGTGGAGGAATTGGGCCTTCATGGGGGAACTGGGCTTGGAGGTGTGGATAGATAGCCTTTGACCCCATGGTGGAGAGACCCACATGGACCTAGTAGTCCCTGAGCCAGGACTTTTGGTGGCGGTGTGTGTTGTTTGCCTTATCTTACTGCTAGGTCTTCCTGTATAGATGGGGTTGTGACTTGCATTATGGACATTGGACATGGAAGTGTGACTCATTCTGGCCAATGGCATGTGGCTACATAGGGTTTGCATATGTCTGAGCTGAGCAGAAGCTTTTTTTTTTTTTTTTTTTGAGAAGATTTTGCTATAGGGTGCATGCACTTGCACGTGCTGGAGAGACAGAGAGAGACAAGGAGACAGAAAGCGAGAATGCACCCTCCAGGGGGATGGCCATGCTGCAATCTCTTCTCCATTCTCCTCTCAGGATTTTGGGCATGCATGCACATGCGCCCACTGTGAGTTTTAAGTTACTGGGATCTAGGACTTGAACCGTGATAGACTATGTGGGAGTTCAGCGACGCAACCATTGCGCCATCTGCTGGTCCCTGAGAGAAGCTTTAAAAGCCCTGCGTGTTTGAGGCTAGCAGGTGGCATGGTAGTTAAGGTGCTGGACGAACACATGGACGGCCATGTGAGTCCTGACCTGGCAGCTTGAAAATCATGCCGGGAATGTGTGCCCAAAATCTCGAGAGGAGAATGGAGAAGGGATTGTGACATTGCCATCCCCCCTAGGGGGTAATTTCTCACATGATTTCTCACTTTCTCTCTCACTGTCTCTGTCTCTGGTGATTACATGTACCCTATGGCAAAAACCTTAAAAAAAAAAAATGTTTGTTTCTGCTGGCTCCTACTTGAAACTTTCCCATGAGGATGGCATATTCTAGATGGCATTCATCCTTCCGCCTTGATTCTAGACTAGAAAGACAGAAGAAATCACCCCTAAATTGCTGATTTGTGGTATAAATGAGAAATGAGCATGTGTTCTAGGCCGTTGATATTTGGAGGGATGGTTTGTTACTACAGCATAACCTCCTGAAAGCTGACTGATACAATCTCCCAGGAGTGGACTGGTGTGGTTTGCTCATGTGTAGTGTTAAATGGGCCGGGGGTGGGGAGGATTTGGGGGTAGAGATCATCTTGGAATCAGATAACAGGCTGCGATCCTCCCATTAAGGAGTTTGGATTTCTCACTGAGGCAGTGGGAGCTGGAGGAGGTTCTGAGCCCACGACTGATATCATGAGGAAATAACATCAGGGCAGAGGACAGACTTGGTTCTGGGGAGGGCTTTGAGGTTGTTTGGGGTCACTGCGCAGGAGGAGAGGAGGCATGGCCAGTGGCTGTGGAGACAGGGTCTTAGATCAGTGTAGACATGGCAGCTGCCTGGAGGTGAGTGAGGGAGAGAGGTCTATGGACCAGTCTTGCCATGGAGGGATCCCTGTCTGTCCCCACAGGCAGGGAGAACAGGGCTGACCCCATGGGCTCCATCTGGCCAGCTGGCCAAGTACCCAAGCACTGCCTGTTTCTCATGGTCTCTCTCTGGTGAGCTCACGTGCCATATAACAAAACCCTTAAAAAGAAGTAACTGGGATGGGTCTGGGGATTCAAAATACGGTGTTTGTAGAGGACTCTAAGTGGACCAGAATAAAGTGAGGGAGCGATGTGTAGCTCTCTGAAAGAGTAAAGGGCACTGGGGCACGAGTCTGTCTGGCCATGGGAACAGGAAGTGCGAAGGCCCTGAGGAGGCTGTGTGCTCATCTGTACTGGGGACAGGAGGACGATGTGACAGGAACAGAGTCAGGTTGCTGAAATAGTTCCTTGTCTTCTTTTTTAAAATTATTATTATTTTAGAGAGATTTTTGCTATAGGGAGTATGGACTTGCTGGAGAGACAGAAAGTAAGAAATCAACCCATGAGGGGATGTCCATGCTACAATCCCTTCTCCTCCATTCTCCTCTTGGGATTTTGGGCACACAGGCACATGTGACCAGCATGAGTTTCAAGCCCCTGGGTCTGGGACTTGAAACATGGCCGGCCATGTGGGAGTCCGGTGCCTTAACCACTATGCCACCTGTGGGCCCTTAGTTGCTTTTTTCTTAAGGAACATTGAAGCTTTCTGCTTCCACTGCAAGTTCAGATTTTATAGCGGATATAGAAAATAGTTCAGGAATGTGGGACCAGTAGATGACGTAATGGTGATGTCACTGGACTCCCATATAGTTGACTGTGGTTCGAGTCCCAGACCCGGTGGCTTAAACTCATGCTGGGCGCGTGTGCATGCGTGCCCAAGATCCCGAGAGGAGAATGGAGGAGAAGGGATTGCGGTGTGGGCATCCCCCCTCGGGGGGGGGGGGTGTGATTTCTCACTTTCTGTCTCTCTGTCTCTCTCTGTCTTTCTGGTGAGTGCATACGCCCTATAGCAAAAAAAGCCTCTCCAAAAATAAATAAATAAATAAAGAGTGCAGGAATGTGAAAGTCTGGGTTCTTGGACCTTGCGTTGTGTTCGGAGCCTCAGTCTTTTCATCTGGAGACAGGGACGGTCTCCTTATCGCTCAGGAAGTGCGTGTCATGTGTGCCGTGCCTCTGCACACAGGAGTTGGTCCATGGACAGTTATTATGAGCCCTGGGACAGAGTGATCTGAGCATGAAGCCTGGAAGTGTCTCTCCAATATAACACACTGGGATAAACCTGAGGTTAGAAGGGAGCGGTGGGTCGTCATTGTAACCTCCTACTTAAAAATATGAAAAGGGCCTTATCTTTTTTCCTAAAGAATTATTTCCTATAAATGCATACATACATTATTGTTATTTTTAATTTGACCATAGTGAGAGAGAGAGAGAGAGAGAGAGAAGAAAGCAAGCTGCCAGGTCCGGGACTCAAACTGTCGTCAGCCGTGTGGGAGTCTAGTGCCTTTAATCACCACACCACCTGCCAGCCCCCAAAAGAGCCTTATCTTTAAGTTGTTATGCATATCACAGTAATAGCCGCTTACAGTAGTAATTTTATTTTTGGAAGGGCAGAGTGAGCATGACATCTGTGAGCTGGTGTTTGGACCTAGGGCTGTGGTTTTCAACTTCGGTTGGTTATTAGAGTCACCCATGGAGCTTTTAAAACCCTGATACTGAGGCCATAGGCCCCCAAATTAACTCATCATCCCTGGGTGTGGATCAAGTCAGCAGTGGTTTTGAAATTTCCCTGGTGATTATAATGTGTGTCCAAGGCTAAAACCCACTGAGCTAGGGCCAGCCAGTGGCCTGGCATTTGGGGCGTCTGGACCACACATGGGTGGTTGTGGGCCTGGAGGCTTGAGGAACATGCCCAGCACATGTGCGTGCGTGTTCAAAACCCTGACGGGAGGGAGAAAGGGAGGACCATCCCCCACAGGGGGTGCTTTCTTACTTTCTCTATCTCTGTCTCCTCCAGCGAGCAAACGCATCTTGGCCAATTGATTTTTTTTTTTTTTTAATTATAAAACAACAGCATTGAACTGAATCGAGAGGGGGTGATGTGACCTCTCCTGTTCTGGAAGATTCGGCCAAGTTCCATGATCACTGACCTTGATATGGGGTAAGAATGACCCCAAGAATCAAAGCTTCCTAAGCTATCACCTTTGTAATCCCCACTTCCAGTGTGGCTCGTTTCTGTGGCCAGACAGCACTTTATTTTTTATCCTTTTTTTTTTTTTTTGGAGAGGTTTTTGCGATAGGGCACGTGCGCTCGTCAGACAGAGAGTGACAGAGAGACAGAAAGGGAGAAATCACCCCCCAGGGGGGATGGCCATGCTGCAATCCCTTCTCCTACATTCTCCTCTTGGGATCCTGGGCGCACACGCACCTGGCATGAGTTTTAAGCCACCGGGTCCGGGATGCGAACTGCGGTCGACTACATGGGAGTCCAGCGACATAGCCATTACACTAACTTCTGGTCCCAGCACTTTATTTTTTGAGAGGTTTTTGCCTTAGATTCTTGTGCTGGACCCACTGAGGGGAAGTGAGAAATCACCCCCTTGAGGGATGGCCCCACTGCAATCCCTTCTCCATTCTCCTCCTGGGATCTTGGACATGCACACACATGCCAGATGCATGAGTTTGAACCCACCGGGTCTGGGATTCGAACCAAGGCTGGCCATGTGAGAATCCAGCGATGTAACTGCTATGTCATCTGTTGGCCCTGTAACTTTATTTTTGACTTTCTAAAGTATCATAAGAAATGAGTATGCTTTATAATTGACTCTGTATTCCTACCAGGAAAAAAAAAAAAAGTATAAGCTACTCAGTGGCTTCAGAGATCAATCTCCTCTGCCTCTTGGGAAGTGAGTGTACCCCCAGCTAGCTTGGTGAAGGGAACAGACGTGATATATGCTTGATCCCAGTATCCTAGTTAGGCTCGTTCTACTTCGTATTGAGATATACTGAATCTTTCACGGTACCAAAAACACCAGGAAACTGGTGTAGCAATTCATGACATAAGACAAGTGATGGAGTCAGGAACACTGAAGTTTCAAGGCGAAGTAGCAGCCAGAAAAGGATGATGCTTCTTGTCAGGCCTCTCATTCACACCATTTCCCTTGTTGCTTTGGTTGCTAGGAAGCTCATGTGTTTTATGCACAATTGCCTTAGATTCCCTTAGGAAAAGAAAGTAAGTATTCACTTCTACTTTACCATTACTTCCACACACTATTACTTGGCTTTCAACTTTTTACTCTGACTTCAAACCTTTTTGGAAGTATTGAGGGTATAAAACTATTTTCAAAAAAAAAAAAAAAAAAAAGAATTGTGGGAGCTGGCAGGTGGCATGGTGGTTAGGGTGCTGGACTCCCACATGGCTGATTAAGGTTTGGGTCCTGGATCTGGTGGCTTGCTTTCTCATTCTCTCTCTCTTTCTCACTCTTTCTCGTCAAATGAAAAAAAAAAATAATAATTTTAAGAGAGGTTGTTGCTATAGGCATATACTTACCAGAGAGACATGAGAGACAGAGAGATAGTAAGTGAGAAATAACCCCTTAAGGGGAATGCTCACAATCCCTTCTCCGCCCTTCTCTGCAATCCCTTCTCCTCTCCACACGTGGCTGGTGTGAGTTTAAATGGCTGGGTCCAGGACTCAAACTTCCATCTACTACGTGGGAGTCCAGCAGCATAACCATTACATCATAGCTGGTCCCAAAATAAATTATTTTTTTTAAAAAATAGGAAAATATTTGTGCCTTGTGTCTAGCTATCTGATTGGAAAATAATTGTTCCCATCACATTTAAAAGAATAGTTAAAATGTTAGGACTTTTTTTTTTTTTTTAAAGGAAAAGTTTCTTTCTTTCTTCTGAGAAACAGAAAGGCAGACAACACCCCCCCAGTCCCAGCCAGCCGAGACCACAGGCACATGCATACCCGCTTGGTGTGTGCACAGGGAGGCCTCAGGATGTGAACTTGCAGCCTTCCCGTGTTACTGCCATTCCACCAGGTGGCCCCAGAAGTTAAGAGCTTCTTTTGCAACCCTGACCTCTCCGTGGAGGAGGGCCCAGGCCCAAGCTGAGAGCAGACTTGCTTCCAAAGGAATCTGCTCTGACGAGGGAACCCACGTGGGGACCAGTAGATGGCGTAATGGCTATGTTGCTGGACTCCCACATAGTCGACCATCATTCGAGTCCCAGATCTGGTGGCTTAAACTCATGCCAGGTGCATGTGTGTGCATCCAAAAATTCCAAGAGGAGAATGGGGGAGAAGGGATTGAGGCATGGCCATCCCCTCTGGGGGGTGATTTCTCACTTTCTGTCTCTCTCTGTCTCTCCAGTGAGCACACATACCCTAGAGCAAAAATCTAAAAACGAACAAACAAAAATCACCCTGGGTGCACGTGCATGAATGCCCAAAACCCAGGAGGAGAAGGATTGTGGTGTGGCACCCCTCCTGGGGGTGGGGTGCTGGTGGTGATTTCTCACTGTCTATGTCTCTCTCTCTCTCTCTCTCTCTCTCTGGTGCGTACACATGCCCTATGGCAAAAACCTCAAAAAGCCTTTTAAAAAAATAGGGTGGTCTGTCAGCAAGGTAGTCGTTTCAATTACTTGCTCTTTCAAGCACTGTCTGTGGCCGAGAGTGGTGTTCCAGTAGCAGAAGGTGTCCTCTCTGGATTCTGAGTAAAACTGACCATCTTCCTAAGAGGGGGATCCTGTGGCTTTAAGGGTATGCCACCTCACTGGGCCATGGGGCAGGCACTCACCCTTCTGCCTGCAGACTCTGAGCAAAACCCACCATTCAGATTGACCACGGAGGTCGTCCTCCCCTCAGAATCAAGCAACTGTGGGGGAAACTTGCCGGAATTTGGAAGAACGTATTTGTACATGACAGCTACAGACTTAGGAGTGTGTCCTGCCCTGTCCACGGCTGTGACAATGGAGAGCCGTAGCTGTTGTGAACTGACCTGAGCCTGTTTGATCAGGTGCAGTTCAGTTCTCTAGTGAGTTTCTCCAGGTGGGGCTCAGAGCCAGCTGCCCCTCAGTAACCTTGCTGCCAGGGGTGGAGAAGGCGAGGTGCCACTCAGATCCTGCCACGTGTGGATGCACAGCCTTGGGTGGGATGGGTGAATCTCCACACTGCATTCTTTTAGGTGTTCTTTTAAAAACAAACAAACAAACAAACAAAAAACTATTTCTTTTTTTAAAAAACTTTTTCAGAGAGCTTGTGTGCTTGCTAGAGAGAGACAGAGAGACAGGTGGAGAGGGAGAAAGCATTTCCCAACGCGTCATGTTCCCACTGCAATCCCTTTTTCATTTCTCTGTCTTGTTGGGATTTGGGACATGCACGCACACAGCCCTGGGGTGCTTTTCAAGCTACTAGTCTGAGACTTGAACTATGTGGTCAGCTGTGAGGGACCTGGCTCCCTTAACCACTAGACCGTGGGGCCGGCCCTACTTATTTCCTTCCTTGAGATAGACACACACACAGGCCTTTGACCAGGTCTCATCACTCCCCCATCCACACCCCTACCCCAGCCCTCCAGCCAGCCAGGACCATGGTGTGCACACCTGGTGTGCTTCAGGTCGACCTAGGATCCAAACCTGATCTCCGTGTGGCTCCAGCTCTGGGAGCGGGGCAGTACTCCTTGCACCACCGCAGCTGAGCTGTGGGCTTTTACGTGTATGAGCACAACTTGCAGGAAAGACGGACTCAAGGTAAAATCAGTCAGCGTCAGGTGCCAGGATTCCGTTACCCTGCAGTCAGGATCAGGCCACCACAACCCTCTTAGCCCAACAGCCCAGCTTGGGACCATTCGGGGGTCAGGCCTTGGTCACCTTCTCTGGACCCAGAATACAGGATTCTCTTTCTAGTCACCCAAGGGTGGGCCAGCTTCTAAAATGTCTTTGCCTAGTCACACATCTCAAAGGCCATTGATCTCATCGGTAAGAGGTGATTTCTAATACCAGTATGCTAATTAGCAAGTCACTAAGTTATTGGTACAGCTGACCCGTGCAGATGCACAGAGTGCTTTATGTCAGAGAGAGAGAGCTGACTGAAGGAGCGGACTAGTCGTCACGCTGACTTACCACTGGACGTGGATCGAATGTTTATGTCTCCCTTGCTCCCCATCCATATACTGAAGCCCTAACTCCCAGCGTGCTGGTGTGTGGAGGCGAGGCCTTTGGGATGTAATGCGGTCATGAGGGTGAGAATCTGCATGAGTGGGGTCAGTGCCTGTTTTGCTAAGCGAGGACACAACGAGAAGTCAGGAATCGGTAACCTGGAAGAGGGCCAAACTGTGCGGAGACTGGTCTCCCTGGCCAGCCTCTGTAACTATGAAATGTAAACTCCTGGTGTTCCTAAGCCACCCAATCTATGGTATTGGTTACAGAAGTCCAAACAGGACAAGACCTCTCCCCTGGGGTGCAAATTCCTGATTAGGGCCACTCACAGCCCCTCGGGCTTTGCTGGAAACGCACACACACACACACACACTGTGTTGCACCGCCCGTGCTAAAAGCTTGGAACGAATTCTAGGTAACTGAGAGTGGTTTGCAGGACAGGCTGGGCTTTGGAATGCCCTCTCTGCCGCTTATAAGCTCTGGGACCCTGGGACTTTTATTTATTGATTGAACATTCTTTAATCTATTTATTTGCTGTGATTCTCAAGCCACCAGGTCCCAATTCTAACTGCAGTTGGCCATGTGGGAATCCAGCGCCTTAACCACTGTGCCACCTGCTGGCCCCACCCTGGGACGGTTTAACAGCTCTAGCCCTCCTTCCCATGAGATGTAGAAAAGAAGACCTCCCTTGCTGGTTGCAATGTGAGCCTAGTAAAAAGAAGCTGCTGGGCCAGCAGGTAGTGTGGTAGTTAAGGTGCTGGATTCCCAAATAGCTGATACCACAGTTCGAGTCCTGGACGTGGTGGCCTGAAAATCACACTGGGAGCATGTGCATGTGTGCCCCAAATCCCAAGAGGAGAATGGAGGAGATGGGACTGTGGTATCATCCCCCTAGGGGATGCTTTCTTACTTTCCCTCTCTCTCTGTCACTTTGTCTTTGGTGAGCACATACACCCTATAGCAAAAACAAAAAAGTTAGCTGCCCTTGTTTGAAGTGGGGAAAGAAAGCTGCTTGGCTTTCTTGTGCCTCCACAGGTATGAGCTAGACCCATGCCGATCAGAACCTCCTTCAGTGTTCCATCTCTTGAGAGGTGTGGATTGTTTTAATTAGAAATATAGAAGTAAGAATGGTAACAGTTGGGTAACAGGATGGAGGAAGATGACTCACACTGAGCCCCTGAGCCCCTGCTATTTTCGATCAGCACTTTTGCAGGTAACCGTGAACAAGCCTGGCTCCCAGAGAAAAGCAGGTGGATCTGTCAGGGAAGGGACCTGAACTAGAAGGTATGAGTGAGGAGCACTGCACAAGGCTCCAGAGCAGGGGCGTTTAACCTCAGACACCAGGCAAGCAGGAGTTTCCCGAGTGGAGTGAGACAGAAGAGAATGGAAGGTCCAGAGGCCCTGGCCAGGGAAGATTGTAGCCACAGGACTGAGTAAGAGTTCAGACATCCCGACTAGAGTGACAGGACAGAGGTGGGCGATGAGGCCGCAGCGTGAGGTTGCGAGAGCCGGCTGAGCAGGACCTCAGCACGGAGACAGAACTTGAACTTGATGGCAGGCGCTCCCCTCAGAGGGTTTTGCAATGCCATTAAAATTTATTCTGTTTTCAGACTCAAACACGTGGCACGTGTTCATTTTGCAGATGAGTCAAAATCCAGAGCCGTTAAGTACATTGGAAACCAGAAGTGGTCCCAAGTCTCCTTTTTCCTTTGGCCCTTGTTTTTCCATCCGCCAAGAGGGGAGGTGGTAGCAGGTGTCTGAGCTCCTTTTGGCTTCAATTAGATCAAGTTAGAAGCACAGGGGACTTACATGGGGGTGAGAGCAAGGGGCCCCTTTCGAACATTTAAGAAAGGAATTGGGGTTGCCTGCTGAGTTAAAAATGAAATCTATGCTCCGGAAATGTCATCAGCTATCTGTGGATACCAAGTCCCACCGTCTGAGAATGCGATTCTGGTTGGGAGGCCCCCAAATGCTGATTAGGGTTTCCTGGTGGTGCTTTTCGGAAGATGACCCTGGAGATGACCTGCAACACAGAATAGAGCATTTCTAAAGACATAAAGTCCTTGAGCAGGTAATATACTCACAGGATTAAAAATCTGAAAATTAGGGGCCAGCAGTTAGCGTAATGGCTGTGTCGCTGGACTCCCATGTAGCCAACCGCGGTTCGAGTCCCAGACCCGGTGGCTTAAACTCACGCCAGGTGCGTGTGCATGCGTGCCCAAGATCCCGAGAGGAGAATGGAGGAGAAGGGATTGTGGAGTGGCCATTCCCCCTGGGGGTGATTTCTCACTTTCTGTCTCTCTGCCTCTCTCTGTCTTTCTGCGTTGCGCACACACCCTGTAACAAAAACCTCTCCAAAAAAAAAAAAAAAAAAAAAAAGAAGAAGAAGAAAAAATCTAAAAAATAGAAGAGACAATACAGCACAGTCTCTCTACCACCTCTGTTTCACAGCTGCCCAGTCCCCTTCTTCAAAGGCATGCAGTTACCAGGTTCTGCATGTACAAAGGTAGAGCATGCGGTTGTATGATGGCTGGTATATTCCTGCTATAGTTAGGAGCATGATGTAAGCATTCCAGCCTGTCATTCCTGGTTACTAAAGAGCAACCAGACCGTTAGTAATTTAGAGTGTTTTTTCCACTCCCCTTTAATTTATTGTACGGATAGGCTGTGACCTGGTTAACGGGTTCCTTAGTAACAAATATGCAGGTAGAGGGTTATAGCAAAGGAGGTCAGCAGACTGTGCAACAAGTGGCTTAGAAGTGGAACTGCTGAGTCAGAGTCTGTGACTTAGTCATGGTCACCAGTGGTGCTGTATGGCCCGCTGTCAAGTCAGTACCAGTTGGCAACCTTCGTCCCAGCCGGGAATGAGAGGGTAGTCTCCCCCAACTCCGGAGGTATTCTCACGCCTGCCGAGTTTGCCAGCCTGGAGGGGGAATCGTATCTTGGTGTAATTTTATTCCTGCTTCATTGATGCGTGAGTTCAAGCAGCTTTTCCTATTTGAATCATTTGTGTTATCTTTTTTTTTTTAAGTTTATTTCTTCCACACGTGAGAGACCCAAAGTGAGAAAGGGAGAGAGAGAACCCCCTGACAGGGTCCTGATGCCACGGGCCATCCCCAGCCGTCAGCCAGCCCCAGATCACAGGCATGCATGTGCCTAGCATATTCAGGCAGGTTTCTGGACGTGAACTGTGGACCTTCCCATGTGCCTTGCAGGTTGCGTTTCACTGCAGCTCTGTCATCTAGCCCGTGTGCTCCCTCTTTGCTTTCCCGTGCACTCATCTCATTAGTCGCACCCTGCCTGGCTGTGTTGTCAGAGAGGGATCGTCCTGGTCAGGGTCTCCGAAGGTAAGCCCTGCACAGCCAGGGGAGGGCCATAGCAGGCCACACTCTGGCTGCCTGTCCTGCCTGTGCCTGCCGCTGTCCTCAGGCAGCTGCCAGGAGGAGGGCGGCACCCGTGTGCCATCCCGGTCACCCACAGCCACTAGCTAGGGGAAAGTGAGCTCAGTTGCCCCCTGGGTTTCCATGTCCTTCCCGTGAGCTTGGCCACAGGGATCTGTCCATCAGAAACCCAGAGGCGGTCTGTACCTCCGTGAGCTCACCTGCTCCCTGGTGAAGCATGGCCGGCCGCCACCACACACCAAGCCTCGCCATGTGACGACTGCTTTTAGCTTTCATTACTTAGAAGCCTGCGTACCAGGAGGCAGGGTCTTTTCTAGTGTGGGGGCCACAGAAGGCGTTAAAATGAGTGAATGCCTGCCCTTGTAGAGCTTACGGCCTGGTGGGGCGGAAATAGTCACGAATAAGCGGCGTTTCTAATGTGCTGGAGCAGAACTCCTGGCTCGTCGCAGCCGTTTCTCGGAGAACAGTGTTAGTGTGCACACACGTCACCCCGGGAGTCCCGTACTAGTGCAGGTTTAGTCAGTAGCTCTGGGTGACCCTGAAATGCTGCACTTCTGACAAGCTCCAGGTCACACAGGGGATCCGGGTGTCCAGAACATGCCCAGAGTAGCAGGCCCAGGAGAGATCAGTGTACTGGGGAAAGTGGAGTGGGTCAGGGAGCGAGGGGTGCTGTTGGGTATCACTGAGGCTGCCAGCAGAGGCCGTTCTGAGAAAGGGGCACGTAAACCAGGAAGTGAAGGGGGGTGAAGTGGCATGCAGATGCTCAGGGGACAGGACAGCCAGCAAGGAGTCCATCGGGTGTAGGAGAGTCCTGGCTGGTTTGGGGAATAGCAAGGAGCTGAGTGTGGTTGGAGTAGGGTGGGGGCAGTGGGAGGGCAGATTATAGAGATTACTATATACACCCACCCTTCCTTCCGTCCGTCCGTCCTTCCTTCCTTCCTTCCTTCCTTCATTTTTGTGATAGGGTGTATATACTTGCCAGAAAGAGACTGAGACAGTGAGAAGGAAAGTGTGAGAAATCAGGGAAGATGGCCATGCCACAATCCTCTCTCCTCCACTACTCCTTTTGAGATTTGGGGCACACGTGCACATATGCCTGGTGCAATTTTGAAGATGCCAGTTCCTGGACTCGAACTGCACTGCTGACCATGTGGGATCCAACTCCCTTAACCACTGTGCCACCAGCTAGCCCCAAGGAGAACAACTTCTAAATCAGTAAAGATTAAGACATAAAGTGGCAGATATGCTGGTGTAAAAACAGAAATAGGCCAGCTTGATTAAATTTCACTTAGGAAACTTAACTATGAAGACTCTATGTTACCTTTTAGGACTTGAAGAAATATTTGTACCCCCATGTCCATAGGAACATTTTTCATAATAGCCAAAAGACGGAAGCAACCCAGGTGTCTGCTGGCTAATGAATGGCTAAACAAAATGTAGTATATGCATGCAATGGAATATTATTCAGTCCTTAAAAAGGAAATTCTGACACATTCTGCAGTGTGAATGAATTTTGATAGCATTATGCTAAGTGAAATAAACCAGTCCAAAAGGACAAATACTGATTTCACCTACATGAGGTACTTAGAACAGTCTGATTCTTTTTTTTTTTTTTTTTTTTTTTTTGGAGAGGTTTTTTGCTATAGGGCACGTGCGCTCACCAGACAGACAGAGAAAGACATAGAGACAGAAAGCAAGAAATCACCCCCCAGGGGGATGGTCACACCGCAATCCCTTCTCCTCCATTCTCCTCTCAGGATCTTGGGCACGCACGCACACGTGCCCGGCGTGAGTTTTAAGCCACTGGGTCCGGGACACGAACTGGGGTCGACTATGTGGGAGTCCAGCGACATAGCCATTATGCTAACTGCTAGTTCCCAAAGCAGTCTGATTCTTAGAAACAAAGTTGAAAGGTGGTTGCCGGGGGGGGGGGGGGGGGGGGGGGGGGGGGGGGGGGGGGGGGGGGGGGGGGCTGATGGAACAAGGAATGGGGAGTTGCATTTAATGGATACGAAGTTTCTGTTCTATAAAATGAAAAGAGGTTTGGAGATGGAAGGTAGAGATGAATATATAACAATGCACATGTACTGAATTTAACTTCTAAGCCCTGAATTCTGTGCTTAAAAATGGTTATGATGGGACCAGCAGTTGGTGTGATGGTTACATTGCTGGGCTCCCATGTAGTTGACTGCAGTTCGAGTCCCAGACCTGGCAGTTTAAACCTCACATCGGTGTGTGTGCATGTATGCCCAAGATTCCAAAAGGAGAATGGCGGAGAAGGGATTATGGCATGGCCATCCCCCCAGGGGATAATTTCTCACTACGTGTCTCTCTGTCTCTTCGGCGAGTGCACACGCCCTATAACAAAAAATATCTCTATTAAAAAAACTGTTATGATAGTACATTTTTTATTTTGTGTATTTACCACAATTTTTAAAATAATAAAAGAGCACATGTTTAATTTCCAAATCACCACCAGTGAAGGAAGTTTGTTTCAGCCTGTTTTAGGCTGCTTTTGGTGAGATGGACTAAGAGGAAGTGAAGTCTTGCAGATAGAACTCCCTAAAGCACAGAACTATGTCTGAGCGAATGTGTTTTCAGTGAATTAACACCTAAGACTGTGCCCCTGGCAGCTCACTATTGGAGGCTATTTCATCAAAAAAGATGGAGTAGAGAGAGAAATTAAAGTTGGTTCTTTTCTACTTAAAAAAAAAAAAAAAAAATTCTCTCTCCTAAAAGTCCTTCAGTCCTACCTGGAGGGGGCGTGAGGTGGAAGTGTGTGCGGGGAACTGCAAACAGAGAGAAGCAATGCTCAGCCGGGCCGGTCAGATACAGGCAACCAGCAGGGATCTTTGCTCCTCCATCTAAAGCACAAATGGTGGTGACTCACTTTGAAACATGTTTCTTTTCTTATTTTTTAAAAAAATATTTATTTAATTCCATTTGTTATTATTATTATTTAATTTGATCAGAGAGAGACAGGAGGAGAGAGAAAGGGAAAGTAAGAAAGAAAGCCACCAGGTCTGGGACTCAAACCGTGGTCTGCCACGTGGGAATCCGGCACCCTTAACTACCACGCCACCTGCCAGCCCCAAAACATGTTTCATTTTAATTAGGTTGACCCTTGGCAGTGACGGAGTAATCCACGTGGTTTGGCTGGTGGTGAGCACCTGCTGAAGGCCCCTTACACTGAGTGGTGAAGTTGCTGAGACACGCGTGTTCTGAGGTTCTGGGGCCGGCGGTGCAGGAGGGCTGGGCTCCTGGGCTGGGCTCCTTGGTGAGGCTGCTCAGGTTGCCCTTACTCTTCAGTGTGCTGAGCTCCAGGCTCCGATACCCCTTGTCTCCTGGACACCTCCTCTTTGGCATCGAGCAGGCACCTCCGCGTTCACTGGGGGTCCACCTGGGCCCTTCCCATGGCTGCCCCAGTTTTACCCATCTCAGCAACACCACAGGCACACGGGCTGAAGCTAAGGACGTCTTCCTTCTCCTCATTACTGATCTGACCCATCTGCTTCCCAAGCACATCCTGGATCTGTCCACTTCTCTCCGTCTCAGCTCCCCAAGCCCAGCCACCATCTTTACTGGAGTCTAGGGTGAAGATCTAGTCTCGGGGCTGAAAGCCAGCTGAGATGGCTAGCCTGCACTTGCTGTATAATCCGTGTTGACTTTAGTTCTGTTTCCAAATGGGCCAGGCTCGTTCCTGCCCCAGGACCTTTGTACCTACTGACCTTTCTCTGGAACACTCCAGGTCGTCCTGGCCTCACAGGCTTGTACGGTCTAGTGCAGCCCAGACTTGCAGGTTGGACTCATCTAGTAGAAACACGTTGTACTAAACTCCTTGCTTGCTTTCTCTCCACCATCCACTCTCAACATAGCCAGGATGATTTTCTCAGCTCTGGGACCAGTGGTTAGCGTAATGGCTATGTCACTGGACTCCATGTAGCTGACCGCAGTTCGTGTTCCGGACCTGGTGGCTTAAAACTCACAAAGGGCGCTTTTGCGTGCGTGCCCAAGATCCCCAGAGGAGAATGGAGAAGGAATTGCAGCGTGGCCATCCCCCCGGGGGGGGGGGGGTGATTTCTCGCTTTCTGTCTCTCTGTCTCTCTCAGTTCTGTCTGGTGAGTGCATGCACCCCGTAGCAAAAACCTCTCCAAAAAAAAGAAAAGAAAATCAGCTCTGACCGGACATACAGATCATGCCTAAATCATACGCATCACTAGTTACAAAGTGAACTGCCATGTCGGGATCAGTCATATCAAGGGAAAGAGCCTTGTGGGAGTCTTGGGGGCCCTCTGCATCCCCCAATAACCACCATCCTGATTTCGACAAGATCATTTGCTTTTCCGAAACTATTCAGTAGGGAAAAACTAGCTTAGCTTTGCCGTTAAACCAGCATGTGCAGTGTGATGCCGAAATATGTACATTTTCTTGTTTTACTCAGTGTTATTAGTTTTGCTGGGCTCTCCTTGTAGCTCCACGTCTGATATTGTGATTATTTCATACAGTGTACCCACTCGCAATTGCTAGATGTGTGGGTTATTTCCTGCATGGGGCTGATACCAATACTTCGCCTATAAATCCTTGCCGACGTCAGTTGGTACACACGCTTACATCTCTGTGGGTGATACCTAGAAACAGAACTGCCTGATTGTCCTGCCAAGGAGCTTTCCTGGTTTCTCTCAATGTGCATTCTCTCTAGTGGAATCTGTGAGTTCAGTTGCTCCACGTAGCTGTGTCTGTGATTCTAATTGCTGTACATTGTGGCCGACACTGAGTATTGGTGACCTTTTTAGTTAGAACCCCATGCGGCGTGGAGCTGTGTATGTGGAGTCTCCCTGATTTCTAATAGGATCAGGCATCTTTTCCTTATTCCGGTGGCCATTTGAAATCCTCTAGGGGGAAGGGCTTGTTCATGTCTTTCGCTCATTTTCTGTAGGCTGTCTGTCTTACCGACTTGGTTTTTGCTACAAGTAATTCCCAGTCTGTGGCTTGCCTCTTTTCTCTTAAGGGTATCTTTTGATACAAAGAGAGGTTTCATTTCAGTATAGCCAGATACATCAGTTTCTTTGTATTATAGTTGGTATGCCCTGTGCTTTGGTTAAAAATTGATTTCGCGGGGGCTGGCAGGTGGCTTGGTGGTTAAGGTGCTTGGATTCCCACATGGCTCACTCAAGTCCCGGACCTGGAAGCTTGCTTTCTCACTTTCCTTTTCTCTCTCTGGTCAACTTCAAAAAATAAATACATTCATTCATTAATGAATGGCAATGAATACAATTTTTAAAAATGATTTCTCTACCATCTTGAAGATATTTTTCTACTTCACCTTCTAAAAAGTTTGTAGTTTTTCATTTCACAATCCAATCCGTAACTTACCTAGTGCTGATTTCTGTGACTGTACCTTTTCTGTTAGATCAACCCAGTTGTCCCACTAATGTAGGGTGACCTTTTAAAATGTAAATCATGGGACCAGCAGATGGTATAGTGCTTACTCGCTAGATTCCCACATAGTCATCTGTCGTTCGAGTCCTGGACCCGGTGGCTTAAACTCATGCTGGGCGCATGTGTGTGCGTGCTCAAGATCCTGAGAGGAGACTGGAGAGAAGGAATTGCAGCATGACTATCCTCCCAGGGGGTGATTTCTTGCTTTTTTGTCTCTCTGTCTCTCTCTCTCTGTGTCTTTCCGGTGAGTGCATGCACCCTATAGCAAAAACAAACAAACAAAAAGAAACCTCTCTAAAAAAAAATGTAAATCATGTCACCAATCCCCCCCACACACCCAAATTGTCATATTAAACCTTCCCGTGGCTTCCAAACATCTTACCTTTTGCTCACTTGCTGTGTAACTAGGTTGACTTCAGCTCTGTTTCCAAACAGGCGAGACTCGCTTCTGCCTTAAGGCCTTTGTGCTTACCTGTCTCTTTCCCTGAAAATACTTTCCCCAGAGTTCTGCCTTTGACAGAGCCTCACACTGTGATCTCCCTGTCCCCAGCCTGTCAGTCAGCGAGGACACAGGCATCTGCCTCTGTGCCACGCGGTTGAGGCTGATTCAGAAACCGAACCCCCCCCATCCCCACCCCTCCAGTGGCCTCAGCCACAGCCTGGCAGGGTTTTCCCCTTTGTACTACTGTGACTGGGCCATTTTTAAACAAGCTTTGGTGGCTCATTTTTAATTAGAAAATTCCATTACCAGTTGGATAATTGGTGCTATGAATTTTTTATATCCTTATCATGAAGTTATTTCCCATGTAGAGAGCAAAACTAGTGTTTCAAGATCATTTCTCTCTTGTTTTGAGTTTTGTCACTTCTCTTTTCTTTACAGTAAATAGTTGATCTATTGCTATTTGCCCCTCTCCCCGAACTCCGTCTACTGGGGGTGTTGTGGTGATACAAGCAAATGGACGTGGTGGTGTTTGGCAGACCCAGGAAGGGCCTAACAGATGCTGAGACTCAGCACGGCTGCTGGCAGGGTCCAGCTCTGGGTGGGGATACAGGGAGGCCGGGCCCTTCATGTGAGGGTGCATCTCTTCCAGGCCTAGCCCAGTTCAGCATTTAAAACCCTCAAAGGGTCTGTGCCCACTTCCTTCTCCTGCACACGGCTCAGCTGATAGAGAATATGCATCTGTGTTTTCCAAGTTATGTGCATTTTAATAGTGTCTTGAAGACCATCAAACCTCTAAAGTCTTTGGTGAAGGGATTTCAGGCATTTTCGCTGGTTGGTGAAGACATTTTTGGACAGAGATGCCTACCCAGTGCTTTAAGGATAGAACTTTATTTTCTGTACTACATGCAGTTTCCATGCACACACGTGGTTACACACCTTGCTGAAACCCTACAGAAACCCCGCGAGGCACAAAGAGAACGATCACTGTTTCAGTTTACAGATAAAATGATGCCATTCCACAGGTGAGGCAGCGGCTGCAGAGAACACGAGCACTGTTGATTGGACAGTCGCCTCCTCTGGATTTGTACGGTTAGCCCAATCATGGTGCCCCACGCATTGCACATACTCTGTCTGCTTCAAGCCATTTGCCGTGGTGCCCAGCTCGGGAGCAGCAAACTCACTGTCTGGGTCCACTCTCTCGCTCTGCACCCACCATGCACCTGGGTTCCACAGAGCTACATCTCAGAGTCTCTGCAGCACAAAAATCTCAAATGCTCACCTCAGCTGCAGCGTTACCCTTGTGTCTTAGAGGACAAGACATTCCCTGTATGAAAGTAATTGAAGATGTGGCCCAGCCTTTTAAAACCAGCACGTTTGAAACAAAAGGGAACACTTGAAGCTTCCAGGCTGAGATGGTGTTGCATGCACCAAGCGCGCCCTGGAACCTCTGCTCTCAGCCAGAGGCCTCAGGGTGTAAGAGGCCACAGGTGTCCCTGGGCCTTAACACGCCCGTGACTGGAGAGTCGCGGGTGGTTTTCTGCAGTTGGCATCGTTCCCCACACATTTCCCATTCGAGGATGTTGACCGATTATGTAATAGAACATTTTTTGCTGAAGATAGTATTTGAAAGTGCAAAAATGTTCCCTGCACTAGCTAAAAAAAAAAAAAAAAAAAGTTTTAAAAACAATCTTTGGCTTTAAGTATTTCTCCTCGCAAATGCCGTGGAGTGGAGGGATGGGGTGGGGAGGGAGGAGGGCTTGTGAAGGTAAAGTGAGTTTTTTTTAAACCTTAAGATCTCGGCCACATGGATTGCTGGTTGCCATCTAAGGCACTCTGTGACGCTAAATCAAATGAAGGTTGAAAATGGAAAGGAAAAGCGCGAAGACAGGCCTTCAAAGGCAAGGGCAGCATGGCTGGACTCATTCTGTCAACAGATTCCGATGTGGCCATTCTGGGTGCGGGGGACAGGGATCAAGCACAGCCCTTGCCCTCGTGGTGGTACGGTCTCTCATGGGGGAGAGAAATAGCAAACACACGGGCTGTGTTTGGTGGAACAAGCAGAGCAGGTTGGTAATTACAGGGAGTCAAGAGGCAAAACGACTGCACTTGGGTCTGCCGGGGCGTGGTGTGGATGAGATGGTGAGTGCAGTTTGAGTGGCGGTGATTTTAGGTCTCCAGGGGCCCTCTGAGGAGGAGCGAGTGCCCAGCTGTTTGTGGAAGTAGAGCCCAGGAAGTCAGAGAGCTGAAGGTTGGATATGGGTCTTGGTGGAGGGGAAGAAGGAGCCAAGGCAACACCTTGAGAATCACCCTATTCTGGGGCCCAAGGGCACCCCCTGTGTAGTGCCTGGCTCGTAGGTGCTCAGGAAGTATTTGCTGAAGAACGGGTGCTGCTATGGCTTGGAGCACAGGGAGGTCAGAGCAGGCCTAGGTCCCTGATCACGTGTCTTGGGGAGGGGCCTGGAACTTTCCTACCTGTGCTTGGTTGCTTGTTTGGGCTAAAATGCAACCCCCTGGTCCAGGCTTCCCTCTCCAGCTCCCACCTAATCCAGCTGTTGTGTCTGACCTCGGGCCTCTCACCTCCCTCAGGCCTAGCCTTCCCTGTTCTTGCTCTTCCAGGGCTCTGGAGAGAAGCAGCTCCATTTCCAAGATACCTGAATGACGGAGCCTCGCCACCTCCTCCTTGCAGTCTGGGCCCCTTCCTGGTGACCATCCTTCTCCCTGCTCTTGGTCCTGGTGCTGCTCCTTCTCTTCCTCTGTCGTCTCCTCTCCGGTTCCTTCCTCTCCACTCTCCCCTGCCCCTGCAAAGCAGACTGGGAGTGGGTAAGCTGGCCAGTTGAGTCCACCAAGCCAGTACGTCTGCATGGCCACTGACATGGATGGGCATCCGTGAAAGAGGTTTGGGGCCGTGGCAGAGGTAGCCTCTAGTTTAGGGCTGCCAGGGGAAAGGAAACTGGTTAGAAGTAAGTGATGTGTTTTGTGAAGCCCGCTGCCCTGTCGTGGCGGTAGGCCCCTGTGGCTGTGCCAGCAGGCCACGTCACACATCCTCGTGTCACCATCTGTGAGAGTCTGCAGGCCCCGTGCTGACAACACACTTTGCAGAGCGAATGCACGAGAGCTGTAGTAGCTCTGGGCAGCGGGGACGATGCTGTTGACGTGGAGTCAGCAAACACTGGGTACCTACTGCGTGCCAGGCGCCGTGCCAGGAGGTGGCGTGCTGCAGGGGCCGTGCGAGCAGAGGTCTTTAGCCTAGCAGGCTTCTCTCCGCTTCATTTCCTCCGGGTCGTGCCAAGCCCTAGTTCGTGAGACTCACACCGTGTCGGTGGGTTTAAAACTAATAGCGAAGAGGCCGAGAGAGGCAGACTGAGGAAGGGGACGTTCCATCTGTTTCTTGGTCATCTGCTTCTGCCTGGGTGGGTGCCACCTGGGGATGTCTGAGTGAAGGAGGGGACACGTGCAGGGTACGAAGACCGAGCAGGTGAACTCAGGGCTGAGCACTGAGCGTGGAGTCAGATCCCGGGGGCTTCCTGCTGTGCAGGCTGCCTGGTGTCTGCCGCCTGGTCATGACCCATTCCCCACGCTGTCCAGAGGTGGGGCTCTGCCGTGTCACTTGGTCACCAGCATGTGGCCAGTGACTACTGCTTGCTCTGTGCTCCACAGAACTTTCAGGCACCTGCCCCTCTTGCCCCGCGTTGACAGCGCCAACAGTGCCTGGGCTGCCAGACGCTGCATGTGGCTGCCAGCCTGGCCTTCTAAAAGCGCTCGCTGTCCTTGTCCCTCCTGTGGCTAAGCCTCCAGAATTTGCCCCGCCGCTCTCAGAGGAAGAAGAAACTTCTCAGCTTGTAGCCTGGAATGCCCCGAGCCCTGGCTCCCGCCACCCGTCACCCGTCACCCCGTCTGTGGAGGTCCCCAGCCAAAGCCGTGCGCCTTAATTGTGTTGCCCTCAGGGCTTTCCTGCCGCTGTGCTCGTCTCTGCTGGGCGACACCTCTGCCTGGTGTCTTTCCCAGCACCCTCTGCTGGGGGACACCCACTCTTTCTGCAGCACCCGCATTTGGGGCACCTCCCACCCGGAAACGTTCCCGACTGCTGAGGCAGAGTTGGTTGCCTTCTGGTTTTTCACTCCTGCTCTTGTGACATAATTAGACGATCGTAATTAGCGTGTCACATAATTAGCTGTCTTTCCAGACATGCTGTGCGTGCCGCAGTGTACCATCCAGCCAGTGGCACGTGATGGCGCCAGACCTTCGCAGAGTGGAGCTAGTGATGGCCGCGTCCCTCCATGGGCAGCCCCATCTTCAATGGGGGGAGCTCTCCGTGAGGCTCCTGGGAGTGGATGGGGTCGGAAGGACAGGAGGACGAAGGACAGGTGAGGGCCACAAAGGAAGGGAGAGGACAGCTGCTCTCGAGGTTGAGGAAAAGGAAGAGGGAGAGAAAGTGTAAACAGTTACCCGTAAACATGCCGGATGAAAGCGAGTGTATACACCGTCAGCACCAGCTGAGCGGGGCAGACCGGGGCACGTGGGTAGATGGGGGCTGTGGGCGTGAGGAGGTGACTTTGGGACACAGAGTCCAATAGAAAACAGCCTCCCCTGATAGACCCCCCACCGCAGTCTCAGGAAGTGGGAAGCAGGAAAGGGAGGGCGGGCAGGGATGGCTGGACGAACTGGGACGTGAACTCCCGTCCTGCAGGAGCTCTCCTCCCGCATCCCTGCACAGCTGAGCCTCCCCCTTCCTCCCCCAGTTTCCCTCCCTAATCACCCAATGAACAGAGTCTTGCCATCGCCCCCTGGGGTTGATAAACGGGTGAGCGAGCGAGCGAGTCTGTGGCTCCTGCGGCAGGGTCTCCGCTAGGCCCTCGGACAGTACCTGGCAGACAGGGTGCCTCATCAGCATCGCCAAGTGACGGTGCCCCTTACCCCTGTCCTTGTGGCCTACAGCCTGCTTAGGCTCCCAGATGTAGCCTGGGAGTCCTTTCTCCTTGCCTTGCCCCTGCCCTCCCCTCTTCCTGTCCCTCCTCCCACCCCACTCTCCCAGCTGAGCTTATGTGGTGCCTCCCCCATGAGGCCTTCCTGGATACCCCAGTCTGAACCAAGCTCTGTTCCCTTGACACAGCCAGGCCACTTGGCATTGCCATCCTGTAAGTCTGCCCAACTCCCGGCTGCCACCACCTGTGTCTTAGGAGCTCCCTGAGAGCAGGGCACGTGCTTGTCATTTGGCTCACGGGGCCTGGCATGTGCCGCACGCACTGGGGAGGTGCTTGAGTTTCAGCTGGGTGTGCCTCACGGGCTGCTGGTGTGTTGAGGAGCCGGGGTCCACGGAGCAGCTGGAGTGTGCAGAGTAACTCTGGGGATTCCGAGTCCTGCTGTTGCCAATGGCCCTCTTTTGGAAGCAAGGCCTTCTTAGCTCACGTTCAAAGTCTTCAAGTCTAGAAGGGTAACCCCAGCAGGGCTTAGACTGGTGCCCGCCCCCTCCCCGAGCTCTGACATTTATGACAAACTGGGTACGGTTTGTGTTTCTCTGTCCCTCCTAGGCTCTTCCCTGTGCTGGGGACCCATGATGGCTTACCTTATACTATGTCATGTTGGTGACCACAACCAGCCTCACTCCCAGGGCCTTACAAGGCTCCTCTGGGATGGTATGTGCTGTGACTCCCAGGTCCCTGCAGAGGCCAGAGAGAACCCTAATGGCAGCTCATACTCGTTGATGGCTTCCTGTGTTGACCACATGTCTTGGATTTTCATGTAATAACTGTGAATTACGAGACTTGAGGAATTCGAAGCAGAGAGCCAAGAGTAATGAACATGTCTAAAGTCACCTGGAGTAAGTTGCAGAGGCAGGATTTGAACTAGGCATTCTGGCGCTAGGGCCCACGTACAAACCAGCACTCCATGGTGCTTCTCGTGGCCCTCCGCCATACCGCAGGCACTCATGGCAACAGCTGATATTGGCGACCCTGCTGTGTGGCAGCAAACCCTTCACCGATGCAGACAGGCCTCATCTGCACGGTGTTTTGTGGGATAGGCACCATTAGATCCCTGTTTTATACATGAGGAAACGGAGGTACCGAGAATGTAAGTGAGAGTGGCAAAAGTCAGCTGGAGGGGACCGGAAGGCTCGCTTTTCCATGCTGGTTACATGGCCTCGGTGCCAGCCGCCTTAGCCATCCTGGGGAGCACCTGACCCGAGGACCAGGCCTCTGCGGAGGCTGTGAGGCAGCGTGTGCCAGTGTGGCAGTCCTGGGATGATGAGGTTGGAGACCCTCTCCTCGGCGGAGGGGTTTGTCAGCCAGATGCTGGGATAGGCAGCTCTCTTTTCCCTGGCCAGAAGGACAAGGGACAAAGTCACGGCAGCCTTGTCAGCCGGGAGCATCTGGAGGTGGCAGGATGGCTGCTGGAGACGACCTCGTTCCACAGCCCACAGCCGCAGAGAGCGCGTGGTGTCGGATTTTAATGGAGTGTCATGCTCAGGGCTGCCCTGAGGTTTCAGAGCTGAGCATGGAATCTCTCGCCCTGAAACAATACCCTCCTGGGTGAGTCCTCCTCCCCCCTCCCTGAGGCTGGAGCTTAGAAATAAAAGAGCAGACCCAGCACAGCCATGCATGCCTTCAGGAGCTGCGTGGGTGGCAGAATCCGCACTGGAGAGGCAGTCTCTCTGGCACCTGGAGAATGGGGACCAGGGTGCTAGTTGTCACTGCAGGTGTTCTTTGGGTTTTCAAAGCATTGTGTTTTTAAACTTTTTTTTTTTTTTTTTTTTTGGAGAGGTTTTTCGCTATAGGGCGCGTGCGCTCGCCAGACAGACAGAGAGAGACATAGAGACAGAAAGCGAGAAATCACCCCCCAGGGGGGATGGTCACGCCGCAATCCCTTCTCCTCCATTCTCCTCTCGGGATCTTGGGCACGCACGCACACGCGCCCGGCGTGAGTTGTAAGCCACCGGGTCCGAGATGCGAACCGCGGTCGACTACGTGGGAGTCCAGCGACATAGCCATTACACTAACTGCTGGTTCCCAGTGTTTTTAAACTTTTAAAATGACTCTGAATAGGCAGGGAAGGGGTGATTACTTCCATTGGTGTTTCAGCCCAAGGCTCAGAAAGCCCAAGTCCCTTGCCCAGGGACACGCAGCTGGTGAGAGCATGCCAGAGCTAGAACTGGGACTCTCATCCTGAGACCAGCACTTTCCTGCCCTCCTGGCTTGGCTAAGGGACATCACACTTTCTGCGTGGCTCTGGAGTGACACGTTCTCAGAGATGGAGTGAAGGAGGAGGCGGATGCCCTGGGCACCATCCAGGAATTGCAGGGAGTCCTTGTTCGTCATGTTCGTACCTTCTGGGGCAGCAGGAGAGCAGAAGCAACTCCTGGCTGAGTCAGGCCGAGGTCTGATCCACGAGGAAGCCGATAGACAGTGCCTGGCACAGAGGTCGGAGCCCTGGTGAATCTGTGCATTGTCTCGCGTGCTCGCTCTGTGCCAGGTGTGTTCTGGCTGTGCTGTGCAAACCCGTGTATTACCACGTGTATCATCCTCATGACGAGTGAGTTGACACGAAATGACGTGACGAGGAAACCAGGGCAGAGCGGGGTCAGGGTTGCCTGGCAGAGCTGGAATCCAAACCCACACACCCCGATGCACCAGCACCCACTGTGGGCAGAGTGGTGGGATAGAGTTCTGTTCATGCCCAGGCTGGCTCCAGGGAGGAGATGAGATCTGGGGCAAGGAGCTGAGACAATTTGCCCAAGAAATGAACACGAAGCGAAGGGACATTGGAGAGGGAGAAGGGAGCTCTCCAAGGGAGAGACAGAGCTGGAAAGGAAGCACAGCAAGGCCGAGAGAGAGAGAGAGACAGACAGAGAGACAGACAGAGACTGTCCGTCCTGGGGGAAATGGCCGGCGAGGTCTGGAGCTGCTCCGTGACGCTCTGTTCCAGGTGGCACTTGTCCTCTAGGACAGCAGACCTCAGCCAGTCTGCCTCGTGAGGGCCGTACGGGTTGGGTGCTGTGGGGGAGCAGGAGGAGAACGGGCATCTGTTCCAGGGCGTCATGGAGTGGGCACGCAGGAGAAGCAGAAGCTTGGACACTTGTCCAGACTTATTTCTGAAGGAGTAAAACACATAGTGCTCATACAGTAGACAGCGAGCACATGGCGAGGCTCGTTTCACTCCTTGCAGGGAGCCAGCAGGCTGGGGGCGATGCCCAGGCGGAGATGCAGCAGACGAGCACATCCCTGCAGTGGAAGGACACTGGAGCGAGGGCCGGACACGGCACGGTGCCGAACCACGGCACTCCGAAGGCCGACCCTCAGGAGAAGGCTCTGGGCTCTTACCTGGAGACCTCCCCGAGCAGGCTGGGCACACGCTTGCCCAGGACCTGGGGCCGGCGGAAGCGGAGGGTGGATTGCAGCATCCAGACCCTGTTGGGGTGCTACCTGTCTCACTTGCTTATTGGCTCGCTCACCCATAAATAAACTTCTCAAAGTGCTCATTAGGGGCTGGCAGGTGGCCTGGTGGTTAAGGAGCTGGACTCCCACATGGCTGGGGAGTTGAAGTCGAAGTCCCGGACCCAGTTGAAGTCCTGGGTCCAGCAGCTTGAAAATCATGCAGCCTTACTTCCCGGGACCTTAAAATCTTCTGGGGTAGCATGTGCTGTGACACTGAGGGCCCTACACCCAGTGTCAGGTCCGAGGTGACCCTAACGGCAGCTCTTACTCATTGATTACTTACGGTGTTGGCCACTGAGCTGGGACTTTTCTGTATCTAACTGTGAATTTTTATGAGACTTGAGGAATCCAAAGCAGAGAGCTGAACCATGCATCCCAAATCCCGGGATGAATAGAAATTGCAGCGTAGCCATCTTCCTGGAGGGCAGTTTCTCATCCTCCCCACCCCCTTCCCCAGCAAGTGCACACACCCTATGGCAAAAACCTTAAAAAAAAAAAAAAAAGTGGGACCAGCAGATGGCATAATGGTTATGTCTCTGGACTCCCATGTAGTTGACTGCAGTTCGAGTCCTGGACCTGGTGGCTTAAATTCATGCTGGGTGCATATGTGTGCGTGCCCAAGATGCCGCCGAGAGGAAAATGGAGGATTGTGGCATGGCCATTCCCCCTTGGGGGTGATTTCTCACTTTCTCGCTCTGTCTTTCTAGCAAGTGCATGCACCCTATAGCAAAAACCTCTCCAAAAAAAAAAAAAAAAAGTACTTTTTAAGAAATGAATGCTACCATGAGATTTCTAAATTAGATTCCAAACCCACTAACATCTTGCAGGGCAATAAAACCCTGACCTTTGGGATTATCTTTTATCCCTTTAGACAGAAACAATGGGCAATTTACCACTTTACAGCAAGTTAACTTCTGACTTGACAAAGTCTGAGCCAAAGCCTGGTAATTGGTCAGGTTACCTTGAGGGGGGAGCCTACTTGTTAGATGGGGCTCCCACATGGCAGAGGAAGGGCAGCAGACGCCCACCTGCCTCCTTTTGCAGTTCTGGGTCATTTTTTCCCTAATGGCTTTTGGAGGCACCGGAAGAGAGGTGCCTCTGAACTTCCGCAGTGACTGGGCTTGGGACTCTGGCCGTTACGTAAGCGTGAAAGGACACCGGCTTACTAAAAGGCAGTGGGTTGAATGGACGCTCACCTCCATCCCTTCGCAGAAGCCCCATCATGGGAGCCATGAAAGGATCATTATTTTTTTTTTCTTTTTTTTTGAGAGGTTTTTGCTATAGGGTGCATGCACTCACCAGACAGACAGAGAGAGATAGACAGAAAGCAGGAAATCACCCCCCAGGGGGGATGGTCACGCCACAATCCCTTCTCCTCCATTCTCCTCTCGGGATCCTGGGCACGCACGCACACGCGCCCGGCGTGAGTTTAAGCCACAGGGTCTGGGACTCGAACTGCGGTCGACTACATGGTAGTCCAGCGACATAGCCATTACGTTAACTGCTGGTCCCAGGATTATTATTTTTTTTAAAAGCTAAAATTCAGAAAGACAAAGAAGCAAGGACTTGGGAGGCTGGAAATCAGATCTTTGGGTAGTAAGTGCGTCATCCTGAGACAGCCGCAGGGACACTGACATGGCGGAGCTGGGCTGAAGACAGGAGAGTTGGTGGGAGTCAAGGTCTTCCCTGCCCTTGCCCAGTCGGCACAACCAGCATGCCCTTCCCCACGCCAATTTTGGCAGGAAACAAGGGTTTACTTTGAAGGGAGGGAAATGGAGGGCCTGAGGAAGAAGGAAATGAAAAGGAAGTGCATTTAGGAGTGTAGAAACCCGCCACATCCTTCCCCAGCTCAGCTCCAGCCAGCGCTGTCAGTTCTAGACTCGCTCAGGAGACCAGCAAGTTCTTCTCTGGGGATCTGAGCAGCCTGTGACAAGAGATCTAAGAATGCGCCAGAGACGACCCTGGCACATCCTGACCAGCCACCAGCCCCACCCCCATGCCAGAGTGTCCAGGCAGCTCTTCTTGTCCCTTTTCCAAGACCATCCTTCCCAGAATCCCCAGGCAGGTGTCTGAGGAAAGCCTTGACTTTGTGAGTCTAAGACAACCAAAGAGCCACCTGGAGGCGCCCAGCTGTGCAGGGAGCCGTGGGGCACCCGTGAGCAGATGGAGTGGAGCTGGCCTGGGGGTGCTCTGGCCAAGACCTCGGTGTGGGCGTGATGGTGAGGAAACCGTCCGGCGAGCCCAAAGGCAGGGCTGTCTCTAAAGCTGTGGCCTTGGGACTTCGAAGACGTCACTGAGAAGAAAAGGCTGCGCGAACTCTACAGCAAAAGCGATGACGGGGACGTGACCACAAGGTGCAATGTAGAGCCAGGACTGGAGAAATAGGTAGTGCTGGGACACGTTTCTGAGCTAACGGGGGATCTGAAGGTGAGCTGTGAGTGAGTGACAGCCATCACCACGCAGGGTGGGAGCAGGGCTTCCCTGCCTGGCGTGCTCTATGTTTGGGGCTGGCTAATTCGTGATGGCAGGTCTCTTCTGGGCTCTGTAGGACTTTGAGCAGTGTCTCTGACCTGCTCCTCCTGGCCAAACTGCGTGCCAGTGGCCCTCCTCCCTGTCAGGTCTCGATGAATAAATATGTCTTTTTATTTAGGGGAAGGCTTTGCAAATTCCCCCTCAGTTGAGGCTGATTGGTGTTGAGGAGAATATTCTTACTCTAAGGAGGAAAAGGCAGGCCAGCTCGTGCAGAGTGGTCAAGGCAGCCAGATCCCAGCTTCGTCGGCTACTCCTATGGCCTCAGTGTGGTTCACGTGCAGGCAGCTTGAGAAACACACCAGGCGCACGTGTGGGTGTGCAGGAGGAGACGTGGAGAAGAGATTGTGGTGTGGCCATTCCCCATGGGGGAGGGGTACTTTTTCCTGTTTGCCCCTCTCTTCCTATCTCTGTCTCTCTCCGGAGAGCGAATGTACTCTCTGGAAAAATAAATAAATCCATCCACTAAGGGACCATCAGATGGTGTAATGGTTACGTCACTGGACTCCTATGTGGTTGACAGCAGTTTCAGTCCCTAACCCAGCAGCTTAAAACTCAAGCTGGGCGTGTGCATGTGCACACGCATGTGCCCAAAATCCCAAGAGGAGATGAGGAGAAGGGATTGTGACGTGGCCATCCCCTGGGGATGATTTCTCACTTTCTATCTCTCTGGTGAGCACACATGCCTATAGCGAAAATCTCTCTCTCAAAAAAATTAAATAAAAAATATTTAAGGTTGACCTACATAATGTCAGCAGTTTACTTTCAATTGCTTGGGCAAAGCAGACGTGTGCTGTAGAGAAAGCAGCTGTGGCATGTGTTAGTGGGTGAATCCGGGTAGGGGTAGCTGGGTGTTTGTGGTATTCTTTGCATTTTTCTTTGAATTTGAGAAGTCACGAAGTTAATACTAAAAATACAAAACAGACCCGTAGGATTTGGGTAAAATTGAAGTGAGAATTGTTTAAAAAGTGGTTGAGATCAAATGGAGAACATCTCCCAGATAACAGCATCAGGAGGCCCGGTTAAAGACAGAAGACGCCTGGACCTGCCACATGGTCACTGTGTAATTTGGGGACGTCTTGGCCTTGTGGGCTTCAGGTTCTTTGTCAGGAACACGATACGTACCATCTCTGTCCGGCCAAGCCCCGTGAATGTGAGAGCGGGTGTGATGATTTGTAGATCTCCCTGACTTAGAGACCTACTCTCTGTGAATGGCGTTCATGAACTTGCTGCTGGGGCTGCACTTCTTCACATTCATTCATTTATTCCCTTGAGAAGCATTATTTGAACATACTTTTTAAAATAACACATGCTTTCATTGAAACAAAAGAGAAAAAGGAATGACAATTTGAGGTTGATCTGAAGGTCTAACACCATAAAAATAGTCTAGAAAGAGGGAATCAGCAGTTAGCGTAATGGCTATGTCGCTGGACTTCCACGTAGTCGACCGTGGTTCACGTCCTGGACCCGGTGGCTTAAAACTCACGCCAGGGGAACCAGCAGTTAGCGTAATGGCTATGTCGCTGGACTCCCACGTGGTCGACCGCGGTTCGCGTCCGGGACCCGGTGGCTTACAACTCACGCCGGGCGCGTGTGCGTGCGTGCCCAAGATCCCGAGAGGAGAATGGAGGAGAAGGGATTGCGGCGTGACCATCCCCCCTGGGGGGTGATTTCTCGCTTTCTGTCTCTATGTCTCTCTCTGTCTGTCTGGTGAGTGCACGCGCCCTATAGGGAAAAACCTCTCCAAAAAAAAAAGTCTAGAAAGAGAAGACCAAAAATACGGAGGTGGGAAGTCATAAAAAAGTTTGAGAACACTTCTTGGAACTGGATTTGTCCTCAACAAAATGGAGGGTGCGGCCTCACTGAGGTCTACCGTTATGAAATCGTCCCGTGTTTAGAAAAGCGTCTAAAAGTTTGGAGGGTTGGGAGGTGAAAGAGGGCTGTGGGAAGGAGCTGGAAGCAGAGCATATCAGACTGGGCAGCAGCCCTGGGTGCTGGGAGGCCGTGGGGTGAGGCCGTGGCACTCTGCAAAGACTATTTACTGCAGCCCAGGGTTCCCTGCCCAGCTGAGCTGCCAATCAATTACGAAGCAGAATAAAGGCATTATCCGACATGCAAAGGCTTAAAATGCATCCGAGTCTCAGTGGCTTTGCAAACATGCTTATTTCATACTCTTGGCTCTGCTCTTTGGGTGGCCTTTGAGATCCTAGTGTCTGCAACTGGTGGGATTCGAACTTTTGTGGGTGCCATTCATAAGACACTTACTGACCTCCTCCCTGTGTGGGGTTCGACTCCTCCCCTTGGGGGCTCCTGGCCTCTCAAGTGTTTGACACGTACTTCCTTCAGTCTCTGGACTCGGGCTGTGTGTCAGGAAGTGTCCACTTCCAGGTTGTGGTCCCCTCTCCACCACCCTGGCTGTCACAGTCAGTGGATGTGTGAATCCAGAACCATAGAGTTTTTTTTTTTTTTTTTTTTTTTTTGAGAGGTTTTTCGCTATAGGGCGCGTGCGCTCGCCAGACAGACAGAGAGAGACAGAGAGATAGAAAGCGAGAAATCACCCCCCAGGGGGGATGGTCACGCCGCAGTCCCTTCTCCTCCATTCTCCTCTCGGGATCTTGGGCACGCACGCACACGCGCCCGGCGTGAGTTTTAAGCCACCGGGTCCGGGACGCGAACCGCGGTCGACTACGTGGGAGTCCAGCGACATAGCCATTACGCTAACTGCTGGTTCCCCAGAACCGTAGAGTTTTGATCTTACCTTCCCTGGGCCAAGAAGGGCCACACTGAGGCTTTGTCGGTCTGGGCTTAAGCCCAGAAGGTAAGAGGGGTCCCTAGTATGGACTGGGTCCCTCCTATATGAGAAGCACCCCAGACCAGCCTCCTTCAGGTGGAGGGAGATAAAGTGCCAACTTGGAGGTTCAGAGGAACAGTCCCCCAGGCAGTGATAACAAGGCCAGAAACAAACCCAACATCATCTCGAAGGACCTAGCTCTGTCTGGCCGAGGTGCGCAGTCAGTCCCTTGGAAGGTGGCAGAAGTCACGAAGCTGATTTCTGTAAATGGAAGATTTTCTTCCATGCCCAGGGTTACTCCTTATAGGCAGGTGCCTGTCAGCTGGACTCCATGCAGCTCGGACACCATTTGCAGAGGGCTCAGGGTTCCACAAAAGGTCTCTTGCAACAATTCCCCAGCTCCACCTTCCCTTCCTCGTCGCTCAGTGCCACCAGCCCTTGCTGCGTTTTCTTGTTTTTCTCAGCATCTGAGATCTCAGTCTGAATTTTAAATTCATGCTTCCAGTATATTGAGCTTTTAAAAATAGGACATTTCAGCATCGTATTACACAATTAAAGTTAGGGGACCTTTAAACGTTGGGTGCGATGTTTTGCAATTTGCTTGCTTGACCTATTTTTGTTAATAGATCTTTAATTCGTTTAAACATTTGCTCCTATCTTTTGGTTTTATTAAATTTTGGAATGCACATGTGTTTTTGAGTCCTCTGGGTAGCAAAATGTCAACAGATTAAAGAGTACATTATTTCATTGCCTGCCGGCCTGCAGAGTTACAACAATAACCTAAATCTGATTAGAAATGAGCTTTGCTCCCCACCCCTACCCCCAGTCCTTATTCCAGAACTTCTGGTAATAAGACCAAGGAAATTTGAGAAATTAATCCCGTGGCTAAGTTCCCCTCAAACAGTTCCAGCTTTCTGCCTGATTCTTCTCTGGGGATTGGACTTGGTGGGATGAAATACAATTCAGTTCTTTACTTGCATAAGTGAGCTGAGGACTTAGAAAGAGGTTCACTGAGTGATCAACAGTTTGGAAGACACCAACTCATACCCCTAGGCTGGTCTTGATTTCAAAAACAAAAAAGAAACGTAAGACAGGTGAGGCAGGCCGTGCAGAAATCAGCGCTCGTACATTGCTGGTGAGAACATCAAGTCGTGCAGCACAGTCTGGAGTCAAACACAAAATACCCACATGACCCAGCAATTCCCTGGCTAAATGTCTACCCAAAATAACTGGAAATGTGCTCAGACCACACCTTGCACACAGATATTCATAGCAATATTATTAGTAATTGCCAAAGGGTGGGAATGACCCAATGTCCATCAGCTGACGAATGGATGCATAATATGTGCTATATCCATACCATGGAATATTACTCAGCCATGAAAAGGAATGACATATTGACACATGAATGAGCGTGGAAGAGGTTATGTTAAGTAAGTGAAAGAAGCCAGATGCCAAGGGCCACATACCGGAAGCCTCTATTTACATGAAATGCTCAGGACAGGCCCATCTGTAGAGACAGAGGGCAGATTGGGGTGGTGAAAGGCTGAGGTGAGGGTGGGGCTAGAGTGGGGAGTGACTGGTTATGAGTACAGAGTTTATTTTGGGGTAAGGAAAATGTTTTGCAGCTAGGTGGGGTGGGGGAGGTTTCACAACATTGTGATGTACTAAATGCCACCAAGCTGTCCTTTATGTTCAGTCTTGCCTCAATTAAAAAGAGAGAATGGTGTGTTCGAGTTCTGTTTGCCGTGAGACCAAATAAGTGAGTTGGGAAAGATCTGTAGCTGTGTGGCCCAGGAGATCAGTAGGATACAGGGATAGAATGGGCTCTGGAGCAAGGTCAGCATGGGTTTAAATCCTGGCTATGTCTAGCTGTGTGCTGATGGGTAAATTCCTTAACCTCTCTGAGCCTTATTTTCCTCATCTGTAGAATGGAGCTGCTGATAGTGTCTACCTCGTAGGATTGCTGTGAGAACACTTGCTCTCTCTCTCTCTCTTTTTTTTTTTTTTTTTAGTTTTTTACCTTAGGGTATGTGTGCTCGCCAGAGAGAGAGACAGAAGACAGAGACAGTGAGAGGGAAAGTGAGAAATCACCTCCAGGTGGGATGATCATGCCACAATCCCTTCTCCTTCATTCTCCTTCTCAGATCTTGGGCACGCGCACGCACACACACACACACACACGCACGCACAGAGTGATTTTGAAGCCACCAGGTCCAGGACTGGAACTGTGGTCGGCCATGTGGCAGTCCAGTGATATAACCACTATGGCATCTGCTGGCCCCATGACCAAGCTTTCATGGTCAGCCATGAATGGGCTTAGCCTGGGGCATGCCAATTCTCCACACTCTAGTTACCTCTTCTGCAAAACTAAGAGTGAGAGCCCCTGCCTGACATTCCCTTGCCACACGGGTGAAGGGGATCATGGGAAGGCATGTGCTCAGGCTTCTCCAAGCCCGTCTGTGTTCTGAGGCCACAGAGGCCATATGGGGGAAATTTAGGACATGGCTTTCCTCCTTGATCCATGAGAGGTGTGCCACATACGTGGCCTGGGCTGGAGCTGACCAGTGCCCTGAGGCTCTCTGCCAGGTGGCGGCTGGTCCATACCTGCTCAGCTCCTGCTGAGAGGGCGCACGTGTACCCTGACCCCAGCTGGGGCAGACATTTTTTCCATGCAGGGATTATCCTTCCAGTTTCAGGATTGGGGGCTGAAGCCAACTTTAGCTCAGATGCCTGGAAAATTTTTAGGTTTGGGGATCAAAATGTTTTTTCTTTTTTTGGAGAGGTTTTTTTTGCTATAGGGCATGTGCGCTTGCCAGACAGACAGAGAGAGACAGAGAGACAGAAAGCAAGAAATCACCCCCCAGTGGGGATGGCCACGCCGCAATCCCTTCTCCTCCATTCTCCTCTCAGAATCTTGGGCACGCACGCACACGCGCCCGGCGTGAGTTTAAGCCACTGGGTCCAGGACTCAAACCGCGGTCGACTACATGGGAGTCCAGTGACATAGCCATTACGCTAACTGCTGGTCCCAGGGATCAAAATTTAGTCAATGGTTGGTTCTTAGCCACCTCATGGGGAACACTTGACAGTATCTGGGGACATTTTTGATGGCCACAACCTGGGATGAGGGTGGAGGTTGCTACTGGCACCTGGTGGGTAGAAGCCAGGGATGCGTCTAGACAGGCTGCAGTGCACAGGCAAAGAGCTATCTGGCCTCAATGTCAAGAGCGCTGAGGCCAAGAAGCCTCATCTAAGTGAACCTGTTGCCCTGAACTCCCCACGGGGGCTGGGGCTGCCAGCCCACCATGCACGTCTCCTCAGCTGTCTTGTGGCCAGGTAGACATCCCCCCACTTCATGGATGGAACCAGAAACCAGGAAGTTGGAGTCAGTTGTCCAGAAACACAACCACCACAAAGCAGAACTGGGATTTAAGCTTGGATCTGTCTCACTCTAAGAGCCTCCCTGGTGTGGGACCACGGCTCCCAGGCCACGTCTCCTGACCCACACGGCAAATCCACAAGGGCATGGACTTCCGTGTGTGCGCCCAGGGCTCTGGCACGTAGGAGGGGCTCACAGATACGGGGTCAGGGGACACGGCCCAGGAGCTCAGATATGGGGTCAGGGGACACGGCCCAGGAGCTCGGATACAGGGTCAGGGGACACGGCCCAGGAACTCACAGCCCAGGAGCTCAGATATGGGGTCAGGGGACATGGCCCAGGAGCTCATGGATACAGAATCAGGGGACACAGCCCAGGAGCCAAAGGACGGTCCTCTGCAGAGAAGGTGGAGCATGGTGGCCACACCAAGAGCACAGAGCGCAGCCCACATGGGGGCCAGAGGTGGGAGCACCCCACATGCCACCAGTGCTCTCTGTCCTTGTTTAGGTTTTTTGTTTGCGCATGCACTTGCTGGAGAGAGGCTGGAGAGAGAGAAGCAAAGTGAGAAATCACCCCCCGGGGGGATGACCACGGCACAATCCCTTCTCCGCCGTTCTCCTCTCAGGATTTTGGGCACACACATGTGCACACACATCTGGTGTGGTTTTTAAGCCAGTGGGTCCAGGACTGGAGCCGTGAATCCCGCCGTGTGCAATCCAGCACCTTCACCACCACCCCACTGCCGGTCCACTCTCCTTGTTTATAAGAGAGCCAGGGGCCAGACAGCGGCGCAGGGCCACTGTGTGAGGCAGGAGCCACATGGGGAGGTCTGGGAGCCCTCCTGCACACTCTGGGTACATGAAGGGGTGAGGCCAGCTGCGGCCCAGGCAGGACTGTGGCATATGCACCTGCTGTGGATGCGGGTCTCTGTCTTTCTCTCATGGAAGAAACAAATGAATGAATTAAAAAAAAAAAAATGAAAAAAAAAGGGCAAGAACAAGGGGAATGCTGAGCCCTGCAGACCAGTTTTGCCTCCTAGGAAGTGACCAGTCTTATGCCCCCATGATCCTCGGGTGCGGGCAGTTGTGGCTGGCGCCTGGCTGCGTTCCCAGCCTGGGGTGGAAATCTGCCGAAGCAGGCCGCCTTCTCCTTCTGCCCCCTGAGGACCACTTCAGCCCCTCTCCTGGCTCAGGAGTGTCGTCGGCCTTTTCCTGGGGCTTCCACGTGTCAGTGGCCGGGTGTCTGGGTGAGCGCGTCAGCAGCTGAGGTCTGGATAACCTCGTGGTCAATGGGGCTACTGCTTTCAGCGCCGTGGCCAACACCAGGGCTTCTCTGACCACTCGAAGCGAGAGGCCCCATTGTCTGCACACCTGGGCCCTCTGGGTCACAACGGTGATTCTGCTCTTAAGGCAAATGTGGCTTATCACCCCCAGAAGGATCTGGCAGCTCCCACCAAGTCACCCAGCACTGGCTGGGCTCTCGGCCATCCCCTCGGCCCCGTGCACAGTGGACAGTGCTGGGCTGGGTGGGCAGGCCTGAGGCCAGGGCAGAGGCTCTGGAGGATCTAGGGACTCAGGCTAGATCCCAGGTGCTGTCACCTCTGAGCCAAGTGACTGTGGGCCAGGGAGGTGACCCCATGGAGCCTCTGTTGCTCTCGTGTAGACCTGGCCTGTCGTGTGGGTTCAGCCGAGACCACAGTCGCAGCGGCCATGCCAGCGAGTGGTCTCTGCAGTGCACGGCCGAGATGCTCCCTGGCCACAACAGGTGGTCGCCTTAGGGTTCCTGTCCCGTTTGCACAATACTGTGAGTCCTTTGATCACTTCATAGCAGTTTGTTTAGTTTTTATCTTTAGACCAGTGGTGTCCAACCATGTCTGTGGGCTGGAATCACCTCGGGAGCTCCAGAAAGTCTAAAAACCATCCAGTTCCCAACCCTTCCTCTCCCAATACTGTGATGTAACCACTCAGGATTTTTAAACGTTCCCCGGATTTTAAGGTGGAGAGAGACTGCTTTAGGCAGTATATTCTTTTTATTTTTTAAAATCTGCTAGAGGATGCCTGTGCTCGCAGAGAGAGAGACAAAGAAGGAAAGCAAGAAAGCACCGCCCTGGAGGGATGGTCGTGCCACACCCCCTTCTCCATTTCTCCTTTTGGGATATTGGGTGTGCACATATATGTACTTGGTATGTTTCTCAAGTTTCCTAGTAGGGAGTCGAACTGTGCAGCAGTCCATGTAGAATCCACTGCCTTAACCACCATGGCACCGGGTGACTGGTCAGTGTGTTCTTTCTTTATTTTTTGAAACACTTATTTATTTATTTATTTATCCATTTATTTGTGATTTTCGGCTGCTGGGTCTGACACTTGAACCTTGGTCGGCCACGTGGGATTCCAGCGCCTCAGCCACTACGCCACCTGCTGGCCCCGTCAGTTTATTCTCTAGTTCACACTCAGAAATCTGTAGGAAACCTGAGGCAGGTTATTTAAAAATACACAAAAGTTCTTAAAATACATCTCGCCTGATGGTAGCAATTCTTATCTAGCATCTCGTTTATTCTCTGAAGTTCCTCACTAACCCCCTAGCTGGTAATGCGCGCTTTTGAAATCTCTTCCTGTCTCACGGCCTTTGTGCTTCCTGTCGCTTCTTCCCAGGACACTCGTCCTAGGTCTTGCTATGACAGCTCCTTTGATTCATTCAGGGCCCAGCTCGAATGTCACCTCCTGGGCCAGCTGGTGGTGTAGTGGTTAAGGTGGCTGGATCCCACATGGCTGACTATGTGACTCGAGTCCCAGACCCTGCAGCTTAAACACCACTCTGGGTGCATGTGTGTGTGTGTGTGTGTGTCCAAAATCCTGTGAGGAGATTAGAGGAGAGGGGATTGTGACACGGCCAACACCCCAGGAGGGTGTGTTCTCACTGCCCCCCTACCCCCATGAGTGCACGTGCCTTATAGCTAATAAAAAGAAATAAATGTCACCTCCTCAGAGAAGCCTCAGACTTGTGTGTGTGTGTGTATGTGTGTGTGTACACTAGTGTCTACATATATACAAAAGTTAGGTACTGTGTATTTATATACAAAAACAAATCCATTCATAAAAAGACCTTCTGGCCCCGAAGTCAGACCAGCCTTATTCTGCAGTTCCAGACTCAGACTCAGTTTCCCATCTGCTAAGTGGGGATAATAGAAGTCCCTGCCTCTAGTTGTGAGGACGAAACGTGTTTAATATGTGTGAGGCACTCAGATCTGTGCCTGGTTGGACCAAGTGCCCAGTCTGTGATAGCTGGCAGTTTGTGTGCAGGGAGGCTCCAGGTTAGGCCCATGCAGGTTGTTTAATCCCCAGACAAACCCATGCAGTTAGTAGAAGCAGAAACCATTAGGTACCTTGCCACTGATCGTCAGGGCAGGAGCGGACGCAGGTCCGAGCTGTCAGAGCAGGAACGGAACGCCTCATGCATCCGCCAGTGACCCTGGAAGCAGAGGCGTTGATCGGTCATAAATCTATCCAAGAGCAAGTCAGAGAAAGCGGCCAGACTTGGACCAGCGGATCCGGGACTGTTCCTTGGTGTGCTGGGGCTCCGACAGGGGCCTGCCTTGGGCACTCTGCCCTCTAGTGGCAGAAACGAGATGTGCGTCTCTTCCAGGCCATGGAGCTTCTTGGCGTGGGGGTAGAGAACACTGGATTTCAGAGTCGGAAAACCCAGCCATGAGCCCTTGGCGAATACCTCTCGGCTTCAATTCCTCACTCAGCCGCTTAGACCTGGCCCTGTAGGCCGTGTGGGGACCGCTGCAGGGGTCGGTGGATCGCCTGCTCCCTGGTTCCCCCATCCTTTGTTACATGGCGTCCTGGTTGTCCTGATAACCATAGATAGGTTCTTGTCAGTTTCATATGTACAAACCCCGGCAGAAGAGGAAACCCCACAGTTGGTGAGGACCTGGCCCTGAGCCAGAAGCGTGCCCTGTGTCTGGCCACCACCTGCTCTCCAGCCTCTCTCCTGTGTAGACCCTGTAGGGCACAGAGAGGATGAGGTGCAGGTGTGGGTTGACAGCTCTTTAGGGGAGCCACACACCGGCCAGGATGAAGACAAGGCCTGTGAGCCACACGGAGCCACTGCACGTGCTGCCCTCCTGGAGCGCCCTTCTTCCCTGAGATGGGTGCCTTCCTCGCTCACAGGTGCACTCGAGTCTCCCCTCTTCTGGAACATTTCCTACTGGCGCGCCAGGCAGAACGAGCTGCCCTCTCTTTTGTGCTCAAATGCCACTCCGCGCCCCCAGCAGGGCTCATGCCGATGACAGATGACAGTGTGTTTGCTTCCTGCTTGGTCTCTGCTCTGTATGGGAGCTAGCCAAGGACAGGGAGAGGCTGTCAGCCCTCAGCTAGGGTGGCTTGTCTACCCCTGCAAGGTGCCTGGCCGAGTGGGCTCAGTCGCTTGGGAATGAATGAACGGTAATGCAGAGCTCAAAAGATGCTCCCCACACACCTGGGCATCCTTGTCGGCCTGTGCATCTGAACCCCTAGCTCCATGGCTTTTATCCACTCTGGGGGCCTGGCCTTTCCCTGGGAAGATCAGTGCGGCCAGACCTGGGCCATCCAGAAACAGCAGCGGAGAACACGCTTTCAGCCACGAGCAGAGGGCTCTGAAATGCAAGTTGGAATTAGTCTGGAACACACCATTAATGACTCCAGCTTGACTCGAATGAGACATGAACCGAGTAAACACCGAGCGAAATGAATTTTTGATTACCACTTGGGCATTGTGAATATTTCTGTCTGCCTCACCCGCTATATTTCCCTCCCCAACTCAAGCATGAAATGCACTCTGCAGTTCCTCAGAAGAGCCCAGCGGGCAGGGCCTTCGGGGTAGGGTAACGCTGGAAATGATCAGCTTAAGAAAGGAAAATGACAGGCTTTCACGGACAGAGATTCCAGCCTCTCTTCTGTAATTAAAATTTACTTTAAATTCTAGGGCTGCGTTTATCAAGACTGAAGGGCGTGGTTGTATGCTATGCCATAATCGTGTTTTAGAGCCTTTTTTTTTTTTCTGGGCAGTTTAATGGAGAGAAGGTTTTAAGGTCAGTTCTGATTTCTAGCCATATAATCAACATATGCGTGGGGGCTTGTTCTGTGCCTGCTGGGGGTGCGGAGATACAGAGGTTGATGGGCTAGGAAGCCTGCCCCAAGGCAGCTGGGAAGGAGGTCTAAGGAGAGGTGGAAAGGTTGCTGAGTTCTCAGAAAGGGCGGCAGATTCAGAGCCCCGACCGGTCAATTCTGGGTAGCTTCATGGAGGCGGTGTTCTAAGCAGGCCCTGGAAGATCCTGAAACTTTAAACATGAGTTAAATTGTGGCTGTCAGGAGGCTGTTTCGAGAGGGTTGATTTCTCAGTACCCCAATGACAGGATGCAAGGAAAAGATAGATTTGGTGTATACTGCCCTCTCCCCTCAAGTGACCCTTCACAGTCTGGCCCAGACTGGCCACGGCTGAAGAGCAGCGTCAGATTTAGGAGACCAGGCTGGGTGGGGCACACCGCCTGGTTTGAATCCTGGCTCTTGCTGATGGTTGCTGTGAGATTGCAGACGGGTGACTTAGCCTCTCTAAGTCCTCACGTCCCTATCTTCAACAAGTGGGATCAGGACAGAACCTGAGAGATGGAGCGGGTGGCGCGTGAGACGAGAACCCTGCCTGGCGAACAGCAGGTGCTTAATAAGCGCGCGGTGCTGCTGCTCTTGCCACAGCCAGCGACTGGTGGATCCTGCCCAGTTTGGATGGTGCCTCCGCTCTTAGCACCTGTATGTTATTGGTCTCTCCTGAATTGCCTGGAGGGGGCTGCCGGGTGGTGCCATTACTGAAGAGGAGAACCACGCTCTGCAGGAGGTGGCATGGCTGAGGTCACACAGCCACGAGGCCCCTCTGACGCAGGCCCAGAGCTTCTGCACGACGGCTGTCTCCCACAGCCCGTGTTCAGTTAGGCTGAGCTGGGACGTCACCGGGCAGAATCAGCTCAGCCTGTGCCCCTCCCTGCCTCACCCCAGACCCTGAACTTGATGTACCGTCTCTGGGGTGCGAGGGGAGAGAGATACCTCTGCAATAGGACCAGCAAGCTGGCATGGGAGGCGGACTGCCCGATGGCCCACCTCATGCCTCCAGGGCCTTCGAGGTGGCATCCCCTCTGGCAAAGGGTGCCAGCTCCAGCACTGAGCAGAGAGAGCACTGGGGAGGCTGCTAAGAGGTGATTTTCAGCTCCAAGACTCACTCTTACGAGCTTAGTGGGGTGTTCCTATAACGGCTTCATCTCTTCTCTTCCAGTATCTATTTCTAGACCAATGGCGGGGGCATGTTTGGGAGGCAGAGTGGCCTTCTGGGGAGCGTGTGGCATGGAATGTTGCGACAGGTGCTGGTAAGAGGGGGCCTGAGGGGACCAGTAGTCAATGTAATGACTATGTCGCTGGACTCCCATGTGGTCAACTGCAGTTCAAGTCCCACACCTGGCAGCTTAAACTCACGCCGGGCATGTGTGCGTGCATGCCCAGGATCCTGAGAGGAGAATGGAGGAGAAGGGATTGTGGCGTGGCCATCCCCCTGGGGAGTGATTTCTCACTTTCTGTCTCTCTGTCTCTCTCTGTCTTTCTGGCCAGTGCACGTGCCCTATAGCAAAAACCTCTCAAAAAAAAAAAAAAAAAAAGAGGGGGCCTGGGTTCAACTCCTGTAACCTGGAGCGCATCGTGTAAATGCCCTGTGCCTGTTATCTCAGCTGTAGAACGGGACCGTAACAGTCCTGCCTCCTGAAGTCACCACGCGGTTACCTACTGTACATGAAGAGCTTGACACTCCTCCATTCCACATCTCTCAGGTGCCTGTGATCAGCAGGTGCCGCGTATCCAGCTGTGAGCCAGACAGACCATGACTCGTAGAGTCTGCGGTCTCAGGGCGGGGTGTAGCTTACAGCCCAGTGCCTGACACACGCCAGACTCCTGGATGGTAAACGGTACCTGCTGTTAGCCAGAGTTATCATTACAGCCAACCTCTTTCTCCCCTCATCTCAAAAGGCAGTGAAACCAGCAAAAGTCAGAGAAAAAACACGGTCATGATGCTGCAAGCCCATGCTACTAACAGGGTTTGTTTGATGTTTCCCTTAATCCGTGTTTAACGAGTAAGCAGATTATCTGAGCAGAACTAGACCTTCTGGGGGATGATTTGCCAGGCTCTGGCCTGGGCCGTGGCCTGCGGTGCTGACCTTGAGACTGGGTTCATCCTCCGTGTTGATATTCCAGGTGGTCCATGGTGCGGAGATATTGGGGGGGGGGGCACCCTGTAGCCGTGAAAGGCGCATTCAGAGATGCCCGAGCACAAATGCACGGCAACCTAGCATTCGAGAGGCTCCGGTAGGGGCTTTGCTCTTGCACCCCTTACCCCAGTGTGGCACATTTTGTATGCCAGTCCTCTGGAACCCTACCTTAGCCCTGTAGACCCACCTCTGCCAACCCCTACCCATCTAAGGGAGGACAGTGGCTCCCAAGGAGCAACCAGGCAGGACCACAGTGGTGGTGGTCTGTCCCCACTGATGATGACTCAACTGCTGGCCAATGGTGGCCTAGGTCACCTAACATTATTATTATTATTATTACTATTACTATTGCTATTACTACTACTGACTTATTTTCCAGAGGGCATACGCACTCAACAGAGAGAGACAGAGATGGAGGGGGAGAGGAGAAAACAACCCTCAGTGGGGCATGGTCACACCCAATCCCTTCTCCTTCTCCATCCTGTTGGGATTAGGGGAACACATACCCAGCATGTTTTTCAAGCCAGCGGGGCTGGGATTCGAACCATGCAGTTGGCTCTGTAGAATCTGTCTTTCTTAAACAGCAGACTGCCAGGCTAGCCCTTTATTAATTTTTCTTGCGGTAAGTATGCAGAACATAATATTTAGCATTTTAACCATTTTCCAGTGTCCAGTTCTGTGGATTAAGTACACTCGCTGCGGGCAGCCATCACTTCCTCCATCTCCAGACGTTTTGCATCTTCCCAAGACGAACCTCTGTACCCATTCCGCACCAACCCCGCATCTTCTCCTCCCCCCACCCTGACACCCACCTTTCTACTTCCTGTCTCTGTGAGGGGCCACTCCAGAGGACTCACATAAGTATCAGACTGCATTTATCCTTTCGTGACTGGCTTATTTCAGTTAGCAGAATGTCCTCAAGGTTCATCCAAGTTGTAGCATGCGTTAGAGTTTCTTTCCTTTGGGACCAACAGTTAGTGTAATGGCTATGTTCCTGGACTCCCATGTAGTAGACCATGGTTCAAGTCTAGGACCTGGTGGCTTAAACTCATGCCGGGCGCATGTGCGTGCGTGCCCAAGATCCCGAGAGGAGAATGGAAGAGAAGGGATTGTGGCGTGGCCATCCCCCCTGGGGGATCATTTTGTGTTTTCTATCTGTCTCTCTCTGTCTTTCTGGCGAGCGCATGCGCCCTATAGCAAAAACCTCTCCAAAAATAAAAAAAGAATTTGCTTCCTTTCTAAGACCACGTACTCTTCCATGGCATATGCGTTCCGCAGTCTGTTTATCCATTCCTTCATCGTGGCCATTTGAGTTACTTCTGCCCTTCGGCTAGTGTGAATACGCCGCTGAGAACGTTTGCGGACACGTTTCTGTTCTAACCCTGGGTCTCAGTTCCTTTGGGAGAATACCCAAAAATGGAAGTGCTGGATCGTATGGTAGCTGTTTAATTTTGCTGTGGCACTCCCACAGTGTTGCAAAGTTTTTTATGCACAGTGCACCCCTTTACTCCCGGCCTTTCCTGGGGCCCCTATTCCTTTGTTCTCCTCTGTCATCGCCTGTTAAAACCTTGAGAGGCCTGAGAAGGACAGGCATGTGCGATTTGGGTCTGAACTGTGTACAGGAGATGGCTGGGGGTGTCCCTGTCACTGCTCCCTGTGGTGGACACAGAGAGGGTCTCCCCCAGGACCCAGCAGTGAGGTCTGCTGTCCCACGGCCACCATGGCCATGCTAGTTCCCAGCCACGTCCTCTGTGCTGCTGTGGAGCTCCTGGAGCCGGCTGCCCGCCTTCTTTCTGGTTCAGGGGACTCCATGTCTACCTGGGAGCGACCTCTTGCTGTGTACCGTGTAGTTGAGTGAGGACGCTGTGCCTCCTGTCTCCTCCCAGTACTGAGGAAGATGAAGGGACATCAGAGGGGGCCTCGTCCACCTGGTCAGGGGCTGGGTACCATTCCCTCCGATGGTGCTGGGATTCATGATATCGGCCCCGGGGGTGTTGGGGTTAGTGGTCTGCAACCACTATAAGGACCTAGGGGTCGTTCTAGAGAAGGGGATCACCGAGGCCTAGGGACAAAGAGTTGATGGCTTAGCTCAGGCCACTCGGTTCTTAGGGGCACAGCATGCCCCTGTGTGTCCCCCAGTCTCTTTCTGTCTCCCCAGAAGCAGGGCCTCCCCTGGCCTTGAGCCCCAGGAGCAGCCACTGCCTCATTAGCAGCCCTCATTTCCAGAGTCTTCCCAGGGCTCCCAAACTTTGCTGCTCCATCTGTCACCCCTGGGGTCACGCAGTCCCCCCGAGTCGTGTTCCCAAGCACCCTCTTCTACTTGTTTCCTTCTTGGTCTGTATGGTTTCTTAACTTGCACCTCCCCTGCTCAGCTGGGCTGATGCCAGCAGGCCCCTCTGCAAAGAGGTGTTTTCTCTTCCCCCGTCTGCATCGTCTTACTTCATGCCCCTCCGTCCTCCCTCATCTGGGGTTGCTCCTGACACCCCTGGGCCCGTGTCTCCCTCACCTGGTCCCAGCAGTCCCCGGGCCTGTGTTTCCATAGCCGGGTGATCCCCGCTGCTGTCCCGTGTTTTATTGCTGGCCTGACAGCTCTGTCCCTCCCTCTCCGCGGGGCTGAGGAGCCCACGCCATCACACCTGCCTGTGCCGGGAGGGCACAGCTACTCCAGCAGGACTTGGGTCCCGCCTCCCGCTCAGCTTCAGGACCCTGTCAGCCGTTATGACATGTCAGATGTTTTTAAACACACGAATGCTGTTGCCTTCATCCTAACCCCTCCCCTGTCCAAACACGGCTCTCCTTCCGGTTAATGTTCCCCCAAGTTAAGATCGAAAGCGTTTGCTGAAATGTTCCTTCTTCACAGCCCTCAATTTGAAATGAGAACAGTCACAGAAAATGAGGAGACAACCTCTGTGGCCGTACTGTGTCCCCTGACCCAGACTGGACGAGGGACACTTTCTCAGCCCCCTAAGCTTCCTGGGCCTTCTGTGTCACCGCACTTACTTGTCACCAGACAGGCTCGCCAGCGGCTGCTTACCAAAGCGGCGTGGGCTCCAGGTCTGCCTGGGACGTGGCAGTTCCTGGGTCAGAACCTCGAGCTGAAGGTGGCCGTGCCGGCGCAGTGGGTCTGGGCAGGAACTCCAGCTGGAGCACAGGTCCCCACGTCCGCGTCTCAGCAGGGGAGGTTTACACCATGCGGCAGGCAGAGCGCCTTCCACGTGGTCATTCAGGGCCCGGCCCCTTCGTCTTGTGGCTCTGCCTTCTCTCGGGCTCAGGGTCTTTGTTGCACGTGCATCCAGGGGGTGGGGGAAGGCGACTCCCTGTGTGTGAAAGGCACACGTCACCTCTACGGGGGACAGCAGAGGCGCCTGGGAAACACTCCTGCAGGACAGCCACCCCTCAGTGACAACTCTCCACAGAAGAGGGGCCCACAGGTCTGTGGATGGCAGCCGGCCACATCTCCTGCCCACGAGGACGAGTGCAGAGGGGGTGGGAGGGAGCTCCGAGTGTGACCATAGAGTGTGACCTCAGAAAGCACTGGGTGTTTCTTCGGGCTGGGTCTCCAGGAGACCTAGGTGACCCAGGAGCTGGGGTTGGGTGTGGCCTGTCCCTGCCTGGGGCACCGGCTGTCCCCAACAGCTGTGCTGGCACACACTGCCCACTGCTGCTCTGAAGCGGCCGTCTGACTCCCCATGGCCGACCACCTGCCCCAGGTGCCTGGACCAGGATCTCCCACGTGGTTCGTGGTGTAGCTGTGTGTGGGTGTCTTCAGAAGACACGGTACTGGTCTCATGTGTTCTGCCATGTGGCCTCGCCTCCCCCTCAGCAGATCCACTCCCTTAGCCCGGCTGCCCTCCGATGCTCCGGACCAGTGCCATGTGGTGGAGACACTCTGGACCCCCAGCAGTCCCAGGAAGCCATGCAGCGTGCGTCTGTCTCGAGGGGCTCTCCCTCTGGAAATGCAGCGGCACATTCTGAGAAACCCGAGTGACCCGGAAGTGATCCAGCCAGTAGCCCCAGCTGGGCTTTCTGCCATTGGCTGGCACTAGCTGCCAACCCTGTGTGAGTGCGCCACTGCGGGCACACGGCCCCATCGGGCCTTTAGGTGACAGGGACCTCAGCCTCCTCTGGCTGCAGCTGTACGAGGGACTCCACGTGAGAACTGCGCTTCCTGACTCAGGCCCACCCCTCCTCCTGCCCACTCTTCCAGGGAGCCCCAACCCAGGTGGTACCATCGCTGGTCACTTACAGCCACCAGGAGGCTCCTTTCTAAAGCGTCTTTTCCTTGCAGTGCCCTGGTAAGTCCACTGGCCCTTGTCTTCCAGCGTTACAGGAACTCCTAGTAGGGGTAAAGTAGGATTTCTGGATTTAGGGATTAGTGTGGAGAAAACTAAGATATCCTGAGCCGAAAGATAGACAAGGTGGTTATCTTCTCATTATAAATGTCGGGTCATTGAAAGAAGAGACAATAGCAAAAAGTTTGCTTCCTTTTCCCTGGGTCCCTGGATCTTGTCAGCCTTGTTTGGTGGCACCTGGGGGAGCCACCTGGCATTTATTTGGTGTTCCCTCTGCCTGTCACTTGCCTGGCGGAGGGCTGGGCCCTGATTTCTCTACGGAATTCTGGGGCTTTTGTCCCTCGTAAACAATACATTGCTTTATATCTTGGAGGGCAGCTTCTCGTGTCTGGGTATGGTACCTGTGCCTGGCAGATGGCCTAGCCACACACTGGGGCTGTACCCACCTCACTGCATAGCCAGCAGTTATTCTCAGAACTACCCACCCGAGGGGAGCTGGGAGTGGAAGGTGGACTGTGCAGGCCTCCACGTGGACTCACAGAACCCTCCGTGTTGGTGCAGAGGAGGTGGCCAAGAGTGAAGTGACTTTCCCTTTTTGTCCTTTGTGGAAACCAGGTGGGGAGTAGCACCTCTTCTGGAAGCTTCTAAGGAACACTTGCTGCCCGTCATTGCCCTTAATGTGGTGACCCACTGTCTCCTGTAGTACAAAGGAACAGGGAGTCTGGCCCATGTGATGTTTGCTATCTGAGGGGGCCTGGTCCCACCAAAGGAAGTGCTCCTGGTTTCCAGTTCCTTCCTTCCTGCATTTACTGGGAAAAATGCAGGCTGGGATCTCTGGTTCCCCCTTACTTTTCATTCTCCCAGCGTCGTGTTCATCACTGTCACTCTTACTTTATAAATTAGAATGTTTTTCTTGGTTTGGGGAAATCACATCCACCTGCAATGTTTTTAAAATGTAGAAGTGTACCAACCTCTGCTAGTTGTTAAACAGTGATCCAGATGGAAGGTGACTGCAATTGTAATAGCGTTGTTCTGAGTGTAACACTTAATCCTACAAAAAATGTTGTTCAAAGCAGTCGAAAAGGAGACTGGGATTACGAGGTGTTATTTCAGTAGGAATTCAGATTCTTTTTCAAATAACTTAGAAAAATTAATATAAATAACTAACACCGTGAGAAACTTGAGTGACCCGGAAGTGATCCAGCCAGTAGCCCCAGCTGGCTCTCTGCCAGTGGCCGGCAGTAGCTGCCAGCCCTGTGTGAGTGCGCCATTGCGGGCTCGGCCCCATCGGGCCTTAATAAATAAATATCTGCTTACTACGAACACAGTTTAGGGTGTCAGCGTTAGCTACCACTTACGTGGCCTCTCTTGTTGCTGCAATTTTGACGGTGTGTAGAGTAGGTAAGGAAGGAAATCATATTCCATCTACCCAGGCTCTTCTACTTCAGGGCGATTTTCCAGCTCCCTCAGACCAACCAAAGAAAGGAAGGTCCAGTTAAACGATGACCAGAGCAGGATGTGACTGAGCGACGTGAGTGACGAGGCGGGAGAGACGCAGGGATGCGAGTGGACGGGGAGGGTCTGAGTGGCTCCAGGACAGAGGTAGCCTCTGAACTTGACTCCAGCTGGGTCCCTGATATCTGTTTTTTTCTCTCTGTTCCTTTCTTGCTCATGGAGAAAAGCTAATGAACTTAAAAATTATAAAAAAACAAAAACAAAAAACTATGATTGGCTATGATGGCAGAGCAGTTATTCAGCTGGACACCAGAGTAGCTCCAAAAACGTAATTTGTCAAAATACTGAAGGGTTGCTAGTTACTTAAACTATTGAGGGTTGCTAAGGCCTTTTATTCGTGAACTGAAATGAGTGAGTTTGAGGGCCCTCACTCAGAATTCTGGTGGCTGGGGTTCCACCCCGCTATTGGCAGTACTGCCCCATCCTGTCTGGCATAATGGCTATGTTGCTGGACTCCCATGTAGACAACTATGATTCGAGTCCTAGACCTGGTGGCTTAAACTCACTCTGGGCGCGTATGCGTGCGTGTCCAAGATCCTGAGAGGAGAATGGAGGAGAAAGGATTGCGGCGTGGCCATCCCCCCTGGGGGGGTAATTTCTCACTTTCTGTCTCTGTCTCTCTCTGTCTTTTTGGCGAGTGCATACGCCCTATAGCAAAAACCTCTTAAAAAAAAAAAAAAAAAAAAAAAGAAAGAAAAACAGAGATCACCCCCAACAAGGTCTCCATATTGTGATCTGTCCCCAGCCTGTAACTAGCTCCGACTCAAATGCAAGTGAGTGCCTGGCATACTTCAGGGAGGTCTTCGGACTAGAACCAGGAACCTTCTCATGTAGGACTGCCTTGCAGAGCTTTGTGTTTTACCGCTCCACTACTGCCTGGCCCCCATGGTTCTGGATTGCTGTTCTCCTGGCTGTTCGTTATGGCTGTTGTTTAGCGTCGTTGCCTGTTTAGTATGGTGTGGGCTGTCTTCTCACAGGCGAGGTTAGCCAGAGCTGCACATTTGGCATCTTGTATCTGGAAATTAGACTGAGGCTGGCGTACATGTTCATTTCAAGGAGTCACACTCGGGCCTTGCCCACGTCCTGCTATTTGCAGTGGAGTGTGCTTCGATTTCATCATGGAGCCCTCTGTGACCTGGAGAGTGCGAACAGACGAGGTTGGGTGAGCCTCCGTGGACCACAGTGCAAAAAGATAGTAATAAAAGCTGTGGACACTTTTGCTCCTGGTCAAAGTCTAGGGTGTAGGAATCAGCATGAAAAGGATTGGGGACCACACCGAGAAATGACTTTCCTCCTCATCCCGCAGTGTACGGCTAACGAAGCACACACCCATCGCTTCACCGCTGCATGGGTCTTGATGTATGAGTGGCTGGGCTTCATACACGGTGTGCATGATTTCACGTTCTTCTTTTCCATGTATCTGCTCGAGTCTGTCTCCTTGATAGCCCACAGTCTTTTCCGTGTCTGCGTGGCAGTCCGTGGAGCTGCCGTGTTGTAGTGGACGAGTAACGGGGCATTTCGTTAGTTCCTGCAGCTCAAAGCCACCTGCTCGCAGACCACGCTCCCTCCCCGGAGACTGTAACATTTGGGGTCGTTGCTGGACTCCGTGCTACCAGGAGACTCTCATGAGAACGGGGGTTCCTCGAGCTGCCTGGGTGCACTGGGCCGTACTATGCAGAGAGTCACCATCTCCAACGCCTCCCGCCCTGGTGGGAAACCAAGACATGGCTGCACCAGCTGGAGTTTCCACATAAGGGACAATGCCCACTCAGAGTGGGCTCCTCAAGGACAAGGGCCATGTGGATCTACATCTGACACTTCTACCTTCAAGGCACTGATGGCGTTTTCTCTTAGTCTGAAACTGTAAGATAGAAAGTGTACATTTTCTTATTTATCTTTAGGTTTTTAACTGCGTATAAAGTCTTAGTATGAAGACACTGGATAAAAGGGAAAAAACGTCACCCCTTCTGCTGGGGAAATTCACACCATGGGTTCTCAGTTGCTCTGAAGTTAGAGGGTGGTGTGAAATCTATCGGATAATCCAACATTTGCATTTGGAAGGCAGAAGTATCTGTTCTCAGAATCCCACGGAAAATGAGCCTCCTCCTGTGCCCAGCTCCTTCTGCTCCTGCCAGCTTCAGGCAGGGCTACGTCATGAGGAGTCCCTGAGTCACCATGTGGAGCCACCATCTGTGACTAATGGACTGATCACAGCCTTGAGTTATTTGGGTGTCTGTCTTTGGCTGGAAATGGAATCTATGACGAGCCAAGTGCTGCTTCCTTAGCTCCCAGCCCAGTGCGCTTCCCCCTGTTTGAGGAGGAAAGAGCTTTTTGCATGACAGTAGTTGCCAGAGCCTCCCGGGAGAGGAGGAGGAGGGGCACTGGGTCTGGGCTGGGGCAGCTTCAGGTAGGCAAGCTGGGACTTCAGCCAGCGGACCCCGCTGCGTGGAGACACCGCTGTGTGGGATTCCGAGAGGGCAGCGATGGCGGCAAGACCATGGTTAAACTGGAGAGAGGGGAGTTCTTGAGCATGACCATGGGAAGGTTGGAATCACTGGACAAGTTTGCAAGGAATAATGAATATTCTGGAAGTTCTCTGACATTATCCAGCGCTGTAAATTGGGATTTAATAAAAGTAAAGTAAGAGTCTAGTAGGCCCAAAGCCTCTTCTTACCCATATTGTTTTTCTCACCCTAAAAACAGAAGGAAATGACATACTGATATTTAGGGTATCAGTAAACAGGAGTTGGCTCCAAATCAGCCCTGAGTGGGAAACTCCGTGGGTTGGTGAGAGCCCAGCCTGACCCTTCACAGTGCTCTCATTGAGAACAAGCCACGCAACCCGAAATGAGACCCACAACAAGCCCACAACACAAGCGACCTCCGTCATAGCCCTGCACACCCAGGCTGGGCAGAAGGTGCCAGGCCACTGCCATCATCATCCGCACGTGGAGCAGGCCTTGTGTGTGTATGTGAAATGCGCCCGGTAGGTTTGCAAGCTTTAGGTGGTGGGAATATGCAGCTGGGCTGGCATGCTCTATAAGCTGGTTGTCGGAAGCCACTTGGCAACCCGGAGGAGTCCCAGTGCCATGCACACTGAGGGCGGCCTGGTCTCTGGGACAGTAGAGGCCACTGGGGGCTTCCTGGCAACAGCTTTGTACGACCACAGTAGGGGCCGATGAGAGGTGAGCTGGCATCCAGGCAGGAGGCCGAAGCAGGCATTCCCCCCGGAGTGTCAGAAGGGTGGACAAGTGAGGTCCATTTTGGAGGGAGAACTAGAGAGACCGTTGGGGCTGGGGGGAGGAAGGAAAGAATACAAACAGGTCAGCCTCCAGCGCCGGATTTTTCTTCATCTCCTCCTTCCTGCAGTTTTCCAAGGCTTAAGAAAGGCCTATTCTCCTCCCCTTGCCTCCCAGGGCTCCCCTGCACCCTGCCCTGTCAGGCTGCCAGGACAGGTTCCCTCACATCTGTCCCACCGTGCGTGGCTCAGACTGCTACCCCTTCCCGATGCTAGCCAAGGAAGGAAGGGGTTCCCCCAGTTTCCTGAGTGCACTGCGCCATACCGTCACCAGCATGTCACCTCAGACACCTCCCCGCCCTCGGTGGGAAACCAAGAAAGAGGTGGCTGCACCAGTTGGAGTTTCCGCCGAAGGGGCAATATCCGCTCCTTTCCCAGGTGGGCTCCTCAAGAACAAGGACCATGTTGATCTAAATCTGATGGCCCACTTGTGTTAATAACTATAGGGTGCTCCTAACCCCAGTCAGAATGTCTAAGATTAAAAAAACAAAAAATGATAAGTGCTGGAGGGGGTGTGGTGAAAAGTCCCACTGCTGGTGGGACTGTAAATTGGTACAACCACTGTGGAGAACAATTTGGAGATTCCTCCAAAATCTACAAATAGAACTACCACATGATCCAGCAATCCCACTCCTTGGTATCTACCCGAAGGACAGAAGAATACTTAATCGAAAAAGTGCTTGCACATCGATGTTTATTGCGGCACTTTTCACGATTGCTAAGTCATGGAAACAACCTAAATGCCCACGAACTGATGAATGGTTAGAAAAACTGTGGCACATATACTCAATGGAATACTATTCATCCATAAAAAACAACAAATCCCTGGCTTTTGAAAGGAAGTGGATGAATATGGAAGACTTACTGTTGAGTGAAGCAAGCCATGCTATGAAGGAGAGGCATTGTATGTCCCCACTTAATATATACCGAGTGTCTGCACTCTAAATGTGTGTATATATATATATTTTATTTTGAAACCATTCTGCTTCTGTTGTTATAGAGTTTTAAAATTATACAAAATTATAAGACATATTTTGAACATTATCTTTAAAATTCAGTATTTTGAGATTTTGAAAGTTGTTTGTAAACTGTCAAGAATTATGGAGTATGAGCTAAAATTTTTTGCTATGTAAAGTAAATGTTTGTGGAAAAATGTAAAAATAAATAAATGAAAAAAAAAAAACTATAGGGTGCTCAAGGGGGATCAAGTATCCTACCTTGGAAGGATTCTGGCAAGATTTGGATCTTATTTAACAATCTTAACAGCCTGATCGTATCGAGCCATTTGAGATGACATTAGAATGCCAGCACTCTTTCGGCTATACCTGGGGACAGCTCTGTTCATTCATTCAGGCCCCGATTGATCTGAAAATGCATTTGCAGTAGGATGCAGAGTTCTCCAGACCCGATTCTCCGAAAGGAACATGTTGTTAATTTCATGCACACTGAGTTAAAAATGTCACTCCGTGGGGTCTAAATTGCCATAAACTTGCTTATGCAGTCACGTCTCACCTTGACTTTGACACCTACTAGGGAGGGATGAGATTTCCCATTTGGCATGATGAATACAAACAGTTCAGATGAGCAGCTCCCAGGTTGGATTTTCCTTTCCTCCAACAAGAAGTGAAGCAATTATGTCTAGAAGAGATTAGGCAAAAAGTTAGATTTTTCACAAAATTTGAATAGAAAATAACTTCATATTACTGCCACTGTCCAAGGGCAAGGTGTTATCTAAGGGGATAAAAATCAACATTCCATGGTGCTGACTTTTCAATGAAATGTTATCCCACGTTTTGGTAGATAGCAACTTTATTGCCTTCTGGGCGTGGTTATGAATCTTTTTTAAAAAAATAATTACTTATTTAATTATTATTATTATTTTTAAATTTTCTACAAGGCATATGTCCTCATCAGAGAGTGAAAGAGAAAGCAAAAAGGCAAGCTGCCAGGTCCGGGACTCAAATGACAGTCGGCCATGTGGGAGACCCGCGCCTAAACCATCGTGTCACCTGCTGGCCCCTGCTGTGAGATCTTAGAGCATCTTTAATTACTTATGTTGCCTATACATTGGTGGCTCAGGGCTGGACGCTCTGTTGGCTACCAGGGTTTTTCAGTAGCAAAGAACTGGGTATTGTCTCCTGGGTGACTCAGCACATTCTCCTAGGGAGATAGTATCAGACTGCATAGTTAGGACCATTGCAGTAGTGCTAGGTATGAACTGCAGAGCTTGTTCGAGAAGAGAATCGAGGTGGCCTGGAGAAAACTCTGCAGAGAGCGACTACTTGTCTTGTTTGAACATTGGAGGGTGGGGGCTGGGAGGAGGTAGATGGCAGTTGGACCCAGGTTGAAATCAAGTTTCAATATGTTAGAATTGGTGGTGGTCTGTTATCATTTGCAATTATGGTTCCTTGATAAACCGGAAAAAGAAGATGTTGACTAGGAGTTGAGGGGGAAAATATCCACGTATACACTCACACAGCGCTAACCTGGGGAGAGAATACCCTATGGGACTGGACTAGGAAGTTCTGGGAACTATCATCTCCTTTGGGCCATAATCACCTCTCAGATGAGACCACGTCCTCATGGTGACAGGAAGTTAATCCCTTTGGTTTTCTCTGGAGTAGTGGGTTCCCTGTGTCTTGCCTGTCCTCGTTCATTTCCGTGGGCATTGCTGTTCAATGGGCGATGCCGCCTTTGCCTATGCAAGTGGGGAGCTGGTTTGTCAGTACTCTGGGTGCCCGCTATAAGCAAGCGTATTTGGAGAGTTACTGACTGCAGGAAGGAAATACATCTCAATGTGTACTTTTGCCCATCCCTGCTTGAGAGGAGAGTTCCTGCTGAGAAATGAGAGAGAAAGCCAGCCTGAAAATGATTCTTTTGAAAGTATTTGTGCTCACAGAGAGTGGGGAGCTCACGCAGGATACTAGGACCTGATGGTCCTTGCTTCCCCACAGCAGGACAGACGGGAAGGATGAAGGAAAAAGACCACGGCCTCATCCCTGGCTCTCACGAGGAAGACTCTGAGCACCTGTCTCTCAGTGGAGTTAGCCAGCAGCCCTCGCCGAGCTCGTGGAGAACGCATTACACCCGTGCAGGCCTCATGTGCTGGGAGCTGGGGCGTGAAGGGAAATCCCTGGACTGTCCTCACAGGACTCGTGCTCCAGGTCCTGTAGACCACCTTGTACAGTTGAGCAGGTTGTGCGCCATACAACCCTGGAGGGCACCATGCAGATGACTGATGCTGTCTCCTGTCTCGAGGAACAGTTGTACTGACTCTAGAAACCCTATAAGCGAGCATGACTGGAGCGTGGAGTTGGACAGAGAAATAACTCCAGAACAATTGGCAGTCGCACAGAGGGTTTTGCAAAGGGTGGCCCTGTGGAGAGAGAAGGTGCTATATAGCAGCAAAGTGATTATGCTCAGCACCAAGATGGCCTGGGTTCAAGTTCCAAACATGCCGCTTACCGAGTGACCTTGAACACGTTACTTAACCTCTCTGTGTCCTGCCTGAGTTGCTGCCTATTCCTGCCACACCCCAAGAATTGCCTCTGCCTAGTCAGGCAAGCAGCTCAGTAGTAATGAAGCCTGGAGGGGCAGAAAGACCTAAGACATGCCCATGGGGACAGACAGACTCACTCTCCTCCCCCACAATGTGCTCCAGCCTTTACCCGGGGTTCAGACCAGACAAAGGCCAAATTCACTCACCACTAGCAAAATTCTCTGCTTTCCTCTAAACCAGTGCCCATGACATTGGAAGAGAAACATGAGAGAAATAAATTCTTCAAATTTATCTAAGTCCATTGCCTGATATTCTTGATGACATGCTAATAAAGCAATGGGAATGTATTAGTTCCCTAACATTCAAGCACGTTGTAGTCTGCTGACGTGGTCCTCAGATCACATTTATCAGCGTGTTATCCTGTCTCGAGGTACAAGGGCAAAGCTGAACAATATTAATGTTTGCTGGAATGAGTAAGCCATACATCAAAGCGAGACAGAAATTAGCCTGGCTTCTAAAACTGCCACTGTGAGGTGGGCGGTATTATTGAGTACTAATGGGATTACAACTTAATTGAATAAGACCATCCACTTCCTAATTGTGATCATCCTGGAATGTAGAGCTATAGATCTATAGGTTAAACCTTTTCTCTTTCTGGGTAGTTGAGGGATCTTCAAAATATTCATGGCAAGTGTATATTATAAAAAACTAGCATAGATTTCTTTTTTTTTCTTCTTTATTTTAGTACCAAAACCAACTTACACTTGGACTCTTTTTTTTTTTTTTTTAACACACATTTTGAAGTCCTTCGTATGACTTCAGTAATAGCCATGGAGAGTGTCCCAGATCCTTCAAGTCACTACTGGTCCACATGCCATGATCTGAGTCTCCAACGAGGTAATACAGGTGGGCTCTTTAAGACCGTTGGAGACCTGTGTGCTTGCAAAATCTGAAAATGCGATTTCTTTGGAGATTAGTTAGGATGACAATCACAGCAGTGACAGAGAAACCCTGAAGCCTTTGTAGCTTCACCCAGTAGCAGTTCGTTCTCACTCCCACAGCAGTCTAGCATGAGTGGTCCAGGTGGTGACACAGGGACCCAGGATCCTTCTATCAGGAAGCCCCGCCATCTTTAACAGGTCACTTTCAGGACCCTGTGGATGCTGGGAGAGAGTTGAGGAGATGTGCCTGCTTCTGAAGCACTTTGGGACAGATGTGACATATGGCACCTGTGAGCTGGTCGATGAAGTCCCATGGGTGGGCAGTCACTTCCCAATAGGGACTCTGCTCTATGGAAGAGGAACGTGAATCTTCAGGAAGTGGCCCGCTGTGTCTGTACAGTGTGGTTGTTGTTAGTAGACTTTCCTCAGGCTCTGAGACACAAAATTATTCCAAAGTATTAAAAGCAGGCAATATAGCACTCAGAGAGTATTGGATGATGGGGGGGGGGGGGCAATGGCACAGCGGTGACACAATGCATGGCAAGGATGGCTCACATGGGAAGGTTCTGGGTTCACATTGGGAGAACTCCCTGAATATTCCAGGTGTGCACGTGCCCACAGTCCAGGGCTGGCTGAAGCTGAGGATGGATCATGGCATGAAGACCCCATTGTGGGTGCTTCTCTCTCTCTCTCCCCTCTCCCTCCCTCCCTCCCTCCCTCTCTCTCTCTCAGAAGAAAGACATAAACTTAAAAAAAGAGCACAGGCTAGAGTTTGAGGTCCAGTACACAGGGGAGAATTGCTCTCAACTCTCCCGGATATAGTTAGAGCCAAGCTTTAGCCAAATTTTAAAATATCTCTCATCTATTTCTTCTAGATCTTTCTAATGCTGCTCTCCATAGATTGTGCTAAGAACTTCCACTGGGCCAGTGCATCTCACCCCTCCCCTCCATATATGCTGTGTTCCCACTCCCTTATCTTTGGCCAAAATGCTCATGTCAGTGTGCCGATGCCCAGTACTAAGAGGTAAAGGTGATGGGCCCGTTTATACTGAGAGGTCATTGACTATAGCTCTTTCCCCCCAGGAAATTATTGCCTTTTTAGAAGAAGATTTTTAATACTCTCCACTCTGTGCTTACAGAGCTTCATGTCGGTGATTGTGCTGGGAAAAAAGTGGGTCTTAGAGCCAGCAGGTGACGTAATGGTTAAGGCGCTGGAATCCCACATGGCTGACTGCGGTTTAAGTCCAAGACCTGGTGGCTTGAAACTCACACTGGATGCATGTGCATGTGCTCCCAAAATCCTGAGAGGAGATTGGAGAAGGGATTGCGGCATGGCCATCCTCCCAGGGGGTGACTTCTCACTTTCTCTCTCCATCTCTCTCTTTCTTCCAGTGAGCGCACGTGCCCTATAGCAAAATGATCTCTCCAAAAAAGGAAAAAGAAAAAAGTGTATCTTGTAAATTTAAACATACCCCCCCCCAAAAAAAAAAAAAAAAAACAGAGAAAAAAATACTGTTCTTGGTGCTGTGGGTCACGTGCGTGCCTGTCTCCCTAAGTAGAGTGTAGTGTCGTGGTAAAGTGCTGAGTGGCATGACGCAGACTCCCACTTTGCCACTTCCTGGGTTACTTCGGACGAGTTCGCTAACCTCTCTGTGTCCTACAATCAGCCCAATAGAAATCTCGTTACTGTCCCAGGAGTCGTGTCTGCTTAGCCAGGCAGAGGAGGCGATCAGTTAGCCTCTCAGCTGGGAGCCACATGCCCCTAGAGAAGTGACAGAGTAATTTAAGAATAGGCTTCAGACCTGCCTTTGTAACAAAGAGGTCCATCTGAGCAAGCAAGTAGAAACTCCTCCATCGGCCCCTAGCCGGTTGGACCTGGAGTTAATCATGCCAGACCCATGCGAGATGAACTTCTGCCTTGCCAGGAGTTGCCCCGCAAGGGCCTCACTGCCATGGGGGTATCCAGTGTTGGGCATCGATTCCAGCTTTAGAACCATTCTACAGGGTGATCAGATTCTGCAAGGGCAGAAGGATTATGAATGTATGCACATGTGCGCACACACGTGTACATGTGTGTGTGTTTTGTTTTTTTGGCCAGGCGTGTTTCCAGTGTGCATTCAAATAGAAATTATTTCCGTTGAACCAAAGTACTGAATTATCATGGGATCCTTGTGAGGTGTGTATGTTTATTGCTGCAGGAGAGAAAGTGAGAGAGAATGTGTTGTTTCACATCCGCAAGGGGGGATGAGTCAGGATGGGAGGGGAAAAAAAAAAGGGGTGACTAAATTGACCTGGGATTCGAATCTATTATTGTATTTGTTGTGGTTAAATGGAGTCTTCTGGGTTTATTTGTTTAAGGAAGCAGCTTGCTTCATTATTTACTCTACTATCCCAAAATAGCAAGCCGTTTAAATGCTGGGGTGTTGGCAACTGCAGCCAAAGCTCACCTCTCCAGCGTGAGTGTTTTACCCTGCAGTCTCCTAGGTGGGCTCGTTGCTTAGCAGGAGGCTGCGCAGGGAGCCAAGGTGAGCCAACCTCATGGGTGGAGCCAGGCCCATCTTCCTGGGGTGGGGCCCCCCTCTCCTGCTTGGTGGCTGGATGGCTTCAGGCAAGTCACTTGCCTTTCTGAGCCTCAGTTTTTCCATCTGCAAGACAGAGAAGGTGAGATCTGCTCCAGGTGGTAATTAGGATTAAAGTAAGATGACTTCCAATAGTAATTAGTTTATTTCTCTATTAAAATTGGCCACTATTTGTTTAATCTACATTTGTCCCCTTAACAGGGAGTTTCCCTGGTAATGTGGAGTTAGGGCAGATTTATTTCTGTACACCTTTTTCTCTGCGGGAGTGGGGAATTTTGATTGAGTATTTCAATACAAGGCATTATTGTTAGGACTGAATAAAACTCTTGAGAGGCTGGCAATTTCTGAGAGAGCAAAGACACGCAGGAAAAGGAATCAGGCCTGAGGGCCCCCGGCTGAGGGGCTGCCTGTGAGCTGCCAGCAGCAGGGCTTTGGCAGGGTTTCTGCAGACAGAGGTGGGGCCTGGCCAGGGCCGCTGGTGGAAAAGAATGCCTCAGCCAAGGCTCCATAAAGTTCGGTCTCCTCAGGCCTTTCCAGAACAGTTGTTCCTGCTGCTCTTGGTCTCTGAGACCGCCAGGGGCCACACGAGCTCCAGGTCACGAGACGAGGAGACACGGAGCATCTGGATGGAGCAGAGGGCCTGGCGTGCGCGGATGGGGTGTGGGAGCCACATCCCAGCCAGCTTGTTTCCTGAAGAGCTGCAAAACTGGAAGTGCTTTGCAGCTGGAATGTACAACTAGTTCCTGGGAGCGCCCACTGGCCTCTGGGCTTTTCTCCTCCAAGAGCACCTTTGTTTTTAGAACACTCTTTATGAAAGGACAAGATGCATCTGGGGGGAGTACACAGATAGGACATACCCACATCACCAGCAGCCAGATGGGGCTTCAGACATTTCCAGTTCCAGAAGCCCCCTGCATTCCCCTCCCCACCCTCCTCTCAGAAGGGTGTACCCACTCTGCAGACACGTGACAACAGTGATTCGTTGTCTTAAGGGCACATTTTATTTTTACAATATTATTTATTCCATGAGTGAGACAGAGACAGAGACCTCCAGCAAGGTCCCAATACCATAATCCACCCCAGCTTCATTCACCCAGCTCAGATCAGGGCACCTGCTGGGTACACTCAGGGAGGTCTCTGGACACCAACTGGGAACCTTCCCAGGGTCTGCCTTGCAGAACTGTGTTTTACCACTCTACCATCATCCAGCCCTCAGTAAGAGTACATTTTTAAAGGAAAATATTCCATGGACATCCACACAGGGGGTCGTAGATGTGGCATCATTGAGGCCATGGAACGGCAAATGCGTCCTGAGCCTTGCTGTGTGCGAGTCCTCCATATCCGTGGCATAATCACCTCCCTGTTGCCTCTAAATGACGCTAAGAGATGGGTGCTAACATTGAGCCTCTTTTACCAATTGAGAATAGGGTTGCAGGGAAGGTAAGCAACCCCGTCCAAGGCTGCATGGCTGGGAAGAGTGGGCAGGACCTTGAACACAGGCAGGGTCGCTGCCCTCCCTCTGCAGCCCTTCAGATGAAGGGTGGGCTCTTCTCATCCGCATGTGGCCCATTGCATACTTAGAAAGCTGAATGACCAAGACTATTGCAAAGTCAGCAGTTTGGTTCATGACATCCCAGGCATCCAAGTGTCTGTGCATGCCTGAAGCGCATGCCTGTGGGAGCCACGCGCATTCCATGTTCTCTCGGTGCGCATGTGCACTTCTGCCCAGTGAGTTGCCTCAATGGCAGACATTTTCCAAGCCCAGCAATAATTCTGATATTTCCGATAATTCCCTTCTTTCATTTAGGCCCATACCCCAAATTGCACGTATGGTGGTGTCTCCACAGCCAGTCTGTGTGAGACAGAACCAGCCAATGGCATCCTGGACCCCTGGCTGGTGGGAAGGCACAGAAGCCCAGATGTTCCTTCTCAGAGAATGTTCTGTCGCTCAGTCTTGCTGGCTCCCTGGGATTATGAGTCTCTATTCTTATACCAGCAAGTATTGAGCACCTGCTGTATAAAAGGGGCACTGTCTCGAGATAAATAAGGCAGAGGACCAGCAGTTGGCATAATGGCTATGTTACTGGACTCCCATGTAGTCAACCGTGGTTCAAGTCCTGGGCCCGGTAGCTTAAACTCATGCCAGGTGTGCGTGCGTGCCCAAGATCCCGAGAGGAGAATGGAGAAGAAGGGATTGTGGCATGGTCATACCCCCTGGGGGGTGATTTCTTGCTTTCTGTCTCTCTGTCTCTGTCTCTCTGGCAAGCGCATGCACCCTATAGCAAAAATCTCTAAAAAAAAAAAAAAAAAAAAAAAAAAAAAAAAAGGATAAATAAGGCGGATGCAAATGCCTTAGAGAAGCTGTCACATCATCCTCTGAGTCAGGCATTGTGTCACACAGGATCCCAAGGTCAAGGCCCCTGCCCTCCAGGGCTTGCTGTCAAGGCAGCAGATGTTATGAGTAACAAGGACCCAGCCTGGGCTGGCATGAGCCAAGGGTGAGAAGCAGTCAGTTCCTGAACCGAGAAGGGCTAGCTTTAGGCCTGGCTGGATGCAGGGTCAGCACCAGTCCTACTAGGCTGGCCCCTTCCCAGCCAGTCTGTCTACCAAGGTGCCCTGGAAAGTGCAGGGCTGCAGCTCACCACTCTCAGGTGTAGCAGAACGAGAGCGGTTCCTGTCCACAAAGTTGCGCAGAATTCCTGGGGTACACTCTAATCAGACCATTTGCCTGTGTCCCCCCAGGCTCAGCCCCTCCCAAATGGTATGGTCAAGAATGGGGAAGCGGGACCAGCAGTTAGCATAATGGCTATGTCGCTGGACTCCCACGTAGTCGACCGCAGTTCGAGTCCCGGACCCGGTGGCTTAAACTCACGCCGGGCGCGTGTGCGTGCGTGCCCAAGATCCCAAGAGGAGAATGGAGGAGAAGGGATTGCGGTGTGGCCATCCCCCTGGGGGGTGATTTCTCGCTTTCTATCTCTCTCTCTCTGTCTGTGTGGTGAGCACACGCGCCCTATAGCAAAAACCTTTTCAAAAAAAAAAAAAAAAAAAAAGAATGGGGAAGGGCGGTTTCTCCAGGGAGAAGCAGGGTTTAGGATGCTGGGGAGGAAAAGCAGTAGTGTCCACTCTGCCGGACGCCCCAGCACGCTGCATGGCTGACTCTGATGGGATCGGGCTCTTGGGTGGCCTGCTCTGCATTTGGGCCAGGAGCTCTGTCCCCTTGGACATGAGGTGTGAGGCCCTAGCTCACAGGCCTCCCTGGCCTCGTCTCATTCCATGTGTGGGCTCATGGCATCACAGTGCCAAGACCCCTCCACCCTGCTGCAGACCGCAGGTTCATCTCTTCTGCCCTCCCTCTGGCCCCCATCCTGGAGTCAAGCGGCCATGTCTACATCCGCCCATCCCTCTATTCCCATTTTGCTCCAGCAGTTTTGGGCCTGCCCCGTATTCCCTTCCATCTCCCACCACCCTGTATGACATTCCTAAAACGGGTCAGCAGATAAGCCAGGCCAGCTCCCTGTCTGTTTTTAACATGGCCCACAAGCTAGAGGTGGTTTCCAATTTTTTTCCCCCCTGAGAGATTTTTACTATAGGGTGCATGCACTCACCAGAGAGACAGACAGCAAGAAATCTGCCCCCCAGGGAGAATGGCCACACTGCAATCCCTTCTCCTCCATTTTCCTCTCGGGATTTTGGGCACGCACACACATGTGTCCAGTGTGAGTTTTCGGGTCCAGGACTCGAACCACAGTGACTGTGGGAATCCAGCAATGTAACCATTACGTTAACCAGTACAATTAACCATCTGCTAGTCTTGGTTTCCACATTTTTAAATGTAGAAATTTAAAAAGAAAATTGAAACTTTTTTTTTTTTTTTTGGAGAGGTTTTTGCTGTAGGGTGTGTGTGCTTGCCAGAAAGACAGGGAGAGACAGAGAGACAGAAAGCGAGAAATCACCCCCCAGGGGAGATGGCCACACCACAATCTCTTCTCCTCTTGGGATCTTGGGCATGCACACACACAGGACTGTCGTGAGTATAAGCCTTGGGGTCCGGGACTCAAACCGCAGTTGACAACATGGGAGTCCAGCGACATAGCCATTACAACAACTGCTGGTCCCAAATTTAAACAATTTAAAGAGAGTACTATTTTGTAGCTACATGAAAATAACATGATATTCAAATTTCAATGAGCATTAAGTTTCCTTGGAATGCAGCCACACCCATTTGTTTACGTGCTATGTATGGCTGTTTTCACGTTGAGATGCGGTTGAGTCGTTATAGCAGAGACCAAATGCCCACAGAGCCTAAAATATTTACTTTCTGGCCCTTTCCAGAAGGAAGTTGGCCAACCATTGGTTTACAGTACTCTGCTCCTGTTCCTGCAGTCGGACATCCTCGGGCACTCACTGGTGCCCTTGGCACTTATGTGAGGACCATCTGCGTCTTTGCATCTGGTGTCCTGCAGCCTGATCGAACCCCCTTCCCCTCCCGGTCTCTCTTCCCACAGTGGCCTTCCATCCCTCCCAGAATGCCCTGGGTCCTGATTGCTTGGAATCCCCAGGTTCCTGGTCCTACCCAGCTTCCTGCCTCAGCATCACGTGGTTCCTTTGCCTAGAAGGTCTCTCTCCTTCCTCCAGGATGTCTTCCAGCTGAAATGCTTCTGAGCTGGCTCTTTCATCTCTTGGCTCATCCCTGAGTCATCTCCTCGAAGTTGGGCTTAATCATTCCCTTGTTTGTGTTCTGCTAGAGCTCGTTTAAACCTCCTCTCCCCGTGGCGTTTGTCTTGTCCCCGTCTCCACCAGCTGCACATCTATCCCCTGTCCCCACTAGATTGCAACCATCCCTGCTGTGTCCTCGATCCCTCTCAGCCTCAGCGTGAGTCCTCTTGGTGGAAGCCACACGCTCAGTGTTCGTGGAAGGAATGAAGGTCAGAATGTGGGTGGCGGCAGCTTCTGTTGGGGCAGCCCTGCTGGTGGTGTAGATGCACACACACTGCATCTCATGGGAATGGAATGGAAGTAAGGTGGTGAGAACAGGGGCGAGCTGTCACTCTGCACCCTTCATGGGTAGAGATAGGCCAGGGGGTGCTGTTGAAGGATGAGGATTTAGAGTCACCCTCAGGAGACTTCAAGGAGAGTGTGGGCAAGGGGGAAGGGCTGAGAATGGAGAATTTTCTTGCATGTTCCTAGCCATCTGCTTTGGGCAGAAAGAGTTCTATGAAAAAACTGTGTGCTTTGACAGCATGTGAACTGGTGTGTCAGAAGGGGAGTGTGGTCCTTATCATAAGGAGGCAGAGTGAGGTAGGCATTAGTGTTCAGTGGGCAAAGACAGCCACCATTTTAACCCTAGACCCAGGTTTCTTACACAGACGCTATAGGCATTGCAGCTTGGATAATCTATTTTTTTTTTAGTTTGCTATAGGACACGTATGCTCACCAGAGAAAGACATGAGGTGGTGGGAAGTGAGAAATCACCCTCGGGGTGGATGGCCATGCAACAATCCTTTCTCCTCTTGGGATTTTGGATATGCATGCGCACGTAACCAGGGTGTTTTTTAAGCTACTGGAGCTGGAACTCAAGCTGCATAGTAGGCTAGGTGGGATCCAGCTGCCTTAACCTCCACGCCACCTGCTCACCCTGGATGAGTCTCCATTGTGGGTGGTGCTGTATGCATGTTAGGCTGTTTGGCACCATTCCTGTCTCTATTCACTTGATGCCAGTAGCACTTCTCCCCAGGTTGTGACAAATGTCTCCAGATGCCAAAGGGGGTGGGAAAGAGGACATAGTGGCCCCAGTTGAGAACCACTGCCCAATAAGGGCTTCTCACACTATCTCTGGTGAAAGACTTGTTTCTTTATTTGACCAATACACTTGTAAGATGCTAGAAAAATGATCATATACTTGGTTTTTATAATATGAAATTGCGTTACAAATATTTAAATGCTTTTCCCCAGAGAGTGTCTGTTCTTATTCTGTCACCAATGGGTGACAGCCATTGCAGACCACACATTGCAGACCCAGAAAAACATTAGAGAGCATTCTCCACTAGAAGCCACCATGGGCTCTGGAATTTTGTTCATCATCTTTGCCTAGTGGGCTTTCCTCTGAGTGTGCAAATGCACATGGGAGGATGACACGGGACTCACCATGGAAGGGTAAACCTCTTGTTGGAAGGTGTTTAATGGCCTCTCCCTTGTTAATGCATTAACACACCTCCATGGATATTCGCATGGTGAAGACCTATCTGGAGGAAGGGCTGGAGTTGTGCTTTTTACAATTGATCTTTTTTTCTTTTTAAGTTTATGTATTCCATGAACAAGAGAAACAGAGACAGAGAGACAGCACCCCAAACCAGGTCTTGATACCTGGTTTACCCCAACCTCAGTCAGTCCGGGATCATGGGCACACACACCCCTGGGATGCTCAGGGAAGTCTCCAGATGCAAACCCGGAACCTCCCATGTGGGTCTGCCTTGTAGAGCATTGTGTCTGACGACTGCGCCACGGTCTGCCCCACACCCTCACCTACACGCCAATCTTCTCATGAATTATTTTTCTTTCTGGTCACTTTCCAAACCTGATGGCTTTGGAGCTTATGGGCACACCTCCTGCTGACACAGTTCTCTGCCAGCCTCTCTCTGGAAACAGGGTCCAGCTCTGTTCTGATCGCAGAGTCCGGGATGGTGTTTCCAGGTTGAGTGATCAACCTCCGAAGTTCGATGCCCTTGTCTTTTGTCCTGTGAACCAAAATAAGCTTGTGTGTGATGGGGGATGTGGCGCGAAGGATGCATGAATTTTACATTTAAACCTAAACTCTGTGGAGGTGGAGAGAAATTCCCACCACCCTTTCTGGGACAGGAAAGCACTTGTCGTGAGTGTGTATATACACAGTGGGACATGGACGGGGCGGGCATGGTGGGTAGAGAGAGTAGAAAGGTCAGTGACTTCTGCGTCATGCCATTTCTAGCCTTTCAGAGAAAACATGAGATCTAGTGTACTTGGTGAAGAAACAACGGCATTGGGCGGGGAAGGAGAATGAGGCCTCTCTGGGGAAGCCAAGTGTTTCTGGGTCCTGCCCGGCCTGTCTCCTGCGTGCTGTGTGCTCCACCTCAGGGACTCAGCACAGGGGAGCTGAGCTGAGAGAGACTGTGGCCAGGCATCTTCTCAGTGACCTTGTGCTGTCCTCTTACAGAGGGGAAAACCAAGGCTAGCCCCACCCGGACCAGGACCGAGGAAAGCCAAGGCTAGCCCCACCAGCGGCAGGACCAAGGCCAGGATGGAACTTTCTAGACTCTCAATGTAGTGCGTGTCATCAGATTCTTCACTGCCTCATCAACCTTCATTTTGCTAATGATTTTGAAGAGAGGCGACGGGCTTGCAAAGGCGTGTGAGGGGGGAAAGGCCGTGAGGGGAGCCTCAGAGAGCCAATGCGGTTCATTTCAGATTTTGTTCTGAGGTTTGGATGAATCTCCCGTTTATAGCAAGCTGAACCTCCTCAAAACTCACAATGCTTTTGTGGGAGCTAAGGAGCTAAGTAATTTTCCACAAGCTCACAAAGGAAAGCCAAGAATAAAATTCAGACCCTAGTGTCTGAATTTTCAATCTTCATTGGAAATGTTTTTGACAGTGCCAAGGATGAGAATAAGCCCAGAATTTAGAAGAAATTAGGCAGACTTTTTTGTTCCTCTGAGATTGGGGGGGAAAGGGACATTTGTTTGAATGACAACTGCTAGTCATTCAACAAATGTTTAATTAAGGACCTATTTAAGTACCTACTATGTGTGAGACACACCTGCAGATATGTTAAACCTGTCAGTTTCTTCTTTTCTATTAATACCTCCAGTCTTGCTCACTCCTTAGTTCACCTATACCGGCAGGATGGTCTCATTAGAATTGTTCCTGTTTACAGGGACTGCGTTTGCCCAGCCAGAGCTCACTAAGGATCTGCTTACTGTGCGTGAGCACCATTACAAAGGAGAAGCTGTCCTGTCCCTCCAGGAAGATCCCAGCGGGCCTTCCCATATGTAACTAACAATGAAGTCAGCTATTTCCGTCAAAGCCTGGCCTGAGATGACTCTTTTTTTTTTTTTTTTTTTTTGAGAGAGAGAGAGAGAGAGAGAGAGAGAGAGAGAGAGAGAGACTTTTGCTATCGGGCTTATGCGCTCACCTGAGAGGCAAAGACAGACGGACAGCAAGAAATCACCCCCCATCAGGAGGGATGGCCATGCCACAATCCCTTCTCCTCCATTTTCCTCCTGGGATTTTGGACACACACATTTACTTGGCATACGTTTCAAGCCACTGGGTCCAGGACTTGAACCACAGTCAGCCATGTGGAAGTCCAGCACCTTAACCATTGCACCACCTGCTGGTCCCTGGCCTGAGACTTTTTGCTTTAGGTGTAGTGTCTCATTTCTCACATCCCCACCCCAGTTTGCTATGGTCCAGTGAACCACTCGGGGGTCTCCAGAGAAACGGACTGATAGAAGTATTGCCTGTGTATCTATTTATGTGTGTGTGTGTCACAAAGAGATTTATTTTAAGAAATTAATTTGTGGGTCCAGTAGATAGCATAGTAGTTAAGGTGCCTGGATTTCCACATAGCTGTGTCTCAGGCCTTTAAGGTCATGCAAGGCATGTGTACGTGTATTCCCAAAATCCCAGGAGGAGAATGGAGGAAAAGGGATTGTGACATAACCATCCCCCAGCAGGGTGATTTCTCTTTCCCTCTCACTGTCTCTCTGTCTCTCTCTGGAGAATACACATACCCCATGGCAAGAACCTGAAAGAAAGAAAGAAAGAAAGAAAGAAAGAAAGAAAGAAAGAAAGAAAGAAAGAAAGAAAGAAAGGAATTCATGTGATTATGAGGATCAGCAAGTCTGAAATCAACAGATCAGAAAATCTCTGTAAAGATCTAATATTGTATCCTTTTATTGTTGTTGTTAAACTTATTTTTTCTGAGATAGAAAGAGATAGAGACAGACCAACAGGCAGCATCCCACCAGGGTCTTCATGCTGTGACCCTCCCTAGTGTCAGCTGGCCCGGATCACAGTCACACATGCCTGTTGAGCACAGGGAGGTCCCAGGATGCAAACCCAGGACCTTTCCCATGTGGGTCTTGTGTTACCACTGTACCACCATCTGGCCCTTAATGTTGCAGTCTTGAGGCAGATTTCTTCTTGAAGAACTTCTTTTTTTTCTCTTAAAACCTACTGATGGGATTGGGGTTGAGTCCACATCTATGTTATTGAAGGCGCTCTCCTTTACCTGATGTCAGCTTATTGCGGATGCGAACCACATCTATAAACCACCTTCCCAGCAACACCTAGAGTCACGTTTAATTTGGTACCCGGATCCTACAGCCTTGGCAGGTTGTCACATAACACTCACTGTCACATCCAGCTCACAGCCTGGCCCTGACCTTGGGACCGGGAGCGTGGGGTCATTCTAACCTTCCCTGCTAGGGGGGCGTCTGGACTGCTGGCCCTCGGCAAAGCATCCACCTGCCCTTGGCCTGGGGTAGAGGCCCTCCTGGGCCCGAGCACTGTATTCAAGCATCTGCCTCGTCCCCAGACATTGTCTAACCTTGTTGAACCGGAGGCTGTCTGGGACGAGGAAGTACCCAGTGTCTACACTGCAAACAAGGGAGGTCTTTTTTGGCATGTTGGCATGGATTAATTTAAATTCTCTTGGCTAACTGGCATTAAGTTTTATTCTAGATCACTTTACTCCTCATATGCAGAGTGACCACAAACTTTAGCTTCCAAACAGAAGCACTTTTAAAGGGAAGAGGACACTGTTGGTTGTACTGGACAGCAGATGTGAATCAGGACTGGCTCACAGTCAGGGCATATGAAAGACAGCTAAGATGTTCTTAGCTCATTACTACAGGAGCTGTTTCCAGAGCCTGTCTTCCAGGGATAAAGGTTAATCAAGTCATCAAATACAGATGCTGTTATGTGTTGACTTGTGTCCCCCGAAAGATCTATTAAACCCTAACCCCTTGTAACTGTGAACATGACCTGTTTGGAAATAGGGTCTTTGCGGATGTAATTAGTCAAGGCGAGATCAGACTGGATTAGGTTGTACACTCAATCCAGCGGCTGATGTCCTTAGGAGACAGCCATGTGAAAACACAGAGGGATGCCGTGCGAAGACAGAGGCAGATGTTGCAATGGTATGTCTGCAAGCCAAGAACCGCAAAGGATTGGCAGCTGTCACTGGAGGCTGAGAAGAGTCATGGAACAGATTCTCCTTGAGTCTCCAGGAGAAACCAATCCTCCCGGCACCTTGATCTCAGACTTCAGCACTGTTCAGGATGCATTTCTATTGTTTCAAGTGTGTGATATTTCATTAAAACCACCCTAGGGACCCCCGTCAGAAAAGTGCTCAGTATCTGCCCCGTGCTGACCTACGTGCTGGTGTACACCAACAGCCAACCACAGACTCAGCCCATTCTGTGAGACCTTACCAGACAGAGGTCTGTCCCTGGGTCTTTGCACAGACTGCTGGCCGTGTGTGCCAGACATTGAATAATTGTCCCTGCAAGTTGCCCTAGCAACTCAAATTAACATGTAGCCCAAATTAAGTCTTGCACCCACCTTTGCCAGCTGAGAACAGACAAATGTGGGCCCTTTTCCAGGTGGGACCTGGCCGCCTAATAAATTGAATTCTGTTCTTGTCATTGGTGATGGTGAGATGGCTAAGGTAACTCCACGGCCTTATTCCCCGGGACACCGCATGCCTGTGTCATGAACCTACCTGAGGAAGGGTCTTGGCATTGAGCCCTCAGTGCTCCCAGGCCTCTGCCTTGCTCTCAGAGAGCTCCACTGTCAGGCAGCAGCAGCAACAGAGAGCCTTGGGTCCGGCCCCATCCTGAAGTCTTCTTCTGGGGAGGCTGTCATGTCCCACTTCCGTGCACAGAATCCAGGCACTTGTCACTCAGCGATCCTTGTCACGAACAGTGTAACGACACTTCACATTCGTCCACAGCTACCTACCCCCTACCATGGGGTATCCATGGGTCTTTTTCATCAAAGTATAACTTAAATACAGTATAAAACACACCATTTTGAATTATGACAACAACTGTATAGACCCATGAAGCCATCACCCCAGTCAAATCTGGAATGTTTTAGTCTTCCCAGGAAGTTCCCCAAGCCCTTTTCTCATCTCTCTCCCCTCCCCACAGCGGTTCTGATTTCTGTCTCTGCACTCAGTCCTTTTCACATTTTTGTTTGATTTTATCTATCTCAGAGAAAACACACGTGTAAGTGCACACCCAGCCCCAGACCACAAGTACGTGTGCCTAGCACAGTCAGGGAAGTGTCTGGACACAAACCTAGAACCTTCCCATGTGATCACAGAGCATCACGCTTTACCTCTGTGCCAATCATTTTTGATAAAGTGTAGAAAACTGATTTAAACTTTTCTGCTGCGTATAAAAACCATACGATCATGTTATAAAGTATTCAGAAAGGGGGCCATGAAAGACGAAGACATCCAGAATTCCTCTACCTGCTAGAAGCACTCTGATGGTTTTGGTGTACTCCTGGTTCTTTTCATTTGCTTATTTGTGCATAGCGGATGTAATTAGTCAAGGCGAGGTCAGACTGGATTATTTTTTATTTATAATATGCACTTTTTTTCCACATCCAGTGTCTTTAATTACCCTTTGTGTTCTCTGTCTGAAATGACCCTCGGGCACAGGGGCTTTTGCCTATCTTGTTCTGTAGGATTCTGAGAATCTAGGCCAGTGCTAGGACACAGAAAGTGCCAGCAAATATTTATGGATAAACTGTTTATCTGTTGGGTTGTCAGAAAAGTCACAATACATTTTTGCATAGAAAAAAATACGTCCTGACTTTTCCAACGACCCAGTATTGTCCTATTCTTGGACAATGTGTGGCTCCCAGTGTCTTATTATTATGGAAGTAGGAATCTTCACAAATAAGGTTTTCTCCTCCATATTTTGAATGATACCTTTAGGACAAATCCCATATGAAGAATTGTGTCAAAGAAAAGGGACGTTTTTTGGCTCTCGATATACTGTTAAGTGCTATCGAAAACTGACTTACCCAGGTCTTGTTTCTGCCATTTACTGACTGTTGATTTTAGAGCACAGAAAAGTTTCTTTGCCCAGTTTGTCCCCCTATGAAATGGGTCTAATGATAGTATTTGTTGTAAGGGATCAGAGGAAATACTGTATGCAAAGGGCTTCAAGTATACGACACATAGCAAACCACGTGTGCATGTTTGCTATTGATGTCTTAGCATCGTATCGTGCTAAGCATAACGGACTCGGTAGTCCACGCATGCCCCGTCAGAGGCTGGCTCTGAGTTTGGCTGCTGTACGGTAGGCGGGAATCTTGGTTACTAACTCGCTTCACGTGCGCAGCGCATGCCCTGGCCAATGTTCTGGCTGGATGCCATCAAGAGAGGCGGGGCGATGTGGGAGTGAACAGATTGTCACCACAGCTAAAGAGACGTAGACACAACTAGAGGTTGTTGCTTACCGTGGAAGTGAACAAAGGTCACACAAATGAAAACAAGACCCAAATCTTTATTCTGAGTTTACAGGGGGTCGGCCACTATCACTTGTGTTTGGCAGAGACTCAAAGTCAGATGCGGGGGTGGGAGGCATTACAGTGGAGAAAATAGGGGGGCTCAGGAGTGGTCAGATTGGAGGATGCAGACCTGGGGACGCTGGAGGCGAGTGGGCTAGAAGCCAGGCCTTTAATGTCACTGGTTGAGGGGGATTGGTTAGTTTTCTAGGTAACAGCTCACACAAGCTGGGTGACTTACAACAGAACTGTGTTCTTTCATAGTTTAGGAGGCCACCAGTCTGAAATCAAGTTACCGGCAGGGTTAGTTCGTCCTGGAGGATTGGCAGAAACTCTTCCGTGCCACTTTCTAGCTTCAGTGGCTGTGGGCAATCCTTGGAGTTCCTCGTCTTGTAGATGCATCACTCCAGCTCTTCACTGCCCCATGGCCTTGCTCTCTGTGTCTCTGTGTGTCCTTACAAAGACAGCAATCACTGGATTCAGGGCCCATCCTAGTCCAGTATGACCTCCTTGCAACTTAAATCAATAACTACATCTGCAAATACTTAACGTTACAGCCTGAGTTGTGTATGCCCCGCCATGCCTCGAATCCCCCTAGTTCCTAAGGTGTGATGGTCTTAGGAGATGGTGCCTCTAGGGAGGTAACTGCGGTTAAACAAGGTCATAGGGGCAGAGCTCTAATCAAACAGGGTTGGTTTGAAGAAGAAGAGCCTACAGGAGTACACACATGCTGAAGAGGGTGGGTAAGGACATGGTGAGAAGGTAGCTCACTATAAGCTAGGAGAAGTGACCTTACCAGAACCTGGTCCTGCCTGCACCTTGGTCTTGGACTTCCAGCCTCCAGAACTCTCTGAAAATACCTTTCTGGTTTGTTGGTTTGTTTTTTCCTTTCCTTTCTCTTTCTTTCTTTCTTTCTTTCTTTCTTTCTTTCTTTCTTTCTTTCTTTCTTTCTTTCTTTCTTTCTTTCTTTTGCGAGAGGGTGCATACAATTGCCAGAGAGAGAGAGAGAGACAGAGAGAGGGAGGAAGCACTCCCCCAACCCCCAGTGGGTTCTGGTCATGCTGCAGTCTCTTCTCTGTTTCTCCACCTTGTTGGGATTTTTAATTTGCATGCACATGCATACACCCTGAATGTTTTTTTGAAGCTGCTGGGGCTGGGATCTGAACATGTGGTTGGCTGTGTGGGATCCAGCTCCCTTAACCACTAGGCCAGGGGGCCAGCTGAGTTTCTGTTGTTTAAGACAGCCAGTCTGTGCTGTCCTGTTATGGTGGCTCTAGTAGCCTCATACTCCTTATTTCTAAATAAGCTCACATTCCTAGGTCCATGATGGTCATGAATTTTGAGGGGACACTAACTCATGGCCGGAAGCATATTAACTTTCTCTGATTGGTTTTAGTGGGAAGCAGGAACAAACATCAGGGAGGATGTCTGGCGTTGACCAGTCCTTGACCATCCTATATAAATGGCTGCAGAGACTGTGGTTTGTCCTTCTGGGCGGGCTGCAGAGGAGGCCCGAGCTGGCTCGTCCAGTCTGGGCTGGCCATTGCCCGTCTGTTTGCATATCCAGGCTCTGGCAGTGCTGTGGCTAACTAGCTGTGATATTCCATTGGGTTCCAAAGCCTTTGCGTTCTTCAGCGTCTTCCCCTTTAAGATGAGGGTCAAGTGGGTCTTGGTGGGGCAGTACAAAGTGTCCAACATCGGGGCAGGGAGAGTGGCAGGGGTGGTGGGGATAGAAAACCTTGTCCCTGTGGTGTTTCCAAGCCCACTGCCTGTCCTGTGCATGCCACAAATTGCCTGGATCTTATCTGCTTGTAAAATTCCATGGTATGATTGCTCCTAGAAAGAGCAGCCCAATTGCTGAGTCTTCCAATCACATTTTTATTTTTCATAGTGCTTAATCTCTTCGGGGATGTACTGAAAAAAAGATAAAATTTTAAACTCCATTTCATGCTGATTAATCCAGTGATTTAATCTAATTATTCTTACTCTTGTTTGGGATATGAGCTGACGGTATAAAACCTAGACTTCCATTTGGTGCCCATGAAAGATATAAAATTCTTAAAGTTATTTTAAACTGTACGTGGGGGAGGGGATCCCTTTTGTTTTTTTTGCTTTTGGTTCTGGCACTTGGATGGTTTCGAAAACACATTCCTTACATAAGTTAAAATGATAGCGATTTGGAGCTATTTAAATTGCTCCCCAGCCTTGCAGTCTCGTTTTCATAGTTTCAGAATGAGCGTCAGAGCTGAGAATGTGCAGTTATTTTTAACCAGGGTAGAAAGTGAAAGCAAAGAGAGAATGGCATGTTTGGAGGCAGTTTTTTTTTTTTTTTTTTCTTTTAAAAAAAAAAGTTCAATTCGCAGTTTACATTCCCTAAAGAGAATCAACTGATTGAAAGGTTTAAGAAAGATCAGCATCTAGCAGAAGCACATCTTTGTCAAAAACCTTGCAGCGGGTAAGATCCTCGTGGTGCATCCAGGAACAGCTGGAGCCGACCCGAGCTGGGAATGCGGGCTGGCCACGCTGTCTCCTTGAGGCCCTTTGGGCACAGCTCACATTAGCAGCTCTTGAGTTGGTGATGGAAGGAAGCAGAGCCCCTCACCAGGCAGTTCCTGAACACCTGTCTGTGCCAGGTATGGACTAGGGCCTGGCAGCACAGGCCTGACCCAGTGCGGCCAGAGCAGAGCAAGCCCATGGGGAAGGTGGCAGAGCCAGACCACGTAGGGCCTTGATAGGGTTTTCGACATGTGTCCTCGGTGCATGTTGCAGAGCTCGTCTGGCTGTAGAAAACACAGAGGAGTAGACTGAGCAGGACCTGGGCAGACTGGCTGGGTAGACTGTGCAGTGGTCTAGCAGGAAAAGATGAGGTGGTGGAGCTGGAGGGGTAGCTGCCTCCAGAGCAGTTCAGGAAATCAGATTACCAGGGCCCTGGGCGCTGGGCAGGAGAGGCGGGGCGTGCATCAGCCATGTTCCGTGCTGGAAAGAGAAGCCATGCTCGGTATCTTGAACAGAAAGGAATTTAATTCAGGGGATTGGATGATTGCAGAACTGCAAGAAGGGCTAAGGGAGTGGTGCTTTGGACTGAATATTGCATCTCCCAAATGCCTATGTGGAAGCCCCCAAGGTGATGGTATTAGGAGGTGGGGCCTTCGGGCAGGGATTAGGTCAAGAGAACTCTACCATCATGGCTGAGATTTGTACCATTAGACCCCGGAGAGCTAGCAAGCCCCTTCCATTGTGAGAGAACACGGGGGAAAGCTCCAGATACAAGCTAGGAGACAGGCCCTGACTAGACTGTGAACCCACCCACACCTTGATCTTGAACTTACCAGCCTCCAGAACATGAGAAACTGTTTATAAGCCACCTGGTTTATGACACTGTATTATAGAAGCCCATGTGGACAGAGACAGTGAAAATGGGATGATCAGATTTGAAAACATCCTGTACAGGCACAAGGAAGTGGATGCTGTTTCCACAGAGCCTCTCAACACGAGGTCTCTGGAACCTCTCTTGGCAGTGGACATGGCCGCAGGAAGGACATTGCCTTCCGGATCGGGTTAGCAGAACCTATCGCATGTTCCGAACTGTAGCTGCCAGGGAGCCCCAGCGCCTCAGAACAGGAAGTGGGGCAGGAAGTGCGTGTGATGCAGCCAGGCCTGCACTGGTGTCTGGTGTCTCCAGTGGGAACGCTAACAGAAGGTGCTCGGAGTGAACATCCCCAGACCCCGAGACAGAGGGAACATCAAGCACAAGCGAAGGATTGAAAGCGAGCAAGAAGCTGCTGTGGTGGTGAGAAGGGGACAACAGAGTCCCTTACCTGGGAAGAAGGGACACATTGCAAGCCCGCAGACAGGCCCATGAAGACTGTGCTACTGACGTCAACGCCTCTCAATCTCCCAGTCAACCTGAGAAGCTCAGGATTCTCATTTTATTGAAGAAGAAGATCTGAGGCTAGAGGATCAGCTGCAGTCACACGACCACCAGCCAGCACCCGTGAGAGGAACTAAGCGGGGGCCAGCCAGGACCAGGACCTGTGGGAAGGCTCGCAGAACGGAGTTGAAGTGAACAGCACCAGAACCCCGAGATAGAAGTGAACACTGAGTGCGTGTCAGCTTGTCACCCGCCATGAACTCTGAAGGAGAGGAAGAAACTGAGGACAACGCCAGGAGTTCTTTCGTGTCAGCCAAGGTGAACAGCGGGCCGTTCACTGGAGTCGGGTCTCAGGTACTTAGAAGATGGCCCAGGAATGATGCCATTAGACACGACAGGTACTTTCAGGAAGGCTTATGATTCGGGAGCTGTCTGCAGAGATTAAAAGTCAGAGCCAGAGGCCAGCAGATGGTGTAGTGGTTACATTGCTGGACTTCCACGTGGCTGACCATGACTTGAGTCCTGGATCTGGTAGTTGAAAATCACACCCAGTGTGTGTGTGTGTGTGTGTGTGTGTGTGTGCCCAAGATCCCAGGAAGAGAATGGAGAAGGGATTGTGGCATGGCCTTATCCCCAGAGGGTGTTTCTTACTTTCCCTCTCTCTGTCTCTCTCTCTCTCTAGTGAGCACATTTGCCCTATAACAAAAACCTTAAAATTAAAAAAAAAAAGGATGATTTGTTCATACAGAACACCTTTGGCCCACCGCTCATAAACAAATAGAAGGTGGTCGGTTTGATCAATGTGTCAAGGTAGCTTCTCACGGTCTCTCGATGCTTCACTAGCTGGCCCATCTTCACCAGACCACGCCATCTGTGAGTCTCTATACCTGGCCCAGGGTGTGGGGCATCATACATGATCAAGATACTTGTGCTCTTTCAGCATTGGCAGTTTTCTGTCTTGATAATCTACTGCTTCCTGAGTGCCCTTGTCTGTCTCAGAACGTCGTATCACTCTCTGAGATGAAGAATTGCCATGTTGGAGAATGTTCATGGCTAGATCAGGTCTGGTGGGATTCTGTAAGTACCAGCTGAGCCCTTGCATGGTGAGAACTAGCAGCAGTGTGGGCAAAATTGTAGTGCCTTGAAGGGGCAGTGCTAATTCAAAGTTTCCGAAATATAATGCCATCACCCAGAAAGGTCAAGTGCATTCTGGGGCTTCCAATGGAGGTTTGTAGGAGTTGGAGGTGTGTTTGTCCCCAAGGACCGTAGGGTCTGCCCTCCACTGTTCAGGAGGAACACCCGGCAGGAAAGCCTTCCTGCAGCTTCCCTGGACTGAGGGCTGGCCATGGCAGGGAGGCAGACACCCCACGGGCAAGAGGGGCATGTCCAACCCAGAGTGATACAGAAGCCAGGTCTGGGCACCGAGGTCAAGACAGAAATCTTAAAGAGAAAGTAGGGTGACCACCAGCTGGCATAATGGCTACGTCGCTGGACTCCCATGTAGTCAACTGCGGTTCCAGTCCCTGACCCAGTGGCTTAAACTCTGCCCTGTGTGTGTGCGTGCGTGCCCAACATCCTGAGGGGAGAATGGAGGAGAAGGGATTGCTGCGTGGCCATCCCCCACCTGGGGGTGATTTTTCGCTTTCTGTCTCTCTGTCTCTCTCTGTCTTTCTGGTGAGCGCACGTGCCCTATAGCAAGAACCTCTCCAAAAAAAAAAAAAAAAAAAGGGAGAGTAGGAACAGCTGCCCCTCCCCTGCTTCCCGCCTCCCCCTTGCCCCCCCCCCCCCCGCAGGGTTTGGAGAGCGCTGGGACCCTCCCTGGTTCCCTGAACTTGGCTGCACCCACTGACATCTCTCTCTCTCTTCCCTACATGCTCACCCCCCCATCCCCGGATTTCTGCAGCTTAAAGGCTTAGGCATGACCTCAAAAGCTGTGCGTGTGCCCTGCTGACTCCCCCTCCGCCCTGTGGGCACCTGAGCAGACGGAAGGCTCAGCCCCTCTCAGCCATGCAAATGCCGTGCCCTTGAAGGTGGTCAGGGGCTCTTGATCCAAATCCTTGGGGGAAAAAGGTTTCCTCAGGAACCTGGGGTTCAGCTGCTGTGAGACCCAGATGCCAGTGTGGCCGGATAGACTTCACCCTCTCCCCCAACTAGGCCAGTCCTGTCTTCTCTTCTGCTTCCACAAACCTAGGCTGTGTGTCCTCTGGAGTGGTGGAGACTGCCCCCAGGGTGACCTGCACCCTGGCTGGGCTCAGCGCAGTGAACGCATGACCTCACTTGACCCTTAGTCACCAGGTGCTATGGTGCTCCCCGTTTGTAGGTGAGATGAGAGCCCCAGGTGTTAGCAACTTGCCAAGGTCACAAGGGGCAGCAGCACTTCCAGAAACCTAAGTCCATTTGCATCTAAAGACAAGTTGTGGGGTTTTTTTTTTTTTTTTGGTTTGTTTGTTTTTGTTTTTGTTTTTGTTTTGAGAGGTCTTTGCTATAGGGCACATGCACTCACCAGAAAGACAGAGAGAGATAGAGAGACAGAAAGCGAGAAATCACCCCCCAGGGGGGATGGCCACACCACAATCCCTTCTCCTCCATTCTCCTCTCGGGATCTTGGGCACACACACACACACATGCGCGCCTGGCGTGAGTTTAACCCACCGGTTCTGGGACTTGAACCGCGGTCTACTACATGGGAGTTCAATGACATAGCCATTACGCCATCTGCTGGTCTCTAATGGCTGCACTTGAGTCTGCAGTTCAGAGTTGTCACTTGCCACCTGGAGTGGGAGGGATGGACTTCCTGCTGCACTTGACCTTGGTCACAGGGCCCAGAAGCGAGTCAGAGGTCCTCTTGAGCATACTCAGTGCTCCATACCCACCCTCATATCAGTTTCTAGAGAGTTTGACTCCTGAATCAGGAAGTGGACTGGTTCCAGCTACCACCTTTCTACTAGGGAGGGGGCTGGCATCTCTCTGTCAGCAAACTTTGATATCCAGAGTATGCACACATAACGAGGATGTGTGTTTTCCCACCTCGCATTTTTGCAGCAGGTTGCCACTGAAGAGGCAGAGGCCCAGAGAGGTTCAGTGACTTGCCAGTCACACAGGCCTTGGGAGTTGAGCCAGGGCTCCAGTCTACAGTGAGGAGTGATTGCTATGGCTGGATGCCCTGGGCTAGTCACTTTCCTCTCTGAGTCTCATCTAGGGAGCAGGGACATGGATGACTGCAGTGCCTGCCTTGTGGCTTTGGCATGTGCCAGGAAGACTTGGGTAGGTACAGAGGATGACAAGCCCCGACAGAGGATGACAAGCTCTGAGGGGCTGGGAGCTCTGCTGCTTACCTGCTGTCTTTTCTGACAAAACTTTCTGGCAAAACATTCCCACAGCAGTGTGTAAGGCCGGGGTGGTGTTCTCTTCCCTCTGCTACCCTCCGACACACACACAGGGCCCAGAGCAAGGCAGTGAGGCCGAGCAAGCAGGAGTCTGTTCCTACCCAGGCCATATGTCCATATATCCAGTGGCAGAAAGGCTGCATGACTTCATCCTGATTTGCAAAGAAATCCCAGGAGTGAATAAGTCACCACTGGCTCTCAGAAACGCTGGTTTGGAGAGTCAGGAAATATTTTGAATTTTCATGGCATGAATGTCTATTGATCTGCAGAGAAATATCCCAGACAGCTACATTTCTCTTGGAAATAAGATCCTGGCCTCAGGAATGCTGAGTGTCTCCCTTTATAATTCTCCATCTCCCAACCAACAAACCTTGAGGTAGATCCATGCCCTTGAACCGACAGCAGCAATGCCACTAAAGAAATCTGATTACAAAGAAGAGAAGTGAAAGAATCTATTTTTCATTAAATGCTGCTTGTTTCAAAGTGGGAACATTTCCTGAGTGTCTGGGGAGCTGCTGTTTTCTGTGGGAGATTCTGACCTTAAAAATCAGAAAAGTTTCCATATAAGGCAGAAATCATTATTTTCAGAGCTTAGGGCCAAATTATATTTGCAGAGAAGAGATTTTTGTCCTAGAAGTTTATTTAACAAGCAGTCATTGGGCACTGACGGTGAACCAGCTCTCATTCTGGGTACTTGAAGGCTTCGGAAGGGTAATAAAATCATCCTAATGAGGTGAGACGATATAGACTGTTATCTGTTAATGTTTCATCATCGTTTATTCATTTGGTTGCCTGTTGAGAACCTGCACGTATCAGGCCTGGCTAGGCACTGAGAGTACACTAGTGAACAGTGCAGTGTGGATCCCTGTCTTCCGGAAACTTCCAGTCTGGCAGGTGTGACAAGGACCAGTGGGGGCCTGGGGATGCCCTACTGGGGATCGACTGGAGTGGTTTTCATTGATGTAGTCTTTATTCCTGAGAGTGCTCGTCATTGGTCATCTGGCATGGCGGTGGGAGGGTGGAGAAGGGATTTTTCCTCCATTATCCATTAGCACCCTGAGGCAGATGTTAGCTGGGAGCTTGTAGGTGTGCAGGATGGGACTCAAACCCAGAGTATTTTATTTGGGTTGTTTCACATTTCGGCTGTTACAAATAATAATGCTATGAACATTAGTGAACAAGTTTTTGTACAGATGTATGTCTTATTTGTGTGTGTGTGTGTGTGTGTGTGTGTGTGTGTGTATACTTGGGAGTAGAATTGCTGGGTCATAGGGTAACTCTTTTTAACCTCTTGAGGGACTACCAGAATGTTCCAGAGGAGCTGTACCTTTTTTTTTTTTTTAATTTTTTTTTTTTTGGAGAGGGTTTTCGCTATAGGGCACGTGCGCTCGCCAGACAGACAGAGAGAGACATAGAGACAGAAAGCAAGAAATCACCCCCCAGGGGGGATGGTCACACCGCAATCCCTTCTCCTCCATTCTCCTCTCGGGATCTTGGGCACGCACGCACACGCGCCTGGCGTGAGTTGTAAGCCACCGGGTCCGAGACGCAAACCGCGGTCGACTACGTGGGAGTCCAGCGACATAGCCATTACGCTAACTGCTGGTTCCCAGGGGTTGTACCATTTTACATTCCACAGCCATGTGCAAGGATTCCAGTATCTCCACATTTTAGTCAATACTCGTTATTATCTAGCTCTAGATTATAGCCATCCTGTTGGGTCTGAAGAGTTTCAGACTGTTTTCAAAAAGTCAGAGCATATTTAAAACATGATTGATTCCAAGATGCAGAAGTACCTGTGGATAAGTCAGAATCTAGGAACTTTTTCCTGTGAGCACTGGTCTGCCCTGGCCTGAGAACTACCTCCCTCCTCACTCGTCATGGAAGCTAGGCAGGCCCCGCAATTCCTCGGTGGGTTCTCAGATCTCAAGTGCAGTTATCTAGAGGCCCACTGAGAACTAACTTTCTGCTGTCTCCTCTTGTCTTCCAGCGATTCACGAGTTCCCCACAGACCTGTTCTCCAATAAGGAGCGACAGCAAGGAGCCATCCTGCTGCACATCCTCGGTGTAAGTGGTCCTCCGGTGCGGCGTCCCTAGACTTCGATGGGCACAGCCTGTCTACATGGTGCCTGTGTCTGCACAGTGCCATGGCATGTCCAAGATCTCATTTAATCCTTGCAGTGGCCCTGTGAGGAGAAGGAATATGGGATCATTCTACCTACAAAGAAACAGTGCCTTAGATATGTTGGGTAATAGGTCAGCAGGTGGTACAGTGGTTAATGTGCTAGATTCCCACATGGCCAGCCCTGGTTTACGTCCCAGACCCTGTGGCCTGAAAACATGCTGGATCCATGTGTGTGCCCAAATCCTGAGAGGAGGATGGAGAAGAAAAAGGGATTGTGGTGTGGCCATCTCCTCTGGGGGGAGTTGATTTCTCACTTTTCCTCTTACTGCCTCTGTCTCTCTCCAGAGAGAGCATATGCCCTATGGCAAAAAGAAATAATGATAAGTTGGGGACCAGCAGTTAGCATGATGGCTATGTCGCTGGACTCCCATGTAGTCGACCATGGTTTGAGACCTGGACCCAGTGGCTTAAACTCATGCCAGGCACGTGTGCGTGTGTGCCCAAGATCCCAAGAGGAGAATGGAGAATGGAGGAGAAGGGATTGCGATATGGCCATCCTCCCTTGGGGGTGACTTCTCACTTTCTGTCTCTCTGTCTCTCTTGTCTTTCTGGCGAGCGCACATGCCTGATAGCAAAATCCTCTCAAAAAAATATAAATGATAATAATAATAAGTAGGTAACAGGCCAGCAGTTGGCATGGTGATGATGCTGGATTCCCACGTGGCTGACCATGGTTCACATCCTAGACCCAGTGGCTTAAAAACATGCTGGGCATGTGTGTGTGTGTGTGTACGTGCCCAAAATCCCAAGAAGAGAATGGAGAAGGGATTGTGGCATGGGCATCCCCCTCAGGGTGGGGAGGGGGGTGATTTCTCAGTTTCTCTCTCTCTCTGGTTCTCTCCAGTGAGCACATACACCCTATGGCAAAAATAAATAAATATTTTTTTGAGAGGTTTTTGCTATAGTGCGCGTGCGCTCACCAGACAGAGAGAGACAGAGAGATAGAAAGCGAGAAATCACCCCCCAGGGGGGATGGCCACACCGCAATCCCTTCTCCTCCATTCTCCTCTCAGGATCTTGGGCACGCACGCACACGTGCCCTGCGTGAGTTTAAGCCACCGGGTCTGAGACTCAAACCACAGTCGACTACGTGGGAGTCCAGCGACATAGCCATTACGCCAACTGCCGGTCCCAATAAATAAATTTTTTAACTAAAAAATAAATAAGTGTGTTAGATGACTGGCCTGGTGTCCCGCAGCTAGTGGCCCAGGAGCAAACACAAGCACATGTGTCTTTCTGTGCCTCATCTGCTTTCGTAGACCATTCCAGACATAAAGACGAGTGAGCCAATCCTTGCACAGCACACAATTAGTCCTGTGTACATGCCTGCTCCCGCTGCTCCTGTGACCCTGCCCCCCTCTTACCGCCTTCACGTAACCACAGTTTGAAACTTTGCTGCACTTTTCAAACTTCGCTCTATACTCAGACAGACCTGGCTGACATGTGGCGGCATTCATGTAGCCCTTCCAAAAGGAGTCATGGGTGCAAGCCTTCACTGTAGATCACTCCTTGTGGTGGAGTAGGCAGATCACAGCCCCAGGTGGATCAGGGTCACTTCCTGGTTCATTGAAACACAGTTACCTCATCTCTCCATTGTCTGTGACTACTGTTGTGTTTCCATGGCAGACCTGAGTAGTTGCTGCCAGTACTGCATGGCCTGCAGAGCCATAAATAGTTACTGTCTGGCCCACAGCAAAAGTTTGCCGACTATCGTATGCTGTGGGGAGAAGAGGGTGGTCAAGGTTGGCTTTTCTCTTTGGATCAAGCCCAGCACATTTCCCTCTGTTTAGCTTTCCCAGCCACCGGCTCCATCTGCTCATGCATTTAAATCCAACCCGGTATTAATCTTTGTGAGAGATAATTAAGAAAGTGAAATCTGGGATTCTCGCATAGATAATTACAACCAGAGAATAATGAATGAGTGGTTTTAATTAATAGGATAAACTACTAATGAAAATGAAGGTTAGAATGAGGGTTGTCGGCAAATTTGAACGACAGGCTGTGTATTACTTCTGTAATAGAGTTACTATCTTTTGCGAAGGGGGTGTAGACGTGGCTAATTAGTTCTATGATCTGTGCGGCTGTCTCATGAAAGTCTTGGCCTCGCCGAGATGGAACCTCCTTTGCTAAGCCTAAGTGCTGTTGAGGAATTTTGCAGGAGCCTTTAGAACAGGAGGTACCAAACTATGGCTGGAAGGCCAAATCTAGCCCAGCCTGTTTCTTTTATCTTTTTAAAAATTTTCCAGAAAGCATGTGTGACCACCAGAGAGAGACAGAGACAGAGAGATAGAGCACATTCCCCAATGAGATGTGGTCACACTGCAACTCCTTCTCCATCTCTCCGTGCTGGTGGATTTCGAACACATATGCACATATACCTAGTGTGTATTTTTCAAGCTGCTGGGTCTGGGATTTGAACCACACAGTTGGCCATGTGGGATCTGGCTTCCGTAGCCACTACACCACAGGGCTAGCCCCCACCACCTGTTTTTGTAAGTTTTGTTGGAAGGTGCCACCCATCCCAAGGCTGCTTTTGTCTACAGCAGTAGGTATGATGGACAGAGACCTCGTGGGCTGCAAAGCCTAAAATGTTACTGCCTGGCCCTTTATCTTGGTCCTTCTTTTTGTGGCTGTGTTTCTGAGGGTGTCAGAGGAGAGACAGGCTCTTTGGCTTCATGGGACACCCTTTGCCTGGGAGGTGATGTTGGAGACAATTGCTGTGGGCGTGAATTCAAGTCAGAATCCTGAGATTCATTGTGGGGCCCCTCTCACGTTGCTCTCTTCCATTTACCCACACCCCCACTAATTTGTCTTCATTTCTCCCTCAAAAGGTCATGAGTGAAATTGGGGACAGTCACACCTTGACTTTGGTAGACCCCTGCCTCAGATGCCTTGGCCATAGCTAACGTTTGTGAAGTTGTCAAGTGTGACACTGTTTTGGCTGAAGCAGCCTGGTCTTTCTCGCTTACAAACTAGACATCTGTCTCGTTTCTTCTCTGAAGGAAGGAGTGGCTGGGCTCAGTGAGTGGCGTAAACCCATCTCTTGTCCATGGGTCTTAGTCCCTGCCTCTCCCTCCAGCCTCACATTCTCCGCTTCCCACCTCCCTCACTCTGTCCTGCCTGTGGTTCCTCAAATGCACCAAGCACACTGTGGCCCTGGGGCCTTTGCCAACTCCTGGGAGTTAGAGATACTGTATTTACCTGTTCACTCCTTTGTCCCATATAAGGTATGTGACAAGTGTGTTCCCAAGGCTTATGGTAGCACTTGGCACATGGAGCAGGGCCAGGAAACCATGCCGAGTACCGAATGGATGGACAGGGCAGGAAGAGGTTCCAGATGCAAAACCATTTTGGAACCACTTTCTCACTCCATCATCACAGATAAAGAAACAGACCTAGGGATGAAGCCAAAAACACATTTGCCAAATGAGTCCCAGAATCAGCATTAGCACCTGGACTCTGTCCCACGGACATCCCAGTGTGAGTGGCCTGAGTGCTAGCATCAAGTAGTTCCCTCGGGAATGCTGGTTTGCAAGCTGCCAACTGTTTTGAAAGGGAGTGGGAAGAAAGTAACAGGAAATGGTGCCTTTACTCAAAATAAATGGGGTGTCTTAGTCTTATGGCATTGCTAACAGCAGTACCAGTGCAAGTTATAAAGGAACAGAAGTTTTATAACTCACACTTCTGGTGGCAGGAAAGTCCACGTACGTCACAGAAATGGCAGGAGATGGAGCCTGTCCATGTGGCCTTCTCTGTGCCCATCTGGTCTTATTCCCTCTGCTTATAAACCTGCCATAACTCAACATAGATGCCCACCCTGATGACACCCAAACACCATGCCTGAGACCATGAAGGGATCGCGTTTTCACTGGACGCTTACAGTATAATCAAGTCCCAATATATGTATTTCTGGGGGACATTCAATCACCAGCCACTCATACCAAATTCCATAGCTTAAAACTTTGGGGGACAAACCATGATCCAAACCAGAACAGGTAGCAAGTCGGCAGTATCATCTTAAACCCTTAAAATGGTGATTCTAAGTGCTTTCCTTCTTCACCTTCAGGGTCAGATTCTCCTTCAGAGGATAGACCCTTTTACTAGGAAAGACAGCTGTAATAAATAGCCTTGATTTGACCTTTATGCACTTCACACATTCTCTACAAAAGCCATATTGTGTACTATAGAAGAAATCATAAAATTTTTTAAAAAAGAAGAGATATTAGAGCTAGGAAAAACATGTATTTCCTACTCTACACTCAAACTCTGCTTCACCTCTGTTCCTTCAAATACGTGTGAGATTCCTCGCCCCAAAAACCAAGCAGCTCTCCAGCAGACATCAACTTTCAGTTCTGACACTTCTCCCTGGAGAGGGTCTCCCAGGTAGAGGGCTTAGTTAGATTCCCCAAGTGGAGGGCTCAGTCCCACAAGACTGTGTCCTATTTCAAATGCCAATTATAAGCCTCAGTTTCTGACCTGCGCTTCTGTGTCGTGACCCCAACTCTAAATCGAGGATTTTCATGACACCCCTCTTGGGTTCAGCTAACTTGCTAGAGTGGGTCACAGGATTCAGGGAAACCCCTTACTCCCAGTTACCAGTTTACGAAAGGATGTCGCAAAGGACCCAGATGAAGAGAGGCAGAGGGCAAGGCGTGCGGGGAGGGGCGTGGAATTCCCACGCCATCCCTGGGCCGGCCACCCTTCAGGAGCCTCTGTGTGTTCAGTTATCTGGAAGCTCTCCAAACCCTGTTTTTTTGTTTGGGTTTGTTTTTGGTTTTAATGGGGGCTTCATTACCCAGGCATGACTTCATTACACAGTCCCTGGCCCGTGGCAGTCAGCTCTACCTTCAGCCCCTCTCCTCTCCCCTGAGGTTGGAAGAGGGGCACAGTCTCAACTCTCTAATCCTGCCTTAGTCTTTCTGGTGACCGTCCCCCCACCCTGCAGTTACCTAGGGATCCCCAATCGCCAGTCACCTCATTAGCATACAGAAAACACTCTATCCCTCCTGAACCTCCAGGAGTTTACCAGCTGCGTGCCAGGAACCAGGGACAGAGACCAAATATGAAGGGACTTAAACAAAGTCATAGAAAATTAGAATTAAACTGAGTTTATTTTGATGCCAAAGAAAATTGAATCCATGCACAGTATTTTTCATAATACACATTTTCCATGAACTCTTTGAATACCCCTCATAAATATTTCTTGTCATATCACAATATCACAAGAGAAGAACCTAAGACTGTGTGGCCTGAGTTCTAGTTCCCTTTTGCTTCTCAGCATGTTATTTCTCCTCTCTGGGCCTCAGTGTCCCCATCTGTCAGGGAGGGGATGGAGGGAGCAGACCCCCACAGTGCTGGAGTTTTCCTCTGAGCCTTCCCTTTCTGCCTGGCCTCTGGGCAACCTGGCTGTGGGTAACAGGCCTTCAGCAGCTACTGCAGGTGTCCTGCTGACCCCGTCTGCTTCCTTTGCAGGCTCTGTACATGTTCTACGCCTTGGCCATAGTGTGCGACGACTTCTTCGTCCCGTCTCTAGAGAAGATCTGCGAGGTAGGCGGGAGACACTTGGCACACTTCAGTGAAGCCTGAGGGTTCGGGGTACTGAGAACACGTGGCATGTGAGTGGCAGGCCAAGAAGGCCAGGACTGGAATGGAGACCACTCTGGTGCCAACGACTGTCACACCCACCACTTTGTGTCTGCCCTATGGCAAAGCCTCCCCCTGAAACTGCTGAATTGGTGTGGGCAGATGGCATCCTCTCTCAGGGTGTGGCAGAAGAAAACCCTCTCAGTGTGAAACCATTCCCCAGCACCTCTGGTTCCATGCGGGCCATGGGCAGGTGTGCCAAACCCAAGCAGCAACCTGTGTGGGAGCGTTGCCCATCCCCTGCGATAGCTGGCAGGTAGCAGGTGGTTTCTGTGCCCATATCCCTGGGAGGGTGCAGAGCTGCAAAGGGAAGGACTTCCTTTTGTCTTAACCTTTGCAGGCTGACTTTTTCTCCCTTTATTTCATTAATTTTTTATTTTCTTCTCTTATTTGTCCCTGCTCTGTCTTCTCTCCTTACTCTTGGCTTCCAGTCAGGGGAGGAGAACTACCTCTGTATGAGCACCTGTCTGCAGACTGCTCAGGGCTATGCCACCCCGTGCCCCGTGAAATCTCCCACTCTCTGTGGCTGCATGGTTGGGCTGACACTTGGCGCTGGGCACGTGGGTGTTAGGGGCAGGAGCTTGCCATGACTGGACTTGCTGTTGGACACCGCTTAGGGAGCTTCGTGCTACTGCAGAATAGGTGCTGGCTGCTCTGGAGCTGGGTCCCCAAAACAGTGACCTGGAACATGTATGCAAAGGCCTTCCTCTCCCCCTTACCCCCTTACCCCTCGCCCACTCAGATGCACCTTCATGGAGACATGTGTCAGTAAGAGGATGGAGCTGGAGGAAGAGTGGGAGAGACTGTCAGGAAGTGACTTCGGGCATGTCAGTGCAGGAGGCTCCTCCCAGAGACCCTGTGCAATGGTGTGCTGGTGGGTGGTAGTTCCTACACCTGGTCTGTGCTGCTTCCGCCCTCTGGAGGAGCCCTTGGAAAGAATGCAGTCAACTAGGCCTTGCTGCGTACACCCAGGCGCCCAGTAGGCAGAGAGCTTGGGGAGATCACAGCAACAGGGTTGGTTGGGCCCCTGCCCCACTGAGGTTAAGAGAAACCCATGGAAGGTAGGTGACTCACAGCACAGGGCTATAGACAGTGGAGATGTCAGATATTCGGGGGGTTACCTATATTCCCAAGGAAGCAGAGGTCAGAGGGGTGATGGCCTTAACCCTACAGGTAGGACCGATGTGAGGAGCTCAGGGAGGGACAGCAAAGGATGGGGGAGCCAAAGGAAGGGAGGGTACATCAAGTGTTGATGAGAATCCCAGGAATGCTTCATGGAGGACGTGGCACTTGATGCAGACTTTGAGATGGAGCGGAAGAACATTCAGAAGGATGACCCAGGGGAGGCAGGGAGAAAGCAGGATGGGAGGTAGTGCCGCCTGGCTTTTGTGAAGAGTTTCCTGAAATGCTCTGGGGACGGATCGTCTTCTGCAGACCCTTCCTTGGTGGTGAGGTAGGGAGGCCAGGCTCCTGCCCTATGCCTCCGTGCTGTGTCCGCACCCTGCCTCTGTCAAGCCTGGAGCGAGGCCTTCTGAGGACCCCTTCTGCAGCTGGCAGGCAGAGGGGAGGCTGTGCTAGTTCCAGGATTCCTGTGGCTTCAGAGCCTGGGGCTGCCCAGGGGCACTTTGGGAGGCGGGGCCAGAGGACAGACATGGTGGTATCCAGGTGTACCCCCAACCTCATGGTTTCTCCAAGCACTGAAATCCCCCAGAAAGTGGGCCTCCGAGGCCAGAGCACGCCCTGAGCTGTGCTGGCTCACCTTGGGGTTGGGGCCATCTTCGTGAGCAGCTGGACGCTGGGCTCGCCATGGAGGGGGCCTTCTGGAAGGAATGAAGACCCAGGCCATGTTTTAGGGCCTCCAGGTCTTCTCAGACGGGCCCTTGGTAACCACTGCCTGCCTGGGGGGCAGGGCTAGACTAATGGCTCGCTGAGTGCTGCTGCATACCAGGCCCCATTCTGGGCACTGGAACCAAAAGATGGGGACAGCCATCCCTGTTCGCCTTGTCAGTGGGGAAGGCGAGGGGTGGCCACAACCCCCTGGTGCAGTTGTATTTTAGTCATGGCGGATGAACATGGCTGGCCCTGGGAGGAGACCTGAGAAGCTTCATCAAGGTGGTGGTATTTCTCCAGGGACTCGCATGGGGAAGGGGACTCTGAGTTGAAGGCCTGGCAGAGGGCGGGGGTGCTCAGGGCCCAGGGAGGAGCTCGGTGCAGCTCCAGCACTACTCCCTGGGCTCCGCTGGGCTGCTGGGATAGCCGTTAGCCTGCCCGCTGTCCCATGTCCCATCCTGACGGCTTGTGGTCACCTCCGTTTCAGAAACTCCATCTGAGCGAGGACGTGGCGGGAGCCACCTTCATGGCTGCCGGGAGCTCGACACCCGAGCTGTTTGCCTCTGTGATTGGTAAGGGACCCCTGCAGGCCGACACAGGGGCAGAGCCCCAGGTCCTGAGCGTGGAGTCTCCATTTTCGGTAAAATGGGAGGCTCGGAAGATGGAAAGTCTGTTTCCTTCGGCAGTGGGGTGGAGTGGGGTGCTAAAGGGCATGGGGTTTCTTTCTGGGGTGATGAAAACGTTCTCACATTTGACCGTGGGGTTGGCTGCACAATTCTGTGAATGTGCTGAGGCCACTGAACCAGATACTTGTAACGGCTGAGCTTCGTGGCGTGTGAATTATAGGAGGGGGTCTTCGAAAAGTTCGTGGAAACTGTATATTGTGAAAAAAAACTTTGTATGGATTTCAAAAACTTCACCAAAATAATTCCACTTTTTATAAACATTTTGAAATCCTTCCATATCTCTAGAAAGCCCCTCAAGACGGTGGGAGGATGAGAGCAGCTGCTGTCCTGAGGGCACCATGCCCTCTCTGGCTCTGCCTCTCTGCCACCTTGTGGATGGGTGTTCTTTGACAGTCAGAGCAGCTTCCCTGCAGCAGGGGATCCTGGGGAGGGGGCGTGGCCTGGGGCCATGCAGCGAGGGCCAGGATTTGTGCTTTTCCCTTTCTAGGCGTGTTCATCACCCATGGAGACGTCGGGGTGGGGACCATCGTGGGCTCGGCTGTGTTCAACATCCTGTGCATAATTGGAGTGTGTGGATTGTTCGCAGGACAGGTCGGTGGCTGCTGGCTGGCAGGTGTCCTGTGTGAGGGACGAGGTCAAGCGGCAGAGGGTGTGCAAGGGCCCAGCTGGCAGTAGAGGGCCTACCAGGGCCAGCCTCGACTTTACACACTTGAGCCATTTCCCTTTCCCACTCCTGGGTCCAATACCTGAGTCCTGAGAGGCACAAATGACCAGGCTAGGGACGGGCATTCGTTCAGCAGTCATTGAAGAGGTGCCTCCTGTAGCCTGGCCCTGAACTAGATTCTGAACTGCGTGAGGCCTGGCTTTGATCTCCCCAATGGAGCCTGAGACTGGAGGTTGCTGGTGCCCTGCTGGGTGTCTTCAGAGCCATAGGGGGGCACACTTGACCTCAGAGGGACAGCCTCATGGTGCAGCCCTGCCTCGCTGAGGCAGGTAGAGGTACTTACACGGGAGGTATGAGGATGGGGAGAGAGGGAGCCTCTGGTCTCCGCCCGACAGGTGTCCTGTGTCCTGCTGTGAGACACGCACTGTCGGTACCTTACCCCCATCACTGAGGTTTCATTCAAACATAATGGTGAGCAAGGGGTGGCAGAGTTAGGGGGACCTCTCTGGGCATGTACTTGTACCTGTGGCCCCACCCTGTCCCTGACCAATCGCAGCTGTACTGACACTCCTTGCCCGGCAGGTGGTCCGGCTGACGTGGTGGGCTGTGTGTCGAGACTCCGTGTACTATACCCTCTCCGTCATCGTGCTCATCGCGGTAAGTCACCTCCTGCCCTGTGAAGGCACGGGGCCCCTGCCCTTCTCTGGCTCTGGCACTGTACCCAGGGAGCTCATAGCAGTGGCATGTGTGGTCTGTTCACTTGGTCATAATGGCCAAATCTCTTCCCACCACCACTGTGCCTTCCTCCCCCCCAAATCTCAGACCCAACACATCGGTCTGCGCAAATCCAAGGACCACTCAAAGGCAATAGGGCTTGGAAAAGCCAAGGTACTTGTCCATGGTCCACACAGTTAAGCTGAAGCACCTTGCTATCTGAGGCCCTCCAGGTCCCCACATAGGCCTGTTTCCTCATCAGCAGACCCACTTGCAAGAAGCAGAGTGCAGAAAAGAGAGAGGGCCAGCTTGGTGCAGTCAAAGTGGCAGCCAAGAGCAAGAGAGGAGCGAAGAAAGAAAAGGAGAGAAGCCAAATAGGGCCCCCAAGAGTGGGATGACCTCTTGGCAAAACATAGCGAGGCATACAGCACCATCAGACTGCTGCCGAGGACGTGTCATCCAAGGAAGCAGTTTCAGTCCCAAAGAACTTCAAAGTAGTGGCATGAGGGCAGGTGCAAGTGGTACACCCATGGAGGAGTCCAACCTGGCGAGGCCCCAGGATCTGTCTGAGCCCCCCGACCTTTGAGCTCCGCTTTCGGTCAGATTAACACGCTGGCAAGGCCACTGTTGTGCACCCCCTGACCTTAGAACAAAGCTTGGGTCAATTAGCATGTCAGCAAGGCTGCTTGCTATTTGCTCCAGAAAACTGGTAGCCTTGCTGGGAAGCGACCCCCCTCTGACTCCCCAATTTACTACTATAAAAGAATTACATAGCTCTCTTATACATTCTGAGTATATGATAAAATTTTTCAGGAACTCCCCCGACCACTCTCCTTTGCTATAATTACCTACTATTAATTACAATGCTTTATCTCTATGGTCACAGTAGAGGGTAGGCTAAAGTTCTATCTAGGCAAAAATAATCTTGACCTTTAGAAGGCCCTTCAAAATACATTTAAGGTAAACTTAATTCTTTCTTTATGTAAAATAAGATTAGGCCAAAACTGGCCCAAGACACCCCCACCCTCACCAAGCAAAATAAATAAATATTTTAGGACTCCTCAAATTAAGTTTTAAATCCCTACAAAACTATATAAGTATTATTCTTTATTAAGATCTATAAGAACTAATATCTATTTTTGAGATTTTTTTCCTCAGTACCATTCCCAGTAATCACAAAATGGCTGTTGCGCCGCATTAGCTAATAATCATTTCTGTTTACCAAAACCACTTTCTCAAAACTGCATTTTATGGAGACCCACCTACAATTCCATGGAGACCCACCTACAATTGCAGAACTGCACTAGACCCACCCTTAATCCAACCCTGAATAGAATCTATGCTCCCTATTGTTAAAAACTTTATGAGCTGGGAACCAGCAGTTAGCGTAATGGCTATGTCGCTGGACTCCCACGTAGTCGACCGCGGTTCGCGTCCCGGACCCGGTGGCTTAGAACTCACACCGGGCGCGTGTGCATGCGTGCCCAAGATCCCGAGAGGAGAATGCAGGAGAAGGGATTGCGGCGTGACCATCCCCTCTGGGGGGTGATTTCTCGCTTTCTGTCTCTGTGTCTCTTTCTGTCTGTCTGGCGAGCGCACGCGCCCTATAGCGAAAAACCTCTCCAAAAAAAAAAAAAAAAACTTTATGAGCTAATAATTAAAACACGTAGCCCCTCTCCCTTTACTTGCATGTAACACATTTTCAATAAAAAGGCACGATGATTCCTAGCGGTTGTCACTCCCCAGAGAGCGATCTCTGGGGGGTGTCCGGCATAGGACGTGCATAAAAAGGCACCGAGGCCTCTGTCTTCTGTTCACCTTCGCCGCCCCCATCGAGATAACCCACCCACGCCGAGGCTGGTCCCCGGCACACCCAAACCTCAGGGTATCAAATGGGCCTGAGGGACAGTTCTTAATTTTTATCAAACCTAGAACCAATTTTCTGTGACATTCAAGTCTCTTGTATTTGTCATCTATTGCTGTGTAACAAATTTCACCAAAATTCACCTTAAACACAGATGTTCATCACAGCCTGTTTTCTGTGCATCAGAAAGTTTAGCTGTGCCTTCTGGACCAGGATCTCTTATGAGGCTGCACTTAAGGTGGCAGCCAGGTTGGAAGCCTCTCAGGGTTTGGCAGGATGGGAATCCACTTTCAGGACCCCCATGTGGCCGTGGGCAGGCCTCAAGGGCAGGCTCCCCCACAGTGCAGCTCACAGTGCAGCGGCAGGCCTCCCTCAGTACCTGGTGAGAAGGCGCCATGCGGGAAGCCTTAGTCTTTGTAACCTAATCTCGAAAGTGGTATCCTATCCGCATTCTGTTCGTTAGAAGGAAGTTACTCAAGGAAAGTGTGAAGACCAGAGGCTGCCTGCCACACCCTGAAAATGAAATTCACAGATAAAATAACATGCTAAACACAATTTGAAAAAAAAAAAAAAAAACCACTATAATGCCCAAACTGTGATATTAAGATGAAATAACAGTAATTTACAATAAGAGCGTACATGTTGCAGTATGTCAATGTTTTGGTATGAAGACACTAGAAGATCCCATGAGGTAAGGGTTGCCCCTATTCAGGAAATCCCCGAGCCCATCCACTTCAAATATAGACGGATGTAATCGGCTCGTCGGGCTGGGGATGAAGACCAGTGGACGGTACAGACAGCCACGATATATTTTCCAAAATAATGAATGACTCCTGACAGATTTCTAAACAGAGCAAAGTATAATCATTGTGTATTTACTTGACAGTCATCTTATTAGAAAGTTAAGTATTTATTAAAACCACTTTGATTTGTAAATTGAGGTAAGTCTGAGGCGCAGGTCATTGGCTTTCAGTTGCCTGAATAGATACCAGGGCATTTAAGGGTAAATGTGCCAGAGAGAAAAACTTCATCCGGTAGAACTGTCTCATGTGCTTTAGGCTGTCTAGTGTCCCTGTCCTCCCCTGGCTCTAAATGCCAGTAGCCCTTCATTGAGTTGTAAAAACTAAAAAAATCTTCATAAATGTCCCCCGTGGCCCCTTACAGTCAGGAGAAGGGTACCATGAGCCCAAGTCCAAATAGCAACCCCTTGGCCTCTCCTGGCACCACACACAGGGACCCTTGTGTCTCCGACATCAGACCAGTGGGAGCAGCTCGTCCACCTCCCTCTGCACCTCCGACCATGTGGGTGGTTGCAGGAGGCCTCTCCTGGATCACAGAAGCAGCACATTCATTTGTGTCTAGAGCTGAAGATGCTGGGTGGGGCTGTTGAGTGTTTAGTCGGTGTTCACGAGAGAAACAGAACTAATAGGATCTAAATAAATAATAAACAGAAGAGGATTTAGCAATCAATTCATGCAATTATGGATACAGAGAAGACCCATCATATGCTGTCTGCAAAATGAAGGACCAAGGAATCCAGCAGTATGCCTCAGTCCAAAGGCCTGTGACCCTGGGGGCTGCTGGTGCAAATTCCATGGTCATCAGAACCTAGAATTCTGATTTCCAAGGGCAGGAGAAGAAGGGTGTCCCAGCTCTAGAAGAGAGAGAGAAGAGAAATCACCTTTCTTCTGTCTTTTTGTTTTGTCTAAGCCCTCAAGTGATCAGATAGTGCCCACCATATTGAGGGTAAATCTTTTTTCCTGGGTTCACTGACTCATATGCCAGTCTCTTCCAGGAATACCCTCACAGTCACACCCAGAAATAATGTTTTACCAGCTATCTGGGTATCCCTTAGCCCAGTCAAGTTGACACCTAAAATGAACCTTCACATTAAACATGTCAGTGTCTCCACTATCATCCCCAGCCTCTCTTAAAATTATGCAAGCTAAACCTTGTCTTTTGGAGTTTCTGAAGTGTTTACTCTTTATTTTTAAGAAAATGAACCACCCTACACACACACACACACACACACACACACACACACAGCCTTATTTTCGTAAATGTCTTTTCAGTCTTTGAGATTCCTTGAGTTTAGTAACTCTCTTCCATTAATGGGGAGGTGGAGGGCTTCAACTAGGTTAGTCCCCAGAAGCTACTTGGACTGTAACAAAGCACATGCCATCTCTCTTGGGATAACCCCACTGAGGAAGGACACATGTTTTGACATCTTACAGGCCCAGGTTCGAACTAAAGAAAGGTCATCTTCTGCCATTTAAAAATTCAGAAATGGCAAGAAGAGTCCAACTTTCTGTAAGGCATGTAAAACGGCCAATAAGAGTTGTCTCTGGGTGCTCAGGGGGTCTGTGATTGTTCTTTTGGAGTAAATATGTGTCCTGTAACCTTTGTTTCTTTTGCTTTCCAGTTCATCTATGACGAAAAAATTGTGTGGTAAGTTTTTAAAGTTTAATTTTTGTTTTAATGTTTGTTTTTGTTTTTCTTTTGCTGTTGTTTTAAGTATCCTTGCTTATTGGGTTTACTGAATCTTTCTAAAAATTATTTTTTACAAACATAAGCTTATTAACTTTGTAAATAGAAAGGGTATAATTTGAAGTAATTATGCCTTTATTCACCCTTTCAAAGTGAGAAAAATTATTCCCCTTAATATTCGTACCCTGCCAGATATCAAGATATATCATTAATCTGAGATCATGGCAACATTCCAGTATTTTTCATAATGATAAGCATAGCCAGTAATGGGTATATTTCTGGGATGAAAGATATGCCTGATAAGGAAGTGAGTTGGGGATGGGGTCTTAGATGATGCAAGGACAACTGGGAGTCAATACATAACAGTGTAACATCAGATCCCTACCTCACATCTTATACAAGAACTAATTCCAAGTGAATGAAAGATCTTACTAGAAATTTTGTTTAATTAAGAAAAAAATATAGGGGCTCATCTTTATGACACTGAGGTAGGAGTTGATTTATTAATTGAGATACATAAAGCGCACAGTTCTGAGGAACAGACTATTATTTCCACTCCTTTTATAGGGTATGAATGCATCTTACATTCATAAGCTATCAAATTCCCTGGTCATTGACAGTGATTTAAAAAGTGACAGTGCATGGTTGTTCATGGGACTATATACAGGAGTTAGGTTGAGAACATCAGCTGCCTGAAATGAGTGGCTGCCTGCTGCAGGCTCAGGGAATCCTGATTCCTATTCAGTCCTGGCCCCTCATCCATGGTGTGACCCCAGGAGAGTCTCTCCACTTCTGGGTGTTGCTCTGCTCATCTACAGATGGGATTGGTGGTGCTTAAGTGGCTCTGCTTATCTATGGGCTCTATGTTTACCAAGGAGGAGCTCCCAGATGATTGTGATTTCAGCCAGGGTCAGACAGGGCGTAGCACATATTTGTGAGATGAACAAACAAACTAAACCTTGTGTGGTTCCTCAGGGACTTGTAGTCAGAGGTATAGACATCTCCACAGCTCATGGGGTTGGGCTGCATCCACGAGAGAACAGTAATGATGTGTTCCAGAAAGACCTCAGCCCCATCCCACCTGCACTGCCCAGTGTATTGCCCAGGAGGGTCCATGCACTGCAGCCTGCCCACCTCTGTATCCGGTCACCCCAGAGATCTAGCTTCTTTCCACCTGCACTCATACCCTCTCTAGTCCCCGACCACAATTCATTTTAGGTGACCGTGGGGTCCTTGGAGTCAAGTTTGTGTGACTCCAGGCCTGCCCTCCCTGAGCCCTGGCCCTTCCTGTTCTAGGTAGCCAGGGGAGCTCCAATGAGTCCTGCAGACCCCTAAGGTTGAAAAGAGCCCTCCTTAGCCTCTTGTCAGTTACCAAGAGGCTCTGAGGGGGGACAGCCACAGTTGGGGTATCTTGCCCACATGCCTGTGTCCTGAGCTGATCTCTGGGGATGGGAAGGTACAGACATCCTCCTGTCCCCTGCACCGCCCCCAACCTGTTCAACCCCAGGAGCAGGGCCTCCTGAGCTCTAACCATAGTCTCCTTTCTCTCTTCGAGGTGGGAAGGCCTGGTGCTCATCATCCTCTATGTGTTTTATATTCTGATTATGAAGTAAGTGCCCTTTGCTTCTCCCCTGGGCCACATGATGCCTTGTTCCACATCCCGTCTGGCCTCTGGCTAGAGCAGGGAGAACCCTCAGTCAGGTCTTACAGTCACTTTGAGTCAGCTGTGGTTCTCCAGTGGACAAACTGCCGGGATGGTCAGTGTGGGGCGGGTTGTTCAGGCACTGTTCTGTGGGTGCTGCCCAGACCCAGGCAGGGAGCCATTCTGGGTGGGGGGTGAATGGAGACTAAGTCTGCTTCCCAGATGAGTATCAGGCAAGAACCTCTGTTCACCTGCTCTGGGAGGCCTCCCCAGGGTAATTGCCTCTTTTTGCGGTTTCAAAAAAATCTCTTGATAATTTAATTTCACCCTTCTAAAAAGCCAGGCAGTGTAACTTCTCCTCCAGACTTCACAAGATGCCAAGTCTCAGGGTCACTGCCTTGCACAACCCTGGATGATGCCACTCGTGGGTCTGAGGATGCAAACACCGTGTCCTGGGCTGTGCGACCTAGAGCCTCTCTAAGGCTGCCTGGGCGGAACCATCTCGAAGCTACCCCTGAGGAATACTCTTCAGCCTTAAAAAGGAATGAAGTTCTGACACGCTACAGTGGGGGTGAACCCTGGAAACATGCCCGGGAAAGAAACCGACCCCAGAAGGACAAATGCATGATCCCCATTACATGAGGGGTCTAAAACAGTCAAATCTGTAGAGATGGAACATAGATTAGAGGCCAGCGGGGTGCCGAAGGGAGGGAGTAGTGAGGAGCTATTGGTTAATCGGTAGAGATGTCTGGGATGATGAGAAAGATCTGGAAGCAGTGGTGATCATTGCACACCAGTGTGAGTTTAAGTAACCCTTCTGAATGTACACTTACAAAGGGAGCCAGCGGGCTGGCTCCATGGCCTGGTCGGTGGTTAGGGCAGCTGGATCCCACATGGCTGATTCTGTGGTTCATGTTCCAGACCTGGCGGCTCGAAAAACATGCCAGGCTCCTCTGTGTGTGCCAAAATCCTGAAGGAAGGGGTGAGGTGGAGGAGAAGGGATTGCAGCATGGCCATTCCCCACTGGGGATGCTTTCTCCTCTCCCTCTCTGTGTCTCTTTGGAAAGCACATATTCCCTCTAACAAAAAGAAAAAAAGGGAAAATAGTTAAAATGGTAAAGTTTATGTATTTTTCTATGTAAAAATGTGTCATGACTTTTTTTGATGAACATATATATATATATATATCATAAACTTATATATATATATATATATATATATAGACACACACACATAAAAAACATATATATATATATATATAAAACATTCAACACATATAAATATAAATATCAATATTCCCCACCCTCCAAAAAACAAAACCAAACAAAAAAGAACTACCTGTTAGTCGAACGACGGTCAGGTTTATCTTCCTCCTCACACCTGCTTGGGTAATTAAAAAGGAAGGGCACACTGTGGGTTATATGGGAATATAAATCCCCACATTTGTATCAAACATTCATAATGCTTTATAAAAATGGATGATAAACTGTCAAACTGCAAGAGAACCATCCTTAAATAAATAATGCTCTCTCTGGGTGCGTTCTGTAGGAGCCAGCCTGAGGGTCTTTGAGATGGAGAGACTCTGTCCTCTCTCCTGGGGGGATGGCGGTGCTGGCTGTCAGCACCCCCTGCAAGGTTTGCTGCGGAGAGAGTCCAGGCCTGGTAGCACCTCCTGAGCTGCCCATGGGAGGCTGAGATCCTGTTACGAGGACAGGCTTGAACTGCCGTTGGCCCAGTCATTTTCTTGGGTGGAAGGTCTGCTAAGAGAGTCCCTCAAAGCCCAGTAGTGCAGGTCTCTCAGGCTGCACATGCCCACTATGACTGTCAGGAATCTCAGCTCAGTGGAGAAGCCGGGGCTCCCCACCTCCCTCCCTGCCCGACCTCCCAGGCCAGGCTGGCTGTGCACATGGATGGGGTGGGAAGCCTGACATGCTCTCCCCCACACCGAGGGCATGGGGACTCCCCTCCATGGCTCTGACCTGCCCTCCCTGACCACAGGTACAATGTGAAGATGCAGGCCTTCTTCACCATCAAACAAAAGAGCATCGCGAACGGTAACCCGGTCAGCAGCGAGCTGGAGGCTGGTAATGATTTCTGTGACGGTAGCTATGATGACCCGTCCATGCCATTGCTGGGGCGAGGTAAGGCTGAGCAGACAGGAGTGGGGCATCTGGCACGAGATCCACTCTCTCCTCTTGTGTACCACATGGCACACGCACACACACACACACACACACACACACACACTTTCCAGCACCCCCCCAAATTGTCACTGTCTTACCTTTGGTTACAAGCACCCCAAATAAGGAGGCAGAGTGAGCATGTGAGGTGTCACTCAGATTGGCATTACTGAGATGGGCCAGGATGGCAGGGAAGCACCACAGGAAGGGTAAAGCTGACAGTTGCACCCGTGGGTGCATAGCTCAGCCTCCCAAGGAAGGCCCTTTGAAAACTCAGTGGTGTCTCCGATCCACAGAAGGGCCCATGACAGGAAGCTGAGGACTTGGGGTGGCAGAGCTGGCCTGGGCCTCCCTGGGATTTCTCAAATGCCAGGCCCAGTTCTGTTCTGGAAGGACCGCCGGCTCTCAGGCTGGGAATGGCTGCCCAGAAGGACAGCCAGGCCGGCAAAGGCAGCCGAGAACAGCACCCTGGAGCCCCGTGTGGAACCCTTCCCGGGACAGCCTCCCCTCCTCAGTGCCCCTGCCCCTCACCTGGGCACTGGCGATGTGGGCCCCGGGAGCAGTCCCTGAGTCATCCCAGCCTCACTGGCTGCCTTCTTGGAGATGTAATAATCCTGCTGGTCTTCAGGAGGGCTGCGGTGGGGACAGCTGCTGAGAAGGGAAACGAGTCCACACGTCCCGGCCCCGCCCTTGCAGTGAGGATGCCGGAGCACCAGGCCGAGCATCCTCCTCCTGGTACCAAGACCGCCTTTCTAAGGGGTCTTACTTTCGTATGCCCGGAGCCCTGGACTGCTCACATTCTCTCTCAGGAGAACTTGTTTGTGATGCCCACAACAGGGCCATGTGGGTCCAGGGGACCTGTTCCCCTGGGCCTGGACCATCTGGCGCCATCTCTGGTCTTTCTCCTGGGGTGCTTTGGGAGGGCTTCCTCCCATGTGTGCTTTGGATGCCTTGTCCTGGCCCGTTTCAGGTAGCCCCTATGGGGGAGGCACTTGCCGTAGGCGCTCCATTGGGGATGAAGCCCTCTGCAGGGGTGTAAGTGGGGTGGTGGAGACTGCAGGCCCCTGGGGCAGAGCAGGAGTCTGGCCCTGTGTGCTGAGCAGGTGACCCAGGAGAGTCGTTTCCAGGGCCACCAGTCGGGCAGGGAGGGAACGACGCTGGCCGCTGTTTGAGAGTGTAGTTTCACAGCCATGGACTGCAGCTCCCAGGTCCTCGGGCAGGTCCCCACACTCACCTGCCCAGTCAGATACCTGTGCTCCTGGGTCCTCTGGGTCTTCACGGCAAAGAAGGGAGACCCGTGCGGTGAGTCGTTCAGGCCAAGAGAAGCAGGTTCTTACTCAGGTGCCTACCCTGAGAGCTGCCCACGGGGACATGTCACAGGCCACGAATTCGCCTGTGGCTGACGAAGGCGGTTCATCCCTCGTGCCCTACAAGAAACTCCTCAACTGCCCCAGGGGCCTTTCCTGGCTCTCTGCTGTGGCCGCCTTCTTTGCTTTCAGGCCTAACAGTGGGACCTCCCCACAGGTCCGTCGTGTCCCTCCGAATCCCCCAGTCTAGGGCAGTTTCTAGGGCAGTTGGAAGATAAGACATAGGACTGTCCCCAAATGCTGGGGTACAACTGGGGAAGGAGGCAGAACCCCACCACCCTGCAGCTTCTGTCTGAGCAAATGTGTTTAGATAAAGGCCAAGGGAGAAAAAGGTCCCCAAAGGGTGCAGGAGAGAGCCCACAAACCTGAGCCCTGGAATTCAGAACAGGGAGACCTAGAGGTGCAGAGTTTAGGGGGGGTCAGCCCTTGTTTTTAACTGCCCCAGAGGCTCCTAGAGGGCCCTGTGTGTGAACCTCTGCACTGTCCCCTAGAATTGACCAAGAGAAAGGAGCACCTAGAAACACCCCAAGAGGGACCGAGGAGACAGGGAGTATGGGACTGTGTCTTTCTAATGCTACTATGGGGTCTCTCGGCCAGAGATGTCAATAGAGTGTCTCTCCCCCATCCTCAGCCCCCAGGCAGGTCTTGACCGTCCCGCTCACGAATCCAGGGGTTATTAGTTGGTGGTTCCTTTCAAGAATGCCCACTCTCACCCGGGGTTTTGCTATTGTCAGTTTTGGTGTTTCCAATAGGAAGTCAATATTTTCATAACCTGACGTCTTGACAGGAGGCGAGAAGTAGAAGACTTCCCTCCTGCTCTTAGAAAACGCCTTTATGGACCTAAACGTTCTCAAAGGCTATGCAGCTCGGCTCTCCAAATCGACCTCCTGGCTGGTTTGGGGGGAGCCCTGCCCAGCCTGGCAGTCGGGGCAGCCCACCCAGCAGCCCAGCGGGTACCGAGCTGGTCTAGCTCAGAGGGACCACTAGGGGGCCCTGCCAGGCTGCCCTGGCTCTGGCCACGGCTTGGACTTGGAGCAAGGGAGGGAAGCGGGTGATACCTGGCCTCGGCTGAACTCAGAAAACGTGCTGTGACTCAGTTACCTTCCAGATAGCCAATCTTGATTTGGCCATCCCACCCTGTGCTGTCACTTGGTAGGTGGCACCAGGACAAGGTGCCCCAGTGCCAGATATCATGCCTCCTACCTCACAAGGCTCTGTGGGCTCCTTCCTTCTGAGCCCAGCTGCTCTGGACCTGTGCCTGGTCGGGATGGAGCGCAAAGCCTGGGACCTGCTGGGGTTTGCAAGTGTCCACCTCCCTCTGAAGCAGAGGCTGCTGGGTAGGGCGGGATTCCAGCTTCCCTGCAGTGGGGGGAGACTATGGCATGGGGGCTTATGCTTCTCAGAGTGGAAGCAGAGCCATCCCGAAGGCGGAGGCCCAAGCACTGAGGCTCCCTGTAAGAAGACCCCGCTACTAACACCCTCCTTCACATAACCCCCTGGCATCTCCACCACCATCAAGAATGCTACCCCAGACTCTCGGCACCCACCGAACTCTAATCATCTCTGACAGTCTCTATTGGCCTTTGCCTCCTTAACTCTCCTCTTCTAAACTGTAAGTAATCTGCTTTCATCCAAGCGATAATACATGCATTTTAAAAACGAAAACTAAACTCCTTGGACCCAGCCCAGTGACAGGCACCTCGCTGTCAGTTAACGTCCACCTCCGACGAATGCATGGTCCCCTGGCGTTGTTTTCTAACCCACGTGCCTCCTGTCTGCTGAGCCTTGCTGCCTGTTTGGTGAGGGGCATGTGTGTTTGGTGTGGCATTTGTGCATTTTTGTGCCCTTAACTCGCATGGGTTTGTTCTTTGGGCCTGTCCCCCAGTTACCCTGTTACCTGTGGAAGACACACACTGGGAGCTGGTAACCAGTGTGGACAGAGGCGTATCTGCCTAGAGTACGCCTTTGGGAGGGGCAGACTGCCTGCTTCTGTGTGCTGTGTTATGAGCTGCTCGTAACTAGACCGCCCAGGGGTCTGCAGTCAGATGTGAACCCTCCCAGATACGGGTGTGGTGAGGAAGAGGGTGGGGAACTGGGGAGTCCAGTTCAGCCAAGGAGAGGAAAGGAGTGAGAGGGAGAGCAGCCCCCCTCCTGGAGGGTTTCGGTGTTCATCATAGACATTGGGCTCAGACAGCAGCTCACTGTGCACCCTTGGACAAGCAGGCTCCTCTCCTGGGTCTCACTGCCTGGTCTGGAGCCTGCGACCTCAAACTCTGGCCCCACCATCTGCCTGATGGAGAATGAAGTTAGACGCATCCTTCCCTGCAGGAGGAGATACTCTCTCAAAGACAGAGCCAGTGGCCTTGTGGGAGGTTTAGAACCAGTTCTCTTTGCTGTTTTCCCAGTATTTTCCATTCCTGGGACCCTTGTGGATACATCAAATGTCGTTCAAACCTCTGGAAAAGAAGGTCCCCTCATAGCCACGGGTACCAAGTACCACTCTGTGATGTAGGTGGGCTGCCCTGTGGGGTGTAGGTGAGGAGCTGAAGGACCCTTGTGGTTAGCCAACACCGAGCCCTGGAAGAGAAAGAGAAAGGCCTTGGCTGGTGGAGGGGCCAGACGTGGGGTGTCTGTGCGGGCCTGGAGCAGATAACGCACACAGTCGGCAGGCACGTCAGAGCCAGTGACCTGCTTTGACTGTGGGAGGAGCTCAGCCCACTTCCAGGGGCCGCCCCCCAGGACCACAGCCCGAGGAGACGAGCGCGAGGCCGGGCGTTGCCCTTGCGTGTGGTCCTCTGAGAGCTCCGTGCTAATCCTGGTTGTGCTTAACAGTGAAGGACAAGCCCCAGTACAGCAAAAACCCAGTGCTGATGGTGGACGAGATCATGAGCTCCAGCCCTCCCAAGTTCAGCTTCCCCGAAGCAGGCTTACGCATAATGATCACCAACAAGTTTGGGCCCAGGACCCGACTACGGATGGCCAGCAGGATCATAATTAATGAGGTAAGTTGCTTCCAGGACAGTCAGCCTGTGTGGCCTTGGCTGGGTTCCAGCACTGAGAGAAGACACGCTGTCTTGTTAGGACCCTTCCTGGTGACATTGGTCACGGCACCTGCTTAGGGAAGAAGCTCGTGTCTCCAGAAGCTCCACCATCACCCACAGGCAGCAAATTAGCCTGTTACAGCAGGCAGTGATCGAATACCATGCCCGAGATGATTTGCTAAGTATTTTGTCAGACGCTCGAGTAGAACTAATTGGAGAAAGGCTAGTCTGAACTAGGGATTGTGGCTTCAAACTGTTGTTTAAGGCAAAGAAAGAGCGCCCACATTTGTGCCCCATGGCCAGAAGAGCTCTAAAAGGAAACCCCCCCCACACTGGTGAGGGGCTGTTACCTCTAAGGACTTCCTTCTCACTCTTGCAGTGTCTCTCATTTGAAAACAAAGAATGGTTTTGAACATTATCTCATGTATGCGAAGATAGCAGGTTAATTGCGTACCAACTTGTCCCTTCTTGTTATATAATAGGGGACCTCAAACACTTAAAATAGAATGAAAGTATACATTTATTTTAGTGCGCAAAAACTGAAATTTAATCCAGCAGGTGGCACAGAGGTTAAGGCAGCTGGATCCCACTTGGCAAGCTGAGCCACAAGTCCCAGACCCAGCGACTTGAAAAATCACAAAGGGCACATGTGCCTGTGTTGCTATGATCCCAAGAGGAGAAATGAATTGCAGCATGGCCATCCCCTTTGGGACTGGGGGGAGTGATCTCTGTCTCTGTCTCTCTGTCCCACCTCCTCTTCCCCCCCCTCACTTTCTACCTCTCACCCTCCTCTTCTTTCCCCACCCCCACCACTCCTGCTCTATCGCAAAACTAAAAAAAAAAAAAAAAAAAAAAAAAAACCTAAATTAATGCATAGTTTTTGTGATAATGCACATTTCCATGAACCTGTCGAAAACCTCTCATATGCGCCTGTTGGAATTTTAAGTTTCTATTCTCAGAAGCAGATAACAGCCAGGAGGCGTTCAGCTTTGATTGCTGATAATTAGCAGTTAGCACATAGATTGTATGCAAATGAGTCGCCCATGCTAAGGGCCTGCCTGTTGAACTTGCTGCTTTGGTTTATCCTAAATGCACCCCCCTGTGGAAAGTATAGGAAGAAAGGGAAGCACCTTTCCAAGTTTTGAATCATTTTGGTCCAAATCGGTAAAATTGAATCTATGAAATTTTACTGAATTCTAGCCATTTTTCATGCGTGCAATCATTGTGTACCCACTGTATGCTGGGGGTAGAGGTTGAGCAGGTTTTTGTTTTGTTTTTTGTTTTTTGTTTTTTTTTTTCCATAGGGTGCATGTGCTCTCTGGAGAGAGACAGCGAGAGGGAAAATGAGATACCACTCCTGAGGGGGATGGCCATGCTGCAATCCCTTCTCCTCCAGTCTCCTCTTGAGATTTTGCACATGAATGCGCACATGCTCAGTATGCTTTTCAAGCCAGCAGTTTTGGGACTTGAACTGTGATGGGCCATGTGGGAATCCAACACCTTAATTACCATACCACCTGCTGATCCTGGGGGTTGAACAACTTTAATTTTTTTTTTTTTTTTTTTTGAGAGGTTTTTGCCATAGGGCGCATGCACTCCGCCAGAAAGACAGAGACAGACAGAGGGACAGAAAGCGAGAAATCACCCCCCGGGGGGATGGCCACGCTGCAATCCCTTCTGCTCCATTCTCCTCTGGGAATCTTGGGCACACACACACGCACCCGGCGTGAGTTTAAGTCACTGGGTCTGGGACTCAAAACTGCGGTCAACTACATGGGAATCCAGCGACATAGCCATTACGCTAACTGCTGGTCCCCATTTTTTTTTTTTTTTTAATTTGCCTAAGGGTGTGGGCGCTCACCAGAGAGAGAGAGAGAAGAAAAAAAAAAAACCCTCTATAGGACATAGCCCCGCAGCCCTTCTCTGTCTCTTCCTTTTGGGATTTGGGCATGTATGCACACATACCCACTATGTTCCTCAAGCCGCTGGGCCCAGGACTCAAGCCATACAGTCAGCTGTGTGAGGTCCAGCCCCCTGAACCACTACGCCACCAGCTGGCTCAGGCCCCAGATGTTTTAGAATTCTGGGACAACGTCTTTCACTATGTTTGAATTGGGCTCCCCTGGAAGGCAGCATGGGGACCGGAGAGATCTGGCTGAGAAGGAAGGAAGTCTAGGTTTTAGTCTCACATCAGCCACTAACTCAAACCTGCTTTCTCTACCTGAGGGCACCGAACAGGATTCTTCAGCTCTAGAAAATGGCAGTGATGCACAGGCCGAAAGGCGATGCCTGGAGACTAAGCAGTGGCTGGAGGAAAACTGATCATGGAAGGGCAGTAGGGGAGAATGAAAACCACACAATGCTGGGTTTCAGAGTGGTTCTTGAGACCTTTGGTCCCATTACTTCTCCAGTCATTTTATTGAATAATTCTAGAATTTGGAGAGAAGTTTGCAAAGTTAAAAATTACTCTCATGGGAGGGCCCTTGTCTGTCCATCACTGGGGAAGGCAGAGCAGGGGAAGAAAGGGCTTGCAGCAGGGGTGTGTGCTAGGGAGCTGTGTAGGGGCCTGGAAGAGTAGCTTTGTGTTTCTTTCACTCTGGGACTATACCTAGTCTGACCTGACTGGTAAGGCAAATACCCAAGAGAAATGAGCACATATGTCCACAAGAAAACATACACAAATATTTTTAGCCACATTCTTCACAATTACCCCAAAAGGGAAACAACCCAAAAGCCCCTTCACCGGCAAAAGATCCATGATGGGTTATCCATACAATGGAATATTACACAGCCAGGAAAAAAACCTGCTGCATCATATAACTACATATCATGGATATTAGGTTGCATGAAAGAAATCAGACACAAAATAGGATGTGCTATCTGACTCCACCTCTGTGAAGTTCAAGTTCGGGGAAAACCGTGATGTTTATGAAAGTCAGCAGAGTTGTTTCCTTGGGTACCCGTGGAAAGTGTGTCTACGGGGATTGTGCCTGGGGGGCTAGAAACATCCTGCTCTTGGGACCAGCAGGTGAAGTAATGGTTCCATTGCTGGACTCCCATGTAGTTGATCATGGTTCAAGTCCTGGACCCGGCAACTTAAAACTCAGGCTGGGTACATGTATGTGCATGCCCAAGATCCTGAGAGAATGGAAGAGAAGAGGTTATGGTGTGGCCATCTCCTGGGGAGGTGATTTCTCACTTTGTGTTTTCTGCAAGCACAAATCTCTCTTTCAAAAAAAAAAAAAAAAAGAAAGAAAGAAAGAAACATTCCGCTTTTGGCATGGAACATTGGTGAGTCATATGCTTAATGTAAGCACACTTTTTGCATGATACACCTTTATTTTTCCCCTTAAAGAATTATTTCATTTTAGTTATTATCATCATTCTTATTGTATTTAAATTTGACCAGAGAGAGACAGAGAGAGAGGAAAGGTGAGAAAGTAAGCTACCAGGTCTGAGGCTCAAACTGTGGTCGGCCACCTGGGAGCCAGCGTCTCAACCACCAGGCCACCGTCTGCCCTGTATGATATACCCTTTAAAATCACAAAATTCATGTAGACGATCATCTTCAGATGGCTCTGAATGTCCACTGAGAGAACCTTGAATGATCATTGTCATCTGTGTCATGAGGTGGGTTGCCAAGTTAGCACTAAAGGGAGGCCCAGGCCTTCTTATCAACCCCCAAAGACTTTGCTTGGTCCAGGTGAAAATGAGCGAAGATGGATTCCAAAGTCTTTCTGTTGATTTCAGGCAAGTCTGTCCCCAGGAGTGTGTTGTTCTATGAGCCTGTAAAAGCTGGATGTTTGCATGAGCCTGACACTTTGTCACACGCTGTGGTGTCTGTCTTGCCTCCTCTCCACACAGCGACAGAGGCTGATCAACTCAGCCAACAGCGTAAGCAACAAACCACTCCAGAACGGGAGGCACGAGAACATCGAGAATGGGAATGTGCCTGTGGAAAACCCTGAAGACCCTCAGCAGGATCAGGAGCAGCAGCCGCCACCACAGCCACCACCCCCGGAGCCAGAGCCAGTGGAGGCTGCCTTCCTGTCCCCCTTCTCCATGCCCGGTGAGTCCTGGGGGTGCAGGGCTTGAGGCTAAGCTCTGGATGCTCCGTCTAGTCCAAGGCCAGGTCTTCAGGGTGGAGGCCTGGACCCGTGAGGGCGGTGGAGGGCTGGTGTGACGGGCTGACATGAGGTCACAGGAGTGCTCAGGGGTGAGCAGTCATGTGCGTTGGTGCTGGCCCCCAGACTGGAGCTGCAGCAGGAGGCGTTGCTGACGGTGGCTAGAGCCTGTGGGCCAGGGGGCAGGCCAGCGGCACAGAAGCACCAGGACCCCCAGTGACTGGCTGCAAGAAAATAGTCAGGGCGACTGGTCTTTCTTGGGTAAAAACAGAAACTAGCCCTTCGTGCTATTTTTAATGAACATTGTTAGACTCTCTCAACCTTTGTGGCTTGGGCAGGCTGCTTGGCCGTGCATCATTTATTTTCTTCTTCTTTTTTTTTTTTTTAAAGAGATTTTTGCCTTAGGGTGCATGCACTCACTGGAGAGAGTGAGGCAGAGACAGTGAGAGGGAAAGTGAGAAGTCACCCCCTCCCCCAGGGGGAATGGCCATGCCACAATCCCTTCTCCACTCTCTTCCTGGGATCTTGGGCACGTATTCATATGCAGTCAGTGTGATTTTCAAGCGATGAGGTCTGGGACTCAAGCCACAGTCTGCCATGTGGGAGCAACATAACCACTATGCTATCTGCTGTCCCCATGTTATTTGCTGGGATGAGTTTATTAAGGCCAAAGATGATCCTTGGACAGTGCCACTGTCATAGGATGGGAATGTTGAGCTCCGTTGTGTAAAATCCTTGGTTCTTTGGGTCCAGATCACTAAAATAAGAGACCTGTCCCTAGGCGCAAAGCGAAGCCAACCACACCACCTTATATGTTCAAAAACATCTCCTTCCTGGGACCAGCAGTTAGCGTAATGGCTACATCGCTGAACTCCCACGTAGTCGACCGTGGTTCGAGTCCAGGACCCGGTGACTTAAACTCACGCCAGGTGCGTGTGCGTGTATGCCCAAGATCCCAAGAGGAGAATGGAGGAGAAGGGATTGCGGCGTGGCCATCCCCCCAGGGGGTGATTTCTCACTTTCTGTCTGTCTGTCTGGTGAGCGCATGCGCCCTATAGCAAAAACCTCTCCAAAAAAAAAGAAAGAAAAAAAAATCTCCTTCCTTAAATTGGTCAGATCATACCACGATGACTCCTGAAGGATCCTAATGTCCTCCCATATCACTCAGAGTCTGACCTGCCTGGCCCAGTGTCTTCTGACCGGTGATTTGGGGCTGGTCACCCCCTGTTCTTCCCCTCCCTGCTCTCCACCAGACTCAGTCCCCCACAGCCACTCCTAGAGCAGCAGGTGTGCTCCTGGCCCAGCCCTCCACACCTGCCCTCTGAGGGACGGCTTTCCCCAGCCATCCACGTGACTTGCTCCCTCTCCTTCAGTCCCTGCTTAAAGGGCATCTTATTAGTGTGGCCTTCCCCGACCACCTTTTACATATTTTGTATTTTTCTTTTTCTTTTTTTTCACTTGCAATAGGTTGGATATGTTTATTTAGAGTCATGAGCAGGTGACTGACTCACTGTGACTCAAGACCACAAAGAAAGCATTTGTTCTTCACTTCATTGTGAGTCCTAGTCCAGACTGGCAGGAGGGCTGCTGGGGGCCTAGTCGCAGGTTTCTAAGTTTCTCATTGAGGGAGGTCTGTGACTGTGAGATTGGCCAAGTAGGTCACCATCGGCAGGTCGTCGATGTTGCTGTTGAGCATATTCTCAAAGTCATCGGGGACTATGTTGGGTACGTGGTTAACCAGGCTCATTAAGAAGCGGCCCACAGTATTGTCGGCTGACACCTTTCCAGACAGGACGTCCTCAGCATACTGCAACACTGTGCTCTGGGCTTCCTGGATGCACGCAACGCCCCTCCTACTTGCTGCAAGTCACTTGAGAGTCCGATCACCCGATTGGGGCTGAAACAGGTCTTCATGATCAGGTCAACACCAATGCGTTCTGTGTCATAGTAAGCGTATTTCACCGTCAGGTGTGAACATCACTCCCATGGTCCTCCCAGGGACACCCATTAAAGTGCTGACCTAGGCCTTGATGCTCATGCGGCCATTCTGGAGACTCGTGTCCACAGTGAGGTAAATGGGGTTGGGGGCCTCCCAGCTGTAGGACTCATGGATCAGCTCCGAGTGCGCTGTGACATCATGGCCTGTAGCTGCCATCCCAGGATGAGCTCATTTGGAGAGACTTTTTTTATGCAATTCATACATGTTCTTAGCAAATTCTATGTCAACAGCCACTTCATCTTCTGACTCACTGTGCGGCACTGAAAAGCAATTGGTGACCTCCACTGAATGCTTGTCAACGGTTCCTAGCAGGGTCCCCATAACTCGGGCAGTGCCCTTGTGGCGTCGCTCGTAGCTGTCCACGATGGAGGCCAAGATGACTGGGTGTAGCCTGACCATGCAGCCGCCAGGGAAGGACCCTGGAAGAGCTAGGGAGGGTGCAGCGGCCTGTGCTGGGGCTTGCACTGAGGCTGGAGTCCAGCCCGGAGTCGCGGTCGAAGACGCTGCTGTCGCAGAGTCTGAGGACGCGACCGGAGCTGGAGCTGGAGTTGGAGCTGGAGCTGCAGCTGGAGCGTTGGCGTTGGCAATGGCGATGGTGATGGCAATGGCAGTGGTGATAGCGCTGGTACTGAGGCTGAGGCTGCGGCGGCAGCTAGGGCTGGGGCTGGAGTGGCGGGAGGATCACTTGCCAGTGCTGTTGGTGTGGCCATCTTGTCAAAAAAAAAAAAAAAAAAAAAAAAAAAGTCATATTTTGTATTGTTCTTAGTGTATGTGTGTCTCCCCTGACTAAAACATCAGCTCTAGCGGCCAGACAGTGAGAAGGTGGCGTAGTGGTTAAGGTGGCTGGATCCCACATGGACAACTGTGCAGTTCGAGTCCTGGATCCCAGAGCTTGAAACACGGTGCCTACCTGAGAGGAGAGCAGAGGAGGAGGGATTGTGACGTGGCTGTCCTCTCTGGGGGTCCTCACCTTGTCCATCGCCCTCTCGCTCTCCGCCCCTCTCCCTCTCTCCCTCTCTCCCTGTCCCTCTGCAGTGGGTGCACGTGCCCTCTAGCAAATTAGATAAACACAGGAGCGCTCCACAGGACAGGCATGTTTGTCCACTTCATTGGCTGCTATAGCCGCAGCATCCATGCCGGCACATACTCGGTGCTTAGTGGCTATCTGGCGGGTAGTGAGGGGGTGAGTGAACGAAGGAGAGAGGATCCCAGCAGCCTGCCTGCGACTTCACCGAACCCCCCGTGGGGTCCTCTGCAGTCCGAGATGGGATACAAAGGCCTGAACTGCCTGGCTCCATTCGGGTTTTTTCCCCCGATGTCCACTCTCCTGAGAGGCAGCAGAATTCCTCCTCAACTTTCAGGTCCGGAACTTGATGTTTCTCTGAGATGAATTCTGTGATTCACGTCAGACTCCCGAGCTGGTCAGGAGGGCACCTGGGGGGTAGGCCATGGCCATGCTTCTCGCCCCTACCTCTGAGGGATCGCTCCTGCCTCCGCTCAGACATGTGGCCTGCCAGGCCGGGCTCTTTGACTGCACCATAGAGGGTCCTTGGGAGAATCACAGGGCTTCCATAGAGTTTCTGGACTAGAGAGTCCCCAGAGCATGTTCGTCACAGTTCCCAGGACATTCCCAAAATTCGAGGCTTTGTTCTGAACCCCGACTTTCTAAAGACAGGAGGGGTCTGGGAATCCGTATTTTTCAGGCCATCTCTATGTGGCTCCTGGGGCCAGTCCCGGTTAGTAGTTGTTGTTCCTGGTTAGCATTGCCCAGATTTTTTCCACATTAAGGGCAGGCCCAAAAGATGAAAATTTTCCCCTTACTGAGGTCCCAGGAGACCCTAGCCCGGGTATTCGGACCTCCCCAGACCCCTCTGCCTCCAGAGGCCAAGGGAAGTGATGTCGGCCTGCCTCGAACACATCTCGAGCGCATCAGCACACCTGCTCGGAAACTCTGCAAGAAGCAAAGGCCTTGCTCAGCCAGCTGGCTGGTCGTACTCGACTTGAGTTGGAGCTGGGATGTTAAGAGCAGGAGTGGTGGTCCCCCAGATCCTGGGTCCTCAGCACCAGGTGAAGGGAGATTTCCACAGGGCAGGGTCCTGGGAGGGCAGGGCGTGCTCCCCAGAGAACACAGGGCTATGAACCAGGACGGGACTCTATGTCCAAGAAGGGTCCAGGCACAGGCCTTGGGTTCGAGCCCCACGCACCCCTTACAGCCTGGGGGTATTGCATAGCTAGCCCCATTCCTCTCCTGCATCTGCCTCATTCTGAGTAAGGAGACTCGGCTTGCAGTCACCAAAGGTACTTCAGTTTCGGGGAGGCATGGACCAGAGGCAAGGGAGGGCCAGACAGTGGCCACAGCAAGGGAGATGCAGCCTCGGCCCAGGAAGTGGCCGAGCATGCCCTGGGTGGGCGATGAGGAGTAGGCCACGGGCAGGGTTCACTCCCGCCCCTGAGGGGCATGTGAGGGTCCCTGTTTTACAGACTGGGCCATAGCTTCAGGGTAAATGGCCCTCCACTGGCCGTGTGCTCTGCATCCTGGCTCTGAGGCTGCTCCAAGCTGTGAAATCAGCTTGAGAGTCTAGAAGTCCTGGATTCGAGTTTTAACTCTGCCACTCCACGGCACCGCACCCCTGAGCGAGCTGTGTCACCTCCCTGCCTCTCCATTTCTCGTCCACAAAAAGGAAAGTGGCAGCATTACCTTCAGGATCAATCTGCGTGATATGTGAGACAGTCAGCCACCTGCTGTGTCATACATTGACACAGTGGGTGCTCAGTGAATGTTGGTCTGCAGGAATGCCAGGGCGGGATATGGCCTTCCATTTTCTGCAAGCCTCGATTTGGCAGGATCGAGTGGGGAGGACCCCAGGCCAGCCACCCTTTCCCCTTGTCCTAATTCCAGGACCGGCTGCTCAGAGAAGTGGCTGTGGGGTCTCTGGGCAGCTCACCTCCTGGGCAGGGGCTTAGGATGGTGATGTTTTGCAAGGGCTGGGGCCTGGTGGCTCCTGTGAGTCCTTCCCCAGGGAGTTCATCAGGGACTTCCTGTCACATGTCGTAGCTGGCCCACCTTGGCCTCCAGCCCAGGGCCTGGGACAGTCTCAGGGCTGGGCCCCTAACTGAGCTGAGTGCAGCTTCCTCCCAGGGGCCTTCTGTGTCCTAGAGGAAACCTCCCTTTGTGTCCCTGCCCTGTGTTTCCAGGGGTTGCCCTTGGAAACCACATGCTCCTTCCTCCGCCCCCTCCCCATGGGAATGAGCCCTGTAGCCGCTGCACATTAGGTGTAGAGTGGCCCAGGAGCACGGGGCGGGTGTGGGCAGAGGTTTGCAGGAAGCTGGCTCCAGCCAGAGAGACTTGGCTACCGAGAGCTATCCCGGGTAGCTGGCTCCGGGTACCTGCACGCCGTGTGTCCAGCTCATCTCCGGTTCTGGTTTCACAGTGCAGCCACCAGCTATAGATGGCTCTGAGGGCACTCCTTATGGGTAGCTGGAGCTACTGACCTCTCATTGGGCTCCTAGAAGGGTCAAAGGGCTGGGAAGGAGTGACAGGCCGATAGGAAAAGAAAAAAGCTATCCCACTGGCCCAGTCTGAAGCAGTGCAACTTCAGGTGTTGAGGAATGAAAGCTGTGCTGTTGGGGACAGGCTGGGAGGCTGCTCTGGAGTCCAGGAGTCCTGGGTTCGAATCTCGATTCTGCCACTCTCCAACACTGCACCCCTGGGTGAGCTGTGTCACCTGCCTGCCCCTCCATTCCTTGTCCACAGACTGGAGGGTGGCAACATGACCCTTGAGGTTGATCTGAGTGATACGTAGGGTGATTTAGCCAGGGTCCCCTTGCATCGACACATAGTAGATGCCCAATAAATGCTGGTTTGGATCAGAGTGTGCTTTACTCATATGGCTTCTGTTGTGCCCGGCTTCTTACTCCCACCCATTTGGATTACAAGCATATTCTAGAAAGGTCGTGGGTGCCGGGATCCCTGAGGGCTGGAACTGTTGATCATCCCAAGCTCAAGGAGAGGGAATTAGTATGGACTAAGCACCTGTCTTGTTCCAGGCACTTGCAGACAAGATGACTCACTGGGTCGGCAGGTATTTGGGTGCCAGACTCTGTTCTGGGCTGTGGGGCTCCAGATGGGAACAGGACAGCCACAGAAGGTCTCTGCCCTCTTGGAGCTTCCAGACTTGCCAGCAAATCAGAGCAGATAACACGCGATGCACTTTATCCATTGGCTCCTTCCCTTAACACGTAGTTGCTGGGGAGGGGGCCCAGGTAGCCACCACTGCCTGTCACACTGGAAGAGAGACTGCTGGGGGAGCAGGGCCAGGAGCACTCAGCAGAGGCCTGGCTTTGGTGCCCCTGGGCTGATGCTGGACTTACACACAGACACCAAGTACTGCCGTGCTTCTCCCGTGCTAGGCCACAGAGGTGGTAATCAGGCCTTGGGCCTGGCGTGGGTGGGGTGGAGAAGGAAGGGCACTTTCTCTCAGGACACCAGGGTCTGCAACCCTGGAACTTCCCTAAAACGTTCAGCTGGTGACCCTCAGCCCCAGCCCAACTAGGAAAGCCCCACCTGCAGGTTGTCGGTTATGGCTGGCTCGGCACCTGGAGGTCTTGCCAGTCCACTGAGGCCTCACCCTGGCCCTCCAGCAGGATTCTTCTCTCCTGCCCCATGAGAGTAAGGAAATCACATTGTGCTTATAGAATGCTGGCCTCTGTCAGGCTGTCATTGTAGAAACTGTAGACTGAGGGGTCTTAGCCTGTGCACATTCATTTCTCACGGTTCTGGAGGCTGAGAGTCCCAGGCCAGAGTGCCATCATGGTCAGGTTCTGGTGAGGCCTCTCTTCCTGGTTTGCAGATGCTGCCTTCTTGCTGTTTGTTCACATGGCCTTTCCCTGGGCATGCACATGAACAGAGAGAGAGGGCTCGTCCTCTCTCCACCTCTTTGTATAAAAGCATTATTGGATTAGAGCTGTATTCTTATGACCTCATTTAACTAATTGCTTCCTAAAAGCTCTATGACTTCCTAACACAGTCATACTGGAGGTTAGATCCTCAGCATATAAACTGGAGGCTGGAGGTATGATTTAGTTTATAGCAGGATCTTACAGGGCTCTGAGTGCCCCGTCCTGTTCTAAGGGCATTATGTGTGTCCTCTCATTCACGCCTCGATGTGTGGTAGAGACAATGAGTATCACCATTTTGCAGAGAAGGAAAGGGAAGAACAGAGGGGTTAAGTGACTTGCCTCTGGTCCCCCAGCAAAGTGGAGAGCAGGGATTCGCTTTGAGCCATCCACGCTAACCACCGTCTCATCATACTGCACTCGTGCATTTCATCTCACAGCTGCCTCGTGAGGAGGTAAAACCATTATCCCCATTTTATATATAGAGAGAAACAGGCTTGGAGAAGCTGTGGGATTTCCCAAGGCACACAACCTTTACCTGGGAGGCCTCTCTTCCGCCCTGTGCTTCCCCAACTGTGAATATTGTCAAGACCTAGTCCCTGGGGACTAGTCCAGGTCATAAGCCCATGGCCTCAGATTTCAGCTCATTTCTATGAGAAACTGGGACAAACACGTCTTTCACCAAAGTCCAGGCCCTTGGAAGTTCTCACAACGGTAAAAGCCACAACTGACTGTTTCCTTTGGGCCAGGCAGGGTACTTTACACGTAGAAAGTCCCTTAACCCTCATGGCAACCCTTAAGCTTTTAAGGTTTTCCCCTGCCTATCCCCATCTTCCTCAGTTCTGGCTAGTTCTTGGGAAGAGGGTGCGGGTTCTAGAGAGAGCGGTCTTTCCAGCCCTTCTAAGCGCAGCCAGGTGGCGCTGCAGAGGCGGACTCTGTACAACCCCGTGGACCTGGCCTCTGCTCTTCTCTGTGGGAGCAGGGGAGAGACTGCCCTGGGCTCAAGTAGATGCCCAATTCCACGCACGATTCCTGTCTGTTCCAGCCTCCCCCCCACCCCAGCCCCCAAGAACAAGGCCCTTTATGGTGGAAATTATCTTGTTCTTGCCTCAGTTAGGAGAGCCACCAAAGACATTGCACATTCAGCAGATTGTCTCAGAAATCAAGGTCAGGATTTCAAAGAAGCATCCTTGTCAGTCATTGCGTGTACCCTGAGGGGGCTGGGTATGTTTGTTTTATAATTTATCACTTCCCATAAGATGCACATCTTCACAAGCTGAGCGGTGGCCCTGCGGTCGTGTCTGCAAACGTTTAAGCCGAGGAGGGGTGCAGTCGGGAATGAGGCCAGCAGGTGTTCCTGAGGGTTGATGCCTCTGGGACTTGTGCTCCCTGACACTCAGTACCTCTCCATTCAAGGCAAGGCCTCCAGAGGCAGGACAGTGTGCTCTGTACTGTTTGCTGTTCTTTGGGCACAGAGAGGTAACAGTCCACCAAGTGCCACACAGTGATGGGACAGGACAGCTCTCTTTGGCTGGACCCTGGAGTCCCTGTGGTGAAGTGCAAAGCTGACCATGACTCGAGCTCATGTTTCCCGCAGTCCCAAGTCAGGTGTGAGTGTCGGGGTGGGGACTGTGGGAATGTCTGCAGGGCTGGGTGTGACTCCATGGGATAGGTGCCAGCTTGGGAGCTCTGGGACCAAGATCCCTCTTGGCTGGGTGGTCCTGGGCTGAGGTCTGATCAGTTCTCCCCTCTGAGGGAGGGCCATCGCTGCTGAGAAGAGGCAGGAACAGGCTCCTGGAGCCAGACAGTATCGCCGGACTGTGCCAGTGTGAGGCGGCTACCAGACCAAGGCCATCTCCCTTGGGAAGGCCTCCACTTGGGGCAGCCAGGGCAGTGGGTCTTCCTGGGCCTTTGGTGACCCCGTCTACCCAGTGCCAGTAGCCCACCTCTGTGTGCCAGCCCTCAGCAGGGCCCCTGCCCTCACCAATACCTCATGCTCTCTCTCACACATACCCCTCTCACTCCAAATACTCCTCAAATCATGGGCAGATAAGCAAAATATAGCATATGCATAAAATGGAATATTATTTGGCCCTGAAAAGGAATGTCCTGCTGCTGCTCGCAGCAACATGGTTGGACTTTGGAAATGCCTGCTAAGTGGCATTGATATGGAATGCCCAGACTAGTCCAATCCTAGAGACAGAGAATAGCTCTATGGTTGCCAGCAGCAGGAAGGGATGGGGAATGAGGCGGGAATGCTAATGGACAGAGGGCTTCCATTGGGGGTGGTGGAGACCTTCTGTAATGTGAGGGCTACACACTTTGGAATATGCTGCAAAACTACCTGATTGCCCACGCTGATGTTATGATAGATTAGTTAGATCTCAGTGAGTCTGAAATGGAGTTCCTCTCTGTGGTGGGTCTCCAAGTGTGGGCTGGGACTAGTAGGATCCACACTTGGGAGTTTGCTAGAAATACAAGTTCGCAGACCCCCACTCAGCTGGCAACCCATTCGCTCTGGAGGGCTCGGCAAGCTCTTCAGAGGAGTCAGACTTACATTCAGTCAAAAACTACTGGGCTGCACCTACACTCTGGTTGCATAAACCCTTCTAGCACCAGCGTCCGCGAGAATCTACTCTGCGTCTTCCAGGGACACAAACGTCGCCATATACCAGTGAATCACTCCCTTAACTGGAGCATCTAATTAGTTCACTGTCCAGATTAATTTGTTTGAGGTTTCTCATCAGCAGCTGCATCTGTTCTCGATGCTCTCCTCCAGTAAGAGTAGCCATCTGCTTTGTTACAGTTTGATTTAAAGACTGCTTTTCACATAATTAAATTGTAATCTTCCACTTCAAAAGAGAAAGCTGAGCCATAGCAGGAGAGGCAACGGCCCCCTCTCATGTTGACGTTTGCTTGTCAGTCGGAGCCCGCGACACGCGTTCATCCCCAACGTTGTATGTAGAGGGGTGGAGAGGGAACCGTGAGAGACCGTCTTCCTGTTCTGGGGTGGTTATGGGCCCATCACCCCGATGACCTCCAAAACCTATTTTTATCAGTTCATGCATGGATCATTCTAGACTTTTCTCTTTTAGAAAAACCCAATTCAGGCTGATCTTTAAACAAAATGGTAGCAGCTTTGCTGGGAGTATCTACTTCAGGCCAGGCTGGATCCAGGGCACAGGGAGGTTACAAGAGGCTCCCGGCGTTGCGTCTGCCTGGGCCGTCTTCAGTCCCTGGATGGGCTTGACCCTGGGCGTGCTTCTCCCGCCTAAGCTCGCAGCCCGCTGAGCCATCCCGGTGCACTGATGCTGTCTCTCTCAGAGTTGACATTCAGATGCATGTCACGGAAAACTCAGGCAACAGAGCCTTAAACTCAAGGGATTCATTTCTCCCATGGGATAAGAACTCCTGTGATTAAAGAAATGTCAAGGCTCTGTCATCAGTATCCCATTTTTGCTGTCCATCCAGAGCAGGTGACTTTTGTCATCAAGGTTTCCATGTGGCTCCTGCAGCTTGAGTTTTTCCCTGTTTCAGGCAGGGACGTGGAGGAAGGGCCAGGGCAGAAGGTATACGCCACTGACTCCATCTCTCAGTAGCAAGAAGGGACTTACCCTTCCTGGAAGCCGGGCTGCGTAGACATCTACCTACATATCCTTGTCCAGAGGGGACTATGTCCACCCCTCACTGCACAGCAGCCTAGGAAATAAGATTTGTAGTTGAGAACCTACTGTCCCAAGCCAGGTAGGGTCTGCGAGTGAGGAGGAAGGGGCCGGATGAGTGATTCCCAGCAAAGCCCCAGGGCCACTCTTCCCGACACTGCAGCGGCCCTAACCTTTCATTTTTATTTAATTCCATTTTCTCATAAATTTTGTTAAGTCCCCTTGCAAGAAAGATCTAAGAAAACAGCTGTTTTCCTACACTTGGCATTCCGGTGGGTGAATGTGTGGCTGGATCTGCTGGTTTCAAGCTAACCATTTTCTCTCGACTCATTTTTATAAGAAGTCTGGATTTCCTTCTTAACAAATGTACTTTTAATGATGAAGGAGGATCCAAGCACAGGTGTATAGAACCGAAGCAGCTAGAGCTAGCCCCTTTAGCCATTTTTGAAATTGAAATATAATTTATATACCATAAAACTCACCTTTGAAAATTATAATTCAGTACTTCATTCCCTTTTATGGACAATTAATATCCCATTATATTTACACACCGCATTTTGTTTATCCTATTCAGGATTTTATTTTCCTTTTTTTGACTGTTACGAATAGTGCTGCTTTGAACATTTGAACTTCTATAGGGATGTATATTTTCATTTCTCTTGAGTAGATAACTAGGAGTAGAACTTCTGGGTCATGTGGTAACTCCCTGTTTGCTACTGGAGGGACTGTCAAACTTTTCCAAAGCAGTCAGGCCATTTTATATTCCCATCAGCGATGTACGAAAGTCCCTATTTTCCCACATCCTTGGTAACACTTATTTAATCTTGTTATATTGTCAGTATGAAATCATTTTGAATTTTCTTTTCTTTTTTTTGGAGAGGTTTTTGCTATATGGTGCGTGTGCTTGCCAGACAGACAGAGAGAGACAGAGAGACAGAAAGCGAGAAATCACCCCCCAGGGTGTACAGCCACACCACAATTCCATCTCCTCCATTTTCTTCTTGGGACCTTGGGCACGCACGCATACGCGCCCGGCGTGAGTTTAAGCCACTGGGTCCAGGACTCGAACTGCGGTCGACTAAATGGGAGTCCACCAACATAGCCATTACGTTAACTGCTGTTCCCTTGAATTTTATTTTCATAATGATTAAAGAAATATAGCATGTTCTTACAGGCTTATTGGCCATTGGTATACCATTTTTGAAGAAATGCCTGTTCAAATCTTTTGTTTTTTTAAGTTTTCCTATAGAGCATGTGCGCTCACTAGAGAGAGAGAGAGAGAGAGAGAGAGAGAGAGAGAGAGAGAAGGAAAGTGAAAAATCTTCCCCAGAAGGATGGCTGTGCTGCAGTCCCTTCTCCTCCAGTCTCCTCTCAGGCTTTAGGGCACACATACATGCATTCACATACAGCATAATTCTCAAGCCAGTGAATCAGGGACTCAAACCACAGAGTCAACCATGTGGGATCTAGTGCCTTAACCTCCATGCCACCAACTGGCCCCTCCTTTGCCAGTTTTTTTTTTTTTTTTTTTTTTTTTTTTTTTTGAGAAGTTTTTGCCTTAGGGCACATGCACTTGCTAGAGAGAGACAGAGACAGTGAGAGGGAAAGTGAGAAATCACCCTCCCTGGGGGGAGATGGCCATGCCACAGTTCCCTCTACTCCACTCTCCTCAGGGGATCCTGGGCACACATACACACATGCCCGGCGTGACCTTGAAGTCACCACGTCCAGGACTGAAATCACGGTCGGACATGTGGGAGTCCAGCTACGGAACTGCTACTCCATCTGCTGATCCCTCCATCGCCTATTTTTTAAAATTTTTATTTCTTTTCATTGCTGTTTTTTAAAATGAGGTTTCTTTTCATTGTTGAGTAGTAAGAATTTTTTAATATGTTTTGGACACTATCATATAAATCATTTACAGCGTTTTATCCTGTTGGGTTGTTTCTGTACTTACAGTGTCCTATGAATCAAAAAAGTTCATTTTGATAAAGTCCAATTTATTGTTTTCTTTTGTTGTTTGTGTTTTCAATGCTATTTAAGAAACCATTGCCTAACCCAAGGTCATAAAGAGTTGTGTCTGTTTTCTTCTAGAAGTTTTGCAATTGTAGCTCTTATATTTAGGTCCTCAATCATTTTTTACTTAAATTTTATATATGCTATGAGGTCGATGACTCATTTTACTCTTTTGCATATGGATATCTAGCTGTCTCTGCACCATTTTTTGAAAGGAGTATTGTTTCCTGGGACCAGTAGTTAGCATAATGGCTATGTTGCTGGACTCCCATGTAGTCAACCGCGGTTCAAGTCCCAGACCTGGTGGCTTAAACTCATGCCGGGCATATGTGTGTGCATGCCCAAGATCCCAAGAGGAGAATGGAGGAGAAGGGATTACGGAATGGCCATCCCCCCTGGGGGGTGATTTCTCGCTTTCTGTATTTCTGTCTCTTCTCTTTCTGGGGAGCGTACACACTCTACAGCAAAAACCTCTCAAAAAAAAAGGACTATTGTTTCCCTACTGAATTGTCTTGACACCTTAGTCAAAAAACAATTGATTGAGGACCAGCAGATGCCATAATGGTTATGTCACTGGACTCCCAGTCATCTGTGGTTCAAGTCCTGGACCAGGCAGTTTAAAACTCATGCTGGAAGCATACACATGCATGCCCAAAATCCTGAGAGGAGGCTGGAGGAGAGAAGATTGCAGCATGGCCAGCCTCTCTTGGGGGTGATTTCTCTCTTTCAGTCTCTCTGTCTCTCTCTGTCTCTCTGGCAAGTGCATGTAGCCTATAGCCTCAAAAAAAAAAAAAAAAAAAAAAAGAAATACAGTTGGTCTCGGGCAGGTGATGTCGTGGTTAGGGCGCTGGGTCCCACATGGCTGACTTTGCGATTTAAGTTCTGGACCTGTGGTTTGAAAAACACTCTGGGTATGAGCCCAAAATCCTGAGAGGAGAATGGAGAAGAAAATGCCGGTGTGGCTGTCCCCCTGGGGGTGATTTCTCACCTGCCCTCTTTCTGTATCTCTGCTTTCAGGTGGGTGTACATGCCCTATGACTAAAACAAAACAAAACACTAAAACAAACTTATTTCTGAGCTCTAAATTCTATTCCATTGATCTGTATATTTTTATGCTAGTAACATACTCTCTTGATTGATGTATCTTTGTAGCAATTTTTTTAAATCAGAGTGTATAAATTTTATTTTTTTAAGATTGTTTTGAGTGTTCTGAGTTCCTTGCATTTCCATAGGAACTTTGGGATTAATTATCAGTTTCTGTAGAAAAAACAACTAGAGGGGACCAGCGGATGACATGTTGGTTACGTCACTGGCCTCCCACATAGTCAACCTCCATTTGGGTCCTGGACCTGGCAACTTAAAACTCACGCTGAACACATGTGCGTGTGTGCCCAAAATCCCAAGAGGAGAATCGAGAAGGGATTGTGGCATGGCCATCCCCCTTAGAGGCTTTCTGTCTCTCCAATGTGCACACATGCCCAATAGCAAAAATCTCTCTCTCTAAAAAAAAAAAGAGGGACCAGCAGTTGGCATAATGGCTATGTTGCTGGACTCCCATGTAGTCGACCACTGTTTGAGTCCCAGACCCCGTGGCATAAACTCACACCGGGCGCATAGTGCATGCGTGCCCAAGATCCTGAGAGGAGAATGGAGGAGAAGGGATTGTGGCATGGCCATTTCCCCCTGGGGGGTGATTTCTCGCTTTCTGTCTCTCTGTCTCTCTCTGTCTTTTTGGCAATTGCACGTGCCCTGTAGCAAAAACTGCTGCAGAAAAAAAAAAAAAAAAAGAAGAAAGAAAGAAAGAAAGAAAAGGAAAAAAACTAGATTTTGATAGGCCTTGCTTCCAATCTATAAATCAATTTGTGAATATTGTCATCTTAACAATATTGATTCTTTTAATCCATAAATAGAATGCCTTCCCTTTTATTTAGGTCTTTAACTTCTTTTACCAGTGTTTGATAGTTTTCAGCATATAAATCTTGAACTTCTTTGTTACATAAGGACAAATGTTTTTTTTCTTTTTCATGGTATTATATATGGAATTTTTTAAGTTTCACTTTTGTATTGCTGTTAGTGTATCAATACAGCGGCATGTTATCTATTAACCTCATATTAATACAATGTGACTCACTTGTCTATTAGTTCTAATAGTTTTTGGTGGATTTCTTAGCATTTTCTGTGTACAAGATCATGTAATCTACAAATAGGGATAGTTTACGTCTTCCTTTCTGATCTGAATGACTTCTCCTTCTTTTTCTTACCTAATATTCTTATTTATTTATTTGTTTTTGGAGAAGTTTTTGCCATACAACACATGCACTCGCCAGAAAGACAGAGAGAGACAGAGAGACAGAAAGCAAGAAATCACCCCCTCCCCCCCGGGGGATGGCCATGCCACAATCTCTTCTCCTTCACTCTCCTCCCGGAGTCTTGGGCATGCACTCACACACACCCAGTGCGAGCTTAAGCTGCCGGGTCGGGGACTCAAACCGTAGTTGACTGCATTGGAGTTCAGCGACATAGCCACCATGCTAACTGCTGGTCCCACCTAATATTCTTGGTTAAAATCTCTAGCGTAATGTTGAATAGAAGTGGTAAGAACAGAAGTCCTTGTCTTGTTCCTGATCTTGGGGAAAGACATGGCCAACTCCAAGGTTTAAATCCTTGACCCAGAGGTCTGAAAAACATTCTGGGTGGGTGGGTGTGTGCACCAAGATCCTGAGAGAATAGAGGAGAAACTGAGGCATGATCATCAGTAAGTATAAGCATTAGCAGTAGGTTTTTCGCAGATACCCTGGATCAGGCTGAAGAATTCCCTCCTGCTCTTCATTTATTGAGTATTTTTATCATAAACAGGTGTTAGATTTTGTCAAATGTCTTCTCTGCCTCAATTGAGATGGTGTGTAGTTTTGTTTGTTTTTCAGATTTTTGCCATAGGGCACATGCACTTGCTGAAGAGAGAGAGAGAGAGAAAGGGAAGTAAGAAATCCTCACCCAGGGGTGATGGTCATGCCTCAGTTTCTCCTCTATTCTCTCAGGATCTTGGTGCACACAGACACGCACCCAGCGTGTTTTTCAGGCCTCTGGGTCCACGATTTAAACCTTGGAGTTGGCCCTGTAGGATCCAGTGCCTTAACCACCATGCCACCTGCTGGGCCTGAGGGTGCTTTTCTTCCTACTAATGGCATGTTACATTCATTGCATTTCATATTTTGAACCACACTTCTTCTATTCCTGGGACAAGTCCCACTTGGTCTTGGTGTCTAATCCTTTTTACATGTTGCTGGATTTAGTTTGCTAGAATTTTGTTAAGGATTTTTGCTTTTATTGGGTCGTCCGAAAAGTCATGACCTATTTTTGTTTTTCTATGCAAAAATGCATCCTGACTTTTCTGACAACCCAATACATTGGTAAGGGATATTGGTATACAGTTCTGTTTTCTCTTAATATCTTCACTGGGCTTTGGTGTCCGCTTAATGCTGGCTTCGTAGAATGCATTGGGAAGTGTTCCCTACTCTTCTATTTATTTTTTAGAAGAGTTTGCAAAGGATTTATGTTAATTCTTCTTTAAACATTTAGTAGAAATTACCATGCAGCCATCTGATCCTGTTTTCACTTTAAGGGAAATTATTTGATTACTATTTCAATCTCTTAATTCTAGGTCTGTTCAGCTCATCTATTCTTTTTGAGCCAGGCTTGGTATTTTGTGTCTTTGTAGGATTTTGCCTGTTTCACCTACATTGTCTAGTTTATTGGTACATAGCTGCTCCCAGTGCCCCTAGTGATTTTTTTTATTTCTGTAGTGCTCTTGGTGAGACTTTTTACATTTAATTCGGGGCTCATTTTCTCTTTGTCAGTCTAGCTGAAGGTTTGATCATTTTGTTATTCTTTTCTAAGAACCAGTTTTTAGTTTCATTGTTTCTCCATTTATTTATTTATAGTTTTGCTATAGGGCGTGTGACCTCACCTGAGAGAGAAAGAGAGAAAGTGAGAAGTCAACCTCCAGAGGGAATGACCATACCATAATCTCTTCTCCTCTCAGAATTTTGGGCACACATGCATCCATGCCTGGTATATATATATATATTTTTTTTTTTTGAGAGGTTTTTGCTATAGAGCATGTGCACTTGCCAGACAGAGAGAGACAGAGAGACAGAAAGCGAGAAATCACCCCCCAGGGGGGATGGCCATGCCACAATCCCTTCTCCTCCATTCTCCTCTCGGGATCTTGGGCACACATGCACATGCGCCCGGCATGAATTTAAGCCACCGGGTCCAGGACTCGAACCGCGGTCGACTACATGGGAGTCCAGCGACATAGCCATTATGCTAACTGCTGGTCCCTGCCTGGTGTATTTTTCAAGCCTCCAGGTCCAGGACTCAAACCACATAGTTGGCCATGTGGGATCCAGCACCTTAACCTCCATGCAATCTGCTGGCTCCTTTTTAAATTTCTTTCTTTTACTGGAGAGAGAGAGAGAGAGAGAGAGAGAGAGGGAAAGTGAGAAATCACTCTCCAGGAGGTATAGCCACACCACAATTCCTTCTCCTCCATTCTCCTCTTGGGATTTTGGACATGCATGCACACATGTCTGGTGTGATTTTCAACGTGCCAGGCCTAGGACTGAAATCATGGTCAGCCATGTGGGAATCCAGTTCCTTAACCTTCATGTTACCTGCTGGTCCGACTCTTGTTTTATTTCTGAAAGAGGACATTTAGATCATCAATTTCAGATCTTTCTTTCTTTGTTCTTCTTTTTTTTTTTTTAAGAATTATTTTATTTAACTTTATTTATTTATTTATTTCTATTTGACCAGAGAGGGACAGAGAGAGAGAAAAATAGTGAGAAAGCAAGCCACCAGGTCCGGGACTCGAACCGCAGTCAGCCATGTAGGAGTCCAGTGCCCTTAACCACCATGCCACTTGCTGGCTCCTTGTTTTCATTTTAATCTGCTAGGGTTACATGTGCTGGCCAGAGAGAGAGTAAAAGCAAGAAATCACCCCATACCCATTGAGGATGGCCGTACTGTAATCCCTTCTTCACTGTTTCTCTCTCTTAGGGATTTTTGGGCACATGCACACATGCCTGATGTGTTTCTCAAGCCACTAGGTCTAGGACATGGACTCCATGGTTGGCCATGTAGGCTCCGGCCACCATCATGCCACCCGCTGGCCCATGATCATTTTCAAATATAGGCATTTATAGCTATCAGTTCCTCTCTAAGCAGTTTTCACTATATCCCATAAGTTGTGGTATGTTACATTTTTGTTTTTGTTCATCTCAAAGTATTTTCTGATTTCCTTTGTCATTTCTTCTTTGACCCATTGATTATCAGGGAATGTGCTACTTAGTTTGCACGTATTTGTGAATTTTCCATTTTTCCTGCTGTTACTGATTTCTAATTCCATTCCTCTGTGGTTGGAGAACATACTTTGCATGATTTCAGTTCTTTTGAGAGTATTAAGTGCTGCTTTATAGGCTAGCATATGATCCGTCCTGGAATGCTTTCTGTGAAGAAAGCACTTGAGAAGAATGCGAACCCACCTCGAATGTCTATATTCATGTTTTCCTCAGATTTGAGGAGTTACTGAACCTGAGTTCTCAAATACTCTCCCTGCCTCTTTTCCTCCCTCTTTTCCTTACCATCCAATCATGCAGATGCTGGTCTGCAGGATAGGATTCCCAGGTCTTGGAGGCTCTGTTCATTTCTATTTATTTTTGTTTTCTTTCTGTTCCTCAAGCGAGATCATTTCAACGGACCTGTTGATTTTTTTTCTGCCTGCTCAAGTCACTGTTGGGCCTCTCTGCTGAATTTCTCGTATTGTTATTGTACATCTCAACTAGAAAATTTCTGTTTTTAAGCTTTTTATCTCTTGGTATTTTCTGGTGAGAAACCATTCTCATACTTTCTTTTAGGTTTCTTTTTTTAACATAGGGTGCATGTGTTTTCCAGAGAGAGGCAGAGATAGGGAAAGTGAGAAATCACCCGCCCCAGCGGGGGTGACCACAGCACAATCCCTTCTCCTCCATTCTCTTCTCAGGATTTTGGGCATGCACACACACATGCCTGGTATGATTTTCAAGCCTTCAGGTCCAGGATTAAAACCATGGTTGGCCATGGGGAAGTCCAGCACCTTAACTACCACACCACCTGCTGGTCCCACTTTCTTTTAGTTTTTAAAGACTTTTTTTTATTTTAAGAAAGAGTGTTGTTATAGGGCATGTGTGATTACCAGAGAGACAGAGAGACAGAAAGCAAGAAACCCCCCGGAGGGGGGGGTATGGCCACTCCACAGTCTCTTCTCCATTCCCTTATCAGGATGTTGGGCACACATGTACAAATACCCAGCGTGAATTTTAAGCCACCAGGTCTGAGACTCAAACTGTGGTTGACTACCTGGGAGTTCAGAGACATACTATTATTATGCCATCTGCTGGTCCCTAATGACATTTTAAAAAACTTCTTTGTATATAATTTAAAACAAAGGATTTAAAATCTTTCATAACTCTAGTGTATGGACTTCTTCAGGGAGTGTTTTCATTGATTGCTTTTTTCCTCTTTGTATATGGCTTAAACTTAGTTTTCTTTTGCAGGTCTCATTGAAAACTGGCCATTTTAAATGATGTAATATTACAACCCTGGAAATCAGATTCTCCCCACTTGCTGGGGTTCACTGTAGCTGCTGTTTATGAGTTAGGGTGTGCCTTGAACACTCACACCGACAGTTTACAGCTCCCGCATTCACCCTTATTTACTTTTCCCTTGTGGAGAGCCTCAGAGTCAGGCAGAGCAAAAGCGCAGGGTATTCGCATGTCTTCTGAGCACGAGCACAGCCCTGTACACAGCACTGGGCATGCGCCAGGTCTTTTAGATCCCAGGAAGTAGGAGGAGCTTTTCAAAGCTTGCTGTGGACATCTCATTGTCAAGCTTTCCAGCTGTTATCTGCCACCTAAGCAGCATGATTCAATAATTTGTCCAGGTCTAGGACTCGAACCATGCAGTAGGCCATATAGGATCCAGCCACTTTAACCACCATGCCACCTGGCTGGCCTGAGAAGAGAATTTTCAGAGGTCCTTCCTCCACCATTTTCTTGGCATCACTAGCTAGTTGGTTTAAGCCTGTATTGGCACGCCCATACATAGCATCTTAGGAAGGACATTATGTTTGCATTCGGTGGCTTATTAAGGCCACTTTTTAAAAGTTTATCTGTTCTGACATGAGTAAGAGGGAGAGAGCCAGCACTCCCAACAGAGCCTTGACGCCACAATCCACCCCCAGCATCATCCGGCCCCATTTCATGGCACCCACATGCCTCATGTGCTTAGGGACATCCTTGGACTTGAGTTGGGAACTTTCTCATGCAAGACTGCCTTGCAGAGCATTGAGTTTTACCATTAGTTGGCCGTCTGACCCTGAGGTGGAATTGTTTGTAGATTCCTTTGATAGAGATCTGTGAGGTCTGGACTGCCAGCCAGGACACTCGTATTTCAGTTTTGCACCTGCCCGGGGCTGACTGTATGACCCAGGGGAGAGGAGCTGAGCTGTCCAGAACATTTACTTTGTGCCAGGCTCTGTGCACTGGGTGTTTTCTACACTAGACACATCGTTCTTGCAACAGCCTAGAAAGAGATTGTTTTTCCATCTAACAGATGAAGAAACTACTAAGATGCAAAGCGCTTAGCACTGCACCGACTGTGCATAGCTAGTCCTGGAAATGCTAATGATTATTAGTGTCATTGTTACCCCTGCAGCTGCTGTTATCAGAGGAGGAGGTGGAGTTTAAGGAATTGCTCAAGGTCACTTGAATTCTAGCCCCAGTCTGTTTGACTCCAAAGCCCATCCGCTTTCTACATTCCCTGTTCCAACTCTGCTGGGTGAGGCCACTCTGGGTAGTGATTCCCACTCTAGATCTCACTTTCCCTATTTTATCAAATGAAAGACAGGATGACTGAAGCTGTTCAATCAACAAACACTTTCTGAATTGTCTTACTGCTTCCAGGGTGACCTTCTGGAGGTCTGTGATCCTGTGAGGTCAGTTGCTCAGAGTCAAGTTGGTGGCATTCTCTTATTTGGCTTGAAACAAACAAGAAAAGTAGACTGACAGGTGTGTAACCCTGTGTGTGTTTCTCTCCCCCATCTTTTCGTTCCACCCCATCCCCTGCAGCGACGAAAGGGGACAAAGCCAAGTGGGTGTTCACTTGGCCGCTCATCTTCCTCCTGTGCATCACCATCCCCAACTGCAGCAAGCCCCGCTGGGAGAAGTTCTTCATGGTCAGCTTCATCACGGCCACGCTGTGGATCGCCGTGTTCTCCTACATCATGGTGTGGCTGGTGAGTGGCGGGAGCCGGAGCAGGAGGTAGATGGCTAGCAGCCCCTGCCCAGCCTTCGTCAAGTGGAGAAGGGAGAACTGGGTCAGGGGCAACCCATTGACCTTCGTGACTGCAACTTATTTCTCAGTAGAAGGGTCTCAGTAGAACGGGGACCAGCAGATGTCGTAATGGTTACGTTGCTCCCATGGTTCAAGTCCCAGACCCGGCAGCTTGAAACTCATACCAGGCACATTTGTGTGCATGCCCAAGATCCCAAAGGAGAATGGAGGAGAAGGGATTGTGGTGTGGCCATCTTCCCTGGGGGCGGGGGGGGGGGGTGATTTTTTTGCTTTCTGTCTGTCTGTCACTCACTCTCTCTCTCTCTCTCTCTCTTTTTCTCTCCAGCAAGCACATGCATCCTGTAGCAAAAATCTCTCTTAAAAAAATAAAAATAAAAATAAAAAAGACGAAGAAGGGGTTTGACAAAGATGCTACCACCACACTACGTGCCAGGGATCTGAGATATGGCATAATTCTTGCCTGCCACATGAGGGAGGGAAGTGAGCCTTCACCCAGGGAGCCTGAGGCATGTTGGGATGGACAAGGCCAGTGACAGGGATGGCTTGTCCCAAGGCCCCCTTCACTTCTAGGCTCTCAGGAGAATGCAAAAGTAGAGACTGGAATCGGGAGATGAGGAGGAGGATAGGCGGCTCTTTCCACTCTCCCAAAGGGTGTACCTCCCTGCTTTCTGTGTGCCGGGCACTGACCTAAGCTCTCTGTGTAAACTCTTCTCCTCATGACAACCCCAGGGGATAGGTATTACCATCCCCCTTTTACAGCTAGAGAAACTGAGGCATGGAGTGAGCGAGTAATTTGCCCGTGGTTGCACAGTGAGTGAGTGCTGGAGTTAGGACTGGAACCCCAGGTATCTGTCTCTGAGTCCATGAGTGCAGCCGTCATCCTAAGGGTCCCTCAACCTCTCATCCTGTACTGGCTTTTTGTTCCTGTGGTGGAACCTTCCCAAGGCACCAGCTGGGACACTGCCCCAATCTGTTCCCACCCTTTCTCTTAGAACCCCCTTAGAACTCTGAATCCCAAAAGAATCTTAGGACTGATTCTGGTTATTTTTTAATAAGTGGAACAAGTCAGGACCAGCAGATGGTGTAATGGTTACGTCACTGGATTCCCACATAGTTGACTGTGGCTCGAGTCCCAGACCCAGTGGCTTGAAACTTACGCTAAGCCTATGTGCATGCCCAAAATCCCAAGAGGAAAATGGAGGAGAAGGAACTGTGGCGTGGTCATCCCCCCTGGTGGGTGATTTCTCACTTTCTATCTCTCTGGTGAGCGCAAGTGCCCTATAGTGAAAATCTCTCTCTCTCTAAAAAAAGAAAAAAAAAAGAAAATTAATAAAAAAATTAATGGGACAAGTTATATAACTCAGGAGGGGCAGAAGCTCTTTGAGGCACTGCGCCCCAGCCCCTGCTCCATTCCAGGCACATACACCTGGAACACCTGGTCTTGGTTTAGCTGATAGGATGCTCAAACATCTGAATCCCTTAGGGCCCTACTGACCCTCCTAATCCTCTCCTTTCTGTACCCAACCCTGTCCCAAGGCAGGTTTGGTTTGGCGTTGTCAAAACCAGCCAGGAGTTGTCGGCCCAGTCTTTACGCGATGCCTTGCTCAGGCGTCCTGACCTCAGCTTATGGCATGGCCGGTTACTCACGACTACAAACATTAACCATTTTCCCCCTGAGATGTAGTCAGGCTGCTTCTGTGCTTTGCTCCTGAGAGTTAAAATCCATATAGAAGCTTGTTGGGGGCAGGCCAGGAGTGGGGGGATGTATAGGGAATAGGGGAAGAACTGGAAATATATACTTATCCAAATTCTCCAGGAAAGGATAACAATCACAGATAATAAATGTGCCTTAAATGAACTGCATTTGCAAATATAAGTTTTTCTGAATAGAATTAAAAGCCATCCCCTGTTTACATTTTAAAGAAAAGGACACAATGATTTCTTTTACTAAGTTGCATTGTTAAAACATTACAGGTGGGGACCAGCAGATGGCGTAGTGGTTATGTCGCTGGACTTGCACATGGCCAACTGCCCTTTTTTTTTTTTTTCTTTTTTTGGAGAGGTTTTTTTTTTTTTCTTTTTCTTTTTATTGGGCGCCTGCGCTCGCCAGAAAGACAGAGAGACAGAAAGACAGAAAGTGAGAAATCACCCCCCAGAGGGGATGGCCATGCCACAATCCCTTCTCCTCTTGGGATCTTGGGCGCACACACACACATACGCCCGGTGTGAGTTTAAGCCACTGGGTCTGGGACTCGAACCGTGGTCGACTACATGGGAGTCCAGTGACATAGCCCTTACGCTAACTGCTGGTCCCCTGCCCTTTGAGTCCTGGACCTGGTAGCTTGAAGCTCACTCCAGGCGTGTGTGTGTGCACATGTGCATGCACACGCATCCAAGACCCCGGGAAGAGAATGGAGGAGAAGGGATTGTGGCGTGGCCATTCCCCCAGGGGATAATTTCTCACTTTCCCTCTCACTGTCTGTCTCTCTGTCTCCTGCAAGTGCATGTATCCTAAAGTAAAATCCTCTTTAAAAAAAATTACAAGTGAAAAAAAAAATTGATGACATCTGAGTGGGTTTGAGAATTAGGAAGATAAAATTCATGAATGTATGAAGTTTTTTTTTTCTCTCTACAGAAAATATGGTAGTGTTAAATCAGTTCTACTAATTAGCAATGAGGTAGGACATGTAGTAACACTGCATCCTCACCACTTTGACTTACCCCTCCCCTGCGCCATGGACCAGAGCTGCAGCAGATGGCCTGGCTTGAGTCACAGGAACCACATTACTGGACACTATTACCTGTGATTTTGAATGTCAGACGGCCTCAGTGTGGGGGTATAGACCAGCTTTAGAGTAGACATCCTTAAAGGAGACAGTGCCTGTATCAGCCTTGAATTCTACCTAAGAAAGGGGGGTGGAGGTCCCTGGTCCTGAACATCCTGGGTGGTGTGTGCATACACCCAAAACCATCCTTCCTTCCTTCCTTCTATCCTCTGACTTCTTGGCCATAGTTCAGTATTTAAAAGAATGGGAGTAGCCCAGTAATTCCTAGATAACCCGGCTTCCTGCAACTATTATGTCTGACATTGCTGTTAGAAGTGTATCAGCCAAGGGCCAGCAGTTGGCATAATGGCTATGTCACTGGACTCCCATGTATTCAACCGTGGTTGGAGTCCAAGACCCAGTGGATTGAACTCACGCTGGGCATGTGTGCCCAGGATCCCAAGAGGAGAATGGAGAAGAAGGGATTGCGGCGTGGCCATCCCCCTGGGGGGTGATTTCTCACTTTCTGTCTCTTTGTCTCTATCTGTCTTTCTGGCGAGCGCATGCACCCTATAGCAAAAACCTCTCCAAAAAAAAGAAAAAAAAGTATGTCAGCCAAGCCTGGTTTGCTCATGGAGACCCCTCTGCCTTTTGCAAGCAGTGTGTTTTAAGCATGGGTAGACCAGTTGTCCTTCTATGTCCTCCCATGGATTTCCCTCCCTGTATTACCCATGGGAGTCTCACCAGTGCATTGTGGTCTGAGAACACAGAGCTGCCTTCTCCATCCCAGAGCAGGAGAGATGAACCTGGAATGCTGGATTGAGCATTCTCTTGGGAGGGAAGATCTTCAAACTTCTTTGCAAAACTTCTTCCTAATAGGGAGATCGCTGTAGTCCACATGGCTATAGGCCAAGGCTGAGCTTTGCACTTTGAAAGCACATTTCATCCAGGGCTCCCTGAGCCCTGTGAATCTGATCACCCTCATTTTCTCTGCTCCTGCAGAGTACACTCAAGTGATGGGAAGAGGAGGGATAACTAAGGAGAAGCTAAGAACATCTGATGCAGGCCAGGCACTGTCACCTTACATTTTCTTGTTTAGTCCTTATTAGCAAGTCCATTGTACAGAGGGATCTGGGGCTCAGAGAGGCAGACCAGCTTATTCAAAGTCACACAGCCCTTTGCTAAGACTAAAACCACTAGCCAAGATGTGAATAACCCTAACGAGTACCCCATCCCTGTTTTCTAGATGGAGAGGTAAGCCAGAACAGAGGGCATTTTGAATAGATTGGTTCAAATGCTTCTAGAACTTTCCACCTGGCTGCTACTCTGGATGCCAACCATCTCTCAAGTGTCAGTCATTTATATGCAGAATATGTGAATGTGTGTCAGGATCCTTAAGAGCCTGCCTACCCGGACCAGCCTGTGGCCTAGAGGTTAAAAGTGCTGGATTCCACTTGAGCAACCACACACTTCAAATATTGGCCCCAGTGACTTGAAAAACACGCCAGACTCATTGCTTACATGCCCCTCCCAACAGGACGGAGAAATGCAAGAGAGGTTGCAATGTGGTTATGCCCTGTTGAGGGAGGGGTGATGCTTTCTCTCTATTGAGAGAGAGGGAGGGAGAGAGAGGGAGAGAGAGAAAGCACACGCATACATACCCTCTGGCAAAATAAAATAAAATCATGCGTATGCTCTGATCCAGCAGTTTTATATGTTGAAATTATTCCTTAGGAGGTAGTCAGACAAAAAGCCAAAGATAGACACACAGACAGCATGAGGGACTGGCTGGAGGGCAGGCTATGGAGTTGGAAACACTTGGCTTGGAGTCCCTGCTCTGTAGCTCACAAGCTGTGTGCCCGCTGGCTTTGTGACTTTGCCTCTCTGACCCTCAGAATGCATAACAGCAGCGCCTCCCTCTTCAGTGGGTGGCAAATAATAGAGTAGGTGAGATTATGAAAGTGAGATGCTGGGACCAGTAGTTAGCGTAATGGCTATGTCACTGAACTCCCATGTAGTCGACTACAGTTCGAATCCCGGACCCGGTGGCTTGAACTCGTGCTAGGCGCGAGTGCGTGCATGCCCAAGATCCCGAGAGGAGAATGGAGGAGAAGGGATTGCAGCGTGGTCATCCCCCCTAGAGGGTGATTTCTCACTTTCTGTCTCTCTGTCTCTCTCTGTCTTTCTGGCAAGCGCACGCGCCCTATAGCAAAAACCTCTCCAAAAAAAAAGTGAGATGCCACATAGAGTGCCTTGTAAACAGTGAGTGCTCAATAAATGCTCTTGTCATTTCAGTGATGTCATACACAAAAAAGACACTACCTGATTACCCGATAGTGCGGGCTTGGCTAAAACTTCATAGCCATGCAATGAAACCTAAGCATCACTCTAAAACGGGCTGTGGATGGGTAATTGAGATGGAAAGGTAGTCATACTGTATTATCTCAAGAAATAGTTACAAATAGATGTGGATAGTGTAATCTGATTTCATTTTTTCTTTTTTCAAAGAATTTTTTTATTGTTATTTTAAAATTTACTACAGGGCACACACACCCACCAGATAGAAACAGGCAGAGAGATAGAGGAAAAGTGAGAAAGTAAGTCACCACGTCCACCACGTGGGAATTCAGCACCTAAATCACCACGTCACCTGCCAGCCCCTGATTTCATTTTTTTCTAACATACCAGAAAGAAGGTCAAGGAGCTAGGTAAAGGTATAGATCTATAACTTGTTTTTAGTTTGGCCAGAGGGCACACATACTTACTGGAGAGAGACAGAAGGAGAAAGCATCTCCAACAGGGAAAGGTCACGTTGTAATCCCTTCTCCACGTCTCCATCCCGTCAGGACTTTTGGCACACACACACACGTGCTTAGTGTGTTTTTCAAGCTTCCAGGGCTGGGATTTGAACCGTGCCATTGACCATGTGGGATCTGGTTCCCTTAACCACTAGGCCATGGACCAGCCCAGTCAAGGGTATATTCTAAAGCAGTGGTCCTCAGATGTGGTGCCCAGCTGGCAGCCTCAGGACCCCATCCACCTGGGAGCTTTTTAAGGGTGCGAATTCTCCGGCCTCACTTCCAGAATCAGAAGCTCAGGACAGGCCTGGCAGGCTGCACTTTGACAAGCCCTGTGGCAGATTTCCGAAAAGTCCTTCGAGAATCCCTGGCCGATGTAACGTGTTAATAGTAGGTCATCTGTGGGGTCTTGAGAAATTAATAGGTCATTTTATTTTCTAAACTTTATTTTAAACAGTGGATATGTATTACTTATATAATTAAGGAAAAAGACTCAAAAGATGCTCTTAAAATAAAGCCATGTTCCAGATTTTTGTATGGTGTACAGCAACACCACATTCAAGCTAAGAATGTCTGAGACGGGGCTAGAAGGTGGTGTGGGGTACTGACTCCCACATGGCTGGCCATGTTTCAAGTCCTGGACCTAGCAGCTTAAAAATCATGCCAGGCACTGTGCATGTATGCCCAAGATTCCAGGAGGAGAATGGAGGGGAAGGGATTGTGGCATGGCTATCCCTCTGGGGCTGATTTCATACTTTGTCTGTCTGTCTGTCTGTCTGTCTGTCTGTCTCTCTCTCTCTCTCTCTCTGTCTCTGGCTAATATGTGTGCCCCGTGGCAAAATCTAAATAAAAAAGAAAATATTCAGGCTAAGCAGTTTCCAGGGACAAGGGTCGTTCCATGTGACTTCCTGTCCCCCGTCTGCAGGTGACTATCATCGGATACACATTCGGGATCCCCGATGTCATCATGGGCATTACTTTCCTGGCTGCGGGGACGAGCGTTCCAGACTGCATGGCCAGCTTAATTGTGGCGAGACAAGGTAGGGACCACGCCTTGGCCCCCACTGCTCTGGGTCTTAGGACTGGGAGTTGTCAACTCCTGCTGCAGAGAAAACCGTGGTCTCTAGATGGTGTCACGTGTTCTATCCCATCCATGGAGACCGTGCTACCAAGATGAGCTCCTTCAGGCCTCCCGCCGCCTCGCTGGAGCGGTCGTATCGAAACCTGCCTATTCTGAGATCACCGCTCACTGTGGCCCTGAACACAGTCCACGCTCGGACTTCACCTCGGAGCCGGCTGCGTGCTGGTGCCAGAAAGGCAGAGAGAGCGCCCCCTGTACACCCAGCCCTTCCCCACTCCTTTCCGACTTCTAGAACACGAATGAGGCTTTGATTTGGGGCTTTTCTCTGGGGCTTAGTAGCATGGGCTGGACGAGGTAAGGAGTGGCTTGGGCAGGATGAAAGAGCTCCGCAGAGTCTGGCCTGCTCAGCTGTTGCTCCTCTGCTGGGCAGAGCGTTGCAGCCTGGACTTCCACGGACCTTTCTCGCAGCTCAGAGCTTACAAGTTCAGGGGTGGGTGCGATGGGCGGAAGAGTAGTGAAATCTGGGAGAGAGAAGAGAGAAGAGTTCAGGGAGAAAGGTCAGCTTTGGTATGAGGCCTAGGACATCCTGTCTCTCCAGGGTAGGAGAAAGGGTTGATGGGCTGGCCAGGGGGTGCGAAAACAGAAGATGAGGACAAGGGAGTGCAGAGTATGTTTGGGGAGGCAGGGCCTTACAGAGAATGGGGACAGCAGCTGAGGGGATGGGACTGGATCGGGTGACCTTTGAAGTGAGTGTATTCATCTCCTTGGACGGTCATAACAAGGACTGCGACTCGGGGGTTTAAACAGCAGGAACCCCTCATCTCACAGCTCCGCAGGCTGGAAGTTGGAAATCAAGGTGTCTGCAGGGCCACGCTCCCTCTGAGGGCCTCAGGAGAGAACCCCTCTGGCCCCTCCCTAGCTCCTGGTGGTTGCTGGCATTCCTTGACCTGTAGCACGTCACTCCTGTCTCTGCCTCCATCGTCACGTGACATTCTCCTCCCTGCGTGTCTCTGTATCCAGGCTTCTGTCTTCTTCTAAGGACACTTCCAAGTCCCTGGGTCAGAACCGCCCTAATTCAGCATGACCTTACCTTCATTTGATTACATCCGTGAAGATTTTATTTCCACCTAAAATCACGGTTGCAGATTCCAGTCAGGGCCTGTCTCCTCCCAGGTGTAAGGTTTAAAGCAGATGCTGCGGAGACAGCGCTGAGAGCAGATGCCGCCCCAGCAGCACTCAGCTTCCAGGACTAAGCAGGGCCAGCAGGGAGGAGTGTGTATACCCCATGTGGGACCCTGTCCTCACGGGTGGTGGGCAGAGATGGGCCATGCCTCCCGACGCTGAAGCAAAATCACGTGTCCAGGTGATAGTGTTCACATTCATCCCACAAACATCTGTGCGTGTGCCAGGTGATGACCATCGTGTCAGACATGGCTGAGCAGCCAGGTTAGGACAGGTGGCAACCAGCCTGAGTTTCATTTATCAGAGTACTCTAATTTATAGTAACCCTCAGGCATTAAGAGCATGTGTTTAGCATGATATTGGACAGGGGAGTGGAGCAGGGAAGAACAATGACATCATGGCCACCAGCTCTGAAATGCTCCTAGTCTGGTTGGAGAGTTCACCTTTCAGAACGACCAGGACATACAGCCACTTCTCTATGGCCCTAGTCAGGGTGGTGGCTACCATGTCTGGGGGACAAGTGTGCACCATGGCGTGGCATAATGATGCTGGACCAGGCATCCTGAAATTTGGCCGCTCACAACTATGTGGCCTTGGGCATGTCCCAAGCCGCCATTTTATCGTCTGCCTCGTGAAGATGGTACCCCACACCCCGCCCCAGGTAATAGGATTAATGAGGCAAAGCTCACAGAACCCTTGGAGAACATCCACTGATGAACGTGGCAGAGCAATAATGAAGAGCCTGGTATTCATCTGCTGTGGCTGTTGTGACTACAGCCTGGGTGACGTAAAGAACAGGACCCTGGGCCCGCTGGTGGCATGGGGGTTAAGGTACTAGATCCCACAGGGCCAACTCTGTGGTTCGAGTTCTGGACCAGCAACGTGAAAAACATGATGGGCATGTTCGTGCCCAAAATCCTGAGAAGAGAATGGAGGAGAAGGATCGCAGCATGGCCATCCCCCAGGGGGTGATTTCTCGCTTCCCCTCTCTGTCTCTCTCTGTCCCTCTCCAACAAACACAAGCACCGAATGGCAAAAAATTAAACAAAAAAAAACCCAGAAACCCATTGTGTCATAGTTCTGGAGGCTAGAAGTCCACGGTCAAGGTATCAGCAAGGTTGGTTCGTTCTGTGAGCCGTGAGGGAGGGATCTGATCCAGGCCCCTCCTCAGCTCTCTCCTGGGCCCACTTCGCTTCCCCAGTGCTCTCCCTGTTTCCTGTGCTCAAATTCCTCCCTTTTTCTTTTTCTTTTTTTTTTTTTTTAAGTGATTTTTACTATAGGACATGTGTGCTTGCCAGAGACGAAGAGAGAGACAGAAAGTGAGAAATCACGCCCCCCCCCCCCGGGGAGATGGCCACGCCACAACTCCTTCTCCTCAGTCTCCTCTTGTGATTCTGGGCACTAACACGCATGTGCCTGGCATGAGTTTCAAGCTGCAGGGTCCAAGACTGGAACCACAGTCGACCATCTGGCAGTTCAGCACCTTAACCACTAAGCCACCTGCTGGTCCCCAAATTCCTCCTTTTTGTAAGGACACCAGTCCTACTGGATCATTGACCTCATCATAACCTGATACCCCTGAGAACACCCCGTTTCCAAATATTGTCACATTCTGAGGTACTGGGGGTCAGAACTCCAGCGCCTGGATTTCAGGGTTCACAGTTCAGCCCGTAACAGGCCCCTTTTGACTTCATGAAGGGAGTGGATCTTCAACCTCATGAGAAAGTTTTAGGGATGGGGGCCCGTGAAGAGGAATTCCCGTCTAAGGAACAGCACCGATCGGATAGTTATGAGAGCTCTTGGGTTTCTGGCTGCCTGCTCTTAATGAAGAAAATGTGTTGGTTGTCCCTGCAGGCCTGGGCGACATGGCGGTCTCTAATACCATAGGAAGCAACGTGTTTGACATTCTGGTTGGACTTGGCATCCCCTGGGGCCTGCAGACCATGGTTATTAACTACGGGTCCACGGTAGGCTTCTCTCCCCTCCTAGCTAGGCAAGACGGATGACCTGACAGGGAAGGGTAGTAGCATTGGCCCGGGTCAGCCCAGGGCTCTGGGAGGTCGCCACCTCTTCTCCCTGGCACCCAGTGTCCCTGAAGGGTGTTTGCAGAGGGAGCCCATGTCTGTAAGAGGTCCTCGAGCGTGCTTCACCCAGCCTGCCAGCGTGCCCATCCCTGATCTGGCCAGTCTCCCAGGGGAGTAGAGTCCAGGCTGGAATCCACACTTCCCGGCCCTCCATGCCCACGTACTCGCCTGCAAACACCTGTGTTTTCCTGATGAGGGAATGAGTAGCCTCAGGGTGGAGGCCCAAGAGCCCAGAGACTCAGCGTAGGTCTGTCTTGTTTCTCCAGGTGAAGATCAACAGCCGGGGTCTGGTGTATTCCGTGGTGCTGCTGCTGGGCTCCGTCGCGCTCACTGTGAGTTCTCACAGTCCCTGGCAGAAGCCCTGGGCATGCTGCTTTTCATCTGACCCTGCCCTGTCGCTCTCGGGACTCCCAACACCCCTCCCTGCAATGCCCCCAGAAGTGAAGGACAAAGCTGAGACTCCCAAACCCAGTTTCTAAAAAGGTTCTTTCTTTCTTCCATGAGAATGAGAGCAACAAAGAGAAAGCACCCCCCAGCAGGGTCTTCATGCCACGTCCCCCCCCCCCCCCAGCCCCCGCTGGCCCAAATCATAGGCACACACACTCCTGGAGTGCTCAGGGAGGTCCCAGGATGCGAACCCAGGGCCTTTCCCAGCCCAGCATTCCCACCGCAGCAGCACCCGGCCACTCCGCATGCCCAGCTTTTCCAGCAGTGCTGGCACCCATCAGTCCGAATGAGTAAGAAATTGCCAGAGACAGTGAATGACATTTCCTTCCATCCTGCTCCTCGTCTGGTCGCCTCTCAGTGCCAGTAGGAAGGCAGTCCTCCCCAGCCATCTGCGCTGGCAGACGGAGGCCCAACAGGCCTGAGCACAACACACGGCCGTTACTGAGGCTCCTTCCCCACCATGCCACGTGTCCAGGGCTGTGCGAGGCACCTCTCTTCTACGTGGCTTAACCTGAACCGTAAAACCACCTGACCAGCGAGGCGCTGTTATCATTCCATTTTCCAGAAGAAATCAAGGCCGGGAGCTTAAGTTACTCGCCCAAGGTCAGAGTTAGGAAATAGCAAAGCTAGGGTTTGAACCGGGGTTGGTCTGTCATTATGACATTTTGCCCCTGGGCTCTGGATTTAGCTCCCAGGAAGCCTAAGTCTTGGAGATAAGAAGGAAGAGAGCAGTGGAGGGAAGGGGGAAGGAGCGTCAGGGAAAATGTAGATCCGCTCCAGCTCCTCCCCCTAAACACACACCCACCAAGAGAAGAAGAGGGCCGGGCTGCAGCACGCCAGGTCATGGCCCATAGGAGCCTTGGGAAATGAGCTGAGCATTAAAGGCCACGATGCCAGGTTATGAGTGACAACAAAGGGACCATCCAGCAAAGGACTCTGTCCCTGGAGAAGGCCTGGGCTGGTGGGTGGGCCTGCCTGGGGAGGGCTGTCCTGAGTGTCCCTGAAGCCAGTGGGGCTGGACCAGAGACTCGGCCTTCCATGGACAAATCAAAAGCCTCCAGGGCACATTCTGGCCTCACCGAAGATAGACCTGTCAACACCCTCCGCTCTTGTCCACATTCTCGGAAAGTTGGAGGGTTTATAACTGCTGTGTCATTCCCACTAAAAGTGCCCTTTGCGCTTCTTGGTCCCCAAGTCCAGCTCTCGCCCTCTCTCTGGCAGGTCATCGGCATCCACCTGAACAAATGGCAGCTGGACCGGAAGCTGGGCATCTACGTGCTGGTTCTCTACGCCATCTTCCTGTGCTTCTCCATAATGATAGAGTTTAACGTCTTCACCTTCGTCAATTTGCCCATGTGCCGGGAAGACGATTAAAGCTGAACTGCTGCCCCCGGGAGCCGTCCTGGCACCCCAGGACGCTGGCGTCCTCCTCTCTCTCCTCCCCCACCACAGGTCTCTCCTGCATCGGCAGCCACCGTCTGCTCTTTCACACGCTGGACAGGAGAGCCGGCGTGGGCTCTGTCTGGTCTCAGGCCAGGCTGCGGGGCGTCCTTCTTGTCCTTGCAGCTCTACCCTTCAAGGCAGGATTCAGGGGCCCTTCTGTGAGCAGCGCCACAGCCCGCTGAACTGCCAGCCACAGGGATGTGTCGCGTGTCTCACCTCTCTCCTGCACACTTTAGTCTAAGGGACTTGCGTGTGCAATCTGTCTTTTGGTTACGCAGGCAGCCTCAGAAATGAGGCGGCTGGTGAGCCTGAGGTCTTCCAGGGCAAGTGCAAACTAGAGACGTGTTCTGCAGTGTCACCTCCAGGCCGGAGGAGTGGCTTCTTAGGCAGCACATGCTACCAAGAGCCTCGAGTTCTGGGGAAGTGCTCATAGTTCAGAGGGGACTGGGCCTCAACCTTATGAGGCTTGAGACCGTGATGGTAAACATTGCACCCCTCTTTCTGGAAAAATGGGAAGAATGGAAACATTTTCTCCCAGCAGGAGAGAGAAAATGAGCAAATATGCTTCTCACTTTTATTGATGCATTCAGAGAATGAGCAATGGAATATGAAAAATAAAACATCACATGGTCATCGTACTTGAAAATTTCATTCCACACAAAAGGATCGTAACAAGGACCACAAAGGTAATGCTTGTGAAAAACGGATCCGATGCGTATCGTGTTGTGTCGGCACTAAGATGTTTGGTTTGGAACCTAGAAAGAGGTGGGAGACTAACACCAAAACGGGTGCTAACTCAGAGACACAGTGGAGGTCATGGTTTACAGCAGAACATTCCAGACCTTCTCTGTGACCCCGTACCCTGTCCGTTTGGGTTTGTCATTTCTTCGTTGATGCTCTGGTTTCAAAACCATCCTGTTGAAAGACCTGATTGTTGATATGCCCACCAAATTTCATAACCTGCCGAGCCAGAACGAGCGTATGCCAGAAATAATGGTGAATGACACAAAGAGGTTCTGAAAAGCAGTGTACTGCTTTCTGGTCTCTGAAGACACGTATGAAAACCTTAACTTAGAATGTGTAGAGCTAAGTTTCTTGAACCCATATTTCTAGTTGACTACACATAAAAAGGCCAAGGATGGAAGGCGGATTTCAAAAGTAGGTAGGAAACTCTAAAATCATGTTCGACTGCTTCATAGCTCTAAAGTATGTACGAAAAAGATTTATGAACACAGAGCAGTCAAGGTTTCTAAAGAGAAAGCACAATTAATTTTATATAGAGGTGTTTTTATTTTTTTAATGTTTCTATTGCAAGAGTCTATCAGATGTGATGCACTTTCAATATCGGGATATTTTGCAAGGAAGAATGTAGGGAACGGTCCATGGCGACCTGAGAGGGAGGCTTTTAGCCATTCACCGGAAATCAATCGTTTGAAACTTGGTGTTGAGTTTAAGTCCAGTAGCTAATCTCCTCCTGATCGAGACCGTGACTCACGTTGGAATTTGTGACTGTGCTCTTTAAGGCCTCCTGAATTTCGAAAGGAGGAAGCGTTCAAGCTTGTGTCCCTTCCGTTCGCTTTAGCGTGGGCCTGCAGCCAGCCTCCCATGGCCAGGCTTCTGTTCTGGATTCACATCAGTATTAGCTACTCCGGTTACCGAGTTAAGGTTCTCCTTTTGCTTCTCTATTTAGAAATTGGTTCCTTGGGTTTCCAGCAGAGGAACAAGTGGGATTTTTCCTAATAAAGTTGCTCAGGGGGAGGCCGAGGACCCTGTAGGTCCGTTGGTATAAACTTCAGCTTCATGGGTGCCCTAATAGCTTCATTCACCTGGTCCGTCCTGTTTCGTAGACTCACCCAGGTCCTAAAGTGCTCTGTCTATTTTGAATCTCCAAACTGCCCTGTGATGTAAGTAGGAATTGTTCTTTCCATTGAACAGAAAATTTAGCCTTGGGGAGGCCAAGTGACAGTCCAGTGGCCAGTTAGAAGCCAAACTGGGGCTGAGGGCCAGCCCATCAGCCCTCGCCAGCTCAGCCTGCCGTGTGGGTCGGCCCTCCTGGGGGAAGGGGTGCTGGTGTGACTTTGCCCTAGTGATTGGTTCTTATTAAGTCAAACCTCATCAATATTCGATTGACGCCAGGTTCCCCAGATATCCTCATCTCTGTCCCTAGCCAATGTCCCTATTTTGTCCAGGAAAAGACCAAAAGCTACCTTTGGCTATGGCAAGGCTCAGATCACATGGCCCCTGTTGGTTTTTAATTTTCCAAATCCTTATGTAGCTTTAAGAGAACATATCTTAATTACCCTCCTCTCCCTCAGAAGAATCCATTTGAGATGATCAAGTACTGCAGTTGCAGCCAAAGACTAAACAATCATGTTTTTTATATGTAGTGCAATCCTCTGGATTGAGTTTTTCTTTTGACTTTAATGTGCCAATGTAACTTCTGTAAAGGATCTATGCATTTATTATATCTAGGAAACTACATGTATACCGTAGGTGAAAAATGCTCTTTTCTAGCTAACTATTCTTCCATCCCAAGTCTAAAGAATAGTTTGATTGATTGGGCCTTCATTTTAAAATTATGCCTCCATCCCTACACAGGATTACTTTCTATATTTTATTCCCACAGCTAATTAACATGGGGTAATTACTCTGCTACAAACATAGGCGATTACAAAAATTAATTTAGCTTTTCTCACTGGGGGCAGGAAGTGAAGAGTATTGTTGCACTCAGATGGAAAAACGTCTGTGGGAGCGGGAGCAGGTGGTTCCTGTCAAGGTGGTTCGAAATTTGCTCTGACCAGCTCAAGCCTGGTTAGGGTCAGACCTGGTTAGGGTCTGGTTAGGGTCAGGCCTGGTTAGGGTCACACCTGGTTAGGGTCAGGCCTGGTTAGGGTCAGGCCTGGTTAGGGTCTGGTTAGGGACTGGTTAGGGTCAGCCTGGTTAGGGTCACGCCTGGTTAGGGCCTGGTTAGGGTCTGGTTAGGGTCAGACCTGGTTAGGGTCAGGGTCACCTGGTTAGGGTCAGACCAGTCAGACCTGGTTAGGGTCTGGTTAGGTCACACCTGGTTAGGGTCAGGCCTGGTTAGGGTCAGGCCTGGTTAGGGTCACTGGTTAGGGTCACACCTGGTTAGGGTCAGACCTGGTTAGGGTCAGGCCTGGTTAGGGTCACACCTGGTTAGGGTCACACCTGGTTAGGGCAATATCTGGAGAACCTGGCCGTGGAGGAAGGTTCCAGGCAGCTGCAAGGAGGGACTGATGATTGAAGACAGCACAGTCCCCTCCCCTCACCCCTTCCTTCCTATAACCACGGTCTACCTGTCCCCATGCTTCTCTTGTCACCTGTGTCTCCAGACCTGAATGCCTTTGTGGCTTTTTATCTGTTTGTTACCCCACAAGCTACTGCTTGCTTTGGCCCTGTCAACCCCCCACCTTTCCAGGCCCAAGCAACTGATAAGGCCCTAGCCTTCCCTGAGCTGGATTAACCAGTTGGGGTGTGCACTGTCACCTAAGGGAGGCCCTGCAGACCCCAACCTAAGACCCCTCCTGGGTTACCCAGGGTCTAGGTTTCTTCCATCACTCATGAGTGCTTGCAGGCCAGGCAGCATCGGCAGGAGGCCGCTGGGTGGGGAACACTGGGCTCCCCAGACAGAATCCAGAAAGGGTGCGGGGGCATCCTTGCCTGACACTCTTTCCCCCTGGCTCTTCTCCTCCCTGCACCCTGGAGCCACTTCCTCTCCTTTGGGTGGGGGGTGGACAGAGGCAGGAGGGACCTGGAGAGGGTCAGCTCATTCCCCTGGGAAAAGTAGTGCATCCCTGTGGCCTGAGGCCACGCCCCCCCATTCCTTTTCAGTGTATATTTCTTATTTAAATCTGTTAGTGGGGCTTGGGTTCCAGGACAATGGGGGCTCTGTTAGCTTTTCCTCCTGGTCAGCAGGAAAGGAGCTGAGACCTTTCCAACCTGGGAAGCTGGCGTTCCTCAGGGGACTGTGTGTCCTGGCCCTGACCGGCCACCCCCCCTTCCCTGCCCTTGTTGGCTGTGCTACGTGTGTGAGTGTGTGACAGACCCTCCCTCAGCAGTGCTCTGGATGAACAAACGCTTGCCCGTGAGGGTCGAGAACGTCAGGACTGGAATCCACATGCCTTTGCCCTAAATATGTGTGGGGTCCCCTGACACCCTGCGAGCTCGATTTCTGTGGGCATCATCCTCCCTGGGGCAGTGGCAGCTGCAGCCACGGCACCTGGATGGGCCACATTTTGGCAGCTTTGTCACCACTCTCTGCCCATTGACACTTCTAGAAATTTCTGAAAATGCTCTCTGGGCAGCTCTTGGATAGCACGAAGCCCACCCTCCCCACCTACCCTGGGCCCAAAGCATTGTGTCATGGGCCCCTCCCTCTCTTTGAGGATTTACCCAGAGAGTGTCTGGTGCTCCCACCAGGTTGAGCACTTTCTGATCTCTGCCCCCCTCGAGGGTGACGTCTCTCTCTGGGTCTTCTCAAAGCCCGCAGAAAGCACTCACCTGTTCTTTGGGTACACCGTCCTCTGTGTCAGGAAGAGACCCTTTCCATGGACCCATCCCATGAGGCAAAGAACATGGGGTTCCGTTCTCACTGTGGGCCACAGTCTTTGGCCAGCCTGGCTTGGGTGGGTCCCTTTGCCTTGCTGCAGAGAACTGTTCCCCGAAGGACACACTCCATTGGGCATCCTTTTTAAAAAGGCATTGGGATGTAGGTGTAGGTGGCTGTGTTTGCTTGTTAATAAAGGCAGCTGAATGGGGACACTAGTTTTGTGTTGACCTCCAGGCCTGGTGACTGAAGGGAGACTCCAGCCTGTTACTGTGCTCCCCACTCGAAGTGAGGCCTGCACGGAATGCGGGGAGAGGGACTTTTCCTCCTCCTCCCACCACTCTGTCTCTTCCAGCACGGAAGCCCGCAGACTGGCATTACAGCTTTGGTTGGTCTATGAGGGTTTAAAAAATTCTAACTTTCCGAAGCAAGTGGCTCCCAGGTTCTGTTCTCTGCCGAGTCCTTGAACACACGCCGCCCGGGGCTCCTTCCTTACATTGTGTCATCTTTTATCTGCGTGTTTCTAAGGCGCTTCATCCACTCTTTTGGGGGGGGGGGGCGAGGGGGCTCAGTGTCCAGTTGTTAAGGTTGTGTACCTTCTCCCTAGACTATCTGCTAGTCTGGGGAAATGTCTGACCACACTGGCTTCCTCCCAGGGCCGTGGGAGGGGGCTCGGGGAGCTAGAAGCACACCCTGTGCCTGCCAGAAATCGAGCCCTTGGCGACGGCCTCTCACAGGTTAGATTGTGGGTCTGGGGCCTAGCTGCTCCACAGTGAAAAGCCAGGGACAGATGCCGGCACAGGGCACGCCCGTTCCCACACTGCTGCCGGAATCCACGCAGTAGCTTCTTATGCACCTCGTTGGTCTGGACTTTTCCACAGACCCGGCCAGTAGCACTCTTCGCCCTGGAGAGGTGTGCCTGCCGCACCCACCACTGGAAAGCACGCCTGGGAAGCTTCAAGAGAAGGGATGTGCAGCACTTTCTAGGTGCCCGGTTTGTCATAATCAGCCTTGTGCATGATTAGGAGAGCTCCCCTCACTGCCACTCAGGATTCCCAAGTCCCTCGTGGGCAGAAAAGCTATCCCCTTTCAATCGAGGAGCAGGGCCTTTCCTCCTCCTGAAGATGACTTGCCTGTGAACAAGGCTGCTCTGTTTTTCCAAATAAAACATTCCAGTGGGTTTTTTTTTTCCCTAGCTACTGGGCATTCCCAACCTCACCTTCATCCCTGCCCTCTGAGCTGTAGGCCCCATGACCACACTGTCCATTTTCTCCATGTAGCTTGGACCAGGGGCATTTGGGGACCCAGCAGATAGAGCTGTGGCTAAGGCACGGTGGCCACCTCTTGGAGGTCCCCATCTGGGAGCTGCTAGTCTGTGGGGCTGGATCTGCAGACAGAGCACACGCTCCCCGGCGGGGCACTCCTGCCTGCGTCTCCCATCCAGCAGCTGCCAGCGGGAGTAGTTGCTGGTGTCTGAACTTAAAGAGAGCTTTGATTGCCTGGAGAGTCCAGGCGGCTGCCAGCCAGGTGGGGCAGACCAACGGCAGAGGCAGGAGCTGCCAGGGAAAAGCCTGAGCCAAGAGTGGCCAGGTGCTTCCAGGAGGCCTGGCAGGCAGGCTGGGCGTGGTTTCCATAGGACACCAGAGTCCTCCCGGGCCCTATCCTGACCTACCCAAGTAACAGATAGATACAGTCAGAGGCCTCATGTCTGGAAAGAACTTTTCAAAAGACAACCAAAAGCAAGAACTTCTGGGATTGTTCATTGATCACTCGAGTCCCCCTCAAGATATTTCTGGCATGCCGGGCTGAACACCACCATCTTTGTTCATTCTCTCTAACAGGGAGGCAGGAGCAATGAGTTGGAGAATTGTAAATAATAAATCTATTTATCCCACTATTTATTTTTTCAATAACTGTGACCTCCTGCACTGTGAATGCTCTGTGATATGAGATTCTTAGTTTAATAAAACTGTCATTAAATTGGAATGAATTGATATTATTGGTTACTAAACACTGGCATGAGTTTATTTTTATTGTGAAGAAAAACCTAGAGTAAATATAAACTAACTCTTGATAAGAAATCTAGCAGTCAGTATTGTCATGCAATATATCAAAATCTGTACACTGTCAATAAAACAGATGAGCACAAACTGTCCTTCCCGATATAGAGCTTCCGTTCACATTTTAATAGACACATGCATATTTGTATTTTTTAAAAGAATTATTGACACTGGAATAACAGCCATTTGAAACCATTTCTATTTGCATATTGAGAAAAAAATAAACTTCAAAAAGGATGAGGGGTTGGAGCCTTTTAATTAATAATGAGTGGCAATTAACAAAGCAGAATTATACATTTTCTTGGCCAGCATGAGTGAGTCCAGAGGGCCCCAGGTTGGTTGTCACTACCTTGGATTTTCTAAGAACTTTTTGTAAAGGGGTCCCATGTTTTCATTTCACACTGAGCCCTCCAAATTAGGTCGTTTGTTCTGTTCATCAGGAATAAGGTTTATATCATCAGCTCTTATGGGAAATTGAGACTAGGGTCTAGAGGTTCTAGCTAGTACTTCGGTTCTACTAAACTTTCCTGAGTCCCAGGGGCCACAGATGCCGCAAACCTTGACATGCACACGAATCACTCGGGCATCTTGGCAGATCCATGTTCAGCAGGAATGGGGTGGGACCCAGGATGCCACATTTCCCGCAGCTGCCAGATGAGGCCTACGCGGCTTTGCAGAGTGAGGCACTCGGTCCTATGCTAGGTCAGATCTGGATACCTGTGCTGGCTCACAACTGCTCATCATCAGTCTGCAACGAGACGGGTATAGAAATGGGAAGATCATAAACATTTATGACAATTGGATGAGTCATTTGCATGGGTTTTAGCCTTATTTTTCTAGTAATTTGTGTTTTATAAAAATGTCGGACCAGCAGGGGGCGCTGGATCCTACATGGCTAACTCCACAGTTGAAGTCCTGTACCTAGGCATGTGTGTGTGCCTGTGAGGACAAGGGACTGTGGCATGGCCACCTCCCATAGGGGTTGATTTCTCCTTCTCTCTCTGTGTTTCTCTGGTGAATGCATGTGCCCTATGGCAAAAAATCCTTTAAAAAAATCTACAACTAAAATATTTTTCAATGAATAGTTCTGCTTCAGATGAGAGTCCACATCCTAACCCTGGGACCCCATGGTGTGGTCTCTTATGTGGCACAGGGGGATTTGCAGATGTGATGAAGTGGAGGATCTCGAGATGATTCTGGATGGCCTGGGTGGGCTCCGTGTAATCAGAGTCCCTGTAGGAGGGGAACAAGGGAGTCAGGAGCTGTTGGGATGATCCGGGGCCAACACCAAGGAACGTGGCAGCTCCCAGAAGCCGGAAGAGGCAGGAAGTGGGTTCTCCCAGAAGTCTCCAAAAGGAACAGGCCCGACTGACACCTTGATTTTAGTCCAGTGGAACCTGCTTTGGACTTCTGACCTCCCGAACTGGACAAGAATGAATTTGTGATGTTTTAAGCCACCAAATTGGTGGTTACTCGTTTATCTGCTTCTGGGGGGCTAAGATAGGGCCCAAGCATTAACATGGGGAGAACTGAAGAGGCAGGCGTAGGGGATGGCGAGTCCGGAACCGGGGAAGGTAGGCAGGCAGTGGGGAGTCACGGAAGGCTGCTTCCCAAGGCAGATGCTGCTTCTGACTCCAGTTTCTGGTGGTCCCTCCAGTGAGGGGGATGGCCAGGTGACAGGACGAGAGCAAGCAGCCAGGAGTCCGAAGCTCGGAAGAAGAAGTGAGGACGTTTACCTCAAAAGGAGAGATGGGCTGATGGCAGGCGCTCATGGCCGAGGGACTCCACTCCTGTTGTCCACAGACATGGGAACTGAGTATCAACATGGCGGGAGGAGAGGAAGGCCCCAGCCTCTGGTCAGGGAGTCCAGAGAGGAGAGGGCTACGTGGGAAATGAGGTCGATTTGGACCAGGTGGCCTGAGGAGCCTGTGGGACTCTGGCTAAATGACTGGGCCCCTCCACTCCTCTATAGAGGTAGGACGTAAACCCTCCCGCCCAGGGAGACTGAGCCCTTTATGGACATGACGGATTCCTGTTGCCTGGCCTGGTCCCCCTGATTTGACAAACACCCACATGGCCCGCTGTGCTTGCAGGCAAAGGACACCCTCACTGAAGAGGAAGCACTCGAGCCACACGCCCACTCTGGCTCCCCCCCTCCTTCCCTCCAGGAGAGTCCTCCCCAGGGCAAGGGAGGGTGTGTCTAGACCACTTGAGATTGAACTTAGAATGGATTCTCTGGGCTTAGTTCATCAAGAACCAAGGTCCAGCCCACCCAGGCGGTGCCCACTGCTGGGACACTGTGCTCACAGTGTACTTACTACATGGTGGTCCACACAGCAGGCCAAAGCAGGAGAACTGCAAAAAAGCAAGACCCTATTCTTTTTTTTTTTTTTTTTTTTTGCAAGTGGGCGTGTGCCCTTGCCAGAGAGAGAACAGGGCAAAAGCAGTCTCTGTGGGAATGCTCACTCCCCAGTCTTCTCCACTCTCCCTCATTGCAAGGTTTTGGGCATGCATGCACATATACCTGGTGCATTTCTTAAACTGCCAGGTCCAGGACTTGAACTGTGCGATCGGCCATGTGGGATCCACCTATATTAATCACCAGGTTATGGAACCAGCCCATCAAGATGAAATCTTATAAAAAAGCAAAAAAGAACCCAAACCTGAGGGACGAGGACTTCTCCCCCAGTGGGGGAGCCACCTGTTCTTGACACTCAGCCCCGGGTTTGAGGAAGGCAGCACGCAGGGAGAGGTGGGGGAAAATCTCTCCAGGATTTCTGCCCTGGGAGGGAGAGCATGCGTGAGATAGAGGCTGGGGGTGCATCGAGTCCTCATGCGCCCCTCAGCCCTCTGAAATAGGCGCTTTGTGTGGTCAGCAGAGCCAGTGGCTGGCTGGTAGAGTCCAAGGGCAGGCAGGCCAGCCGGGCACACAGGGAGGCTGCCCCCACGTGCAGGACCCAGATGATCCTTCTGAACCAGGGACCTGGGCGTGGCAGAGGCTGAGCGGTTTGGAGGCCCAGGGAGGGGCGGGCACTGGAGGCTAAGCTGGTGCAGAGCAGCCGTGGCTGGGACACATGGGACTGACCGTCTCTTGTCCCAGGAAACCCCTTGGTTGGGGCAGATAAAGGTGGTCACTCACCCAGGCCAGGGCCAGCTTGGGCCTGCGACCTAGTCAGCACAGAACTCACACTTGGGGGACCCCACATTTAGCTTAATGCCCAAAGCTTATCCCTGTAACTGTCATTCTCGAAACCTGCAGCGCTTTCCTGCAAGGGGCTGAGGCTTTTTATTCTGTGCTGAGCTCTACAGATTACGTAACCAGCCCTGCCTGAGGATCACACCCTACGGTGGCACCATCTATCCACAAGTCCTGAGAGAGGCAGGGACGTCCCAGCTCCCTCTCTGCTCCTCAACTTCACCTTGTCCAAGGTAGCATGAACTAACGACTGGGAGAGTGTGCTCCCTGGAAACTCCTCCTGCCCTCAGAGCTGGACAGCTGTTCTGCTCTTACAAAACTCAGCAAAGGGGGCCACCAGGTGGCGTTGGGGTTAAGCTGCTGGATCCCCACATGGCCAACTGTGGTTCAAGTCCCAGACCTGGTGGCTTGAAACTCATGCTGGGCATAGGTGCATGCATATGCCCAAAATCCCAAGAGGAGAATGGAGAAGGGACTGCCTCATGACCGTCCCCCCTTGGGGGTGAGTTCTCACTTTTCTTCTGTCTCTCTGGCAAGTGTACACCCCCATAGCAAAAATCTCTCAAAACAAACAACAAAAACTTCAGTAAAGGAAAACAAAAAATAAAAATAAAGAAATGAATGAAGAAAAACTGACATAGGTCACAAGCCTACTGTGTGACACACGTTAGCCACGTCCCACCTAGTCCTCACAGGCAGCCATGGGGCAGGTGCACTTCCACTCGCCTCCCAGAAGAGGAAGCTTAGGCCCAGGGAGGCAGAGAAACCTGCCGGGCCACACAGCCAGTCCAAGTGCAGCTGAGACAGGAATCCTCTCTGCCGCCTGCAGCTCCCCTCCCCCACACCCAGCCACCCGCAGCAGCTCCCGAAGGAAGTGAGTCCATGTTCAGGAATGGTCTGACCTGAGGCCTCGGAGCCTCCCACCCAGGGCACACCTGTGGACTCTCACCTGGGGCGACCTCAGATGCCCCGTGGGGGATCAGCTTCTCCCCAAACTGACCAGCTTGTTTTCACCTCATGATTTCAAATGAGCCACCGTGATTTCTCTCATGGGGAAGGAGGCTCAAGGACACCACAATGGATTTTCAGCGGAAGTAAATATCCCCAAAGGGAGAAGTGAGATTGAGACAAGTCACGTCCTCCCTCCAAGGGACGGACCTCTTTCTTGCTCACCAGACTGGAAAGGAGTGTGAGATCTGGTCCTGGCGGTATTAGCAGCGCGGCACCTCTCAGAAAGCTTGGTTCTTCAGGCAGCAATTCCTTTTCCTCCATCATGATCTTGAGCCGTAGGTAGGGGCCTGCTTCTCGGCCTTTCCTTAACGCCTTCTCCTCCCCCTTTTGAAACCCTACTCCAGGCAAATCTCCAAATAACAATGGCTTAAACAGGATATGCTTTATTTCTTTCTCACATAAATGAATATAAGGGTGCTCAGTCCAGGGCTGGTGTGATCCAAGGTGCCCGTGACCCAACCTCCTTCTCTGTTGTTGCTCTGCCTCCTGGCCCAAAATGGCTGCCTACCCTTATCCTGGCTGCAGGCTCATGAGAGGTCATTTTGGTTTGGATAATGATTGTCCCCAAAAAGTTCTCGTCCTGGAGTTTGGTCTTAGTGGACAGTGATTGGATGTCCCTGCCATGGAAAAGATATTTAAAAAAATGTCATGATATCTCAGGGTGGGGTCTTTGCATGTGACAGAGTCGCTGTGTGTGTATGCAGAGGGGTCCCACGATCGAGTTCTGGTGTGTATGCGTGTGACGAGGAGAAATGAGGCAGGCGGAGGCCACTTGATCCAGACCAGGAGAGAAAGGCTCAACACAGATGGCACTGTGCTGCCTCTCATTCTGCCTCTTGCCGTTTTTTGATGTCTTTGGGCTTCCCAGCCACAAGAATCATGAGTTTTGCAAATAAAACCCTATTTCTTTTTTTTTTTTAGATTTTTTTTGCTATAGGGCACATGTGCTCCTCAGAGAGTGACAGTAAGACAGAAAGTGAGAAATCACCTCCCCAGGGGGATGGCCGTGCCACAATCCCTTCCCCTCCATTCTCCTCTACGATCTTGGGCATGCACACACCAGGCACCTGGTGTCAGTTTGAAGTAGCTGGGTCTAGGACTCCAACTGCAGTCAACCATGTGGGAGCCCAGTGCCTTAACCACTACACCACCTGCTGGCCCCAAAACTCCATTTCTTTATCAATGTAGTTTTGGGTATTTCCATGAGCAACTCAGTGACAGGCTAAGACAAGACCCTGAGCCAGGACCAACTAGTTGGGGAAATCCTAATTCCTGACTTACAGAATCTGTAATATAATTTTTAAAAGTTCATTGTTACTTCAAGCTGTTAGGTTAGGGGGTGATTCATTAAGTGTCAGTGGGTAATCAATATTGTATATACAAAGGCTTTTTCCTATTTATTCAACTATCCTTAAAGAAGGTTGGGCTAAGGGGCCTCAGTTCCTTGCAGCACACAGGAAGACCCTGGGACACGAACCAGGGACCTTCCCATATGGTTTCAGCACTGTGGAGTATTGTGTGGTATTGCTACCACAGCAGAAGTTTCCGAGGGAGCAGCAGAAATCCTGTTTGTGTTCTTGTGCTTGGCCCTTTCCCCAGCCTTGACACATAGTAGGACTGCAGGGCCCAATATGCAGGAGGAGCTCTGCTTCCCAGAGAACAGCCCAATCTCCTGGCTGGCCTTCTGGTGGATGATGAGCTGCTAATGCTTAATAATCTGGCCTCTTGTCAAAAATGTGGATTTGTTTCCCAGAGGTCATTGTTCCAAAGTCTCTTTCCATTCCCTCACCCACGAGTGCTGCCAAGGAGGATGTGATAACTAAACAAGCAAGGGCTTTCCTGAGTCAGCTGCCATCCTCCTGCCTGCAGTCATGCCAGGAGATGGGCCCTTCAGGGCACACTTGAGAGCCACCTGTAGGCCTCCCTGATTGTCCTTCATTGGGTGAAGGGGAGCAAAGAAATGATCTTTTTAAATAAAGACTCCCTGAGCCAGCCACAGTGGCACAACAGTGACACAATACGTCACAGTGCTGAACCATATGGGAAGGTTCCAGGTTCATATCCCAAGGGTTTCCTGTGTGCAGCAAGGAGCTGAGACCCCTTAGCCCAACCTCCCTCAAGGAACTGAATCCCACCAACAGCCATGTGATCGTGGAAGCAGAACCTTCCCTAGTCAAGACATCAGATGAGACCCCAGTCCTGGCCAGCAATACAGTGAGAGACTGATACAGAGGCAACCATCAACCTGTGTCAAGACTCCCAACACAGAGACTGCAAGATCATAAGTGTGTGTTATTTTAAGGCACTGAATTTGGGGACAATTTGTTACACAGCAGTAGATAATCAATACACTGTGCTATCTCTAGGCTTCAAGTTGCATGAGATGATACATTCCCTTCGTACTCAATCCACTTAGAGTCAGGGTTTTCTGTCACACCCAAGAGCATCCTCCCACAACAATTCTCATCCCACTAGTGAGTAAGCTAGCCAAGGATAGGACTTCATGACCTCCTGGTTCCTCACTGGTGTCCATAACTTTGTAGTCTGTATGAATTAAGGACTTTCTTTTTCTTTTTTAATTGCCAGAAGACACATGCTTCGCTGATCTGCCCAAGTTCTCAGCCAGAGGCCGAGTAGAATCAGAGCTCAGTTGTCTGACTCCATAGTTCTGCTCTCCTGGCCTACCACCCACCCCACCCCCATGGCCTCCCAAGTCCTCTGGTTTCCTGCGAGGTTTGGCAACTGGTCCCCAGGCCCGCTGCAGGGGAGTGCAGGAGGGAGGAGAGGCAGTGTTCATTTTCCTGGCTGCTTTCCTCAGGGTCATCTTGAGCTGGCTGTTTCCCTGAACCAAAGCTCCCTGCTCCTTTCCTGGGAGCGTTTCTACAAGACAGGACTCTCCTTTTCAGGGACAGGTACTACCCCCCTCCTCACCCTTCGGGCTGAGGAAGGTAACAGATCTGAGGGTTACTTCTCCCTCCCTGATACGGCCCTTACACATTTATTACATTATTCTCATTGCAAGTGCAGTTGTTTCCTGTGAGATCTGATTGACACATGGAGGGCCTTAGTCACAGCCTCGGTAATAGCTCGCATTTACTGAGCATTTACCATATGCCAGGTTTTGTCTCGGCACCTGCCTACATTAGGTCAAGTAACACTCACAGCAACCCTGTTGTCCCAGCTTACAGATGAGGAAGCCGAAACACAGAGAGGCCGAGTAACTTGCCTAAGATCACCCAGCCACCAAGTGTCGGAGCTAGGATTTGAACCCTGGCAGCTTGACTCAGGCCCTTAGGGAGATTTCTGGTCACTGACCATGCTATTTGCTCAAAGGCTCTTATCCGAGGCAGAGAAAGGTTTGAGGGAGCTCTAAAAAGCAAACCTGGTGGGAGACTTTTTTCTCCACTCACAGAACACAAAGACTCCTGAGTGGCTCAGAGGTGATCTCTCTGAAGGTGACCATCCTCTGAAAATCTCCAGACTTCTGCTCAGGACTGAGTCTCTTTGCTTCACCCGTGTGGAGGGAGAAAGGAAGGGGCTAAGGAGCACGTGGAGGCGAGAGCCACTCCGTGAGATCCCAGAGATGCACTTCGGCATCTGAGGTGTTGGGAGAATGGTGTGAGGGTGGGCCTCATCCAGTCTGCGGTTCGGCCACAGCCGAGCAACCACCTGACCCAGTAGGGAATGGAAGATGGGGCCGGCTGCAATTGGGTGTAGCCTGGAGCCTCTGGGTGACAACCAGCAGGAGTCTGCCTTAGGTGAGTTTAGGTTTTTAAGAAAGATAAATTAAAAGGTCTCTAGTGGTCCTTTTAACTGAGGGTCTAATGGTTTTAATCACATGAGAATTTAGGCCTCAAAGGGTGTCACTTGTGCTTAGTCTCTCTCTGATTATGTTCCTCCGTCTTGGCTTCCTTCATGGGTAGACTTTTGCTCATGGTGGCCCCACGTGGCTACTGGCTACCCCAAGTTTGTACTCTCCCAGCCTGTTACAGCTTGGGGTGAGGGGAAGGTGGCTGGCATTCCCCAACAGTGAGTGCCAGTCAAAAGCAGGGAGGGGAGGATGTTGGGGGGGGGGGGGGTCCCAGAATGGGTCATGTGCTCATCCTTGAGCCAATCACTTTAACTGGTAAATGCAGGGCTCTGATTGGCCAGACTAGAATCATGTGCTCTCTTTAAAATGGGGTTGGGGGGTTGTCATCTGCACCTGAACCCAAGAGATGAGTGTGAAGCAGGGAGGAGCAGCTCCTTAAAGGGAAACGGAGTACTGGTGACAAAAGAGGTGAAGGCAGCAGGGGAGGAGCTTGCAGGCCTAGAAAACAGCAGCTGCCTACTTCCGGGCAGGCGTCTTGAGAGCCAAAATGAGGGAAGAGAGAGGTGGAGGCTTGGAGGGGAAAAGGGGATCCAGGAAGAGGGCTGCGGGCCACCTGGCCAGGGTCCACCAGAGGCTATAACCAAAGTGACCATTGATGTTTCTGGATCTTGGCAAACCTCACCTTGGGTCAGGTATCAGTCCCGAGGTCACCATGGGGGCACACCGGGTGCCCACTCAAGGATTCTGGCTTCTCAGAGCAGGTGAGCAGCAGCCCTGAGGAGGCCTGGGTGTGGACATCATGCGAGCCTGGGGCTGGTCCCAAGGAACCCAGCCTTTCAGGGCTGCTCCTGTGTTTCTCAGCAGAGGCCTAGGCAGCTGAAGGAACCCTTTTTGGGGGAGGACTGCAAGAAGAGAGTTACTCTTGTCCAACTAGCCTAGAAGGGCCCGAAGGACTGTTCTAGGAGCGTTGTTAGGTAGGCCACTTCTCCAGGGCTCAGGGAGGCCCGGGAGTGGCCTGCAGGCTTGTTCGAGGATAACAAAGGAATCACAGGGGTGCCCGGGACCAGTACCTTACTGGTACTCATCACCTTTACAGACGAGCAAGCTGAGGCTCTGGGAAAGGACTTCCCCAAGTACACCCAGCCAGACGGCCCTAGGGCTGGATTTGAACATGAGTCTGTCCTCAATGCCCGCGTTTTCAAACAGGGAGCTACACCTATTGAAGGAGATGGAGAAAACTCCTGTGCAGGAAGGAGGCAGAGTAGCTTCCAGAGGAACAGACAAGCCAGCAGGCTGGTTATAAGTTAGCAGGGGGAACAGAGCGGGAAATGGTGTGGGCTGGACAGTCACGGTGACTTCCTGGAGGCTGCAATTTTTCCCTTTTAAAACAATGACAGAGACCAACCTCAAAACCTAGTGGTTAAGGAAGTCAGATTACACATTGCCAGCTGTGGTTTGAATCCTGCCCCAGTGGCTTGAGAAACACGCTAGGCACACCCAAAATCCTGACAGGAGGGAGAGGGAGAAGGGATTGCAGCATGACCATACCTCGTTGGGTGGTTCTCTCTCTCTTTCTCTCCCTCTCTCTCTATATCTCTGTCTTTGATGAGCACGTGTATTCTCTGGCAATTAAAATAAAAGGAACAGTGGCAGTTTAATTGAGATACGATTCATATATCACACAATTCAACGGCTCAAAGCAAAGCATGCAATTCGAAGGTTTTCAGTACAGCCGTGAAGTTGTGCAATCAGCACCAGGAGCTTTTTCTAACACATCCATCACTTCAAAGAGAAGCCCCGGAAATAGTAGCAGTCGTTCTTCATTCTCTCTCCCCACCCCAGCCTCTGGTAGTCTAGTTTTTGTCTCTATGGGCTTGCTTGTCCTAGGATAAATGGACATAAATGGAAAGTGGTCTTTGGTGGCTGGCTTCTTTCCCTTAGCACAGCGCTTTCAAGGTTCATTTACACTGTAGCATGTGTTAGTATTTCGTTCCCTTTTATGGCCTAATAATATTCCATTGTATGGATATACCACCTTGTGTTTATCCATTCCTCAACTGGTGGACACTGGGTTACTTCTGTTTTGGGGGGTATTAAAAATAAAGTTGAGGGACCAGCAGTTGGCGTAATGGCTATGTCGCCGGACTCCCACATAGTAGACTGCAGTTCGAGTCCCAGACCCGGTGGCTTAAACTCACGACGGGTGCGTGTGCATGCATGCCCAAGATCCCAAGAGGAGAATGGAGGAGAAGGGATTGCAGCGTGGCCATCCCCCCTGGGGGGTGATTTCTCACTTTCTGTCTCTCTGTCTCTGTCTTTCTGGCGAGTGCATGTGCCCTATAGCAAAAACCTCTCAAAAAAATTAATAAGGTTGATATAACATTTGGGTACACATTTTGTCTCAACACATGTATTGGGGTATCTTGGGTGTATACGCAGAGGTGGGATCGCTGAGCCATAGGGCAGCTGTACATTTAACCTTTGGAGGACCTACCTGACAGTGTCCTGCAGTGGCTACCCCACTTTACACTCCCACCAGGAGGCCACTCTTTTTCTAGACAAGGTCTCCCCTCGTCACCATCCTCCTGCCTCAGCCTCCCAGCTGGGACCCCACACCCTCAGACAGGGTCTCACTGTGCTGCCCAGGCCAGCCTCAGCTTGAGATTTTCCTGCTTCAGCCTCCCTGAGTCACTGGGACCTAAGGTACACGCCACCATGCCCGGCCATTACATTAGACTGCGACTCGAACCCAGGACCACAGACTATACTTTCACTGTGTGCACAAATGTGGGTTCTTGTCTCTGTAACTTCTGATTTAACAGATATGTCAGGAAAAGAAGGGGGTGGAGAGTGTGTGTGAGGAGAGGGCAGCAGGGCAGAAGTGTGGAGGGTTCAGAGCCCTGGCTCCGGTCCTGGCCAGCCTGGAGACTTGCTGGGTGGGCTTGAGAAGTCACCCCTTCTCCCTAAGCCTCAGTCTCCCTGTCTCTGAAATGAAGGAATTAGACCAGTGCTTCTCTATCTGGGTGGTTTTCCCTCTGGGGACATCTGTCCAGTCAACGACCAGTCAACGGCTGGACATTGGATTGTTTCCAGTTTTTGACTTTATATTATAAATAAGGCTAAAACATCTGAGTATACTTTTTGTTGTAGTTGTTGAATTTGTCACCTGACACCTTCGTGGTTACAGTGAGAAGGTGGTGCTAGTGGTCCAGGCCACGAAGCTGCCAAACGGCCTACAACGCAAGATAGCCCCAAGCACAAAGCAGTCTCTGGTCCCAAACGTCAGCAGTGCCCTGGGTTGGAGACCCAGCATTAGACTGTGTTGATCTGGAAGGGCCCAGTCCTGCCTGTCTCCCGCGAATGCTCTCTGGTGACCGGGCTCAAGAGGCATTTTTGAGTGGAGAGACCAGAAGGCTTGAGCAGCTGCAGATGCCCTGTTAGGGCGGGCCGGCTGGCTCTCTCCCCTGCTCCCTCTGGGTGGGGTTCCTAGCACAGGTGAATTAGGTATGCACGCGGAGGATGAACAGCGTGCTTTCAGCTGTGAGGTGGCTGTCGGAGAAAGTATGCCAGCGGAGGCAACGTCCGGTCTGTCCCGGATGGGCCAGGCGCCCTGCCTCTGGTCTGGGGCTGTCGGTGAGCGATTTCCAAGCACCTTAGGTCTAGGGGGAGGCAAGCGGCGACTCCGGATCAGGAGTCCCCGCGCACTCCTGGCCCCGACCTGCGGTCAGCAGCCAGGGCGCGCAGGAGCGGAGAGTGCCTCCCTCCCCAAGTGGCCCCATGCCAAGTTGGAGACTTTTTTCTAAGTTTTCCTCCGAGCCCCGCGGGCCTCGGAGCGGCAGCCCCAGCCGGCGGGGGCGGCACCCGAGGTTGAGCGCCTCGGCTCCTGCACCGCCCGCCTCCTGGCCCGGCCCCGGGGGGGCGCGGCCGCCGGGGCTTCCGTGTGCCCCGGAGGGGCTCCGGGCCGCGAGCCGCTGCCGAATGGCTTTTGACAAAAAACTCTCTTGACCACCAAGGCCAGCCTCTTCCTGAAAGCCCCGCTCGCTCCGATACAGGAAGTAGAAGGGAGTGAGCGCCCAGAGCGCTGCGGCGGCGGCTTCCCCACTGCCGCGGGGCTGGCGGCGCCGGCCCGGGCCCTTCGCGAGGGCCAGCCCACCGGCATGCGGGCGCCCGGAGCACCGCGATCCGCGCTGCGCCGCGCCTGAGCCCCTGCGTGCACCGTACCCGAGCTGCCGGCGGCATGATCCGACGGGCAGGGTCGCCCGCGCGCGGGGACCCGGCGGGGTAAGTCGGACAGCTGCCCTCTCTTCGCTCCGAGCGCCCACGTTCCCCGTTAGGCTGGCGTCCTGGTTGTCCCACTCCACTTCCCTGCGCCCGAGCGTCCTCGGAGTCCAGAGGGACCAATGGCTGTGGGACTTACGGTGTGTGTGTGTGTTGGTGGGGGGGGTGAGACGAACTCCCCAGCTACGCCCATGCCAGACCCCTCTTCTGCAGGAGGGGGCGGCCCTGGCGACTTTACAGGACCAGACGACTTGGCTCAATTTTCAAGCAAGACACTGCTCCTTTGAGAACCAGTGCGCTGGGCGGGCAGGTTACGAGAGAATGCGTTTCTACCTGTCAGAGCTGGGGCTGCCGGTGTAGACGCGGCCCCCTTCCTGGGCTCCAGTCTGACCTGAATGTAGGCTACAAACACGCGCGGTCAGGGCCCCGCCAGCCTGCTGCACGCGGTACTCTGCCCAAGCCCTCTCGCGCGTCCTGGGGTTCTGGGGCCCGGCCAGGCGTGAGGTGGGGGGATCCGGGTCCCGCAACTTTGGGAGCCCGCAGCCCAGCAGCTGCGCCACCGCCTGGGCTGAAGGCCCACCGGGATCCGCTCCCCCGCCTCTCTAGCCCGCCCAGGACGGCGACCTTCGGACCCGCCTAACCGAGCCTGGTGCTTGGGTAGGGTCCAGGGCGCGCTTGGCGCCTGCGGGGAACCCGGGCGAGAAGGAGCAACTTGGAGGGCGTGAAGCCCAGTCACTTTGGGAACCGGCTTGGGAGAGGCATTCTTGCTCTATAGTTTCTTGCCGCTCAGCCCCTCCCCGCAACCTCGAGACCCCGGCCCCCGCCGGTGCAGCCGGGAAGGCGTCCCAGGCACCTTCAGGTGTTGAGGCGCCAGATTGGTGGCAGATTCCTGGGAAAGCGTCTCGGAACCTTTGCAGGTGCCAAAGGTGCCTTTGCTGGCGCGTATGCACGAGCCATTCTGAGCGTTTTGGTTTAGAAGTCCCGGCTCACTTCTGTGATGGACACTGCCGCTAACTCTGTGACCTCATTCCCAGAGCCTCCCTTCTCTGTCTCGTAAAACAGGACAGTTGGGCAGATCTGGTGCAGTCCTGGATGGGGGCAAGGGCAGCTGGAGGTGACCGGCCCCCTCCCACTCGGGTGGGTGGGACTGGGAGCGGCTTGGAGGGACCCTTAAACTCTAGATCCGAATGCCAGCCCCCGCCCCCGCCCCTATCCTCCCCACCTCAGCCCGGAAATTCTGGATGCTGCTTGCTTTCCCTAGGAAGTGACCTCTGCAGAGACATGCCATCCATGGGAGGAACTGGGAATTCTGGCCCTGGGCCCGCCCAGGATCACGGATCTGCCACACCCAAGACTGCGGGTGCAGTGTGCAAAATTTCCGGGGGAGGCAGGGAGGTGAGGAGCCAGGGCCCTGCCTTACCAACTTCCCATTTCCACAGGGATGACCTAGCCCGACCCGCTTCTTACTGCTTTCTTTGTTCATTACTGGGCCAATTATTTAACTTCTCTGTGCCTCAGTTTACTTCTCTGTAGAATGGGGTCAGTAACAGTAACGACCCTTGACAGTTGTTTTGGGATTAAGTGCATGGAGCGAGTTTAGCATGTTGGCCTCTAGGGCACACCCTTGCTAGTTACTGTTGTTATTATTACTGTTGTTATTGTTTGTTAGCTGCAACCCCTCCACTTGTCCTCCAGCTGTGTAACCCGGCCTCCTCATCTGTAAATTGGGGGTAATAACATCTATCTCATAAGGCCATATGTGAATTGAATGATTTCTCTTTAAGCAGCTCCCCACAGACGGGTTAATGTAGCAGCTCAGGCCTGCTCGAACAGTGCCTGGTACCTCCCAAGTGTGATGTGAATATTGGCTTGTTGCTAAAAACACCACTTTATTTTAGAGGCTGGGTTGCAGAGGGTCTCGGGTTGCATCTCTGTTCACTTGTCACTGGGTGCAAGAATCCCCTCAACCACATTCCTTAGTGGTCCCGCGCGGGAGAGCATGGCACCGCTGGTGGCAGTCCTCGGACAGGCAGAAGCCTAAGAGCTGGAATTGCAATCTGCCTCCCTGCAATGTGGACCTTTTTAAAAGTGATTTTAAACGTTTATTGATCTCTCTTATGAGAGAGACAGCAAGCCCACCAGAGTGCTGATGCCACAGCCCACCCCCGGCTTTAGCCAGCCGCCGTCATGGGCACCTCTGTGCCCAGTGTATTCAGGGAGATCCCTGGGGCCTTCCCGTGTGGGTCAGCCTTGCAGAGAGTCACATTTTACCGTCACGCCACAGTCTGGTCCCCAATGTCTACCTTTTGAGGCCCTGTTCTCCCCTCCGGAGCCTGAGGCCCCTGACTCTCAAATCCTGGAGGGCAGTGCTTGAGGTGCCCCAGTGTCCCTGCGCCCAGGCTGCACACCTGCCTGTGCCCGATGATGATGAGAAAGAATTGCTGGCACCCCCACTCTCCACACACACCCATGGCGAGCAGGGAAGTCGTGTTCTCCTCAGTTTGATGTAGCGAGGGTCTGCTTACGGTTGAATTTGAGAACCGATTCCACTCTTGCCAAGACTGGGAAAGACAGTGTGGTGGGAGCTGCAGGTGGAGCTTGGGCCCCTGATCCTCAGGCATCACATGACGTGCTACAGAGGTCCTGTAGAAGCCTTGAAAGGAGCCCCTCCACCACTCAAAGCTCTGAGATGGGTGCTGCACAAAGACGGGATGGGCCACCCACAGCAGGGCCAGGCATGGACTCAGCCCTGAGCTTGCTGGCCAGCTGTGCCCCCCGCCTGGGCTTCCTTGTTTTCAGGGCTAAAACTCCCAGATGGTCCTGGTTGGCACTCAGCTGGGAGACCCAGGAGAGCCCAGGGTTACCTCGCCGGCTCAGCCTGCCCTCTGGGCCCCAAGAAGCCTTAATACCGCCCCTCAGAGATGGCATGAAGTGGAGGGGGGGTAGGGCCACAGGGTCTGCTTGGGAGAAGGGGGTTTCAGTGCATTAACTGCTGAGACATCCTTGCCTACCCCCACCCCATGCCTCCCTGCCCTGGGCCCACGTCCCTGTGCCATGAGAGTACCTGCATTTTTTTTTTTTTTTTGAGAGGTTTTTGCTATAGGGCGCGTGACAGAGAGCGACATAGAGACAGAAAGCGAGAAATCACCCCCCAGGGGGGATGGTCACGCCGCAATCCCTTCTGCTCCGTACTCCTCTCAGGATCTTGGGCACGCACGCACATGCGCCCAGCGTGAGTTTTAAGCCACCGGGTCCAGGATGCGAACCGCGGTTGACTACATGGGAGTCCAGCGACATAGCCATTACGCTAACTGCTGGTCCCGAGCACCTGCATTTTAACCCGACAATCCAGAAATCAAAAGCAGAAACCTACCAGGAGTTGGTCTCTGCAGGAAGCAGAGGGAGGCAGAGGGCACACCGGGCCCCTCCCCAGGCTCTCAGGCCTCCCTGGACCTCCATTCTGCAGGCAGAGTCTGACATGGCCACCGAGCCTCCCGGCCACAGGCCAGAGCAGAGAGCAGGAAAGACCAAGTGACAGATGACCATGTGTTCTGTCTCTGCCACCCCATTGCAGTTCCCAAGTGTCTTAGCGAGATTCCTCCCAGAGTGAGTCAGCCCCTCGGGGCTACCACCTGGGCAGGGGCAGTGGCAGTGGCAGCGGGAGGGCAGCCAGGAAGAGGGGAGGGCAGGCAGGGATGATGGAACTGAGCACGGCTGGGAGGCGGGCAAGAGTCGGCAGCGCTGGAGATGGGGGCAGAGTCCACCCTGCAGGACCCACAGGAGCTGCTGTGCATTTTCAGATAATGGAACCAGAGGGAACAGGAAGGCAAATTTTGGCCAGGGAGAGATTGACCGATAAAAGGGAGCGAGAGAATGAAAGGGCTACCCACAGAACCCCATCCTTGGGGCCCAGGTCCCTCTAGGTGCTTGGGGGGATCTGTGTGCCCAGAGAGAGCTCCATCATGGAGGCAGTGACTCCAAAAGCCCCCTAACTTCCTGTTTGCCCCCAGCTGCCTGCCCATCAACAGGCATGAGGGGCCATGAGTCATCACTCTGCTGGCTGAGTCTGGAACTTTCCACCCATACGATTACCCCAACACCTGCCAGAACCAGAGAGTCAAACTGCCCCTGCCCCCAGGAGTGTCTGAAATGTGGACATTTTCCCCCAGGTTGGAGCTCCAGATGCAAAGCACAGCTTTAATGAGCTCTCGCCCACCCTTCAGATGTGCCCTTCTAGGGGCTGTTCCCTGCTGACAGGCAGAGGCAGCTGCTGCAGCCATGGTGGAGAACCCCGGGGCTGGGCGGAGAAAGCAGCGTGCCCCTGTGGTCCCCTCGAGGAAGCCTCGTGCCCCAGTCCTGCTCACTTTTTCTGTCCTCCCCACCGCACAGGACTTTCCGCCCGAAGCTTCACACCTTTGCTCCTGGCTGGGATGCCATCTCTCTACTCCTGCCTTTTTTAAAGGCCCACCTCTTCCTTGAAGCCTTCCATCCATACTCTGTACCGGGATTCTTCCTTCTGAATACTCACACCTCTTTTCACATGAACCACTCGTTTGTCTTCCAATTTTAGAGAAGCCACAGCCTCTTTAATACCATCAGATTATACACTTCCAAAGAAAGGAGACTGGGCTTATAGTTCTACATCCATATCGTGCCCTGTGCTCAGCTGGTACTCCGTAAATACGTGAGGCTGATGATATATCGAACAGACCTTGAAAATCACCTCCAGCCTTCTCTTTTGTGTTCCAAAATTTAGAAGCAGCCCAGACCATGGGGTGAGAGGGGGAAGCCTAGGAGAGGGAGGCCCAGGACTGGGGGTGAGGAGCCCACCTCCCCTCTGCAGCAGGTGGCAATCCCCCCTCCAAGGCCACCGCATCCCCTGCCCCTGTCTGGAAGGGAGTGGACGGCTTCCCGGGGAACTCAGTGGGGACTCCGCTTAGGCCCAGCCCCTTCAGTTTCTCCCCAGCTGCGCTCCTAGTACTTCTCAGGGATAGGACAGGAGAGGGACGGGCTCTGGTCCCGAGTGGGTACTGCATTCTGGCCAGAGAGCGGACGTTAGTGGAATATGTAGACTCTGGGGGCACCTGGCTGCACCAGAAGGTCCCAAGTGCAGTCTGTAGTCCCCTGGGAGACTAGGAAAATAAGGCAGTTGTGTGTATGTGAGCAAGTGCGTGTGTATCGGCCAAGGTCACCACACTCCCAGCCTGGGCTTCTGTTCCTTAGTCCAAGGTGACGTCTTTGTGTGGTATTCAGCCTCCTTTTATGACATGAGTGGTAAGTCGATGGTGGTAGTTCATTTTCAATGTCTGGCAAAGCAAGGACGCTGGGTGGGAGTCCGAGCAACGCTCAGGCTGCTCCGGTGGAGTGTACTCGTTCTGCTCACCCCGGGCTCCGTCCTCCTTGCCGCAAGCCCAGCCGTGGGCTGGTTGTTCTCACTGATAGTACTTTACTGATTTGGACGATGCTTGGGGACCTGCATGTCACAGCACACCAGCAGGGTTGGACGATGTCTCCAGGGTCCCCTCCACTCTGGTGTTCTGGGATTTTACTCTAGGAAGCAAGTTCCTCCTTCTCTCTGGACCTCAGTTTCCCCATCTGAGAAACGAGCTCTGTGGTCCCTCAGGTCCCTGCATGGGCTGACGGTCAGTGATTCCCGAAATTACTGGCCAATGGGCAGCAGAGGCTGGTATCCCAGAGCAGTGGTTGAGTTCAGGGGATTGAGGTGCCTGTTGGAGCAGTGGCAGCCCTTCTTCCCTCTGGCAGCTAGAGGAGCAGCCTCTGGAACCATCTAGAACATGCAGGTACACTTGCATAAGAAACAAAGACCCAGGAAGGTGACCATGTGCCTGACAAATGCTTGGAAGGAAGTTGTTTTCACGGCAGAGGGTTTATTTTGGAAAACTAGTCTTGAAAATGCCTATCAGTTTTGGGATCCTGCTTTGGGACAAGGCCATGGCTTCCTGGCAGGACTCACTGACTGGACCGTGAGTTGGGCAGCTTTCCCTCAGGCAAGGAGCCCTTGGCTGAGGTTGGGGTGGCCTCTCTCAGTGTGGCTGGCTCTGTGTGGTGGGGTCTCCCCATTTTGTGTGGGAGCTGAGGAGATGCTGAGGGGGGCTCCCTGACTGCTTAGTCATCTGTGGAGCCTGTCCTGTTAGGGCTCCAGAGGGCTGAGGGCTGAGGGTAGGCCCTGCCAAAGAAGGATGAGGCAGGCGCCTGGGCAGAGAAGGGTCTCCCTGCCAGGCTGCGGCCTCTGCACCAGCACCCCCAGGGCTGCCCCGACACACCAGCCTGTGGCAGCAGGTGGGGGCGACCCTGTGCGCCTCCCGCCCCCACACACAGCATAGTGCAGTGAGACCAGGCCGTCCCTGCTGCAGTGTGGCCTGTACGAAGAAGAAGCAGGGCTGTTTAGAGCTGCCCCGCCCTCAGCCTGGGCACCCACAGGGCAGCAGGGAGGCCTCACGGGCAGCATCCCTGGAGGCTGCGAGCCCCAGCCTTGTACAGAGTCTCTCCCCAGAAGAGTCTGGGAGGTGCCATCTTGGCCCCTGCCTCTCTGTCTCCTGTCCTGCAGGCCCTGGGCAGCCCGGGGCACGTCTCCTCTCCATGGGGTGGACTGGGAGAGAGGCTCAGAAGCCACACTGGTGTCAGGAGCTCTGAAAGTGGCAGCAGCACCTCTGGCCCCATCCTGCCAGTAACTCCCAGGTGCCTGTCCCCAGTCGAACTCGAGGGCTGGAGCAGCCTGCTGCGAAATGTCAGTTTCTTTTCAGAAGAAGCGGCCTCAGTGGCGGTTGTGGTCAAGATCTGTCGTCTGTATGCGCCGCCTGTGTCACTCAGGCCACATCCTATGGGTGATGGCGCCAGCCTCGAGGGCAAGGCCCCTACATCCGCTGCCGAGGGGCCCTCCGAGAGGTCCCCAGGTCCTGGCCACCCGCTAACCTGGAGCTCGAGACAGTAAGGATTCCTAGGGAGGGAGGTGGCGATGGGGGCCATTGAGCCCATTGGTGAGAGCCCGGCCTAGAAGCGCTCTCTGGTGGACCTGTCAGGCGGCCCCCACCCCCCCACTGACTCTGGGATCTTGAACACGGCCAAGAGCCGTTTCCTTGTAGTTGAGCGAGGAGACTTGCCACACTGACACCACTCCGGCTCCCTGCTGACATTAAACACCATGAGCCAGTTTTCTGAAAGACAAGCCCGAGAGGGGTGAGGGCCAACAGCCCAGAGGGAGGAGGGGGTCCACATGGTAGCCGAGAAGCCCCCTCTCCTCCAGGAGGAGTGTCCCACTCAGGACTCACTGACTGGGCCATGAGTTGGGAAGCTTTCCCTCAGGCGAGGAGCCTTTGGCTCAGAAGTGGCCCTTGGGTCAGAAATGTGCTTCTTCACTCGCCTCCACGGGCTGAAGAAAAACCACGGAAACCAGGGTCCGATGACCTCCAGGGTAAGCCAGGCGGGGGGATTCACCAGGGCCCTCTTTGCTGGAGCACCCTGTCCCAGCGTCCTTTATCTCAGCCCGCGTCGGCGATTGATCCTGCCAATTTCTCTGGAGGCTGCAGTTCAAAGCAAGGACTTGGTTCTTCACTGGAGGTGCCCGATGGCGTAGTAACTATGCGTGCTTCTCTCTGTTCTTGACGCTTTGGACAGAGCATCCATCGAAAATGTGCCCCAGGATCCTCCTCTCAACGAATGCCTTCCTCATTCATCCTCACCCATCCTCCCACCCACGCATCCATCCATCCTCCTGTCCATCTATCCAGTATCCATCTGTCCATTTGCCAAACACTTGAACATCTCAGCATTTCCTCCTTATTTACTAAGTAAAATAAGAGAAATATATACATAACTAAAGTATAAACTCTGTTATCTTTGACCATGGTGAGCAGGGAGGACTCCTTGGCAGATTTGGCATTTAGATGGTGTCTTGAAGGATGAGTATCATTTTAACCCCTGAAACCAGACATGTGCAGAGAAGGGTGTTCCAGATAGGAGAACGGCACTGCGTAGGAGAGTGGGAAAAGCACATTGCGTGTGGGATCTCTGAAGAGCCTGGCATGGGAGCGGGGGAAGGGTGCTATTTGCCGGGGACCTGGAAAGGTGCTGTGTGCGGGGACCACTTGGCTTTGGGTGGAAGAATTTGACGTAACTCTAATGAAGATGGCAGGTCTGTTCTCCCCCGTAGTAGCTGGGCCACCCCGGGGAAGACCCTGTCTCTGAACCTGCCAGACAGCGCTTTGTTTTTCCTCTGCTAAGTAAGTGACCATCCCTGCCTCCCAGGTGTTTGGGGGTTACCTGATGTTCTTAGGTCTTTGGACTGAGACCAGTTCGAGCTGTTACTCGTATGTGTTTGGTTGTGTGTGTGCAAAAGATGTTTATCATATACTTTAGTTCACACTGAAAACAAACACGAGCACATGAAAATAATGCCATGTAAAGTGTCGCGCCCTTTTCTCTCAGAGTCTGCCGCCAGTCCAGGTTCATGTTTACCGAACTTTAATCTCCGTGTGCACGTCCGCGTGTTCCTCTTTCTCACTGAGCGTGACTTCCTGTGCACAGTTCGGCATGTGCGCCGAGGACGTGTGCTGCCTGCTACATCTTCAATGGCCTTATCGTGTGATGACAGTTCTCGGTCAGAGATAGCTGATGGTGTGGCTGCGGTGACATCTTTTCAGGTCCCCCTGTTTCATATGAAACTCTTGGAAAATTCTGTGGGTCAAGGTTTGGGGACGATGTCCTTGGGATCTGTCACCATCCTGGAGTCTTTTAGGTCGAGGGTGAAGCAGATCCTGTTGCCTGGCCCTTGAGTTTAAGCTGGGTGTCAGTTTTATCTGAACATTTCCACATTTCCTTGCAGCTAGGTGTGGCCATGAGACCAAGTTCAGCACAGTGAGATAGATATATGTGGGGAGTGCAATTCACTTGCAGATGCCCTGAAAATGTATCTTCCTCACGTTCTCGCTTTCTGGTTGGCTGGAATGCAGATGTGATGGCTGGAATTGAAGCAGTTCTCTCGGACTCTGAGTTGAACTTCAGAGCAGAAGCTCTGTGGGGCGGAGTGACAATGTAATTATGGCCCCAAACTCATTGGGGCATCAGCCGGGCTCCAGACTGCCTATCCAGACTTTTCTAGGAGAGGAACAAATATTTACTTGGTTCAAATCACTGTTACTTTAGATCCTCTACCACTTAGAATCAAAATTCTTACTAACACAAAGAGTTTCTATTTCCAGCCATAGCACCAGAGTACATGCCAGCACCGTTAAGCCGCCTTACAGGGCCGCCTGCGAGTCCCCCGTCCTCCTTGCCTGGTGGAGGCAGGAAGGAGGAACAGGAGGAAGGAGGAGAGGCAGTTTTGCACAACTAAGGCTCTCGTTTCACGGACTAGACTGCAAACATTTTTTCGTAGAAGTAGTTGTGAGTCTTAGGTTTCACAGAAGCCTCACACTATTTATCCTGGTTTGTCTCTGACCCCCAATCCTCGTGCTTTGACAGGGCTAGACGGATCGCAGCACTCAGGCCCTCTCATCCTCCCTCCCTCATCTGTGCTTCAGGTCTAGAACTCTCCTAGATTAACCCTTCATGGCACATGGACCAGCAAGAGAACGGAACTTCAGCCCCGACCTGCCTTTCTCTTAGCCAAGAGCACTTGAGCAGTGACCCACCTGCACCACCGTATGTGACAGCCCTGGGGGCCTGACACAGCCCGGAGGGCTTCTTGAGAGAGGTGGAGGCGGGGCACTCATGTTCAGGCCCTGAGGCAGGAAAGAGCCTGGCAGAGGCTGGAGAGAGAGGCAGCCCGTGAAGGCTGACGTGCCGGGGTTCTGCAGTTCCTTCAGAGAGCGGGGCTCCCCCACACCAGCACAGAAAGGCCCAGTGCCCTGTCTGGGTGACACCTGCCTCCTTGCAGCTGTGTCCACCCACTCGTTATTCCTCACCTCTGTACCAAGCGCTTGCTGAGTGCCAAGCTGGGCTCGTGCCATCGGGCAGTCCCTGGGGTCCTCAGAGGCCACCTCGCCTCGCTGCTCAGCCTTGGGAAAGGCGGGCCCTGAAATGACTGGGATTTGACTCCTCTTTCCACAGACGGCACAGGCTTACTCGGAGCCTGTAGGAGCCTGCCGCCTTACAGCCCAGGATCAGCCCCCTGGACGTGTGGCAGCCCTGAGGAAGCCGCTAGGGTGCCCATGCTGTGTCAGGGCAGGCTGCCTTGAGAAGCCAGGCAGGTGCCCCTTGTAGCAGTCTGGCGGACAAAGGCCTCGTTTCCGCTGGCCGGGCTGCCCAGTCTGTGGCTCCAGCAGCGGCAGGTGCCAGAGCTCAGTGTCTGCAGGGACCCCCAATCCTACCCCTGCTTATAGCAGAGATTAGGGCTCTGAGAGGGGAAGTGGGTCCCCAGTTCTCACATCTGGGCCCCAACTCTTTCCAAAGCTCTGAGCAGGGCCAACGTCGCTCCTTTGCATGAGGCCCCAGGACTGGGGGCCCGCACCAGCCTTCAGGGCTGCCTCTCTCTCCAGCCTCAGGAAGGTGCTGAGCTCTGCCCCACCTCAGGGCCTGGGCATGAGTGCCCCGCCTCCACCTCTCTCAAGAAGCCCTCCAGGCTGTGTCAGGCCACAAGGGCTGTCACATACGGTCTTGCAGGTGGGTCACTGCTCAGCTGCTCCTGGCTAAGAGAAAGGCAGGTGGGGGCTGAAGTTCTGTTCTCTTGCTGGCCCATGTGCCATGGCAGGTGTGTGTGATAAGGATGGAGGTGGTGGTGACCTGCACTCACGGGGAGCAGAGAGCCCCTTCTCTCATTTATGCAGAGTTTCATGAGGGCTGTCAGGGCCTGGCCAGCACTGTGCTCAGGCCTGGAGCAGCATATTCTGTCTGCGGCCCCGCTAGACCATGAGGTCCAGCCATGGGGACAGCGACCCCTCCCAGGGGGTGTGGGTGTCCCTGGCAGATCAGCACTGGGTGGGGTGGAGTGCTCCACTCCGCACACTGTGCTCAGTGAGTCATTAGGGCTGAAAGGGAATCCAGTGCAGGAAATGTTTGTCGAGTGAATATTCGCCAGGTTGATGCCAAGGAGAGAGGTGCGGAGGAGCTGCCAGGACAGGGCCCCCGGGAGAACGGAAGGGGACCCGCTGGGGAGCCTGCAGCATGAGGAGGGGGCTGTGAGCCGTGAGGGCCTGAGAGGGAGGGCGGGCAGCAGAGCGACGGGGTGACAGCCCTAAGAGCAGAGGCTGTGGCCGGAGAGACCAGAGACACTCCTGGCCTAGCCCTCAGGCCCCACCTTGCAGGGCCAGGGCAGAGCCAGGCAGGCTGTGGGGGAGCTGCCAAAGCCCCCCAGCTCCTCCTGAGTCCTTAGATGTCACTTAGCCCAGTGCCCTGGCCCCGCTTCGGCCTGCAGGGTGCTGGTCCGCCATGACCGTTGGCTCATCCTTGTCCCAAGGATCCTCGGTCTAGTGGGATGTAGGAGTGGCCTGCCCAGCTGTGGTTACTGGATGGTCACATGGAGGAGTAGGTTCCCCACTGGCTGGTGGGTGAGCTGCTCAGACCAGGGGCATCTGGGAGAATTTTCATTTCTTTTTTTTTTTCTTTTTTTTTTTTTTTGGAGAGGTTTTTGCTATAGGGTGTGTGCGCTCGCCAGACAGACAGAGATGATAGAAAGTGAGAAATCACCCCCGAGAGGGGATGGCCATGCCGCAATCCCTTCTCCTCCATTCTCCTCTCGGGATCTTGGGCACGCACGCACATGAGCCCAGCATGAGTTTAAGCTACCAGGTCCAGGACTCAAACCGCAGTCGACTACGTGGGAGTCCAGTGACATAGCCATTACGCTAACTGCTGGTCCCTGGGAGAATTTTCTAGGGAGAGGAGGGCTGAGCAGAGAGAGGCCGGGGCATCTCCCAGGTAAAGTCAGGGTGTGGGGATGTGTGAAGGTGCTGTGTCAGGGGCTTTAGGGCCACCGTGCCTAACATTTGCCCTGGGTGTGGCAGAAGGGGGGGCGCAGAGGAGGGGCTGATGGCGGGGCTCTTGGGCTGTACCCCAGGGCACTGAGATGAAGGGCAGGGTCCCCCAGTGTCCAGTGCGCTGTGTGGCACTGCCCGGGGCTGCCCTGGCCAGCACACACGCCGGCATGGCACAGCAGAGACTAGGCCTCTTGGTGCTAGAGGCCGCAAGCCTGCAGCGGAGGCATCAGCAGGCCGCACTCCATCTGAGGGTTCCTCCTGGCTCTGCCCAGCTCCCAGTGGCCCAGCAACCCTGGGGCTCCTTAGCGTGGGGCTGCACCACCCCAGTTTTGGCCTCCATTGTCACAGCCCCTTCTCCCTGTGCGTCTGTTTCTTTTTTCTTTTTCTTTCTTTTTTGGAGAGGTTTTTGCCATAGGGTGCATGCGCTCGCCAGAAAGATAGACAGAGAGACAGAAAGCAAGAAATCACCCTCCGGGGGGATGGCCATGCCACAATCCCTTCTCCTCCATTCTCCTCTCGGGATCTTAGGCATGCACGCTCACGTGCCCGGTGTGAGTTTAAGCCACCAGGTCTGGGACTCGAACCGCGGTCAACTACGTGGGAGTGCAGTGACACAGCCATTACACCAACTGCTGGTCCCTGTCTGTCTCTTCTCTTCACACAGGGCGCTGGTCATCCTGGAGTTAGGGCCCACGGTGCTCCAGGGCGACCTCATCCTAACTCTGCACTTGTGCGTGATCCCATTTCTAAATGAGGCACATGCTGGGAGAAGACTTCAGAGGCCTTTGGGGGACCTGGTCACCCATGGCAGACTGCATAGAGTCAGACTCACTCAGGCCGACCCGCCCGGATTTAGCCTGTGTCGCCGCGTGGGACCAGCTTCTCCTGAGCAGCACGTCCCCACTGTGGCACGGAGCTGGTCCTCCACACCCTCTCGTCCATTCCACTCAGCCTTTCGGCAGCCAGATGGCCTGTGGTACCTCTGTGGTCCCATGGGAGGCTGTGGATGCCATCTTTGTCCAACCACTGGGGTGCCAGGACACTGGACCCAGCTCTGTCCTGAGGTGCTGCGAGACCTTGGGCTGCTCCTTACCTTCTCTGATCATTGCCATCCCCATTTCTGTAGAGGTGCAGAGCCCCGCTGTGAGCCGAGCAGGGGAAACAGCGTGTGGCACAGGGGCCCCCACACAGGAGGCACCTCACAAAGACTCACAGCTTCTCCAGGGGCTCTGACGTGATGGGAGGCAGCCGAGGTGAGCAGCTCTTAGCACACCCTAAGTTTGGGGACAGGCAGAGGCTTCTCCTATAGCCACCACCAATCACATTCTTCTTTTTCTCCTAACCTTAACCTCTGCCTCTGTGCCGAGGGGAGGGGGTGCTCTGTCCTGGTAAAGGCCGCAGCATCCGGCCAGGTGGTGCAGAGCCCCACTGAGGCCAGAGCTCGCATCCGGGGGGCACAATTGGTGCCGTCCTGACCAAAGGACACAGACAGTCCATCCTCATCACCCACAGACCCATACTGCAAATTCGCCTTCTGTTAAAATGCACCGGCCACCCAAATCCTTACCCACAGAGTTTCAGAGCCATTGGAGAATGCACAGTGGGCTGTGGTATTTAAGTCATCCCAAAGTCACGTTCCCAGCTGAGGTCCTGCAAGGCACCAGTCAGCCTTCTCGTCTCAGTTCTCAATCTGCAAGCAAGGTCCTTGCCGAGGTTGCTTTGGAGTCTTTTTAATTATGTGCATTTTTGTGCTTTTGTGGGTGACTTTGCTGCTGGAACGGCCCCAGCATCATGCTGAAGGGCTGCCTGGTGTTCCACAGTGCAGGACAGCTGTGACGTGTGCGGGGAAGAGGCGCGTGTCAGGTGAGCGTCGTTCAGGCATGAGCCCTAGTGCTGGTGGCCGTGAGGTCAGTGCTCCTGAATCAGGAGTAGATATGTGAGCCGGTGCCCTGAAACACACATACAACACGTTCACATCTACACGGCGGATATGCCAAGAGGCTGGCAGGACCCTCACCCTGCATTTCCTCGGCAGCAACAAACAGTCCAGTACTCATGACCTCATGTGTGGGGACTTGCAGCGCGTAGCTACCACGAGGAGTGAGAATCCTGCAGCCTGGCGTAGCCGCCTCTGCCCAAGCCCCTCCCCTGTGCTCTCCCGGGCAGCTCGTGCCTCTGGTCAGGAGTGCCCGCACAGGCTGTGGTCTCTGTTGGAAGTAAATGAGTCTTGGGATGTGCACTCTCTTGGGGCCGTGGTCTTCCAGCCCCAGTGAAATCTGTGGGATGCGAAAGGCAGTTTCCAAGAAGGGTCAGAGCTAATATCATTATGCTGGGGTTCCAGTGGGAGAACTGTTGGTGGTGGTTTTAATCTTTTTTTTAGGGTTTTGTTAGAGGGCCCATGTACTCACCAGACAGGGGGGATAGTGAGAAATCCCCGCCAACGGGGTATAGCCACGTGGCAGTCTCCTCTCGTTCACTCTCTTCTCAGGATTCTGGGCACTCATGGACACATGCCCAGCATGTTTGTCAAGCTGCCAGGTCCAGGACTTGAACTATGGTTGATCACGTGGGAGTTCAGCACCTTAACCACCATGCTACCTTCTGGCATGGGAGAATTCTTACAGGGAGTAGTGTTGTCGGTCAAGGCAAATAAAAGCTAGGATTCTTATTTTATTCTATTTGTATTGCCAGAAGACATGTATACTTACCAGGGAGAGAGACAGAGACAGAGAGTTAGAGAGGGAGAAAGTGCTCCCCCACGGGGAGTGATCATACCATAATCTCTTCTCCTCCAGTACTCCATCCTGTGGAGATTTGGGGCATGCATACATACATGCCAGGCATGTTTTACAAGCCTGGATTTGAACTATGGTCAGCCACGTGGCATTCGGCTCCCTTAAGCACTAGGCTTCAGGCCTCGCCAGAAAGCTGGGGTTTCTGATGTGCCAGGATCTGACACCAGTGACCGTAGTGCTTATGTCTCGAGCATTTACTTCATTCTGCTTTGCTGAGAGCTTTTCCTCAGTTAATTGTCACAGCCGCCTGGGACCGGGACTTCAGCACCCATTTTATTTTATTTCATTTTATTTTAAATTATTTAATTTTATTTAGTAGTAGTAGTAGTAGTAGTAGTAGTAGTATTCAATTTGAGCAGAGAGAATCAGAGACAGAGAGAGAGGGAGAGCGAGAAAGCAAGCTCCCAGGTCTAGGATTTGAACCACGGTCAGCCATGTGGGAGTCCAGCCCCTTCACCGCCACACCACCCGCCAGCCCCCAGCCCCCATTTTATAGGCAGGGAAACTGAGGCACAGCAAGTGACTTGGGCAGAGCTCTCAACAGTAAGTGGCAGAGCCGAGACCTGAATCCAGGTATGTCAGAGCCTGGACTCTGAATTCTACGTCCCTGTGCTGCCTCCCAAGGTTCCCTAGGTGCAGGAGTGCTGCCTCCCCCAGGTGCAGGAGTGCTGCCTCCCCCGGGGGCAAGTGTGCCGGGGTCCTGGCGGGCTGCTGCAGCAAGCTCCCCAGCCTCCAAGCCCTTTCAGAGAAAGGCCTGCTCCCCTCACCCCAGAGTTGGGCAGACCAGGTGACGCACCTGGGAGGTGCAGGAGGTGTCAGTTTTTCTCTTGTCATCCCTGGCAGAGTCCCATCCCATGGTCCCGTCCTTGGAGGGTCACTTTAGCCCAGGTGAGGTGGAGGGCGCCTGCCGTGCCCAGGACTCCTTCCTGCAGCCCCTACACTCCCCCTGCCAGCATCCCAGCCTGCTCGGGCTCCTGTCACAGAGTGCCATGACACAGATACTCATCTCCCACCATTCAGGAGGCCAGGACACCCAAGAGCAGGTGTGGCAGATTTGGGGTCTGTGAGGGCCCACCGCTGGGTTCTCTCTGCATCCTCTCATGTCAGAAGGGGTGAGGGCGTTTCTGGGGTCTTTTTTGTAAGAGCCCTAATCCCCGTTCCTGAGAGCTCCTCCCTTGTGACCAAATCAGCTCCCTAAGGCTCCCCTCCTCACATGACCCACGGGGGTTAGGGTCTCAACATGTGCGTTCTGGGGGGGCGGGACATTCAGTCTAGAGCAGCCAGTGTCCTCGGCTTCCTCCAACCTCCCGCCCTGAAAACCCACCAGCAGTGACGCTGCCTGGGCCAGGGACCGTGCACACCTCCAAACTGATGGGGGGCCCTGTCGTGACAGTGCAGCAGTGACGCGGTGCTCCGTGATGCTGGCCCATGCGAGAAGGTCCCGGCTCCACCACAGGCCCTCCCTGTGCATGCTGGGTAAGTGTGTGCTCACGCCTGTGACCCGGCCTGGCCGAGGCTAGCTCGTGGTGGACCAGAGAGGAGACCCAGTGTGGGGAGCCAGTTGGTCTCTCTCTCTCAGAAAAAGAAGAAATAAATTTAAAAATTAAGGCTGGTGGGAGCAGGTGGGCGTTTATGTTACCAGGGAGCAGGAGCAGAAGCAGTTTGAGGCCAGGGGTGCAGGCCCATCGGGTGCAGCAGAGGGGCCTGGGCCTGGGAGGCGCCTGGGGGATATGCAGGGCTGCAGTCAGCCCGGGGAGACACGTGACATGCTGACTCCCCAGCAGAGGAAATGGGGTCACCACAACTCTGGGGGGGGTGCAGGCTGACTCGGTGTCCCTGGGGGTGGGGGAATGTGACGCCACAGTAGCTTCCTGCAAGGTGCGGGTTGGGCTGGCGAACTCGGCCTGCGCCCTCACGCCGCCGGCAGTGCTGGGGGGCAGGGCAGCTGTCCAGAGCCAGCCCTGCATTCTGACCCCACTCCAGTACAGAAATGGGGGTCACTTTCTCAAAACACTCTTCCAGCAACCCCATGAAGGAAGCGGGACTGAGAGAACTGGGGCCCAGAGACTGTAGGAGTCTAGCCCAAGGTCACACAGCATGCCTGTAACAGAGGCTGGAATAGGCCCTGGCTCCCTTTCCAGGGTCAAGTGTTTTCTTCTCTGTTCAGAGCTGCCTGGGGAGGACCAGTGTCCGTGGTTGAGTCCAGGTGTCTCAGTCTTTGTTGTGGCCAATCAGCCCTATGAGGCTGGACCGTTGTCAGTCTCATTCTGCAGACACTGAAGGGCCAGTCTCAGAGGCCTGAGTGAAGGCACGAGGCCTCTTGTCTCCCCTTCCGGGACGAGTTGAGTCCTCCACGGGCTGCTGTTCCCCCTCTCCCCACCCCTCCCAGCACAGCAGGGGAGGGGAGGGCTGCAGTCTCCTTCCTTTTCCCCTGCGACACAGACAGTGGGAACCACTGAGTAAGCAGCAGGCAGGGCCAGAGGCTGGGGTCACAGGGGGATGTGTGGGCCACCATGTGTCGTGGGTGATTTGGAGGGAACGTGACCTGCAGGGGCAAAGGGAGTGCCCCTCCAGAACCTCTGAGCCTCAAGCCTGTTTTCTAGCTGGCCCATCCCCAGGGCTGCGAAGGCAGGGGAAGGGAGGCGGGCAGGGTGGCTGGGTGTCACTGACAGTCCAGGGAGCTCTGGAGGGAACAGGCCCTGGGAGGCCTGGGCTGGGGCCCCTGGGACTTGCCAAGCCTCATGTAGCAGCTCCTAAGAGTGGGCCATAAAGTGCTGGAACAGATGACCAAGATCAGAATTTCCTTCCCTGAAGAACTTTCCAGATAGGGTAACCGCTAACAGAGACGGTGGTAACACTCAGCCTCCTCGCATGGCGCTCTCCTCTCTGGCTTATTCCTTTCTTTCTAGCTGAGAACACATCCCGCAGGAAATGCATGAATTCACACACAGGCTGAGCTGAAAAGAGTTGAGCAATAGGAGAATCCACATTGGCCTTGTCCAACGTGGTCTCCCCAGCTACACGAAGCAATTTTACAAATGAAATGAATTCAGGCGACGTAGCAGTCACGCTGGCCACACTTTAAGGGCTCAGTAGCCACGTGTGGCTAGGGGCGTCCATACTGAACTCTGCAGATACAGAGTATTTCCATCATCTCATGAAATTCTACTGAGCAGGTGGCCCAGTGGTGAAGGGAGCCAGATCCCACGTGGTTGACACGTGTTTCAAATCCTGGTCCTAGCGGTATAAATAATGTACCTGTGCGAATGCCTAAAATCCCAACACGATGGAGAAATGGAGGAGAAGGGACTGTAGTGTGGCCGCGCCCCACTGCGAGAGGGGGGTGGGTGGGTGGGGATGCTTTCTCCCTTTCTCTCTCTCTCTCTGGCGAGCACATGCACACTCTGACAAAGTAAACTAAAATAAAATTCTACTGAGCAGCACTGGCTCGACCACAAAATAGGAAAACCACCAGCCAAAAAATAAGTTTTGGAATCAGTTTGGTTCCTTTGGGCTTGTTTTATGTACATACATATGGTGGGTAACCATAGAGACAGCATTCTTGAGTTTATAAAAACTCCTCCATAGACATGACTCCATCTGATCAGTTCAGCTTCTTGGCCCTTGGCCCTGTGAGTTGAAAATGATATTCGACCCCCCCCCCCGTTTTTTTTTTTTTTTTTTTTTTTTTGTATGTTTGTTTTCTTAATTTTTTGTAGCTGTTGAGGAAGCTGAGGCTCGGAGAAGGTAAACAGGTGGTGAGAAATGGGAGACTAGAACAGGTGTATCCCTCAGCGCAGAAGTTCTTCCTCCTGGCTCAACCGGAGCCCCAGGCAGGGGGCTTGGTGAATTTTTTTTTTTTTTCTTGAGAGGTTTTTGCTATAGGGCGTGTGCACTCACCAGAAAGACAGAGACAGAAAGTGAGAAATCACCCCCCAGGGGGGATGGTCACGCCGCAATCCCTTCTCCTCCATTCTCCTTTCGGGATCTTGGGCACACACACACACGCACCCAACGTGAGTTTAAGCCACCGGGTCTGGGACTCGAACCCCAGTTAACTACATGGGAGTCCAGCGACGTAGCCATTACGCTAATTGCTGGTCCCGCTTGATGGATTGTCAAGGCCCTGCACAGTCCCCTGTGCTGTGTATGACAGAGAGACCTGGGTAAGCAGACTGCTTGGGAAATCTCACTCCTGGCATCTCTTCTCCCATTTTCATTGTTTCCCGTAAAATTTTTACCCATTGCTATTTTCTGACTTTAATAATAATAAATACTTATTGTAAAAATTTGGAATGTTCAGAAAAGTGTAGAGAAGAGAAAGAAACCACTTCATCCCAGTTTAAATCCCGTCTCCACCCCACCCTCCGGGTGGAAGAGTTCCCTCTCCTCTCCATTCTCTCCAGTTCTTGGTCGCGTCAGCCTGGTGTGTGTTTGTTTTTAAGTATATTTATTTATTTATTCAGTGAGACAGAGAGGCACCCCATCCGGGTCCCCATGCCATGATCCACACCTGGCCTCAGCCAGCCGGGACCCAGGAACACATATGCATCCGGCGTGTACAGGGAGGCCCTGGGATGGGAACCTGAGGCCTTCCCGTGTGGCCTTGGCACCGTGGAGCATCATTTCCGCTGTGCCACCCCAGCTGGCCTGGTACTACCAGTCCTTATTGTTTCACCCAATTCTCATGGGCTCTCGTGGTTTGTTTTTGTTTGGGGTTTTTGTCAAAAGGTGTGTGTGTTTGCTGAAAAGAAGAGAGACCAATTCAGAGAGCTGGAAAGTGAGAAATCACCTCCCGGGGGGGCATGGCCATCCCTGCTCCTCTTGGGATTTGGGGCATACATGCACATGTACCTGGCATGATTTTCAAGTCGCTGGGTCTCGATAGACCATGTGGGAGTCCAGCACCTTAACCACACTTCACCACCTGCTGGCCCCAAGGGCTCTTGTAGTTGTAATTGAAGTTTTCCTAATTCCTCACACTGTTGGTCATCTTTTGACGTGATTATGGCCGTTTGGATATCCTCCGTACGAAGTGCGGGTCAAGCCCGTTGCTCCTTTTCCGTTCGTTGCCTCGTCTTGTCCAAGGCTCACGCCCCAGTTCTGCACGTGATCTGGCTACGAGCTCTGTTGGTTATGTGTGCTGGAAACGTCTGCTCCCGCTCGGGAATGCTCGCTCTCCTATGGTGTCTTCATGGATGGGAAGTCTTCATTTTACTGCACTCAATTTTTTCAGTCATTTCTCTAAAGAGTGTGTGTGTATGTGTGTGTGTACGTACTCTAAGACGTCTTCTCTACCATCAGAGCATAAAGATGTCCTTTACTTTGCTCTAGAAGCATTTTATCTGTTTTGCTTTTACCTCTAGTTCAGAAGTCTACCTGGAACTGATTTTTGTAAGCCGAGAGGAAGGGGTCAGGTTTCATTTTGTTCCCATGTAGGTGCCCAGTTGTTCAACGCCTGTAATAGGAAAGACTCTCTTTCTCCGAGTCCTACTGTGGCCACACAGAAACCAAGTGACAGTGTGTGGGCTGATGTCTGGACCCTGCTTTTCCACTGACCTAGGGCCTGTCCCGCATCAGTACATGCCATCTTAGCCACTGCAGCCTTTTTTTTTTTTTCTTTTTGAGAGATTTTTGCTATAGGGTGTGTACACTCACTAGAGAGACGGAGTGAGACAGACAGAAAACGCAATATCACTGCCCCAGGGGATGGCCATGCCACAGTCCCTTCTCCTCTCTGGATTTTGGGCACGCACGTACATGTGCCTGGTGTGAGTTTCAAGCCACCAGGTCTGGAACTCAAACTATTGTCAACTGCTTGGGAGTCCAGCAACAGAACTGCTATGCCATCTGCTGGTCCTGAGTCGTTGCAGCCTTACAATAAGTCTTTCTCTCCTGCAGCACAAATCCTACTCCTTTCCAAGTGGGTCTTGGATATTCTTGGCTCATTACACCTTCACATGTTTTTTCACAGACTGGGGGTTCTCATGGGGACTGCACTGATTGTGCAGTATTGATAACTTGACAGTATTGAGTCTAACGCTTCACGGACACAATCTGTCTTTCTACCTCTTCCTTCTTGTGTTGTGTGCTTGTAGTGTTTAATCTTACAAGCAGGCATCAGGAGGGATCTGGCAGAGTGATGAAGACGTAGACTGCAGACTCAACGGGCTAGCATTCGCATCCAGCTGCCCCTTGCAGATTCTGTAGCCTTGCTGAGTTGCTTAATTTCTGTGTCTGTTTTTCCTTCTGTAAAATGGAAAGGATGATCGCATTTACCTTGCAGGATTCTTTTAAAGGATTAACTTAGTTATATATGCATAGCAGTTACAGCAATGCTTGGTGCACAGGAAATCGTAAACTCTGGGGCCAGCACGTGGCATGGTGGTTAAGATGCTAAATCTCACTTGGCCAGCTGCACAGTTCGAATCCCAGACCTGGCAGCTTGAAAAATACAGCAGTGCTTGTGCGTGTGTGCCCAAAATCCTGACAGGGGAATCAAGGAGAAGGGATTGTGGTGTGACTATAAACCCTGGGGGTTGGGAGGGTGATTTCTCACTTTCCTTCTCTCTGTGTTTATCTCTCCATGGTGAGCACATACACCCTACAGCAAAAAAAAAAAAAAAAAAAAAAAAAAAAAAAAAAAAAAAAAAAAAAGGAAAGAAAGAAAGAAAAGTTAAAAAAAAAAGTAAACTCTGGAAAGATTATTAATTTATTTTTGAGTAGCTAAGATGTTCACAGGATTTAAAATAAAAATATATAAAGAATTAAAATTAAAATATATGAAAAAAAGATGTATATAGACTAAATAACTAACTCTTCCACCATTACTTCCCATGTCCCCATACCTGCCTTACATCTGTGTTTTTCCCTAAAGTTTCTTTAGGCCAATACAAACAATTTCATTTTCCCACTGAGGGAGTGCAGTCAACATGCTGTTCTGTACTGGGCCTTTGTCACTGAACCACACATTCTGGAAATCTTTCCATGTCCGTACATGCCGAACTTCCTCATTTTTGTTTTGTTTTTATTTTTTCCCTTAGTTGCATACTATTTTATTTATTGGGTCATCATAAAAGTCATGATGCATTGTTGCGTAGAAAATATTTACCTGGTCTCTTTTAGACAGACATTTACATGGTTTCCATTTTTTCTCCATTGCAGACAGTGCTCCAGGGAATCCCCCGAGTCCCTTTGTCATGTCCGTGTTGTACATGCGTGACTATAACTGTAAATTGCTGGGTCAAAGGGCGTGTGTGTGTGCAATCATGATAGAAGTGACTGGGGAGCAGGGATGGGCGTGATGAACACAGACGTGTCTCACAGGGTGCAGAAGGAAGCATGCTGGGCCCCGAGCATTCCGAGGGGGTGAAACAGATCTTGATGGATACGGATTCTGCACGAGATGGGATCTTCCAGTGTGGGAATGGGGGAGATTTCCTGTTAGGTGCCAAGGTTCGCCGAGAGGTTGGACAGGAGTTGGCCAGGCCAAAAGACTTGGAAACTCTGTCCCTGTCCCGTTTCCCAGTTGCCCAACCACAGGAACTATCCAGCTATCCACCGACAGAAAGGGAGCCCGTGCGCACTAGGGGGCTGAGCCCTGGATCACTCACACGCTTTGAAGGGCCGTACTAACTCGTGCTTCTGCCAGCTGCGAGAGAGTACTTTCATTTTTAAAGACAGTCTCTTTAGCATCCTCGTCAGCATCCTATGTAGCCTGCACTTTGGGCATGTACCACCAGGCTTGGCGTTTCAGACGGAGCCGGAATTGAACCTGGACCTTGCATGTGGCCTCAGCCTACTGAATCTGAGCCTGGAGGGAACTTTTTTTTTCCTTTCTTGAGAGAGATTTTTTTGGTATAGGGCACGTGTGCTCACCAGAGACAGAGAGACAGAAAGTGAGAAATCACCCTCCGGGGGTATGGCCACACTGCAATCCCTTCTCCTCCATTCTCTTCTTGGGATTTAGGGCATATGTGCACATGTGCCCAGCGTGAGTTTTAAGCCACTGGGTTGAGGACTCAATACCTTTTCCCCCTCTCATTGGTGAGTACACGTGCCCTCTGGCAATTAAACAAAAATGTAGAAATACCCTTGAGGGCCAGCCAGGTAGCATGGTGATTAGTGAAGCTGCATCCCATGTGGCCAGCTCCACAGTTCGATTTCCAGACTGATAGCTAGAAAAACACACTGGATGTGTGTGTGTATACATGCCAAAATCCTAAGAGGAGGATGGAGAAGTGATTGCAGCATGGCCATCCCCTAGAGGGTGATTTCTCACTCTCCCATCTCTCTCCCACTCTGTCTCTCTCTGGTGAGTGCATGTGACCTATAGCAAACACGGAGAGGGAGAAGAGAGGAGGGCAGGGGCAGGGAGGAGGAGACCTAGGTTCTACAAGGGAAATGGCCTACTATGTGCATTCTTAGCCAAAACAAGACAGCAGAGTTCTCTAAATACGCTCTACAGAGTCTAGTTCAGCTCCACATGTGAACTCTTCTTGAGTTCTTTTAGAAAGAACTTTTCTTTCTCAAAGATTCGAGCTTTAATTACTGGGTCATCAGGAGGTACCAAGGTACCAAGGGTACAGAGGGAAGAGCCTCCCTCCTGCCCTGTCCCTCAGCCTCCGGGGCAGCACTTAGTCACTGTCCTGCTTGTCCTTGCAGAACCAGCCTCGGCTCATCCCAACACCATGTGTGACAGATTTGCACAGAGCCTGCCATCGCCTTGGGTGACCTGGCTCTTCTGCCCTTCCTGCCACCAGCTCAGTCCCAACCAGACATTCTGGACCTTGGTCCCCCAAATCTTGTCTCTTCCAGTAACCATCTTCATGTTCAGTGAAGTTTCTGGTCTTATTTTTTTATTCCTGATTGCACATAGCACTGGGGACAGAATTGGTGCGATTGTCTGAGAGCTGGGCTCTGAGGGAGTGGATGGTCCTACTCAAGACTTCAGGTTGAGGGAGGAGTCAGCAGGCCAAGCTGAGACAGATTAGGCCTGGACAGTTGAGACAGGAAAGGGGCTGGGACTTGTGAGCCAGAGGAGGTTCCGGAGGGCAGGTGGAGGAACTCGGTCTAAGTTCTCAGGAGGGCAGAGTGCCCAGGGTGCCAAGTGCAGAGCTCAAGGTGAAGACAGAATGACCGGGGCTAAACCAAGGCAGAAAGAACATGGGGACTGTTGTCAACAGAGCATCTGTAGAGGTGTCTGGAGCCAGGTCTGGTGTGTGGGAGCAGCCACCAGAAGGGCCTTGATGCTGAAGCCAGTGCCTCAGTGGGTTGCACCAGGGCCTGTGGGTGTGTCTAGGTGGACAGGCTGAGCCACTGGGAGAGCAGAGAACCTGGCTGGAGTCAGGAAGGCAGAGCCAGGAACCGGCAGTGCCCAGCACACACTGAGCAGCAGAAGGCTAATGGGGCACAGATGTGGAGGGCTGGAAGGCCTTTGACCCGCCAGACCCTTGATGTGGGCTGGAACTTGTGAACTGAGGTAGTGTGGCCAGCGCTCAGCACTTCCGGGGTCCGGAAGACCTGCCTAAGCTCACTTCCCCTCTGAGAGGCTGTGGGCAGGGCCCACAGAGCCCATCCTTGTCCATGGGGCCAATCCACTGAGAGTCAGGAGGCCTTAACCTCCACCCACACCTACCTCCTCGTGGAAGGCCTTTTGGCTTTCTGGATGAGGAGAAACCCAGAAACTTTCTCACCATGGGATTTTTCACTTGCGATCCTTGGAGCTGCCAGCCTTGTGCAGTTATTTGGCCCCTGGAACTCGCTGCAGGCATTGTTGAGCATGCATTATCCACGTGTGGGAGATTCTGAAACCAGCTACTTCTCCTCCATCTCTGTGGGACCTCTATGGTCATCCTGCAACTGTGTTTGTGGTTCTGTGTGCACCAAAGCCTGGGCTGGAGCCGGAACCAGGCAGCAGCTGTGGCTCAGCTTCACAGGCAAAAGGATTTGGCAGGCATGAAGCCACAGAGAAGCTGGCCTGCTGCTTCTTCTCTTAGACTGTCCACTGGGGCAGGGCCAGCCTGGTGTGGAAGAGAAGCCTTCAGATGGCACCCAGCCAAGGGTCAGTTGAGTCAGACTCACTGGAATTCACAGTGCTGGGATGAACCTTCTCCTTGGTCTGATCCATGCCTGGTAAATATATAGCACAGCTGCTGCTGCTCTTCCACACCGAGCCCATGGCAGACATAACTAGCAGATCCCACATTCCTTCTGTCTGTCAAACCATTAACAGCTGCTGCCAGTCAACTGCCAAGTCAATTACTCCCCATCCCAGATTTAGTCCAGCCTTCTCACCTAACTTAAGAGCTGCTGAACCTAAAGAGGATGTTGCCCAGAGTCACACTAAACAGCAGAACCGGACAGTGCATTTCCTTTATATCACATCTACTCTCCTGATAAGCACAGCAGTCGTCACTACCTGACTTAGTGCACTATTGTGTAGCTAACAGAAATACCTGAGACTGGGTAGTAGATTGGGCACAGCCCTCTGGTTGTATGGGCATGAGTGTGTATGTGCCCAAGATCCCAAGAGGAGAATGGAAGAGAAGGGATTGTGGTGTGGCCATTCTCCCTGGGGGGAAAGGGGATGATTTCTTGCTTTCTGTCTCTCTGTCTCTCTCTGTTTTTCTGGTGAGTGCATGCACCTTATAGCAAAAACCTAACCCCCCCCCCCCAAAAAAAAATAGAGGGTTGTTCAGCTCAAGTTGGAGGTCCAGGCCAGGGCCAATTTCTGTTGAGGGTACACAGAGCAGAGGGTGGGATCTTGAGCAGAGTGGCTATGTCTGACTACTCTGGTCTCCCATCTGTCCTGTGACCTCGCCAGAACTTGATCAGAGGGGCCCTGTCCTAATGACCTTATCAAACCCAAAGGCTTCACCCTGGGATGCTAGAAAGGGATTAAGTTTTCACTTAACCTCTTTATAATAAAGCCAAGTCTCGGGCCAGCAGGTGGTGTGTTGGTTAAGGTGCTGGATCCCACATGGCTGATTCTGTGGTTCGAGTCCCAGACCTGAAAGACTGAACACATACTGAGTATGTATGCTCAAAATCTAAGAGGCAAATGGAGAATACGGGATTATAGCATGGCCATCCTCCCCAGGGGTGATTTCTCACTTCCCTTCTCCCTTGGTCTTTCTCTGGTGAGTGCACATGCCCCATAGCAAAAATAAAACAAACAAAAACTAAAAAAAAGCAAGTCCCAACACGTGAATTGTGTGTGTGTGTGTGTGTGTCATAGGGCACATGAGTCTACCTGTGAGAGAAAGAGAGAGAGAGAGATCACCCCCCAAGAGAGATAGCCATGCTGCAATCCCTTCTTCTCCATTCTCTCAAGATTCTGGGCATGCTCACATGCATGCCTGGGATGTTTTCCAAGCCACTAGGTACCGGAATTGAACCTCACAATCGGCCATATGAGATCCAGTGCCTTAACCACCATGCCACCTGTTGGCCCCTCTGACACATGAGCTTTGAGAGATATCCAAACTCTAGCACTACCTATTTCATAAGCCCTTGCTCTCTTTCTTCATTTCCACAATGTGATCCCACCCACTAATTTCCCACAAGTATTATGTACCTATGGAAAATCAATGTTGTGTTAGGTCATGTTACTAGGAGTAGGATACCTAGATTGAGGCAGATGATGCTCGTTCTGAGCAGCACAGGACACACCTCGGGTATTGTTTCTCTGTTTCAGGAATCCACAATCCAGTTATGCAAAGTAAGAAGAATATTCAACAAACTCAGTGGGATAAGACAGTGTAACGAGGGACAAGATCACTCCATAATTTATAGTCAATTGATTTTTCACAAGGTTGCTGAGACCTTTCAATGGAAAAAGAATAGCTCTTTCAACAAATGGTGTTGGAACAACTGGATATCCACATGCTAAAGAAGATAGTCAGATCCCTACCTCATTCCATATATACAGATTAACTCAAAATATAACAAAGACCTAAATGCAAGAGCCGAAGCCATGAAATTCTTATAAGAAAAAATGGGTAAATTTTCATGACCTCAGATTAGGTAAAGATTTCTTAGGTATGACATCAAAACCATAATCAGCAACAACAAATAGACAAGTTGGACTTCATCAGAACTAAAACCTTTCATGTTCAAAGGACATTCTTGAGAAAATGAAAAGACAGTTCACAGAATGGGAGAAAATATTTACAAGTCATGCATCTGATAAGTGAGTTGTATCCAAAATATATTAAGAACTTACAAGTCAACAACAGACAAATAATTCAAAATAGGCAAAAGGGGACAACCGGTGGTGTGGTGGTTTAGGTGATCGGATCCCACATGGCCAACTTCGCAGTCCCAGTCCCAGTCCCAGTCCCAGACCCGGCAGCTTGGAAAAGCACACCAGGTGCATGAGTGTGTGTGCCTAAAATCCTGAGAGGAGAATGGAGAAGAGACTGAGGTGTGGCCCTCCTCCCGGGGATGATTTTTCACCTTCCTTCCTTTTCTCTCTATCTCTCTCTCTCTGGGAACATACACACCCTATAGCAAACTTTAAAAAAAGGGAGGGGGGAGGCAAAAGAGCTGAGTAAACATTTTTCTAAAGAAGTTGTATGAGTGTCCAATACAAAAACATGCTCTACATCATTAGCTCTTGGGGAACTGCAGATCAGAATTGCAGTGATATATATGAATATTTACCAACCAGTAGTATACCATGTGATAAAGATCCCTGCCGGTATCTCTATCTGGAATCTGGAAGTTCAGGTCAAGGTGTCTCCTGGCATTGGCTGCTACCCTTTGGCCCAGTCCTGTAGCTGCCACAGGGAACAGAATGCCCTCCCTGCATGACGTCTGGCTTCTACTCTGGTGGCCTTGTGGCCAATGTCAGAGGATTTCCCTGAAAGTACCCCAAGTCCTGATTCTTTAAATGACTGGGTAGGTCCATCCCCAAGGCTGGACTGATCTTGATTACCTTCCAGTGGAGGGCCCTGGGGCTTAGGTGGCATAGTGGTTAAGGCACTGAACTCCCACATGGCTGGCCATGGTTCAAGTTCGAGACCTGGTGATTTGAAAATCACTCTGGGTGCATGTGTGTGTGTGCCCAAAATGGAAAAGGTAGACAACAAGTATTAGAAAGGTGTGGAAAAATTAGAACTCTTGGACCAGCCTGTGATTGAGGGAGCTGAATCCCACATAGCTGACCTTATGGTTCAAGTCCTGGACCTAATGACTTGCAGAATATTGTGGACTTGTGTGCACCTGTGCTCAAAATTCTGACAAGAGGGAGAAATAGAAGGGATTGCTGTGTGACCATTCCCCAGAAGAAATGCTTTTTTCTTCCTCCTCTTTCTCTCTCTCTGGTGAGTATACATGCCTTGTGGCAAATTTTAAAAAGAAAAAATACATATATATAGAGAGAGAGAGATTAGAATTCTCATCCACTGCTGGTGAAAATGGAAAATAGGGTAACTACTTTGGGAAACAGGCAGTTCTTTCAAATGTAAACGTAGAGTTTCCATACGATCTAGGAGTCCCACTCCCAGATAACTACCTAAGCGAACCCAAAACACACGCTCCATACAAAAACCCACACATGGATATTAGCAACTTTGCTCATAATAGCCAAAAAGTGGAAATAACCCAAAAGCTCATCAACTGAAAACAGATAAGTGTGATGTGGTGTGTCCACACAATGGAGTATTCTTTGGTACTAAAGAGTAAAGCTTCGATACAAGACTGATAAATTCTGTAGCTATGATAACAGGTGAGCCTTGAAAACATCTGCCAGGTGCAAGGAGCCAAACACAAATGACCACGTATTAGATGATGCACTTATAGAAAATGTCCAGACCAGGCACCCCATAATAGAGTAGTGGCTGCTGGGGGCAGGGGGTGTGGGAGGCCAGTGTTTGAGAAGAAATGGGGAGCAAACACTTAGGAATAAGGGGAACCAGCAGTTAGCGTAATGGCTATATCGCTGGACTCCCACGTAGTCGACCGCGGTTCGAGTCCCGGACCCGGTGGCTTAAAACTCACGCCGGGCACGTGTGCGCCCAAGATCCCAAGAGGAGAATGGAGGAGAAGGGATTGCGGCGTGACCATCCCCCCTGGGGGGATGATTTCTCGCTTTCTGTCTCTCTGTCTGTCTGGCGAGCGAAAACCTCTCCAAAAATAAAAAAATAAAAAAATTTAAAAAAAGGAATAATAGGCTTCTTTTTGGGGTGATAAAAAGGTTCTGAAATTAAAGCCAGTCATATGGGGTAGTGGTTAAGGCAGTTGGATCCCACATAGCCAACTGTGTGGTTTGAGTCCCAGACCTGGTGGCTTGAAAAACATGCTGGGTGAATATGTGTGCGTGCCCAAAATCCCAAGAGAAGGATGGAGAAGGGATCGTGGTGTAGCCACCACTGCACCCTGGGACAGTACGGTTGCGGGGGCCGGGGGGATGGCGGGTGAGCTCTTACTTTTTCTTTCTCCTCGGCAAGCATACGTGCCCTATAACAAAACCAAAAGAAAAAAAAAGTTCTAAAGTTGATGGTGGGGATGATTGCACAACTCTACAACTGTATTAAAAACCACTGAGTTGGACGCTTTAAATGCTGTGTGAAAACAAACCACTTCATCTGCAAACGCATAGATACAGCATGTATAAAACACCCAGCTCAGTGTCAACCACGGAGAAAAGAGTTAATGAAAGCTACTTCCAGGTGGTTGTGTGGGAGCAGGACTGCTCTGGACAAGACCCCAGTGGGATGTATCAGCCATCTTCATGCAACTGAGGGGTTTTATGGGGCCAGGGGGAGTTGTCTACATGACCTATAAAATGTAAATAAATAAATAAATAAATAAATAAGAGGAATCAAGACAAAAGATTTCAAGGGAACAGATTTCTTCTCAATAAACATTGAGAACTGCTTCTCAGAATGGTTTGCCCAGTGAGGTAGCACGCTCATGTCTTCAGAGATCTTCCAACAGACACAACCACCACTCCAACGGGATACAACAGAGTGGACACGGGTACTAGGGGTAAGTTGAGTTAGAAGGGCAGCCTGAACGCTCCAGTGTGGTCTCATAGCTGGTAGACACACAAAAGCCTATTGTTAGGGGTTCAGAAATTTTCCAAGATCAGATTTTGCCAGCTGGTTGTTAAACCATTGAGAGCCTGCCCTGGGACCAGCAGTTGGCGTAATGGCTATGTTGCTGGACTCCCACGTAGTTGACCGCGGTTCAAGTCCCAGACCTGGTGGCTTAAACTCACGCCGGGCGCATGTGCGTGTGTGCCCAAGATCCTGAGAGGAGAATGAAGGAGAAGGGATTGTGGCGTGGCCATCCCCCCTGGGAGGTGATTTCTCGCTTTCTGTCTCTCTGTCTCTTTCTGTCTGTCTGGCGAGCGCACGCGCCCTGTAGCAAAAACCTCTCCAAAAAAAGAAAAAGAAAAAAAAAAAAACACTGAGAGCCTAGTCAGCAATAGTTGGGTGGGTACACCATGGAAAGCGGCCATTACTACATCTCAGGGCTTTGGCTCTCCATTGGTTGATGGGTAGACAGGTGCTTTGCTAGCACACCCCTAACCCAAACCAGATGGCCCGACAGGTTTCTCTGCATTTGCCCACTTCCACACATTCCCAGCTCTGCCTCCCTCCCCAGTAGGACTTCCACCCCCACTCTGCCCATGTCTCATTCAGCCTTGGCTTCCTCCACCCACCATGCTGAAGCCCTCCAGCTCGGTCAGAAGTTACTCTTGTTGCACGTCAGTTGTGGGTTCCTTAATTACACTGTCCCCTCTAACACAGCCCTTGAGGCAGTGGTAGAGTCTCTGTTTTGAAGAGGACACTAAGACTCAAAAGGGCAGAGTGGCTCATGGGAATCGCAGTCCTATCCCACCCAAATCCTGTACTTGTTCATTATGCCTGGGTCTCAGATGCAGAGTGCCCAGCCCACGTCCTGCACGTGGTAAATATCCCTGCCGGCATCTCTATCTGGAATCAGGAAGTTCAGGCCATGGTGTCTCCTGGCATCAGCTGTTGCTCTTTGGCCAAGTCCTGTGGTGGCCACAGGGCACAAAAAGGGTCCCTTCTCCGTCCTACCCCTTGACCTTTGGCTCCTGCTGTAGTGGGCTTGGGCCACTGTCAGAGAATTCCCCTAAAAGTCCTCTGGATCCTGGTTCTTTGAATGGCCAGGTGGGTCCATCCCTAGGGCTGGACTGATCTTGATTACCCCCCACTATGGGACCCTGGGGCTTGGGTGATGTAGTGGTTAAGGTGCTGGACTCCCATATGGCTGACCATGGTTTGAGTCCCAGACCTGGTGACTTGAAAATCATGGCTGGGAATCTTAACCTGTCTCCTGGCTTTAAGTTTTAAGTAAAGTTCCTTAGTATTTCTTTGATTTATGAAAGCTAAAACTGCTTTTCTTGAAATTAACAATATATTTAAAAATACCTTTTAATGACCATAGTAAGCTTTATAGCATCAGCTAGGTGCTACCTTATAATATATTCATTCTACTCAGAGTTTCACACCTCAAGTCAGACATGTAGTCACTGATATGTACATACCAGCTAAACTTGCTATTAAAAGTAGTAAGATCACTTAAGAAACTTTGTGAATCAATAAAATGTAGGGGGAAAAAGGAATGGAAAACAACTGTAGACACCTAAAATAGTGTGGGAGGAGGGTGGGAAATGGCAGAGGGTGAGAAATAGGGCACACATATATATATATATATATATATACACACACACACATATATATACATATATATACATATATACATACATACACACGCATATATACACATATATATACATATATATGTATTTACACACACGTATACATTTATATATGAAACTAGAAGTGGAAAACTAATGAGGATAACATGTATGATTAAGCCACTATGCAGTATATTTTAGATGGGAAATTTTGTATGCTGTGACAATGCTCAGGGAATGAATGTAAATTAATTAATTAATTTAAAATGTTTCAGAAGAAAATTACAGTGCACTTGTAACTAGATTCTAGCTTTGTCCATAGTTTAAGTTTAAGGTATTTTGAGAATCAATAAAATGTGGGAAAAAATGTAAAAACAAAATTAAATTAAAACAACAAAAAATAAAAATAAATCATGACAGGGTACATGTATATACATCCCCCAAATCCAAGGAGACTAGAAAAGAGGTTGCAGTATGGCCATCCTCCCTAGGGGGTGATTTCTCACTCTCCCTCTTACCGTCTATCTGGTGAGTACACATGCCCTTGTGGGGGGAACCTGAAAATAAATAAATAAAAATAAACTGGCCTTAAAAATACCAGGAAGAACTAGCTTGAGTCCTCATGGAGAAATTACCCTGGCAGAAGGAGTAGACTTAGGTGCCTGGACCCCCCTCACCCTCCCCACCAGTTTTCTCTGCATGAAACGTACACTGGGACCTTGTGTACATGCATCCCTGTGGGTTTCTGTTTTGCTTTCTAAGGAGTCTTCAGAAAGTTCAAGGAAATGCATAGTATGACAAAACTATGAATGCATTTCTATTTGGGGGCCATCAAATAAACTCATAGTTTAATTCCATTTTTCCATAACCTGTTAAAGTGCCCTCATATTTCAAGCATAGCAAAGTCTAGAGAAAAACACAGCAATGCCCTCTGCACCCATAATCCAGCTTTAATAATCCTATCACTTTGCCCTATTTGCCTCATATTTTTAAATAAGTAATTGCGGAATTGATTGAAGCCCCCTTCACACCTCTAGCGCCCCAGAGACAACCATCATCCTGAATTTGGTGGGCTTAGAATTGTTGTGTGTTCTTCTATGCTTTATATAAATATTTTTGTCTCAGCTGCAATATGTTCATTTCACTCAATATTCAGGGTTTTTTTGTTTGATTTTAAAACTTTTCTTTAGACTTCTTTTGACATGATTTTAGACTCCCAGAAAAGTTGCAGGAATCATGCCATGTATTCTTTTTGTATATACTCTCCAGGCAGATTCACCCATTTTTAACATTTTGACACATTTGTTTTCAGCCTCTCTCCCTCTCCTTCTTTCTCTGTTTCTTCCTCTCTCTAATTTATTTCTGAACTAGTTGGGAGTAAGCTGCAGACTTGGTGCCTCTGCACCCCCCTGAGTTCAGTGGATATTTCTCAAACACAAGAACATTTTCTCACAGAACTTCATACAAGGAAATTAACCTTTATAAGCAGGATTTTGAGGTTTAACTGTGTAACATTGGTCCCTACCTTTTTTAAAAAAGAATTATTGGGAACCAGCAGTTAGCGTAATGGCTATGTCGCTGGACTCCCACGTAGTTGACCATGGTTCGTGTCCTCGGACCCAGTGGCTTAAAACTCACGCCGGGCACGTGTGCGTGCGTGCCCAAGATCCCGAGAGGAGAATGGAGGAGAAGGGATTGTGGCGTGACCATCCCCCTGGGGGGGTGATTTCTCACTTTCTGTCTCTATGTCTCTCTGTCTGTCTGGCGAGTGCACACGCCCTATATCGAAAACCTCTCCAAAAAAAAAGAATTGTTTATTTTATTTATTCATTCACTTTATTTTAATTTGACCAGAGAGAGAGAGAACGTGAGAAAGCAAGTCACCAGGTCTGGGACTCAAACTGTGGCTGACCATGTGGGAGTGTCAGCGCCTTAACCACCATGCCACCTGCTGGTCCTTGGTTCCTAACTTTTAAAAGCTCTTTAGTAGTCCAGGGAGGATTGAGTCACAACTTATGCATCCAACCTCTTTTAAATTTTTAATTATTTACTTTAATTTTATTATTATTATTATTATTATTATTATTATTTGAATTTTGCTATAGGGTATGTGAGCTCACCAGACAGATGAGGGGGAGAGAGAGAGAGAGAAAGCAAGCCACCACTTCTAGGACTCAAACTGTGGTCAGCCCTGTGGGAGTCCAGCACCTAACCACTTCACCACCTGCTGGCCCCATAGCTGATCTCTTATGGATGGACATTGTCTTTTCCATTTTTCTCCTTGTTATAAACGCTGCTGTGGCGGCAGGAGAGCGGCAGCCGATCCTTCCCACCGCCCTCTGCCGCCTCCGCCGCCTCACAACCATGTCCGAGAAGAAGCCCAAGGAGGGCGTGAAGACAGAGAACGACCACATCAACCTGGAGGTGGCTGGCCAGGATGGCTCTGTGGTGCAGTTTAAGATCCAGAGGCACACCCCGCTGAGCGAGCTGATGAAGGCCTGCGAGAGGGAGGGCTTATCGACGAGACAAATTAGATTCAGGTTTGACCAGCAACCAATGAATGAAACAGATACTGGGCAGAGGGCACCACTGACGTCTCCCAGGAGCAGAGCATGGGAGACCAGCTGCCTGCTGCTACACAGCCCCTAGAGGACTGTCCCCACCCCATGTCATCGTCCTTGCACATGCTGTCGCGTAGTGAACACGTGACCATACCAATTGCCAAGGAGTCTACGGCAGCATGAGGACAGTTCAGAGAAACGTTCTCCTCTAGGTACTTCTAGTGCAACTCAAAACTATCTGCAGGGATGAATCCACAACTTAAATTGGGCCAATCAGAATCACTACCTTTATTCAGGTAACAGGAGTTGTGAGGTTTTTTTGGGTTTGTTTTATTTCAGTTTTTGGCTTCCCCCCATTTTCAATATTTTCAAACCTGTGGTCTGAATGTCGGCCTTTAGTTGTGGGTTGCGACTGCCCTCCCACCACCATCCAGTCATGTAGAGCACTTCTGGGCACTGTGGCGGGGGCCTGGTGGGGACAGGAGGCAGAACTTCACTTACCGTTTGTTGTTGGCATGTTCTTAACTTGCTGAGTATTGCAAACTTCAACTTTGTCAGCATATGTTAAAGTTGAAGGGAAACTATTAGGTTGCTTCTAAAAGGTGGGAAACACCTGAGCCCCTCAGTAACATGGTCCTGAGTGCCCTCTGCCCAAGTGTGCCCTTGAGTGTGTCCTCGGAAGGCCCGAGGCCCAGGACCCACCCACCCTCACCACTGCTTCCCGCTCAGAACCTAAAATATATGTATATGGGCCAAGGTTGGCATAACAAAAATTGACTTTTTTCTTTTTCTTAATGTAGGAGAAAGTAATTACCATATTTTTCATTTGGTAATACATTGTAGCCTCAGATTTCTTCTAGCATTTGCTTCTGATGAATAATTATGGTCTACATATAAAAGAGTAAGGTGAAATATTCTGAATTTACAGTCACGTTGTTGTGTCAAAGAGCTGCTTCCAAGTGTGGTTACACACGAACCACGGAAAGATGACGTCACATCCTTCTCACAGCCTCGTGCTGTGCTGCTTTCCAGATATGTATCAAATCATACATGAGTATGGTGATTTCCAGTCCTTGAAATATTTCGGGACCTATACAATTAAAACTTTTTATAGTTCTGAAAAAAAAAAAAAAGTGCTGCTGCAGGGGTGGCATCTGGAACCATCTCCCATACATCCGTGTGTCCTGGGAGTGGGGCTTCTGGGTGTGGGCAGCATCTCCCTCTTAAATATTGGCGTGTTGTCACTACAGTGGGTATGGCTGGTGTGTTTGTGCACGCAGCACCCCACCTGCAACTGCAGGCTCACATGCTTCGCTCTTGTTTTTTGTTTTTTTCATTTGTACTTTTTAAGGTGGAATTGCTATGTTGTCCCGGCCAGCCTTGTGCTCCTCCTGCCTCAGCCTCCCCAGCTGCAGAGACCACAGGCGCATGCCACTGTGCAGAGCCTGTAGGTTGGAGCAGGAATCGAACCTGGGCCTCCCATGGGAGTGTTGGTGCACACGCCATTACACCTGGGCATCCAATGGTGTTTAGGGGACTGGCCGATGGGTTCTCATTTCTCCTGTTGCTGCCCTGGACTGGCATGGAGCTGGTGGGATGAGGTTGGTGAGCGTGCTCAAAGCAGCAGGTACTCATGAGAGAAACAGGACGTGACCTCAGCCCTGGGTGTTATCGCGGGACAGGAATGACCAGTTCCATTGTGCAATGAGAAAACTGTTTGAGATTTTTGTTGTTTTTGTTTTGTTTTTGCTATAAGGTATGTGTGCTCACCAAAGAGAGAGAAAGTGAGAAACCAGCCCCCAGGGGAGATGGCCACACCACAGTCCCCTCTCTGTTCTCCTCTCTGGATTTTGGGCATGCACAAGCATGTGCCCAGCATGTTTTTCAAGCCACAAGCTCTGGGATTTGACCCACGCAATTGGCCATGTGGGATCCAGATGTAGTAATGACCTTGCCACTAGCTGGCCATTAAGATGATTTTTAATCATAAAGGTAATGCATAATTATTATAAAAATATGAGACATGGTTGGCTCCATAGCACAGAAGCTTAAGGGAGCCAGGTCCCACATGGCCAACCACAGCTTGAGTCCCAGCCCAGTGGCTTGTAAAACACATCAAGTACGTGTGCACTCATGCCCAGAATCCTGATGGGAAGGAAAGATGGAGAAGGAGGGATTGTGGCATGACCACGCCCCATGTGGGCCATGTTTCTCTGTCTCTCTGGTGAGTACACATGCCCTCTGGCAACTAAAAACTAAACTAATAAAATTTGAAATAGACCCACTGTACTTTTCAGAAATAATTGCTTTTAATGGTGTCTTGCATAGCCTTCTGGAAATTACCTCTGTGTGGATTTATGGCTCTGTGTGAGAATACCCTTTCTTAGTGCATAGCCTTATTATTGACCATTATTGAACACCCTTTCTTTGCCAGCTACTACAAGGATACATAACCATGGGAAATGTCTCAACACTTTCAAGAGCTGGCATAGCATAGTGGTTAGAAGCCCAGACTCTGAGTCAGACTGTCTGGGTTTGAATCCCAGCTCTGCCATTTATTGACTGTGTGACCTTGGGAGATTATTTAATCTCCCTGTACCCCAGTGTCCTCATCTTTCCATGGGACTATTAGGTGTAGGGTGTAGATCGTTCGTTTACTAGGACTGCAGTAGATCAGATCAGAGCCAAAATCCAGGTGCCTGCAGCTTTGGTACAGGCTGGAGGCACTGAGGGGTCTGTCCAAGGCCCTCTCCTCACTGCTGCGGGTGGCTGGCAATCCTTGGTATTCCTCAGCCAGGGGCACTGTAACTCCACACTCTGTCCCCACTGCCCCATGGGTATAGTCTACGTCTTCCGTGACTTCCCTTCTTATAAAGACACCTCTCGGCTCTGCGGGACTCTGAGGAGAGCTCACACCAGGTAGACGCCGTCTGTCACCATGGGCAAAGGAGACCCCAACAAGCCGAGGGGCAAAATGTCCTCGTATGCCTTCTTCGTGCAGACCTGCCGGGAAGAGCACAAGAAGAAACACCCAGACTCTTCGGTCAATTTCACCGAATTCTCCAAGAAATGTTCGGAGAGATGGAAGACCATGTCTGCAAAGGAAAAGTCTAAGTTTGAAGATATGGCAAAAAGTGACAAAGCTCGTTATGATAGGGAGATGAAGAATTACGTCCCTCCCAAAGGTGATAAGAAGGGAAAGAAAAAGGATCCCAATGCTCCAAAAAGGCCTCCATCTGCCTTCTTCCTGTTTTGCTCTGAACATCGCCCAAAGATCAAAAGTGAACACACAGGCCTGTCCATTGGGGATACTGCAAAAAAATTGGGTGAAATGTGGTCTGAACAGTCAGCCAAAGATAAACAGCCATATGAACAGAAAGCGGCTAAACTAAAGGAGAAATATGAGAAGGATATTGCTGCATACCGTGCCAAGGGCAAAAGTGAAGTAGGAAAGAAGGGCCCTGGCAGGCCAACAGGCTCAAAGAAGAAGGACGAACCAGAAGATGAGGAAGAGGAGGAGGAGGAAGAGGAAGAAGAAGATGATGAGGAAGAAGACGAAGATGAAGAATAAATGGCTATCCTGTAATGATGTGTGTGGAATGTGTGTGTATGCTCAGGCAATTGTTTTGCTAAGAATGTGAATTCAAGTGCAGCTCAATATTAGCTTCAGTATAAAAACTGTACAGATTTTGTATAGCTGATAAGATTCTTTGTAGAGAAAATACTTTTTTAAGAATGCAGGTTGTAGCTTTTTGAGGGGCTACTACATACAGTTAGGTTTTATAGCTTCTGATGTTGAATGTTCCTTCATATTTAATTGTTTAATTTCTTGACTTGTGTATGGTAGTACAGCACACTCATAGGAATTGGTATCAATAGTAAATTTTGGGTTTTTTAGGATGTTGCATTTTGTGGTTTTTTTTTTTCAATTTTGTAATAAAATTATGTATATTAAAAAAATAAAAAAATAAAAAAATAAAGACACCTCTCATTGGATTGGTCCACCCTGTATCCAGGGTGATCTCATTTTAGAACCCTGAATTCTGTCTGCAAAGATCCCTTTTCCAGATAAGGTAAAATTTGCAGATAATAGGGTTAGATTTGGACATGTCCTTTTTGGAGACATGATTCAACCTACTGGGAGAATCGTCGGGGTGACCGGGTTCACGGAATGTACAAGTGCCTGGATGGCTCCCACCGTGGGCACTACACTCCTGAGTGAGACTGGCGTCACCAGGGCCTCCCGCCCTGTCCCTCCACATCCTTGTGTACTCACGGGACCTTGTCCAGGGCCATGGGCCAACCCAGAGCAGTCATCACTGGCCGTACTGGCCCTTGGTCCCTCGGAGGGCAGGGACCAGGCTGCTCATCCCCATAGACCCCTTTCTCTCGTTGAAGCTGGAGGCTGGCCGGCCTGAGGTCAGGATCAGTGGTGGGTGGCAACAGCCTGTCTTGGCCCTCCCTCTGTCCCACTCTCCTCTGAGTTCCACCCAAGTCCGTACAGGGGACCTTAGTGCCCCTCGCGAGGAGGCAGCACTGCAGCTCTCTGACCTGGGGAGCTCCCGTGCCCCCGCGCAGGCAGGCGGTGACCAGCCCCCACTCAGCTGTCACTCTGTGCTCTGCCCCACACCTGGGCAGCCTCTCAGCCCCTTCTCCTCACCCAGGTCTCACAGGCCTGGGACGAGGACGTGGGTACCATGTCTGGGCAGGACACACCGATCCAGTTCCCTCTATCATGGGTGAGAATTCCCCAGGTCAGCAGGGACTCTGAGAGGGGGCCTGGATGCTGTTGCCCAGCGTCTGACCTTCCTGCACTGGGTGTCCCTGGACAGCTGGGCCCTGGGGTGTTGGAGGCCATTGGGGCTGCTGATCGGAGTCCAGGGCGCGGAAGGCAAACTTGCCTGACCGATTTATTTTTCCAGTGGAGCTGCTCTGCTCGGAAGCTCTGAGGCTTGTTATTTGCGCATTCATTATCTGAGGCCCCGGGCTGCCTTGGCTGCAAAGCAGGGGTTTGGCTGGCTAGAGGGAAGAGTGGATGCTGGAGTCTCTGGCTCTGCCAACAGATGACAGATCCAATGCCATGCAGGCTCAGGGACGGTCCTGGCAGTTGGAGCCAATGTGGCCAGGCTGGTTGGGTCACAGCAGCCAAAGGAAGCTGGCATGTTGCCAGCACTGGGTGCATCTGCCTTTGCCACCACTTCCTGGGCATGGACGACACTACAGTTGGAAGTGGGCTCCCAGGAGGCTGGAATAACGTGAGGCAGCGTCCTGCCTCCATTACCCTTTGTCTCCCTGGCCCAGTCGGAGCAGGCACCATGTCACTGTGTCCCTCGAGGGCTCTGTCACTCTGCAGCCCAGTGCAAGGTCCAAGCCTCCCCCAAGCCTAAGCTGCTCCTACCCAGAAGTCTGGGCCTTGCTCTAAGGCAGGGGGCTGCAGCCTGTGACCTCTTAACCTTGCTCTTGGCCTTGAGATCTTGCATCTGCCCACCGACCACCAAGGCAGCCCTGAGCAGGCCCCGTAGCAGGCCTGTTTGAAGCGTCTGTGTGGGCCTGCCTGAAAAGAGAGAACTCTGCGAGGGCTGGGCAGTTCCTGGAAAGCGTCATGTGAGGAGCTGTTGGCCTCTCCACTGCCGGGTCTGAGCAGCGGAGGCCAGCCTGTTCAGCACTCAGCACCGCGAGGCGTCGGGATGGCTCTGGGTCTGATTTGTCTTTTACAGGGTGATAAAGGAGTCCTCCCAGAGATCTGCTTCTCTACCCACAACTCGAGTTTTCTTGGCAACCGCTTCTGTATCCATGTCAAGCCACATGGTCCCCAGGCACTTGAACGGGAGGTGCCACTGGGGGCCAGATGTTGCACTGGGCGCAGGACAAGGAGCACATGGACCTGTGTCCCCATCACCCCAATTGAATGTGCTAACTCCTAAACTCAAGGCTAGGAGTGGGAGGCTTGCAGCAGGAAGAAGAGAATTCCAGCTAGAGGGTCAGAGGGAGAGAAAAACAATAGCTAACGTTTTCTAAATTATGTGCCAGGCATGGGGCCCAGTACTTAACAGGTGTCTCCTCAAATTTTCACAGTAACCCTGTTAAGTAAAGATGGTGATTTCTTTTTTATATAGAGATAGTTGATTGCATAGAGGTCCACATAAGTAAAATAATCGGCCTGAAGCCACACAGCCCAGATTCAGACTCAGGCTTCTAGTCCAGCAGACAAGGCTTCCTCTGAACAGGCCTTAAAGCACGCAGAGAACTTTATCCCCAACAACCTAGCATAAAAAATTGTAAACATACAGAAAGGTTGAGAGAATTTGGCAGCAAACCCCCTTAATAGCCACTGCTTACCCTAGGTGTATTTGCTTTGTCCACCAGGGCACCCTACTTTTTATGCCTTTCAAAGATAGTTGCCGACCCCCTGCATCTGTTAGCATGCATATCATTAACTACAGTTCAGCACTTAGTTACGGTTTTATTATGCTGTTGTGGGCAATTTACATACAGTCAAGGAAATACGCATGTCTAAGGGTGCGTTTGAAATTGCTGTAAATGGCTTTGTACGGGGCTGCACTTTTCTGTATCTGGCTCCTTCCGTCAGCATGGTGTTCTCGAGCTTTGTCCCCGTGGTGGTAGTAGTAGTTCTTTTTGATTCCTGGCTACTATTCCGTCGTGTGGCGTTTCTATGACCTGTCTGTCCACCTTTCCCTGGATGGATATCTGGACCAGGTGCTACTGAGCTATTTGGAATGAAGTTGCTACAACCACTCAGGCACGCGTTTTTCTGTGGACACACACTTTCATTTCTCCTGGGTCTATACCTGGGAGCGCAAGGGTCTGTTTAGGGCCACGGAAAGCTGCCGTCTGTCTTTCCCAAGTGGGTGTTCCCGTTTGCTTTCTCGTCACTAACACACGAGTGTTGTGATGACTCCCACCCTCGCCGGCATGTGACAGCAGGCGTTTTCATTTTAGTCACTCCGGTGGTTGTGCCACGTTATCGCATTGTGGTTTTGGTCTGCAAGTCCCTGGGGACTAATGGTTTTGAGAAGCTTTTATCAATGTATCAGTCATTTTTAGGTCTTCTTTGAGTATCTGTTCCAATCTTTTTGCTCATTTTTGAAAAAATTAATTTGCTTCTTCTCTGTTAGAAATATGTTTTGCAAATGTTTTCTCCCAGCCTGGTGGGCAGACCTTTTCGATTCCGATGCAGTCTGATGTATCTGTGCTTCCTTTGTATGGCTTTTGCTTCCTGTATCTGGTCCAATGCTTTTGCCTACCAGCTGGAGAGTCTTGAGGAGGAAAAATAGGAACCCTGAAAGAACTGTAGGTGGATGGAGCAGTTTGGGCATAAGCTCTGGGTGGGGAAGTACAGGTTCCTTTGGGGTGACAGAGAGCAGGGCAGAGGCTCCGAAGGGACTGGACTCAGCAGGCAGTAGGATCTATGGACGGTTGCAGAGCACGGGAGGGACATGGCATGAGGGAGTGAGCAGGCACAGCCCCGTGACGCTGGAGCCTGGAGCAGTTTCCACTCAGTCACCTTGAGTTCAGCACCTTGTGTCTCAGGATGCAGGTGGGACTGTGGGGCAGGGAGCCCTTGGTCTCTGGGCCCTCACAGTCTCTAGGGCCAAGGTCACCCAGACCCCATCGGGGCCTAAGGGCCCATTTCTTCTTGCCAAGGCAGCCCGAGGGCTGGTCCAGACACTACCCAGATGCCCAGTCATTCCCTCAGCACCAAGGCAATTCGACTTACAGCCAACCTCCAGTGGACCCTCAGCCTGACCCGCTCTGACCTTATCGCCTCCCACTCACACCCTTGTCACCCCCTACCTCCCCCTCGCAGTTCCCCTGGGAATAGGAAATCAAGGCTTTGGAATTGGCTCTTCTTCCTGCCTAGATCTCTTTTCCACAGTACATGCATCCAGGTGTTTATGCCAGGTTTTGTTTTCATTTTTGTTTTTTTTTAAGAGAGATTTTGTTGCTATGTGGCATGCGTGTTTGCCTGAGAGACTGAGAGAAACAGAGAGACAGCAAGAGGGAAATCATCTCCCGAGGGGGGATGGCCATGCCAGTCTCTTCTCTCCCACTCTCCTCTTGGCACCCAGTGTGAGTTTGAAGTCACTGGGTCCGGGACTCGAACCTCAGTTGGCTATGTGGGAGTCCAGTGGCAGAACCATTACACCCTCTGCTAGTCCTGTACTTCAGCTGTTTTAATGTGGGTGTCGCTGGCTATCAGTACCCACCCCTTTCTTCCACTTCGACGCTGTTACCACCTACTCACTACTCCATGGGCCTTGCCTGTTGCTTGCTTGGTCTCCTAGGATGTAAATGCCTGAAGGTCTGGGGCTTTTGTTTTCTTGTCTTACTGTCTGTTCACTGTTCTGACTTGTGCCCGGGACATCTGGTACTTGCAGGACTTAGAAAATATTCATGGTACTTGCAGAGTGGGTGAGAGGCAGCTCCCTGCTTCTCCCAGATCTTTTGTTTGATCCCAACTTTGATTCTGTAGGAAAAAAACAGGGATGAGCCCAGGACTGACCTGGTACCATCTAGAAAGTGGAGGAAACATCACCCAGCCTCCCCAGTTCCCACTGTACAAATGACGAAAACCGAGACCTTGGCCAAGATCTAAGCCTTAGTTGGAGAGAGGAAAGGAGAGCCGAGTGCTCTGAGAGTCCTAATTGGCCCCTGGAGGAGGCCTAGGCCAAGCAAGAATGATTATAAACTTGAGAAAAGTTGGTGGAACATAGAATTAAAGTACATACTCATTTGATGCAAAAAATATTGAAATTCCATGCATAGTTTTTCATAATACGCATTTCCATGAACTTTTTGAGGCCTTCCCCCCATAAAATGCAAGCCACACAGGTCATTTTAAATTTTCTAGTCACATATGAAAACAGTAAAAAGAAATAGGTGAGGGGACCAGCAGTTAGCGTAATGGCTATGTCGCTGAACTCCCATGCAGCCTACCGCAGTTTGAGTCCCAGACCCGGTGGCTTAAACTCATGCCAGGTGCGTGTGTGTGTGTGCCCAAGATCCCGAGAGGAGAATGGAGGAGAAGGGGTTGCAGTGTGGCCATCTCCCCTGGGGGGTGATTTCTCACTTTTTATCTCTCTCTCTTTCTAGCAAGCGCACACGCCCTATAGCAAAAACCTCTCCAAAAAAGAAAGAAAAGAAAAAAGAAATAGGTGAAATTAGTTTTAGTGATGTTTTATTTAACCAAGCATATCTAAAAATGTATTTCAACATGTAATCAATATAAAATATTATTAATGAGCTATTTTACATTCATTATTTTTCTTTTCTTTTTTTACTATCAGAGGGTGTGTCTGCTCACTAGAGAAAGAAAAGGAGAAAGCTCCACGCAAGGGGGCACATCACACTGCTGTCCCTTCTCCCCCATTTCTGTACCCTGTCCCAACTTGGGGTGTGCACACAAATGCACTCAGTGTGTTTTCCAACCACTGGGGCCAGGATCCGAAATGCATGGTTAGCCTTATGGGATCTGGCTCTCTCTCATCATTTTTTTTTTTAAAGAGATTCTTACTATAGGGCACGTGCACTTGCTGGAGAGACAGAGACAGAAAGCAAGAAATCAGCCCCCAGGGGGGATGGCCACGCCACAATCCCTCCCCCTCCTTTCTCCTCTTGGAATCTTGGGCACGCATACATGCACATGTGCCCAGTGTGAGTTTTAAGCCACCAGTCCAGGACTTGAACCATGGTCAACTACATGGAAGTCCAGTGATGAAACCATTCCACCATCTGCTGGTCCCAGGGATCTGGTTCTCTTAACTACTAGACTACAGGACCAGTCCATTCATGCATATTTTTCCATGTGAAGTCTTTGAAGTGCTATGTGACTTTTACCCTTACAGCTTATCTCCATTTAGACAAGTTTTTTTGTTTTGGTTTGGTTTTTTGTTTTTTGTTTTTGTTTTTTTGCTATAGGACATGTACAGTTGCCAAAGTGAGAAGGGGTGCGGTGGGGAGGGCCACACCGCAGGCCCTTCTCTTTCACTCTTCTCTCAAGATCTTGGGCACTCATGCATGCACACCTGTTGTGTTTTTCAAGTCACTAGGTCTGGGACTCGAACCATGCAGTCGGCCACTTGGGATCCAGCTGCCTCAACAACCATGCCTCTGGCTGGCTCCGGACAAGCCACTTAGCTCAACAACCATTTGTAGCTAATGGCCATGGCATTGAACAGCACAGACCTTCCTTTTGATCTGGTGGTAGTAACATAGGGGTAGAAATAAAACTGGCTCCCTGTACACTAAAGATTTGTGTCCTAGTGAGAACTTCAGTGTTTGTAAGTTACTCCTGATTTAAAGGTTTTAGAATCCTCTTCAGGGCACTGTTTAATTGCCAGCTGTGAGTTCCTGAGCCCACCAGGGTAGAAATGAGCTGCTCACATTCTGCAGCGCTCCTGCTGTATTTGCGCCCTTGTACCACAGGCCGTCTTTCTGTGTATGTCTCTCCGGCTTTCCTAAGCCTCTTAAGGTAAAGAGTGTGGTTTGCTCATTTTTAATTCCCCAAAGTACCACCAGCTGCACAGATAGAAAACAAGTAAACTTGGTTGAATTTAATCCCATCTGCTGTAACACTCTGGGCTGGCTGCCGATGGGTCTGATCTTTTGATTCTGTTTTTCAGTCCTACTCCAGATGTTGGCCAAGGAGAGGGAGAAGAGGAGGCAGATGGCAAGGTGCTATGTCCACCAGTCCCCCTGAAGAACTGCCGTCCTCGCCGGGGCATCAGTGTCTTGGAGAAGCTCGTCAAGACGTGCCCGGTGTGGTTGCAGCTGGGTCTGGGCCAGGCAGAGGCAGCCAAGATCCTGCACCGGGAGGTGGCTGGGGTGAGTGAGAGTCCTCCGCCTCGCCCCTGGCGGGCAGACATAGCTGTGCATGTGTCCAGGTGACTGGGCTGGTCCTGGGTGCAGACGTCACCTGGGCAGCTCCCAGTTACCATCCCTTTACATTGATCAGTTTTGTTTTTAATAATTATTTTATTTACCTTTACTTATTTATTTTAATTTGACCAGAGAGGGACAGAATGTGTGGGGGCTAGGGGTGGGGAGGAGTGAGAAGGCAAGCTGCCAGATCCGGGACTCGAACCGCAGTCAGCCATATGGGAGTCCTGTGCCCTTAACCACCACACTACCTGCTGGCCCCTACATCGATCAGCCTTTTGACCACAGGGTTTTCCCAGCACTTGGGAGCGGGGTAGAAGACTGACTTGAGCAGGCGATCCCCGCGGAGAGCAGGGAATGGGTGGCTAGTGTGGGCTCTCTGGGCAGCTGGGCACCACGAGGCAGGACTGATTGCATGAAGCCCTCAACAGATGTTTCGGAGTCAGGCTCTGTGAGGTGGGCAAGTAGCTTAAATGTGCTGGGCCTCACGTATGTCGCTGAAACAGGACATTAATACCCCTCCCAGGGGCGGCATTGCTGTTACACAGGAAGATGGGCAGATGATGAAATACAAGTGAGAGCTCATCCCCCCACACTTTCTCTTAGATTCTACTTCCTTCTTCAAGAACATTCAAGCCGTTTAACTATAAAAGTGATACCCTTATTATTATAGTGTTCATTCTTTTTAAAAAAATGCTGGACAGAAGTGAACAAAGCAAAAAATATTTAACACAATTGTCACAAAGGTCTTTTCTACCTGCTTTACCCTCACTCACCCCCGGAAGTCTTTTCTTGATCAGGTGGGATTCATGGTATGTCTGACTGGCCATCGTAGCGTGCGGCTGAGGGCCCCGAGGCACTCGCGGAGCTGTCACACGGCCCCTCTATCTAGTACAGAAACATTTTCATCACGGTTACTCCCCACCCACCCCCAGCTCCTGGTAACTGCCAGTCTGCTTCCAGAAGCTGTTTGGTTGAAGGTCGTGGTGTTCGCTTCCACTCACCGTCCACGCAGGTTCACACGTCCACCACAGCCCGTGTACCCGAGCTCTCACTGTGATCCCGGCGCCCTTCCAGGGCCTTCGCTCAGTTAGTTCCCCCCGGGAGCCCTCTGCAGTTGGAATTGCTGTTGTGTTCATTTCCCAGATGGGTAATACAATATAAAGGGTTTGAGCGACCTCCCCAGGGGGCACAAGTGTATGGAGGAGCTGGGATTTGAACTCAGGTGGTGTGGGTACTCCTGTGCTTTATGTGACACAGATGAAATCGGGCCTCCCAGCTGTTGAGGACTTTTGCTATCCTCCCATGTGGCATGGTGCCGGGAAGAGGTGCCACGGTGAGGAATACACGGGCTCAGTGGGTCAGTGGTCCCGGGTGCCTCAACCAGGGCAGCAGGTGGACTTGAAAGCACCAGTCACTGGTACTTATGGGGCTCCAGCCAAGGCCCATCTCCCCTGCCGCCAAGGCCCCTGTCACCTGGGAGTAGGGATTATGGAGACCTGACAGCCCAGAGGTGCCCCACCCAGCCCAGGTGTCCTGGGCCAGCCCAGCCTCACCTCAGTGCCCAGGGCCAGCCTGGAGTCTGGGTGTTCTCCGAGCACTTACTGTGTTCCGGGAGCCCTTCCAGTTCCCTCATGCGAATTAGCGAATTAACCCGTTTACCCCCTCTGCAGTCAGAATTGCCTCTCATCTGGAGCAGAGCAGGCAGGGGGGTGCAGGGGTGGGGCAGGGAGACTGTAATGCCCTCATTTACTCTTCCCTGCTCAGAGGTTTTCCGTTTTAAAGTGCCAAGGGCTTCAGGAGATGAAACATAAAAATAAAACCAGGGCTGGCAGCAGGCATTCCCAGCTTTCTCAGGCTGCAGGCCCCCAGTCGGTTCTGAGGGGCAGTCCATTCCACCCTTGCTGGGAGGCCAGGGAGCCAGGGTATTGAAGGGCAGACTTCGCCAGCCCAGCAATGGCCAGAGCACGTGGCAGTGGGATGGGCCAGACCATGAAGGTCTTCCCAGGAGAAGGCAAGTGGGTCTCCAGGGCCAGTGGGCCTGGCATCAGTCATGGCCACTTTGTCAAAAAGTACTGCCCTCTCCAGAGTATTTAAAATAGGCCCCGAGAGCTCCTCTGCAACTGAGGGCCTGACCATTGAAAACAGGGGCCAGCAAGTGGTGAGGTGATAAAGGTGCTGGACTCCCACATGGTTGACTGCAGTTCGAGTCCCAGACCTGGCAGCTTGCTTTCTCACTTTCCCTCCCTCTCATTCTCTCTCTCTGGTCAAATAAAAAATAAGAGTAATAAATAAAAATAATAATTCTAAAAAAAAAAAAAGAAAGAAAACAGCTGAGGCCTCAGGTGACTACAGTGAGGAGACTATCTCCTCATCACCCACCCACCGCCTCTTTGGAGATGTTGGGGGGTAGTCAGCCATCATGCCGACAGACCTGTGGGAGACCTGCCCTATGCCCACACCTGCGTCTCCCTTCCAGCAGAAGCAAAGCCCCAAGCTCATGCTCGGGCACAACTTTGACCCAGAGGTGGCATTCTCATGGTCTCATTTGATCCTCAGACTTCTATCTGGTAGGTGTTATTAGGAGCCTCATTTCCACAGGCTGAAACGGAGGCACAGAGAGGTTCATCCACTTGCCTGAGATCACACAGTTTGTAAGAGCAGAGTCGGCAGGGTACTGCTCGCACAGACCCCTCTGAAGTCCCACTGGTGCAGTGACTTCATTGTTTTTAAAGATACAGGCACCACAGGTGAGCCCAGCTATAGGGCTTAAAAGGGCCTCGGAGACCACCAGGGCCCACCCTTCCCAGCACCACCGAGAGACGGCTTTATAGGGACCAGGGCCAGAGTGCTGGATGCTGAGGACCCAGCCCCTACGTCCCAAATTTCGACACGACCTTGACCGCATCCCACCCCTCCCCTACGGTGCATCTCTCCTCCCTCACTCAGCCTGCTTCTCTGATAAGATGCTGGGAACATTTTGGCCCATTTTTTGATTTGTATGTATCCAGACACAGACTCTGAAAAAGCCACTCTTATTTTTTCTGCTCTCAAACTGTTTTTTATTTTGAATTTTAGAAGTTTTAGATTGACGGAGAAGTTGCAATGTTATTGCAAGGAGTTCCCATACATGCCGTGCTCTGTTTCTCCCTTGTTAACATCCAGTGCTGGGAGGATACATTTGCTATACTTGATGAGCCAACTTGATGCACGAGCTTTACTAGAGCCTCTACTGTATTCAGACCAACCTAGCTTTTCTCTAGAGACCTTTTTCTGTTCCAGGAATCTGCCTAGATTATAACACGTTCCATTTCTTTTCTTTTTCTTTTTAAAATTTATCTATCTATTTATTTGTTGTGATTTTTGGGCTGCCAGATCCGGGACTGTGAACTGCGGGCAGCCACATGGGAATCCGGCACCTCAACCACCACGTGACCAGCTGGCCCCAGCACGTTGTACTCATCACGTCTCCTTGGGCTCCTCTTGGCTCTGACTTTTTCTTGGACTTCTTTTGTTCTTGATGACCTTGTGAGGTCAGGTCTTTTGTAGACTGTCCTGCAGTTGGGATTTGTCTGGTGGTTAGACTGGGGTTGTGGGTTTGAGGAGGAAGTCCATTAGCATACAATAATTTCAAGTGGCTTTGTCCAGGTGGTGTTGACACTGATCCCCTAGCCAGTGTCGTGTTTGTCACATTTCTGCACTGTCAGGTCCCCCTTCCCTTCACTTTCCACGCTGTCCTTTTCGGAAGGAGGTCACTGTACTCAGACCCGCCTCAAGCAGTTGTGCTCCACCTCACTGACCATCTGTGTAAATGACTTAGAATTCTCCTGGCCAGATCTGTCCGTTCTCCTCCATCTACTTATCCATTCATTTACTTATGTCCATACGGAGTCGTGGGTACTTATTTTATAGCTTTGGGTTATAATGCAATACTACTGTACATTATTTTGTTGTTCTAGTTGTTTCCAAGTTTGGTCATTGGAAGTTGTCAACCTGGAAAGGTAAACTGAGGCAAAGTATAGAACAGCAAAGGGAGTTATTCAGGCCAGGGTTGAGGATGGGTGTCCAGCAGCCCTGAAAATGTGCACCAAGGTCTTGGAATCCTTAAGTTTTTGGAGGTTTGGGGTGTTTTGTTTAGGTTTTTGCCCTAGGGCACATGTGCTCTCTGTGGCGAGACAGTGAAAGGGAAGGTGAGAAGTCTCTCACCCCTCCAGCCCCCCGCCCCCACCCCCAGTGGGGAATGGCCATACTGCAATCCCTTCTCCATTCTTCTCTCAGGACTTTGGGCATGCATACACATGCACCCAGTGTGATTTTCAAGCCAGCGGGTCCAGGACTTGAACTGCTGTCAACCATGTGGAAGTCCATTGCCTTAACCTCTATTCCACCTGCTGGCCTCAGAATCCTTAGTTTTTGGTTGGTTTGTTTTTAGAGATATTTCCTATGGGGCAGATGTGCTCACTAGAGAGACAGACAGAAATAGAGAGGTGGGGGGAGAGAAAGTGAGAAATCACTTTGGGGGTAGAGGATGGCCCCGCTGTAATCCCCTCTCCTCCATTCTCCTCTGGGATTTTGGGTATGCACTGGTCATCCAGAATCCTTAGATTTTAAAGGCAGAAACTACAAATGGGAAGAGAGAGGGTGAGAAGAGATTATATAGATTGTTTTCCTCTTGTTTCTCTTTTCTTTCTTTCCTTTTATCTTTCTTTCTTTTTTTTTTTTTTTTTTTTTTTTTTGGCCAGAGGGCATACACACATGCACAAGAGAAAGAGGGAGGGGGGCGAGGAGAAAGAGAGCACCCTCCAAAGGAGCCTGCGATCCATTTTTCTTCCATTTCTCCCTCCTGCCAGGATCCCAGGCACAGGCATGTGTGCTATGCGTTTTGTTCCAGTTGCCTGGTTGGGATTTAAATCCTGGTCAGCTACATGGGGTGGCTCCCTAGGCCCAGAATTAACCACTGCACCGTGGAGCTGACCCTTCAGCCATTTTCCAGCAGTGTTTCTTGGTTTCCAGGATTAATGACGAGGGTGGCACTGGTCCAAGGTTGGCTGGGCAGCCCCAGGCTGATGTTCTCCTGAACCAGTCCTGCGTCGGGTTGCAGAGGTCTTTTTGCACGGTGTGCTTCTGGCGGCATCTCTGGGACTGTCCTTGTTACTGGGCGTGCATTCCTGAGAAAGCAGCTCTTCCACGGCCTTCTCTGGCTTGGTTTTAGCCAGGGTTCTGTACAAGTTGGCACAAATGACTCCATTTTGAATCTGACACACTTTTTTTTTAAAGAGTTTTTTTGTTTGTTTGTTTTTTGTTTTTGGAGAGGTTTTTGCTATCGGGCACGTGTGCGCACCAGAAAGACAGGAGAGAGGGAGAGAGAGAGAGACAAAAAGTGAGAAATCACCCCCCCAGGGGGGATGGCCACACTGTAATCCCTTCTCCTCCATTCTCCTCTCAGGATCTTAGGCATGCACGCACACACACCCGGCATGAGTTTAAGCTACGGGGTCCGGGACTCAAACTGCGATCAACTACATGGGAATCCAGCAACATAGCCATTATGCCAACTGCTGGTCCCGAAAGAGATTTTTGCTATAGGGTACATGTACTCACCAGAGAGACAGGAAGAGACAGAGAGGCAGAAAGTAAGATATCACCCCCAGGGGGATGGCCACGTCACAATCCCTTCTCTTCCATTCTCCTCTCAGGATTTGGGTACACATGCACATGTGCCTGGCATGAGTTTTAAACCTCCAGGTCCGGGACTTGAACCACGGTTGACTACATGAGAGTCCAGCGACGTAAAATTATGCTATCTGCACAAACCCTGTCTCCCATTTTCAGTTCCCAGTGGTTCTGAGGATTTGCAACTTGACTTTCACACACACGTGCACACACACGTGCACACGCATGCACACTTACCATCAGAGCCAGGGCCTGGGATTGAGGATGTTTGCTGCAGGCTTGCCCACCCACCTGCAAGCGTCCGGCATGGGCATGGGCTTCAGCCACTAGACCACTGGCCCTGACCAGCTCAGCCCTGCAGCTGGCGCCTCTCAGAAGAACCAGCTGCTCCTGTTCCTGCCCTCATGGGCATGATTGGAAAATTTCCCCAAGCAACTGGAAAATAGTCCTAAAATAGCTAAAGTGGAAAAGCAGACAACTCTGGATAGTCCAGGCCAAAAATGGATAGTAACAACAAAACCAGCTAGAATGCACTTAGCTTTGGATTTTTATGTATTTATTTGAACAGGATCTCCTGGATTGCATTAATTTCTCGTGAAATGAACTTTCCTACAGCCTCTCGAGGGCACTGATACTGGAAGACTCTTCTAGATGAAAGAGTCCTGGGGTCCTTCAGCCCACTTCCCTCTCCGCTGGCTGGGAAAACACCAGCTTAGAGGGGAGAACTGACTTGCTCGGGGACACAGAGCAAGCCCGTGTCTGAGTAGCAAAGGCCCATGTCCCAAAGGCAGTGCAGGGCCCTTACCCAGCACTGTTCTGAACCCTCACTGGGCGTGACCCCAGCAATGTGCCCAGTTGCAAGAGGACACCCTTCTGCTTTCTGAAAGTTCTTTAATATATGTATGTGTATATATATATATATATATATATATATATATATATATATATATATTTATAGTGTCAGCAGGTAGCATGGTGGTTAAGGCATTGGACCCCCACGTGGCCACCAATGGATCTAGTCCTGGACTCGGCAGCTTGAAAATCACATGGGGTACAGGTGCATGCACATCCAAAATCCTGAGAGGAGGATGGAGAAGGGATTGCAGTGTGGCCATCCCCCTTTGAGAGTGATTTCTTGCTTTCCCCCTTTGAGAGTGATTTCTTGCTTTCCCTCTCTCTGTCTCTCTCTGGTGAGCACATGGTACAGGGGGGGAAGCTGAATATTTTTTTTTCCATTTATTTCTTCCAAGAGAGAGGGAAGTATCCCCAATAAGGTCTTCAGACCACAGCCCCAGCCCCAGCCAGCCAGGATCACAGGTACCCATACGTGTGCCTAGCATGTACACAGAGATCTTGGGTTATGGACCTGGAACTTTCCCATATAGATCACCGTGGCTGGCCTCTTAATCCAGTGCTTTGGGGGAACTGACAAAAGGAGAAAAAAAAGAATAAATAAAAAAGAAGGAAGGAGGAACAGGCTGACTCAGCGGGGCACCAGACCTGGCTGTTCCAGAGAGGAGAGAGGTTGAGTAAGGACACGGGGGCATGGCAACACGTGCTGGGGGTCTTTCAGGAGCAGCAGCTGATGGAGGGACACGGCAGGCATGAATGAGAACTGCTCTGTAATGGCCCAGGCAGCTGTGGGGAAGTGTCCTGGAGGTGAACAGTGGTGGCCCTGGCACCTGCACTTGTCACCTCATGGACCCTTACTGCTCTCCCTGGCTTGTCTTCCCACTCAAGGCTGAGGCCTAAAGTTGGAGCTGCTAATCAGGACATCTCTCCTTGTCCCAGGGACCTCATGTCCCACCCTTTTGCCTTTCTAATCTGTGAAACCACCGTGAACAGGCAAGGATAGGAAGTCCAGGGTCTCTGTGCCATTTGTCCTCAGGGCTAGCAGGTGGTAGAGGGGACTAGAAAAGGACGTGCCCTGTATCGAATGGCTGTTCAGTCCCAGGTCCTCGACTGAAGTGACCTGTGCCACTCTTTCAGTGATCCTTTGAGGCACTGGCACAGGAGGGAATTCGTGAAGCTCTGAGTAGCAATAACCGTGACCAATGGTAGCTTCGCTGGTGAGGATGGCATTGCTTACCTAACAAGAGGACCGGAGGCCGGGTCCAGGGCTGGGTTAGCAGCTCAGTTATATCCGCAGGTCCCGGTTCTTTCCACCTTTTTATTCCCCCATCTTCAAGGTGTTGACTTTAAATCTTCAGGTTTGTCACGTCCTGGTTGCAAAATGGCAGCTGTAGCTTGAGGTGCCTCACCTACTCAAAGGCAGAAGGTCACAGGCAAATGGCTTTCTTCTCCCAGGCTCAGTCTTCTTGTTTTCCAGGTGCCTTAATAGCCACACTTAGTTGCGAGGAAGGCTGCGAAAGAGGGCAGATGGCAAAGGGGAAGAATTTGACCAAACTCGATGCATCTCCTGAGTCAGGGCACACTGTCACCCATGTCAGAAGCAAAGTCCGTTAGCAAGGAAGGGAAGAGGGGACTGGTTCTTGGGAAGCTAACTCATGTCTGGCACAAGCAGGAACTCTTATGATCCAATACTTTACAAAGCATCCCAGAGAGGTCACACAGCTCAGAGGGGCCAGCCATGGGAAGGGTCAGCGTGGGGAGTCTGACTCCAGACCTGCAGGCTGAAGTCTGCTATGAAAGGGTCCCAAGGCCTGATGCTCCAGATCACTTCGTTAAGTGCCCATCCACTTCCCTGTCTCTTTACCAGTCCACACCCTGCACCATTTTCTCACCTGTACGGTGAGTGTGATACCCCAAGCCTCAGGAAGGGAGTCGTTGTCAGGTATCTAAACCCTAGCCTTGCACTGGGCATAGAAACGTGGTCATTTAACACTTAGTGGGTTGATCAGGTTGGAGGTTATGTGCTTTAGCAGTCACAACCCTGGCCCGAAGGCCGCTGGTCTTCCATTCTTGTCCTGGCTCTGCCAATTATAAGCGATATGACGTCAGATGGTCTTTTTACATCTCCGGATCTTGGTTTCTTTGGCTGTAGGGTGAGTGGCTGGGTCATGTGGCTGGCTTTCAAATTTCCCCACTAGGCTCTGTGTGTTCTTCAGCAGCACCTAATAGAGGTGGAAAAGAACACCCAAAAGCTGGGACTCCATGTCCATGCAGCCAATATTGTATCACTGGCTACCTCTGTGGCCCCACAGTCAGTGGCTTAAAACAGTTGCTGTATTTGTTCACGATGCTGTGAAGGACAGTTTGGGCTGGGTTCAGCTGACCAATTTTTCTGCTGGTTTCTCCTGGGGTCAGTTGTGCAGCTGCAATCGTTTGGCAGCTTGACTGGAGCTACATGGCCTATAATGGTCTCACTTACACATCTTGTAGTGCATGCCGGCTACAGGCTGGGCTGCACAACTCCAGCAGGCTAGCTCAGGCTTCTTCGTGTAGCAGCCACAGCACAACAGTGTGAGGACAGAAGCCAGCGTGTTTGTCGAGGCCTAGGGTCAGAACTCCACGATGTCCCTTCTGCTGCATTCTTTTGGTCTTCCAAGTCCCAAGGCCACCTTATGTCCACCAAGAGGTAAAAGTAGACTCCACCTCTTTGTGGGAGAAATAATAAAGATTTCATGGCTGTTGTTAATCCATCATGTAGACAATGGTCTTTGAGTCCTTTTTCCGATCTCTTTGGTCCAGCTGCTAGCATAATAATAATCTGATTAATAGTTATCATTTGAGATTATGAGTTATCAAGTGAGATTATGAGTTATCAAGTGAGATTATGCATTTAAAATCTTAGCGGTGCTCAGTAAATCACGGCAGTCTATAATAATTATCAATATAATCAATGGTTTTTATTCTCATTTATTAAGTGCATACTCTGTGCCAGACATTTTATATATTGGGTCATCAAAAAGTCACAGCCTCGGGAACGAGCAGTTAGCGTGATGGCTATGTTGCTGGACTCCCACGTAGTTGACCGCGGTTCGCGTCCTGGACCCGGTGGCTTAAAACTCACTCCCGGCGCGTGTGCGTGCGTGCCCAAGATCCCGAGAGGAGAATGGAGGAGAAGGGATTGCGGCATGACCATCCCCCCTGGGGGGTGATTTCTCGCTTTCTGTCTCTATGTCTCTCTCTGTCTGTCTGGCGAGCGCACACGCCCTATAGTGAAAACCTCTCAAAAAAAAAAAAAAAAAAAAAAAAAGTCACAGCCTCGGGACCAGCAGTTGACATAATGGCTATGTCGCTGGACTCCCATGTAGTTGACTGCAGTTCTAGTCCCAGACCCTGTGACTTAAACTCATGCCAGGCACGTGTGCGTGCGTGCCCAAGATCCTGAGAGGAAAATGGAGGAGAAGGGGTTGCAGCATGGCTATCCCCTCTGGGGGGTGATTTCTCACTTTCTGTCTCTCTGTCTCTCTCTGTCTTTCTGGCGAGCACACATGCCCTATAGCAAAAACCTCTCCAAAAAAAAAAAAAAAAAAAGAAAAAGACTTATCTTTCTATGTTTTTCTATGCAAAATGCATCATGATGTCTCCATCCACCCAGTACATACTCTGGCAACTCTCTGCATGATCCTGAATGATAGATATTAAGATCATGTTTAGATGACACCTTCCATTACATTGTTAATGGAAATACCTGAGACTGGGTGAATTTAAAACAGTTAGAGTTTCATTTGGGCCCACAGTTCTGGTGACTGGAAAGTCCAGAGGCATCCAATTGATGGAAGGCAGAACTTTTAGAAGAGCAGAGCCAGGTCTTTATCCACGTGGCCTCCTCTCTCTCTGCTGCTCTGTCTCATCCCCTCCGTTTATAAACAACAGAATCTAGTCATGGAAGTCCCACTCTAGTGACTTTGTCATACCCAAAAGCCCCACCCTGGGACACCATGAAGGAATGACGTTTTCACTTACCACCTTTACCACACAATCACCTGAGGCCTAACACATGAATTTCTGGGGAACATCCGATTGCTGTTCTCTAAGACCAAATTCTAAAACATGAACTTTGGGCGATAAACCATGATACAAATTGCAGTAGATGAGGAAATTGAGACCCCATAAACGTAACTTGCCCTGGCCCCATAGCTAGTAAGGAGCAGTGCTCATTCTGTGTTTTACCGCATCTCTGAACAGCGGGCTTCAGGGGGTAGGAAGAAGAGTAAGGGGGAGGGGCTAGGAGAATTTGCACACAGAACCCTGAGGGTATTGGAGAGAGAGCTCTGAGTGGCCCATCCAGCCCTTTAGGCCCTGGGTACCTGCCTATGGCAACTGTCAGGGGCAAAATCACCCCCGAGTATAACCATGGACAGCTGGTGAGGGGGAGTGAGGTGGGACAAGCAGTCTGCATATCTCTATGGCTGAACTCTGCCAGTTTAAGGCCAGGGAATTCCCTTAATCTAGAATGTTCTTCAGGAGTCACTGCTGCACAGCGACTGATAGTGGTGCTATCTGTGGATATCCCCAGAGGGCCTCAGTGCCTAGTCAGCTGTCACTCCTCCCAGAGGGAACCGCACAATCCCTATTATTCCACCTGAGGCAGACCGCTAACCCGGGCACCACCCACAGTGGGCGTCTGTCTGTGTCCCCCCTCACCCAGGGCCATCGGGGAAGGAAGTCCTGAGGGCCCCACTAGCTGGCCAGTCAGCTCCCTCCCTGCCCCACCCCACGAATCCACAGCCTCTTCTGTTCTCCACCTTCCAGGGCCAAACCTTATCATGGCTAGCAGATAAGATCCTTGGACTTGGCTGTGTCATGTGAGAGTTTTGTAGCCAGGCTGAAGGGGCCAATTCTCCTCAGAATTGGAGACCTGGTAGAGTATTTCCACCCTTATTGCACCTCTGTCCCCCGTGGAGTAGGGAGCCCAGGCAGGATGGCCAGAGAGATGGATGATGTCACATGTAGTGACCACTGGCCTGAGTCCTGTTTCTTTTTTTATCATTATTTTAATTTATTTTACATTCATTCACTGTACATCGTCACAGCATACAAAATGAAGACAGCCCATCCAGAATACACGGTGTATTGACTTAATCAATAATATTACAATATATGTTATCATCTGCACCTGCCCCCTGTCCTTCAGTGTGTTTAACCGCTCTGGGCCCTGAGCCTTCATCAACAAAGATGGTGACAGGCCTGACCTGCAGGGACCCTCAGGGCTTTGGAAAAACCAAGGAACTGGCACAGAATGCGATTGGTCATTAGCCCGTGGTTTCTTCCAGCTCCTTCATCCTTAGCCCACGGTGTCTTCCAACTCCCTCATCCTTACCCCACAGACATCCAGCTCCCTCATCCTTACTCCACGGTGTCTTCCAGCTCCCTCATCCTTACTCCACGGTGTCTTCCAGCTCCCTCATCCTTACCCCACGGTGACATCCAGCTCCCTCATCCTTACTCCACGGTGACATCCAGCTCCCTCATCCTTACCCCACAGACATCCAGCTCCCTCATCCTTACTCCACGGTGTCTTCCAGCTCCCTCATCCTTACTCCACGGTGTCTTCCAGCTCCCTCATCCTTACCCCACGGTGACATCCAGCTCCCTCATCCTTACTCCACGGTGACATCCAGCTCCCTCATCCTTACCCCACAGACATCCAGCTCCCTCATCCTTACTCCACGGTGTCTTCCAGCTCCCTCATCCTTACTCCACGGTGTCTTCCAGCTCCCTCATCCTTACCCCACGGTGACATCCAGCTCCCTCATCCTTACTCCACGGTGACATCCAGCTCCCTCATCCTTACCCCACAGACATCCAGCTCCCTCATCCTTACTCCACGGTGTCTTCCAACTCCCTCATCCTTACCCCACAGACATCCAGCTCCCTCATCCTTACTCCACGGTGTCTTCCAGCTCCCTCATCCTTACTCCACGGTGTCTTCCAGCTCCCTCATCCTTACCCCATGGTGACATCCAGCTCCCTCATCCTTACTCCACGGTGACATCCAGCTCCCTCATCCTTACTCCACGGTGTCTTCCAACTCCCTCATCCTTACTCCATGGTGTCTTCCAGCTCCCTCATCCTTACTCCACGGTGTCTTACAGCTCCCTCATCCTTACTCCACGGTGTCTTCCAGCTCCCTCATCCTTACTCCATGGTGACATCCAGCTCCCTCATCCTTACTCCACGGTGTCTTCTAGCTCCCTCATCCTTACTCCACGGTGACATCCAGCTCCCTCATCCTTACTCCACGGTGACATCCAGCTCCTTCATCCTTACCCCGCGGTGACCTCCAGCTCCTTCATCCTTACCCCGCGGTGACCTCCAGCTCCTTCATCCTTAGCCCGTGGTGTCTTCCAGCTCCCTCATCCTTACCCCACGGTGACATCCAGCTCCTTCATCCTTACCCCGCGGTGACCTCCAGCTCCTTCACCCTTACCCCGCGGTGACCTCCAGCTCCTTCATCCTTAGCCCGTGGCAACTTCCAGCTCCTTCATCCTTACTCAAGGTGACCTCCAGCTCCTTCATCCTTAGCCCACGGTGACCTCCAGCTCCTTCATCCTTACTCGAGGTGACCTCCAGCTCCTTCATCCTTACCCCGCGGTGACCTCCAGCTCCTTCCTCCTTACTCGCGGTGACTCCCAGCTCCCCCAGCTCCTCCCATCCATGGAGCCTCTATTCAGGACCTTGCATTTGCCTCCTCTCACAGGGATTTATCAGGTTTTATCTCCCAGCTCCTGCCTCAAGGCAGCCCCTTCTGCTCCTTTTTCACAATGAACACACACAGTGGGTGGGGCCTGACACAGAGGCAGGACCAGATCCACGTGGGGCTGGGGCTTGGTGGGTGGAGGGAGACGAGCCCTTGGTGGGTGTCCTGACGCGCTTCCCCGTGCAGTGTCCCATCACCTCCAGCCCCAACACAGTGGCTTTTTTCTTCAGCCAGTTGGCCGTGGATATCACTCATCCACTCACAGTTCAGCACCTGGGGCACATGATGACCAGCATCGCAGAGCTGCTAACTGCTGCTCAGGGCCCCCAAGCCCCAGAAGAGCCCTCGTGACCCTCCCCTCAGTGGAAGGAGCGTTAGTCTGAGGGATGTGAGGGTGGACAAAGAACAGTATTTGAGTGGGACGAGCAGATGGCTTAATGGTTACGTTGCTGGACTCCCACATAGTTGACCATGGTTCGAGTCCCGGACCCAGCAGCTTAAAACACACACTGGGTGTGTGTGTGCCCCAGAGGAGAATGGAGGAGAAGGAACTGTGGCATGGCCTTCCCTCCCAGTGGGTGGTTTCTCACTTTCTGTCTTTCTGTCTCTTTCTGTCTCTCTGGTGACTGCACGTACTCTACAGAAACACACACACACACACACACACACACAAAGCAACAACAAAAAACAGTATCTGTGCAAAGTGAAGAAGTCTAGAAGATTCTACATGTTGGGGTGTGGAGGAGCCATTAGACTGCAGGGCAGCTTGGGAGCGGGGTCTCAGCTGAGTCTGATGGCCACGATTTGCTGTGCCCATCACCTCAGGGAGAGCTGGGTGGGGGGGGGGGTCCCAATAATAGGGACAGAAGTGATCGCCAGCAATGACTGACACTGTTGTGTTGTGACCCTGGCCCTACATAGCCACCCCGTCTTTCTTTCCTTCCTTCCTTCCTTCCTTCCTGCCTTCTTTCCTCCTTCCTTCCTCCCTTCCTTCCTTTATCTAAAAAAGGTCTCCCTTTAGCATAAACAAGGGTCTTCTGTTTAATTCTCTTCTATTTTATTTTTGGAAAAAAAATTGGTGGTGGCATTTGGACTGTTGGAAAACACTGCCCCCCTTCCCATGCCATTCCTGGCACGATCAGTCCTGCTCTGCCGCTCTTCCGTGTCCTGCTCAGTAGGGAGGCCCAGGGGAACACAAGGGTTCGCTCATTGCATACATCCACTCACTCACTCATTCACTCACATGCACACCCTGACACAGTCACACACTCACACTCGCATACGCCCACACTCATCCACACTCACCCACACACATGCACCCATACACTCACACATACACACACCCTCACTGCATTCTGATACCAGATCTCCAACGCCCTCACCCAGGCATCCAACAATTCAACTTGGACATTACCGACCCAGAGGTAGTGCAGAGCCCACAGCTAAAGGACAAGGTCCCCCACCCACAGGCGAGATCCCAAGCCATCTGCACTCCTGTCCTGCCTGGCTACAAATTGGAGGACTCTTGTGACCCTCGGTTTGATGTGATAGAACTTGTAGAACACACTGAGGGCGTTGTACTCACACTCACAGTTTAATTACAGAGACTCAGGAACTACCAGTGGAGGAGGAGCACAGCTTGGGTCTTGGCCGGGGGTAGAGAAGAGGGAGTGGGGCCCAGCCAGGGCATCACCCTCCAGCCAGGAGGCACCTCTGAGGCTAGAGGGTTCATTGAGTTTTATTTCATGGCCATGTGACGGAGTCCAGTCTCCTTTCCAGAGGGCAGGGTGGGGCTGAAATTGCCAGCCTCTGATCACGCGCCTGAGCCCTCTGTGGCCAGCCCCTCCCTGGAATCCCCGGCCTGCCAGGTCACCTGCTCACGTGAGCTCAGGTATGTCAAAGGGGCATACTGTGCATAGAAAACAAAAGCCACTCTGCACTGCTGTGGGGAAAGCCCACGGGGTTCTGAAGCGGGACAGGATGGGAACGAAGACCAGCCCTCTGCTTTTATTATGCCGTACTCCCACACACTCATCTCACACTCATCTCGCACTTCACTCACTTCCCCCACGTCTGGTTCCCACATCTGCTGGATGAGGAAGCCGCTGGACTTTGAACTTCTGAAGAAGAGGCAAAGACACCATGCCCTGGGGCAGCTCAAGGCCAGGGGGAGGCTCAGTGACCTGTGGCTCTCAGTAGGGTGAGGCCGTGTGGGAGCCAGGCGTCATCCCTGATGGGGAGCGAGTGCTGGCTCCAGGGGCAAGGGCTGGCACCGGTGACTAGCAATGAGCCGGCATGCCGGGCCCCTGAGCAGGACCCACTGGCGTTCCCGCACCCCTGCCTACTTTGCATTTCTGCCCCCAGCAGCACCCCTTCCATCTCCCCGTCTGCTGTTCACGTCCTCCTGCCTGTCCTGCTGCACCTGCCATGGACAGGACAGGATGACGGTGAGCTGGAGGAACACCCTCCAGCAGGGAGAGAGTGGCTGCGTGCCAGGACCCTGAGTCATGTGCCAGAGCTCGGATCTCAGCTCTGGCACTTACTACTGTGTGCTTCTGAGCTTTACACGCTGCTCTGCCTCAGTTTCCTCATCTGTGAAATGGGGTCGTATAGCCCCCTCCTAAGGTCTAATTAGAGGATTCAGTGGGATCATAGAATCTAAAGCTTTGGGGATCAAATTAGGGTGGTGACAAATAGTTGCCATTTTTTAGTTTTTGACATAGGGTGTGTGTGCTCTCCAGAGAGAGACAGAGAGAGAGAAAAAAAATGAAAATCATCCCCCTCCACACACACAGGGGGGATGGCCACACCACAATCCTTTCTCCTCCATTTCCCCTTGGGATTTTAGGCACACATGAACACACACCTGATGTGAGTTTCAAGCAGCTGGGTCTGGGACTCAAACCACACAGTTGGCCATGTGGCATTCAGCCACCTTAAGCTCCATGCCATCAGCTGGCCTGTTAGTTGCTATTAACCAACAATAATGGTGTTGTTCTAGTGTTTTGCTCACAATGCTATATTCACAATGAATTATTTAATAAGAGTGCTGTATTAACATTAGGAATCAGCAGGGCAGCAGAACGTGCAGTGCCACTGGAGGGCATTGGACGTGCAGGAAAGGACATGCTCCTCCAGAGCCTCCCTGCATGGGGCCGGCTCAGACTACAGGACACTGCAGAACAAGGGTTTGTGGGGGCCAGATGGTGCCTCAGCAGTAAAACATGAAGCTCCGTGAGGCTGACCCGCACGAGAAGGTACCTGGTTCAAGTCCAGAGACCTGAGTATATGGAGCACACACTTACCCATGATCCGGAGCTGCCTGATGCGGGGGGTGGATGGACCCTATTGGGGGTGCTATCTGTCTCTCTTACTTATAGAAGAAATAAATACCCCCAAAAAATAAGGGTCTGTGAAAGGCAAGCAAAGAGTCCCCATGACTGCTCTGAAGAACTCACTGCTCCTGGGGACCGTCGCTGGAGAAAGAAGTGGGGTATCTAAATATGCCGGTTCAGGCTTTGACCTCAGTTAGTGCCGGGTTACTAGAGCACAGACACACCTTTGAGCCCAGAGGCCTCCAATAATCAGAATAGAGCATGTCCGCAAGAGAAGGTCTGCACGAGGGGCCTCGGCGCGTGGAGGTTTGGGACGTTGACACCAGCATCTGGGGTTGGATCCCAGTCTGCCCCTCATGGTCTGAGACCTCAGCCAGGCCACATCCTTCCAGGAATTACCTCAGTACAGCAGCCTGGGGGCGCAGGGGCCCGTTGGGATCAGAGTTTCAGCCTCAGTTTCTGTACCTGTCAAATGGGGATAACATAAGTCACACCATGGGGTAGCTGACGGAAGAGAGCTGAGGCATGCAAAGAATTGTAGCAGGTCCTGCTGCGGAGAGCGCTCTATATTAAGCTATTTTTATAGCTATTTTTATTTTTCAAGGGGGAAAATGTGTGAACTGACTAATATCTGCAGTTGTTCCAGAAGCCTCCCCCAGCACACGAATGCCGGGTGTGAATTGAAATTCACCCTGGCTTCCGTACATTAGACCTTTTTTCTAAATGTGGACCCTGGACCACCCACATGAGAGCCAGCTACGAGCTTCACCTGCAGACCCTGCATCTCAGGGGGCAAGGGCTCAGGAGTTTACACCCCCTGTGCCCACAGATTGTCCACAACAACCTTCAAGAAACATGATTTAGTGGAGCTGCTCAGCGGGCACATGAGAAAGTAAGACCCAAGGAGTCTTACTGATCTGGGCATGGGCAGGAGCCCCTAGCTCCCCTGCAGGATGCTTGACAGCCCCACCCTGCCTCCTTGCTTCAGGAACCTTCTGGTGACTTCTGTTGTCCTTCTAGCCTCCATGCAAATCCTGATTCATGGAGCTCCCTGTCCTCTTTGCTTTCAGATGTTCCTGGTCCGCAGGGACAGCAGCTCGAAGCACCTGGTGCTCTGTGTCCACTTCCCTTCCCCGAGCGAGAGCACGGCCGAGGTGCTCGAATACACCATAAAAGAAGAGAAGTCGAGTAAGTATGGCTCGTCCCCATCCTGGCTCCGACCACGCAGCCGCGGAGGCAGATGCTAACCACAGACTATCCTGTCTTCACCGAAGTGTCTAAAATTAGAAAGGGGAAAAAACTTTCGGTTCACTGAAGTTACGGGACTAGGCTTGTTTTGAACTCAATTCGTCACTCAAAAGCCAGCATTCATTTCCGTTCCCCTCGACACGGCTTGTTGGCTTTGCTTTCTCGTGGTCACAGCTGAGTCGCCTCATGTAAGCTCAACACAAGGAAGGTGGAGAAAGGGAAGAAAAGGAGAGGGGAAGTCTGGTCACCTGGGCCCTGGGATCAGTTCAACACACACTCATGCCATGATCTGGGGCAAGCTACAACCTCTCCGAGCTTCAGTTTTCTCATCTGTCTAATGGACAGATAATCACTGTCCTGCTCATATCACAGAGCTTTCATGAGGGTCCAAATTCTTGTGTGTGCATAGACACAGTCCAGGGCCTCAGTGGAAGGATGTCTTGGGACCTCCAGTCAAAGACGGGTTTGTACTGTTTTGCAGTGTTGCTGGGTTCGGGCCCCTCTGGACTACTGGGCTCAGCCATTTGCACAGGCTTTCCCCCTGCTCTCATAGGTCATGTGTGCACATGTCAGGCATTAAGACCCCCAAAGTCTGCTGAAAGATTCCATAGAATGTTCCAAAAACTATCTTGCATCCTCTTACAAATGAATCTAGTGTATTGCATGAGGCTTTTAACCCTTGGTTAGCAGCAGAGTGACAACTGCTGAAGAAAAGCTTCATTAAAGATTCTTGGGGCCAGGAGATGGCATAGCGGTTATGTCACTAGACTCACATGGCTGACCATGGTTCAAGTCCCAGATCTGGTGACTTGAAAATCACACTGGGTGCATGTACACGCATGCACAAAAATCCCAGGAGGATAATGGAAGAGAAAGGATTGTGGTGTGGCCATCCCCCCCTGGGAAATTGATTTCTCACTTTCCCTCTCATTATCTCTCTCTGTCTCCAGCAAGTGCACACACCCAGTGGGCAGAAATTTTTAAAAAGAAAAAAGGGAAGATCCTCAAGAACTTGGAAGAAATTAATAAATTCTCAGGAAACATGCAGACACTGGGAAGATGCAAACATGAATAAGAAAAAGTTTCTGGTCTCAGGGGTCTTTGGTCTGGTGAGGTGGAGTTCATACTGAGGCTAGACAGTGAAAGTAAAAGCATCTTCCTCTTCCTGCTGAAAGGGATTGGGGGTGGGAGTGTCTTTCTATGAGACCCAGACCCACACAGAATGGGTAAGACACAGCTCAGTCATTCCTGCATCCAGCAGACAGTTATGGAGCATCCACTCTATGACAGCACGGTTCTGCTGTTGAGCCATAGCAGGGACTGAACACAGCTTTCGTTCAGGTGGAAGACGTGACAAAAACAAGTAACAGTGTAGGTGACTATCTGCTAGAGATGTCCAGAGAGGACATGGAACATGGAGGATAAGTAGAATGGCTTAGACCTAGAAGCTAGTTTCTGCTCACATGCAGTATTCCCGCTCATTCAGGGACCCTGACTTGCAGAGGCTGCTCTGCCCTGGGCTTGCAGCTTCCAGTTCTCCAGGGCCAACTGCAATCCAATAGGCTGGAAGGAGAAAAAGCATGGAGGACACTTATGGGCAGGTCAAAAAACCTTGAAGTAGGCGTGCCTCCTGTACTCACATTCCATTGGCTAGTATTTGGTCATATGACCATGCCTAACTGCAAGGGAGACTGGGAATGTAGTTCAGCAGTGGGCCCAGGAAGAAGAAGTGGGCCTGGATTCTGGTGAACTGCTAGGAGTCTGCTCATCGGGAAGAGGGCATCTGGTGTGTGGGCCTGGGGAGAAGGCTGAGTATTTATATAGCTAACTTAAATGACCTCTCTGCCCTGTGGAGTCCAGTGGGGGAAAAAAGTAGGGGATTCTCAAAGTGGGAGGAGAATGTTAGGGTTTTAGACCAAGTACCTTTTGATAATTACAGAAAGGGTGGGGTTGTTTGGGGTGTCCACTGTGTGGAGAACCTGTGTTCTCATCTGGCCATGGGAAAGGTGTTCTCAGTGGTTGCCTCTGCGACCACATGGACCATGGGTGTGCTTGTGGCCCAAGAGAGAGGTGACCCCAGCCTATTATGGACTGGTGGGGCCAGCCTCTTGCTGTGAGTAGCCAGGCTTTTGGGACCCGGCTGCCTGACATTCATTGCCCACAATCCTTTAGAATCCGTGTTCTGGAACTTTAGACCAGGTCAGCAAAGCAGCTGCAAGTGGGGAGAGGTGCTGTGCCCTTCAGCCCTGCTCTGGGAGCTGGAGCGTGGAGTGTCGTTCCAAGGCAGGGCAATCAGGACTGCTTCTTGGAGGAAAGGGGAATTGAGCGGACCTGCAGGCTCTCTGGAAGTTCTGCTTTTCTCCTTTGTCCCAGGCTCCTTTCCCACCTCCCACCCCAGTCTCTGAGGTAATCACTTCTCGGTCGCTCAGACCGTGTACAGCCCTTGGCAACCACGATGGCCTGTCTGCTTTCAGGTCTCATTTCCAATTAGGAACATGTCAAAGAAAAACCAGCACCGGGTGGTTCTTAAAGCAGTAGAAATGGTTTTGTTTTTGTTTTTGTTTTTGTTATTTTCAGAATTATTGCAACAGGGAAAAGGTCACTGGACTCAGCTCTGAACCCAGCATGGACCAGTGGGATTGATGGCCAAGGAGCAGGGTGGGGCAGTAGCTGGAAAATTCCTAAGAAACAGCAGGGGTCGGGGGTGGGTTCTTACTAAAGGCAGGCCAGGGTGATCAAACCTCTTCTACCTACGGGACAATGGAGGGTAAGGAACTTGGTCAGGTGTCAAGGTGATCAGGGATCAAAGGTGGCCAGCCCTTGCTACATTGACTTGACAGGGTTCTTGCTCAAGCTGTATTTTACTAGGATAAGGCTCAGGAGCCTAACTGAAAATTAGGCAAGCAAGGGGTTTTTATCAAGCCCAAGAGACAAACCCGGGTGCTCAGGGATGGATGGAGACAGCTTATATCCCTGAGTTCTTGTCTTCCTCCCGGAGCTGTGTGGCAGAATCTCATTTTCCATTTCTAAAAAATTATTTATTTATTTCATTTTATTTATTATTATTATTTTAATTTGCTATAAGGCATGTGTGCTCACCAGAGAGAGAGAGTAAGAGAAAAGAGAGAGAGAGAGAGAGAGAGAGAAAGCCACCAGGTCTGGGACTTGAACCACAGTCAGCCATGTGAGAGTCCAGCACTTTAACCACCACACCACCCGTCGGCTCCTCATTTTCCATTTTTAAACTTCTAAAACTCTAGTGCTCAACTTTGCTGAAAAAACCATCAAAACCAAAAGTAAAAGTTCTTAATGACCCTGACCCTTCCCATCCCACACAACCACATCAATACACAGATATGTCTCCAAGTTTGGGTGTGCATTATTTATTTTTTTCTAAGAATTATTTAATTTTATTTATTATCATTATTATTATGATTTAATTTGACCAGAAAGAGAGAGAAAAAGGGAAAGTGAGAAAGCAAGCTGTTTGGGTTGGACTCAAACCACGGTCAACCATGTGGGAGTCCAGCGCCCTAACCACTGCTGGCCTGGTGTGTGTGTGTGTGTGTGTGTGTGTGTGCATGGATGTGTATGCATGTGTGTATGTGTATGTGTGATTTTGCTCTTTCCTACATCACCTCACTGTACCCAGACTCACTGTACCCAGACCTCACTCCCCTGAGGCCCGCCACCAGGGCAAACCCAGCATCAGAGAGCGGCAGGAGGTTTGCTACTTTGCCGTGACTGGCTGCTTCGACCTCTTTGCTGTTTCTCTTCCACACCTTCCTCCTCAACCCAGGGCTTGGATCGAGCACAAACTGAGCCTCTCTGCCTGTTGTTACCGCAGCTCTGCCTCTTACAACCTGTGTGACCTTGGGCAAATCGCCTCCCCTCCATGAGCCTCAGTCTCCTGGTCTCTAAGACGGGGCTCTGGAGGTGCTCCCTCAACGGCACCAGGAGCAGCCGAGGCGTCTGAAGTGCGACTGGGTGTGGCAGCTGCCATGGGAAGTGGCCTGAGGAAGTGGGTGAGGGCCCAGGCCTGGGGCCTTTTGTTGGGGTTCCCCACACAGAGCTGAGGCGAGGGCCAGAAATGAGGGGATGCCCCGACTGAGTGGTCAGCCTTCCTGTGGCCACGCTCTGTCCGTTTCGAACAAGAAGCACTTTGCCCAACTCTGTGCTCCTGTACCCTTGGGCTGTCCTTTAGTTTCTTGCTAAGGGTTTCTCTGAAAACCCTGAGCCATCAGCTCAGGCTGGTTGTGCTCCGGCTACAGGCAGACTGGCTCCTGTGTCTTGCACACACAGTCTGTCCAAACCAAAGTAATGTGAGTTTGTTTCTCACTCCCGTGACGTGCCAGCCGAGGCTCCTTCAAAACCTTCATGGTTAAAAAAAAAAAAAAAAAAAAAAAAGGGACCAGCAGTTAGTGTAATGGCTATGTCGCTGGACTCCCACGTAGTCGACCGCGGTTCGAGTCCCGGACCCGGCGGCTTAAACTCACGCCGGGCGCGTGTGCGTGCGTGCCCAAGATCCCGAGAGGAGAATGGAGGAGAAGGGATTGCGGCGTGGCCATCCCCCCTGGGGGGTGATTTCCTGCTTTCTATCTCTGTCTCTCTCTGTCTGTCTGGCGAGCGCACGCGCCCTATAGCAAAAACCTCTCCAAAAAAAGAAAAAAGAAAAAAAAAAAAAAAAAAACCTTCATGGTGCAGTGCGGGGCAAAAGAGCAGCCCCGCCCAGGGCACGGGAGGAGTAGGTGGCAGAAGTCCATGATGGCTCTGAAAGGTTCCACTGGGAGATGTCCGCTGTCACGTCCTGTCACATCTCACTGACCAAAACAGGTCATGGGGCTAGGTTAGCACGGTGGTATTGCACCTAGACCCACATGGGGAAGGTCCCGCATGGTGTCCCAGACCTCCCTGAGGCACCAGGTGTGTGCCTCTGATCAGGGCTGGCCAGGACTGGGAGCAGGTCGTGGTGTGACAGCCCCACTGGGAATGCCTGTCTCTGTCCCTGTCCGTGTGTCCCTGTCTCTCTCTTTTTCATAGAAGAAATGAATACATAAACTTACTTTCAAAATTAAAAAACAAAGGAGGACTGGCCTTGGAGCTCAGTAGCTAAGTGCTGTGCATTAGGAGCTGGGTCCCACATGGTTGGCCACAGTTCGAATCCCAGCCTTGGTGGCTTGAAAACATTTTGGGTGTGTATTGCATGTGTGTGCACGAGTGTCCCAAATCCTGACTAGATAGAGAAATAGAAGAATGATTGAGCATGACCACGCCCTTTCTCTCCAGTGCACGCACCCTCTGGCAATTGATAAATAAATATGAATTAATTAATTAATTAATTAATTAATAGTTCCCATGGGCAGGCCTGAAGCCAATGAGATGAGAAATAGAATTCTCTAGATGCAGGTGAGGAGCTGGAAGGGGCAGCAGCCATTGGTCCCAGGTGAGGACAGTCCCACGTCCTGCAGTGGGAAGGTGTACTCAAGTCCCAGACACCCACTCTGCTTTTCACTGCCAGCACAGGACCCTGTGAGTGACATGAGTAGTCAGCTCTTCATCATGAAACAGGTTTCGTGTTGGATGCCTTTGCCCAATGAGAGGCTGACATCAGTGTTTTTGTTGTTGTTTTTTTTTTTTTTCAGATTTATTTAATTTCATCTTTTTTTTTTTTTTTTTTTTTTTTTTTTTTTTCCTTTAATTTGCTATAGGACCCTCACACTAAACAGAGAGGAAAAGTGAGAACACAAGCCGCCAGGTCCGGAACTCGAACCACAGTCAGCCATGTGGGAGTCCAGCGCCTTAACCACCGTGCAACCTTTAAGGCAGGCTGGGCTAAGCTAGGATGGCTGGGAGGTTAGGTGAATTGAATGCATGCTCGACTTCCAAGATTCTCTAATTATGACAGGTTTATCAGGACAGAACTCCATTGTAAGTCAAGGGGCATCTGTATTTTGAGAACTAGCATGATCTGCTGCACCTCCCGTCCTCCTGTTGCACTAAGGTGACAAGAAGACTCTGGGCCACCTTTGGTCTCATTAGGGACCCTTAGAGTCCCGACATGTGTTGGGGACAGAGAACCAGCAGAAGCAGCATCAGGGATCGAGGTGTCTGGGATGAAGGAGCCGGACACCAGAGGGGAAGAGGCCAAGCCGCCTCCAGGCTGCAGCCCTGCCCGTGATGGCTGCCATGAACCACCCGCCCAAGAGGCCACCTGTGGCTTTCATATGTCTGCTCTCAAGGTGGCGAATGACACAGTCATGTGATGGCATTTTTCTGCTGGCTGCTGAAAGGAGAGAGAGAAAGGAAGTAGGGGAAGGAAGGAAGAAAAAGAAAAAAGAAAAGAAAGAAAGGAACCAGCTGGAGGGCTGGTAGGTGGAGTGGTGGTTAAGAGTGTTGGACTCCCACATGGCCGACCACAGTTCAAGTCTCAGACCTGGCAACTTGCTTTCTCACTTTCACTCTCTCTTGCTCACTCTGTCCCTCTCTGGTCAAATTAAAATGAAAGAAAAGGAAGGAAGGGAGGGAGGGAGGGAGGGAGGAAATTAAAATAAAATAATTCTTTAAAAAAACTAAAGAAGAGAAAGGAGCCAGCCGGCCCTGTCTCTAGAAGAGGAGCCGTGAGGCAGCGCTGGGTGGTATGGTCTGGCTGAGCAGGGTGTGAGCTGCCCAACTCCCACTGGCTAGGCCACCTGCCCCGCATTTCCTGGGCAGCCCCCAATTCACTCCCTGCCTACTTCCTCCTGCCCAGGCTGAACCCCGGATTTAGAAAGGGCTGCCGGTCAGACTCAGGTCCAGTTACTTCTCACCCTGAGCGGATCCCTGCCCTGGGAACGTGGTTGAAGACAAGGAGTTGAAGTGGACAGACGCTTTCCTACCTGCGAACAGACCCCATCCTGTGGCAAATGTGGCGAATCCTTGCACTGATTGGCGCTGAAGGTTGTCACCCTGGACCAGGGGCACCTTTTACGCCAAGGTAAAAGGAGAGATTCTAGGTGGATAGGGTCTTCCCAGGCAGGGGACTCGGATGCATGGCAGGCAGCATGTCTCCCAGAATGCCCCTGGGTACTGCATGACTTCTTTTGGTGCTCCAGGGTTTGTTTTGCTCCTGTTACCAAGTGGCCCATTCTTCTAGAATGAGATTGTACCCATATTTGAATCAAAGGGTTCAGTACAGGGCAGGCTTGGTGGCGCAGCAGTACCGTGCTGCTGAAATGGTGCTGGATCTGGATAAGAAGGTCACAGGTTCAGTTCCCCTGTTCACACCAGGCATGCACACGCATGACCCTGGCAGGCTGGGGACCACAGCCTGGGTGCCTGTTCTCTCCACCCCTAACTCTCGTGAAAGAAAGAAACTTTTAAAAAGTTGCTTTTGAAAACATATTCAAGTAAGGAAATGATTACTATTAGTAAGTAGGGGTCAGTACAGAGGACAAGTTCTTGCTAGTTCGGCTGGGAGGCAGTATTGACTGTATCGTGGAGACTCGCATTTGAGTTAACTTAGCTCTTCGAGAGCGGGAACCTTGGAGAGGCTGACAGTTCTAGGTCTTCATCCCATCTCTGTCCCCTTGTGACATCAGACATGTTTCTTAATCTCTCTGCACACTCTGTCAGTGGGAACACCCCCAGCATGGCCGGGACGGTTAATGAGTGAATGTGGGTAGGGGCTTGGAGAAAGCATTCAACACCTTAGTCTCCCGTCTCCTGGTGAAGTGGGGACATTTACGGGAAAAGCTATCATCACTCAATAAATACTAGTGGTTATAATTAGCCCCGGGGATGGAGCGGTCTGGCTTCACACCTTGAAACCGTTTCCTGCATCGCCTTCTCCTAGAGAAGTCCTCTGCAAAGCTGATTTCTTTCACATCGGTTATTACTCAGAGGTTTTGGCTAAAATAACCACAGTTTCTTTCCTTTTATTTTCAGCATTCCGCTTTCTAGCTTCTAAACTGGGGTTGGACCAGGGAGGGGCAGGGGTACATCAGGGGACAACTTAACTCTTGCTACCACAATCCACTCCCAGCTTCAGCCAGCCTGGATTGGGACACTGTTGTGCTTGGTGCATTCAGGGAGGTTTCTGGACCCAAACTGGGAACCTTCCCACGTGAGATTGTGTCTCAGAGCATTATTGTGAAACTTTGGTGCATGGCTTTCTGTGTGTGGTTTTATTGGGGTTTTTTGTTGTTGTTGTTTTTACATTTTGAATCATAGTGGGGCATATATTGGGTTGTTGGAAAAGTCATCGCACATGCATAGGAAAATGCCATGAGTTTCCAGATAACCTAATAGTTTTTTAACCTTCTTTTTTTTTTTTTTTATTGAAACATGATATTATGAGCTTTCTCTGTGTTATCAGACATTTCTAAGACTTTGCAACAGTTAAATATGCACCAGATGACTTCAGGAGGAGGATGTCAAAGATGGGCCCTTGAAGACAAGGGCCCGAGACTGGCTCTGTGGTGGAGGCAGGCTGTCCCAGACTGTCCTAAGAGCACGTTTGGGGCATCAAAACCAATTACTCTTTTTAAGTTAGGTGATTGATTACTAGAGAACACATGCACTCGCCAGAAAGAGAGACAGAGAAAGAGGGAGGAAAGCACCCCCAAATAAGGCATGGTCACCCTACAATCCCTTCTCCATCTCTCCATCCAGTCAGGATTTGGGGCACACATATATTTTATACACAGCATGTTTTTCGAGTCACCGGGGCTGGATTTGAACTGTGGTCAGCCACGAGGTATCTGGCTTCCTTAACCACTGTGGTATGACTGGCTCTATCATTTCTTACATGAATGAGAGTCAGAGCGAAAGGCACCCCAGCAGGGTCTCCGTGCCACAATCCACTCCCAGCCCGGATTAGGGGCACTTGTGTGCTTGGTGCATTCAGGGATGTCTCCAGACCCAAACTGGGAACCTTCCCATGTGGGATTGTGTCTCCGAGCATTACGTTCCACCAAAGTGCTGCCGTCTGGCCCCCTCCCTCCAAAAATGAATATTCTTAATTGAGGAAAATCAACCCAGGAATACTTTGGGCCTTGGGGCAAGAGAAATCAGGGGACAGGCGTGTTAAGCTGAGGCCACAGCCTGGATTAAGGCTCAGAAGCAGGAAAGAGGGTCAGGACAGGGTGAAGCCCTATGGAGCGAGGCGATTGGAAGTAGAGGCAGAAACACGGCTGGGAACCAGGTCAAGAAGGGCCTTGAAAACCTCCCGAGAAACCCGCAGATGGCATAATGGTTATGTCACTGGACTCCCATATAGTTGGTCACAGTTTTAGTCGTGGGCCTGGCAGCTTAAAATGCAAGCTGAGCAGATGTGTATGCATGCATGCCCAGAATCCCGAAAGAAGAATGGAGGAGAAGAGATTGCAACATGGCCATCCCTCTGGGAGGTGATTTCTTGTTTTCTGTCTCTCTAGCACTCCAGCACATGTGCACACATGCCCAAAATCTGGAGAGGAGAATGGAAAAGGGAAATGGGGCATGGCCATCCTCCCTGGAGGGGATTATTTCTTGCTTTCTCTCTCTCTCTGTCTCTTTGGTGAGTACATACGCCCTATAGCAAAAATCTATTGGGGAGAAAATACAAAAAAGAAAATCTGCTGGAGGGGTTGGAACGTGGTCTCTTTGTGGGAAGGCACACATGCTTTGAGCAAGATTGGCATTTCAGAAGAGCATGCTCTGTGGGAGTCAGGACAGCCAGCTATGCAGGGCAGAGAGAGAAGGGAGAGGTTGAGAGACCTTCCCTGGTGGCTGTCCCGGAACTGTGACTGGGGAGCTAAGAAAGAGGGGAGGCCTGGAGCGGCCATTCCTGGGGAGGGGAGGTCTCTCAACAGTCAGGCCTTTTGAGAAGGCCCAGGGAAAGCCCTGCAGGTCCATAGGATCTGGTCTATGAGCATGCGAACTGGGGAGGAGCATGCTTTGCCTTGAGAGAGTTGGACATGCAAAGAGATTTTGTCAGAGAAAGATCCAGAATTTGAGGGAAATGGGTTAGTGGGGCATGGGTGTCCTGGTTGTCCTTGGTCTGTGTGTCCATGGACTGCCACCTGCAGGAGCTTTGCAGCTTCAGAAAATACCGCTGTGGAAAAACAGCCCAACCCCCCTGTTTCAGAAAGTCAGGGGCCTTCACACTGGCTGTTTTTTAATTATTATTTGCTATAAGCTACATGTGCTCACCAGAGAGAGAGAGAGAGATGGCAGTGTGAGAGTGAAAGGGGAGAGTAAGAAAGCATCGCCTAGGGCAGGTAGCCATGCCACAATCCCCTCTCCTCCATCCTCTCAGAATTTGGAGCATGCCCACACATGTGCCCAGAGTGATTCTTGAGCCACCAGATCTGGGACTTGAACATGCAGTCAGCCATGTGGGTTCCAGCCTCCTTAGCCACCATGCTACCAACTGACCTGTCACCCTTCTTCTGAGGGGGACTATAGGAAGTGTCTGGGCCACCATCCAGGCTCCAGTGCTCCAGGGCTTCCTCATACAGGAGAGCCCTGGTGTGGGTCACCGTGGCTCCGTGTGGGAAAGAGGCTACATTGCTCTGGGGCTCCCACTTTCCTTTCAGGATGTTTCTGCCTCCCTCCCTGAAAATTTGCTCTCTGGAAATTCTCTAGCCAATGAACAAGTTTATACCGGCATGTGAACAGCTAACAGAGTAATAAAGGGGAGTGTGCATCTCGACAGGGGTAAAAGCTACAGCACGGAGGTTACGAGGGCAGGCACCCGCAGTGAGGGGTGGGGGTCATCCGTCCTGGCTGTCCTACAGCAGCTGGGGCAGAGCACCTGCTGTGTGTAGGCTCATCCTGACTAACCTCATCCTCGCCCTGCCCACCGACTTCCCCACAAGGCTACGTAGGTGGATGGTGAAGTTTCTGGATGTGTCACTTGCCTGTTACGGCCTGTTGGGTGTGGTTTTCCCAGGTGGCCACAGTGTGGAGGCCCCTGAAGATGCATCATCCCTCCAGTCCCACCTGGACCGGCCCTGGCTCCTTTTCCCCATTCTTTGCATGTGGCGTGTTCAGTCCCACCTCAGTGTCTTTGCTTGGATAGCTTCTTCTTCATTCTCTCAGGATTTGGGGTACACACACACGTGCACCCAGAGTGTTTCTCAAGCCACCGGGTCCAGGACTTGAACCACACATCAGCCATGTAGAATCCAGCTGCCTCAACCACCATACCACCAGCTGGCCTGCTACCCTTTTTTTTTTTTTTTTTTTGAGAGATTTTTGCTATAGGGCATATGTGTTCGCTGGAGAGACTGAGAGGGACAGAGAGACAAAAAGCAAGAAATCACCCCCCTCCCCAGGGGGATGGTCACACCACAATCCCTTCTCCTCCTTTCTCCTCTTGATACCTTGAGCATGCATGCACACATGCCCGGTGTGAGTTTTAAATCACCAGGTCCAGGACTCGAACCATGGTTGACTACGTGGGAGTCCAGTGAAGTAACCTTTATGTCATCTGCTGTTACCCACCACCATTCTTTTGAGAGTGACTGCAGGAGGAGTGCTGAGGCCCCTGGCTCCTTGAAACACTGAGTTTGGGCTGTTTTCCAGTAGACTTTTCTGAGCTGCAAAGCTCCTGAAGGTAGCAGTCCATGTACACACAGCCCAGGGCCGCCCAGGGTGCCCAGGCCTCATAGCCCGTTCCTCATCTTCTCCTCCTCCTCAGCCTCTCAGGTCTTCCTCACCCTCCACTGCCCAGTTCATCTTTTCACGCTGTCTTCCCCCAGCTGGGCTGGGAGCTTCCGAGCGTAGGGCCTGCGTCAGACAGGGCAGCTGTGGTTCCTGTCGGCCTGCCCAGCAGACAGTGCATGCTCAGGGTGGCTAGCTCCCCGGATGAGCATAGAATTGAGCTAACTGGAACCCATGTTCACCCAAATGGCTTCCTAAAGGAGTTTTCTTTGATCGGGAAATGGCAAAGAAGGGTTACCAGGGTTTCTTTTTCCCCTAAGAACTCACAACTCTGGTTACAAGAACAGCACAGGTTTCTGATTGGCTTTCTGCAGCTTCACGTGACATTCCCCCTGAGAGCAGAGCTATGATGTCATGACAAACATTCCACCGTGGAAAGTGGGGCGGTCTCCTTTCAGCACCAGCTAGCCAGGGAATTCTTGGTTTTGTTCAGATGTGTTAACGGGGCCAGCTGGTGATGTGGCAGTTAAGGGCTGAGCTCCCACATGGCCGACCACGGTTTGAGCCACAGACCTGGCAGCTTGAAAATCACACCGGATGCGTGTGTGTGTGTGTGTGTGTGCCTGCAAGTGTGCCCAAAACCCGACAGGAGACTGGAGGCAAGGGCATTGTGGTGTGGCCAACCCCCCGGCAGGGTGATTTCTTACTTTCTCTCTCTCTCCAGGAGCACACACAAGAATCTGAAATACATATTTATGTTTTAAAGCAATGACTCAGACAGGTGTGCGAGGGGCTGAACCGAGAGTTGGTACATTTCTCTTTCCCTTTCTCCCATGCCTCTTTGCACAGACTTCGTCATCCTTAGACAGTCTGGAGCCGTTTTCTGTCCCATCCCCATAGCTCAAGTGTTCGGTCAACACCCGCTCACTGACCGGCTGCTCACAGACACCTCACACTTGTGAAGAGATGGCTTGGCCTGAAAGGTCCAAAAGGGTAGACTTGGGATCCATTGGACCTAAATTCAGATCTTACGCCTTTGCTCTCCTCGATCGTGAGCTACGGCAATGCTGCCTCATCCTCCACCTCCCTCTCGCAGCTGTGAGCTGGGCCCATTACCATAATGCTGACTAGCAGGAGCCCTGTACGGTGTGCCTGGCACGCAGCAGGTGTTCATAAAAAGTCCGTCTCCCTCCATCCCGAGCTGTCTCCTTCCATGTGACATGGGTCTTAGGGTTAGAAGACCTGGGCTCAGTCCAGTCTGGTCTGTAAGAAGCTGGAAGTCATCCCCCCGTGCTAACAAGCAAAAAGGAAGAAAAAAAAACTGAACAAAGTGAAAAGTCACCATTCAGAGAGGCAGGGTCATGGCAAACCACTGCCCCCAAACTGGAGAGACCGACAGGCCAATTCAGAGAATTGTGGGCTGTCAGAGTAGAAACCCACAGCACAGACTTCCACAGGGCGAGGGCCCAGAGGAGGAAGCCTAAACTATACCCGGGGAATACCTGTGGCCAGGCTAGGAATTACAAACTCGAGGCCCAGTCGTCAGAGGGCCCTACACTTTCGTGTGTTTTTCCAGCAGCAGCTTGACCAGGTTCTCAGAGTGAGTGCTCTGTGCTCTGCAGGGGGAGAGGGAAAGGAACCGTGCTGAGATATTGCACACTCTGTTCTTAACTAGGCAGCCCCAGAGAAGGTGTCAGGGTTTTTTTGTTGTTTTTAGGGGGTTTTTTTGGCCAGAGACAGGGAGAGGAAGAAAGCATCCACCCCATGTCCCCTGCAACCCCAGAGACCAACAGGTGGTGGGGTGAAGTGGTTAAGGCACTGGACTCCCACATGGTCGACCACAGTTCAAGTTCCAGACCTGGTGGCTTGAAAATCACATGCCCAAAGGCTCAGGAGGAGAATAGAGGAGAAGGGACTGTGGCATGGCCATCCCCTCTTGGGGGTGAGTTCTCACTTCCTTGTTCTCTGTCTCTCTCCAGGGAGCCCATATGCCTTATGGCAAAAACCTGAAAAAGAGGAAAGAAAGAAAGCATTTTCCCAAATCCCTTCTTCGTTTCTCCATCCTATCGGGACCTGGGGCTCACACACATGCCAGGCCTGTCTTTCAGCTGCTGGGGCCATGACTAGAGCTTCGTCAGCCCTGCAGGATCCAGCTCCCTCAACCACCAGCCCATGGGCCCAGCCCCAGGTGAAAATTTTTAACTAGAGCTTAATCTGCTGGGGCTTCATCAAAGCCTACCTGACCTGGGAAAGAGAGAACCCCAACCGCAGCCCGATCTAGCCATCCTGCCCTAGTAGAAGGGGAGAAAATGTAAACTCTTGTGAAATTCAGGTCCAAGGTGCAGGCTCCCCAAGACTGAGACCAGCTCACTGGGCTGTAGACCCTCTCCCTCCCCAGTCCTTCCCACCACACCACTAGAGGCCTATTTATAGCAGTTGCTTTTGTTTAATATCTCCTGTCTGCCATCGAGAAAACAGTGACATGGCAACACACAAAGCCTGAAGGGACTTTGTGAGTGTCAGAACAGACTCATGGACGGCATGGCTTGGGATGACCAGAGCAAGAGTTTAAGGCAACTAGGACTAAAACGTGGGGGGCCCATGGACAACGTAGGCAAGAATACATGGGCAGGTGAGCAGAGATGGCCGTGCTGAAGCAGAGCCTGAGAGGATAGCGGAGATAGGAGCTCTTAACGGGAATGAAGGGTACTGCGAGTGGGCCAATGAGCAGACGACGTGGCCGGGAAGAGAATCTCTGAGCTGGAAGGTCTCTCAGTAGAAACTGCCAACGCCGAAAAGCAAAGAGAAAAAAGACTAGCTAAAACCAGAATGGAGGGCCAGTAGATGGTGCTTAAGGCACTGGATTTCGTATGGCTGGCTGTGCGGCTTGATTCCTGGACCTGGTGGCTTGAGAAACGTGCTTGGTGCATATGCGTGCATGCCCAAAATCCCGAAAAGAGAATGGAGAAGAAGGGATTGCAATATGGCCATCGTCCCAGGGGCTGATTTCTTGCTTTCCTTTTTTCTCCGTCTTTGTCTGGAAAGTACACATGCTCTATAGCAAAAAATCTGAAAAACCAGGACCAACAGATGGCACAATGGTTATGTCACTGGACTCCCACATAGTCACCCGGGGTTCGAGTCCTAGATCTGGCAGCTTGAAACTCATGCCAGGCATTTGTGCCCAAAATCCCAAGAGAAGAATGGAGGAGAAGGAATTGTGGGGTGGCCATACCCCCTGGGGGGTAATTTTTCGCTTTCTTACTCTCTGCCTCTCTCTGGTGAGCACACGTGCCCTATAGAAAATAAACTGTCAAAAAAAAAAAAATCTGAAAAACCAACCAACAAGCCAACCAAAAAAAACCCACAAAAGGTAGAAAAAGAATGGGAGGCAAAAAAAACAGGATCAGGGACCAGCAGTTAGCGAAATGGCTATGTCGCTGAACTCCCATGTAGTCGACCGCGGTTCAAGTCCTGGACCCGGTGTCTTAAACTCACGCCGGGTGCATGTGCGTGCATGCCCAAGATCTCAAGAGAAGAATGGAGGAGAAGAGATTGTGGTGTGGCCATTCCCCCTGGGGGGTGATTTCTCGCTTTCTACCTCTCTGTCTCTCTCTGTCTCTCTGGCGAGTACACACACCCTATAGCAAAGACCTCTCAAAAAAAAAAAAAAGGCAAGATCAAAAGACAAGGATGACAGGGAAACCAGCAGTTAGCGTAATGGCTATGTCACTGGACTCCCACGTAGTCGACCGCGGTTCGCGTCCCAGACCCGGTGGCTTAAAACTCACGCCGGGCGCGTGTGCGTGCGTGCCCAAGATCCTAAGAGGAGAATGGAAGAGACGGGATTGCAGCGTGACCATCCCCTCCAGGGGGTGATTTCTCGCTTTCTGTCTCTATGTCTCTCTCTGTCTGTCTGGCGAGCACACGCGCCCTATAGCGAAAACCTCTCAAAAAAATAAATAAATAAAAGACAAGGATGACAAATAGAAAATAGTAAAAAAAAAAAATGATAGATGTTAATTCAGCTATATTAATAATCACTTTGAATGTCATTGGTGTAAATGCACCAATTAAAAGAGACTGCCAGAGTCTTATTTGTGTATAAGAAACCCACTTTAAATATAAAGATACAGATAGATTAGAAGTAAATCAGTGGAGGGGCCCGCAGGTGGTGTGGTGGTTGAAGCCCTGGATTCCCACATGTCTGACTGTGCTTCAAGTCCCAGACCTGGTAGCTAAAAACTCACACCAGGCGTGTGCGTGTACATGCCCAAGATCCCAAGAGAACAGAGAAGGGATTGCAGCATGGCCATCTCCTCTCTCTCTGGTGAGCTCATGTGCCCTATAGCAAAAATCTCTCTAAAAAAAGAAAAAAAAAAAAAAAAACAATTTGGGAGTTCAAGATCCAGAGGCTACAGTGGGGGTGGGAGAGTGGGGGTGGGGGTGGGGACAAGAGCACATGCATTTTTGTCCATGTGTCTCTGTTTTCTCTCTCTCCCTTCTTATGAACCCTCCAGGAGTCAACTATGGGGGCTCCACTTTAGTGACCTTTATTCAAGTCTCCTCCCAAAGGCCCCACCTTTCCTTCCTTCCTTCCTTCCTTCCTTCCTTCCTTCCTTCCTTCCTTCTTTCTTTCTTTCTTTCTTTCTTTCTTTCTTTCTTTCTTTCTTTCTTTTTTTTTGTTGGAGAGTTTTTTGTTATAGGGCGTGTGCGCTCACCAGAAAGACAGAGAGAGAGAGACAGAACGCTAGAAATCACCCCCAAGGGGGGATGCCCATGCCGCAATCTCTTCTCCTCCACTCTCCTCTTGGGATCTTGGGCACACACGCGCCTAGCATGAGTTCAAGCCACCGGATCCGGGACTCAAACCACGGTTGACTACATGGGAGTCCAGTGACATAACCATTATGCCATCCACTGGTCCCCAAGGCCCCACCTTTCAATGACTTAGTTGGGTTAAGTGTTGAACCTGTAATCCCATCACAACCAACTGTCAACACCCAAATGGGGGTGGGGTGGGACTTGGCATTCAAACCATAGCTCTATCCAAACACTACTCTACAGGGAGCAGGAGTAGCTGTGTTAATTTCAGGCAGAGCAGACTTCAGACCAAAGAAATGTATCAGCGATAAAGAGGGGCGTCACATAAAGAGAAAAGGGTCAGTTCTCCAAGATGACATGGCAATCCTCACAGTCTATGGTCCTAACAACAGAGCATCCAAATACTTGCAGTGGACAGACCACCCAATATTGAGGACTTCTTTTATTTTTTTAGTAGTAACTTTATTTTGTTTAAGAATTTTTTTTTAATTTTACTTATTATTATCTTTTAATTAGACTAGAGCAAGACAGAGGGAAAGTGAGAAAGCAAGCCACCAGGTCCAAGACATGAACCACGGTCGGCCATGTAGTAGTTCAGGGCCTTAACCACCACACCACTTGCCAGCCCTGGTATCGAGGACTTCTTAGGAGATGTCCCTAAAAGACTTCCCCTTGCTTGTAACCTATGAGCACCCTGGACCACCTCCCAGATTTGCTCTGCTCTGGATTTCCCACGTGGCTTCACCCTAGGAAGTACAAGCAGTATTAGAGGCACTGTGCAAAGCCCTAAGTGGGTGTCAGTGACCTGATACAAGTCACTTAATGTCTCTGGGTTTCCTGGGTGAAGAGACTTTTCACCACTCCTGGTGAGAGATGGACACAAAAGGCCTTAGAAGGATAAACCCCACACAATAAGAAGCTATCATTCTTCATTTGTCCAACCTCAGATGTTCCAAGCACTGGGGTATAAAGCCTCACCACAGCCTGGGGAAATGCAGGAGCCAGGAGCCCCACTGCCCTCTTGGGAAAGCCTCTTATGATGCCTGTCCCATCAGCTTCTCCTTTCTGTCCAAAGCTTTTAAAGGAAGCAGTTGCAGGTGAGACCTTCTGGGAAGTTCCATACGAATGGACTGGTATCTTGGCTCTCTGTGTCCATCCCTGCTTACCCACTGAGAATCCGAGAATAGTTCGCACTGGTTTTATCAGCAGTCCTGATCCTATTACAGAGATGTTATTGTGCTTATTGCTATCTCCATAGTGGCTTTCATAGTGGAAACTTTTAGGGAACTTGCCCAGATGAATTTCCCCTTGCTGGAATGTTCCTTTAATGCAGTTCCCAGCCCATGGCTGTCCTTGGCATCTACAAAAGTAGGTTCCCCAGGTGAGACCCAGTTCCCCCATAAGTAGGCCACTCTACTCTTACTCTTGTTCAACCTTTGGCCCCTGGGATGAGGGTTTTCTGGGTCCCATGTGCTGCGTGGGTTTTCACTGTCCGCACCCCAACCCTACGAAGCAGGTGCTGGAATCCCCGTTGGCATCTGAGGAAGCTGTGCCCAGGGATGTGCCTGGGATTAAACTTGAGTCTTCAGGGCCCTGTGCAAAGCTTCCACGGGAGTCACGCTGTTCCCTGTTTTATCTCGCATGGTCCTTATCCTGGTGACTCAGAGGCAGGGTGGTGGAGGACAGCAGAGGGGGAAGTAAGGCAGGTCTTAATTGAGGCATTTATACTCATTGCATGATTGTGTCTCATCCTACTAGTAAAAGCTTGTTTAACAAAGAACTTGGAATTACCCTCAGTCTAATGCCTAAACGAAGAATTTACCAGAAGTGCTTTGTGTTCATGGCAAAGAACCAGGACTGGGGAGAAAGACAGCAGGCTGGGACTGAGTACTTCCACAAGGACTACGCGGTGAGGAAAGATCACCAAGTTACAGTTGGTTCTGGTCTTTTTTTTCTTTTTTTAATAATTGTTTTATTTACTCATTCATTTATTTTAATTTGACCAGAGAGAGACACACAGAAAGAGAGAGAGGGAAAGCAAGAAAGTAAGCTACCAGGTCTAGGACTCGAACCATGGTCAGCCACGTGGGAGTCTCCAGCACCTTAACCACCACGCCACCTGCTGGTCCCCAGCTGTTTCTGCTCTTCGTGATTGAGCGAAGGTGGGCTGGTCTCTGAGCCATGGTGTCAGCATCGTCCGTTGTCCGATCTGACTCATACCGAGTAGTGAGAGTGGATTTTGTGTCTCTCTTAACCTGGGAGTAAGGACGTGGTGGAAACTGGCAAATGCTGCGAATCAGGGCTTGTCCTTGCCCCCAGAGCAGCACGCCACTGCTCAGTTTCCTCATCTCCGCAGTGGGCATAGCGGGACTCACCTCACGGAACCATTGGGGGCATTTTGTAAACTAACCATGGTGTGTGTGTGTGCATGCACACATGTAGGTATGAAGTGTGTGTGTTTGTGAGTTATTTTATAATTCTTACAAGAAAAGCTGTATTTTGACTACATGGGGAGTCCAGTGACATGACCATTATGCTTTCTGCTGGTCCCTCCTAAGACTTTTTTTTTTTTGGAGAGGTTTTTGCTGTAGGGCGCATGTGCTCGCCAGCCAGACAGAAAGAGATAGGGAGACAAAAAGTGAGAAATCACCCCCCAGGGGGGATGGCCACGCCGCAATCCCTTCTCCATTCTCCTCTCGGGATCTTGGGCACGCACGCACACGGCGTGAGTTTTTTTTTGTTGTTTTTGTTTTTGTTTTTTTTTTAGGTTTTTTGCTATAGGGCGCGTGCGCTCGCCAGACAGACAGAGAGATATAGAGACAGAAAGCAAGAAATCACCCCTCAGGGGGGATGGTCACGCCGCAATTCCTTCTCCTCCATTCTCCTCTCGGGATCTTGGGCACGCACGCACACGCGCCCGGCGTGAGTTTTAAGCCACCGGGTCCGGGACGCGAACCACGGTCAACTACGTGGGAGTCCAACAACATAGCCATTACACTAACTGCTAGTCCCCCTCCTCAGACTCAAGCATCATCTTTGCACTTGCTCAGTATGGAAGCTGTGGAAGAGCAGTTCCCGAGAAAAGGAATCTTTTTTTTCCTAACATGCCGGAGGGTATGTGTGCTTGCTGGAAAGAGAGGCAGGGAAAATGAGAAAGGCCCCACCAAGGTGCATGGTCACGCTGCAGGCCTTTCTCCTCCACTTCTCCCTCCGTTGGTGATTTTGGGCACACACGCACACAGACCTGGCATGTCCTTCAAGCCGTGGTGTCCGAGACTTGTACCGTGCAGTCGTCCATGTGAGATCTAGCTGCCTTAACCACGGGCTGGCCCGAAATGCAGTCTTAAATTGCAGCACGGGCCATGCAGCAGGACTTGCTGTGGTGTGGCGGCTCACACCACGTGTGGACGATGCTCTTAGCAATGGTGGTGTAGGGAAGCACGTGGACGGCCCAGGCGAGGTCCTGGGCTCGGGACAGACGGTAAAAAGAAGTGAGATCTGAGCCCTGCTCTCCAGGAGCTTCATTCTGGCCCAGAGGACAAACCATGCTGGGCTCTAGACTGGTTCCCAGTACTGGGACCACAGGGAGGGACCCACAACTCTGCCCGGGAAGGTCTCCCTGAGGGGTGACTTGGGGCTTGTCTGGTGATGGGGAGGACATTGTGGCCGACAGGAAGGGCGTCTGCTGACCGTATTGATGGCCTTGCAGCAGGAAGTTCCCATGGGCCCTCGCTCCACTCACTCCACCACCTCTCCTGAGCAAAGGCGCCTCTCACACACACTAGTGGCTCCTGGTCAGTCCCCTGGGCCAGTCACTTAACCTCTCCGAGCCTGTTTCCTTACCTATAAAATGCAGCTAATGTCATGATGACTAGAGACATAGAAACTAGCTCATTTAATAAATGACAGATAACCTGGATCATCATAAAAGTCATGGCTTGGGACCAGCAGGTGGCATGGTGGTTAGGGTGCTGGACTCCCCCATGGCAGACCGCAATTAGACTCCTGGACAATTCTTTTAAAAAAAAAAAAAAAAAAAAAAAAAAAGCCATGGCTCATTTTTTTCTTATGTTTTTCTATGAAAAAACGTGTCATGACTTTTCTAACAACCCAATGTTTTGCATAGAAAAATACGTCACAGCCATTTCAACATTGATACTGGAAGTTCTAGGAGTCTGGCTGTCACGTGTTGTACCTGGCATCCCTGTCTGTCCATGACTCAGCCTGGGTGGTGAGTCACAGGTGAAAGGTTTCTCTCCTCGAAGCAGAGGCTGAGTTCAGTTGTCACCTGTGGTCGCTTCTACCTGCTTCGCTGGCTGGTACCTCTCGAGCCTCACCCTGTGAAGCGGTTTGGCTGGGATCAGGCATGGCCCCACTGAGGCTTTTGCCGAGGAACCAGGAGACTGTACACCGTGTGATGAGCCAAAGGTAACCGGCTGGACCGGGCATCTTTCTGGGGAGGAACAGGCGGGCGGGCTCTCTGCAGTTACCAAGGGCAGAAGAGGGCTCTGGATGTCCCCGAGGCTGTCAGAAACCAGCTTGGCAAGGAAAGGGGTGATGTGCTCCCCTTGGCAGGAGGTGGCATGGGGGCTGGTCACTTGCACCCAGTAGGGCTGTGAGTAGCTACTGAGAGGACACTGGGACCAACTGGCTTCAGGAAAATCTTTACCACGTCTCTGTTTCTTACAGAAGTCAAATTGTAGCCAGGGAGACTCAACCTGTGCGGGATGGGAGGGTCCTTGGCTTGTGCAGTTAAGACTTCACGAGTGAGCCATTGAGGAAGAGTGAAAGCGTATTTATTAAGGAGAGTGTACAGAGCGGGCTTCTCCATGCTGGAGCAGCCACGTGGGGGGAGATGGGTGACATTTCGTTCCTTCCCCGAGAGGAAAGGGAGAGCCATTGCCTGGAAAGAGAGCGAGAAGAGCCACCTGGTAGGCAGGGCAGTGCCAAACTCCAGTGGGGATCTGGCTTATATGGCTTGGCTTAATGCCAGGCTAATTAAAGAGCAATTTATTCATAACTTCACTGGGAAAGAAGCAATGGTTTACCTGGAACCGCTGTCCCTCCCATTTTCTGGCCTTATTGGACAGATCTGATCTTTAGATTGTTATTCTAAACTGCCATGGACCAATGGGAGTGTCACAGGACGCAGATACCTTACGTGAGGGTGTAATGAGGCCGAAGTTCCGGCAGCAGGTATGCAGGCGCCATCTTGGTTCCCATAGGTTCAGACCCAGTCTCCGGCCACTTCTTGTCTGTCAGATTTTAGGTGTTTGGAACGTCCCTCCTGTCTCAAAATACACTCATTGTAAAAATCCCAGAAAGACAGAATGCAGAAAGTGAAACTTAGTTCTGTTTCTTTTTCAAATAACCGCTTTATTCAAATATATGTATTAATTATCTGTTAAAAGAAAATAAACCAGCCAACTTAAAAGAGTAGAGTTTTTTTTTTTTTTTTTTTTTTTTTTGGAGAGGTTTTTCGCTATAGGCGCGTGCGCTCGCCAGACAGACAGAGAGAGACAGAGAGATAGAAAGCGAGAAATCACCCCCCAGGGGGGATGGTCACGCCGCAATCCCTTCTCCTCCATTCTCCTCTCGGGATCTTGGGCACGCATGCACACGCGCCCGGCGTGAGTTGTAAGCCACCGGGTCCGAGACGCGAACCGCGGTCGACTACGTGGGAGTCCAGCGACATAGCCATTACGCTAACTGCTGGTTCCCAATAGAGTAGAGTTTTAATAGAGCAAATCTTCACATGATTTAAATGGGCAGTTGTCCCGGGACTTCCGGACAAGCTGGCCAGCCTCGTGGTCAGCTCGGCATTTAAGTCTGTGGAACCGGAAAGCGTCGTACAAAAAACATAAGTGAGGGAGTGAGGGAGAGAGATCATGGGTTACCATCTGAAGTTTGTCCGCATTAACACGGTTTAAAAGGTGGGATCCCTCTTAGTAACAGAAGCCTAGCCACCGTGAATGACTGCGGCCTAGCAACCAGCTCAGAGAACAGCCTGACCTGTACGATTTCAGCTTATCCCTAGGAATCAAAGTGTGGGAGTACAGTGGCTGTTTTAGGCCAAAATAGTTCAATTTAACCACTTGCTATTGTACAATTCAGCCGTTTAAAATGTCCAACCTAATGGCATTTGGTGTGTTCAGAGTTGTGCCGACATCATCCCGGTCGATACGCGAACATTCTCATCACCTCAAGAAAGAAACCTCATGAGCATAACTGAGTGTACTCATTGCTATTGAGCTGTAAGATGGTTAAAAGGGGGCAGCTTATGGCTTGGTGGTTAAGGCAGCTGGATCCCACATGGTCAAACTCGTGGTTCGAGTCCCAGAACAGGCAGATTGAAAAACATAGCCGGCATGCAGGTGCCCAGAACCCCAAAAGGAGGAAGAAAGGGACTTGAGCTTGAGCATTCCCCATGGGGGCTGGGAGGGTGCTTTTTCATTTTCCCTGTGCTTCTCTTTCTCCAGCAAGCGAGCACTTTGGCAAAAATTAGAGGGAAAAAAAGTTCAAAATGGTTCATTTGATGTTATTTATAGGTCACCACAACAACAGCAAAAAAAGCCGTAATACCTTTTAGCTATCATCTCCTACATGCCCTCCCGCCTCCAGCCCTCAGCAATCACTAAGCTCTGTCTCTATAGTTTCAGCTTTCTCTTTTTTAAAAAATTTGCCAGAGGGAAACCAGCAGTTAGCGTAATGGCTATGTCGCTGGACTCCCACGTAGTCGACCGCGGTTCGTGTCCCGGACCTGGTGGCTTAAAACTTATGTTGGGCGCGTGTGCGTGCGTGCCCAAGATCCCGAGAGGAGAATGGAGGAGAAGGGATTGCGGCGTGACCATCTCCCCTAGGGGGTGATTTCTCGCTTTCTGTCTCTATGTCTCTCTCTGTCTGGCGAGTGCACACGCCCTATAGTGAAAATCTCTCAAAAAAAAAAAAATTGCCAGAGGGCACATCTGCTCTCCAGAGAGAGACAGAGAAGCAAGAAGATGGAGAAGGCACCCCAGTGGGGCGTGGTCACCCCCAACCTCTTCTCTACTTCTTTCTCCTGTTAAGATTTGGAGCATGCATGCTCTTGCACCCAGCCTGCTTTTCAAGCCAGGGCCAAGATCTGAACCCTGGTTATCTCTGTGGAATCCAGCTCTCCGACCAGTAGGCCACGGGGCCAGCCCAGCTCACTCTTGATTTCAACACCAGAAGGCCCATGCAGCCTGCCGGTCTTTACAGGTGCTCTTATGTGCCTGGCACAGTTCTGGGCTCACACAGAGACACACTCCTGCTCTGGCGAGTGCATGGCCTTGTTGTCTCGGAACCCAGGCCTCCTTCTCACAATCTAGACACACGAGTGCACAACACACAAGGAGGTGTGGTTCGGACAGAGCACCCGGTGTGTGGCTTTCCAGTGGCAGTGGTTGGAATCCTCGGGAAACAAACGCTTTGGGGCAGAAGGTGGGTAGACAGCTGAGCTCTGCAGGCGAGGAAGGGCAAAGGCGAGTCTACGTGGAGGAGAAGCAGCCTGAACCGAGGCCAGGGGGCCAGAATGAGGACTGCATTCATGGGGGTGGGAGGAGGCTGTTCAGCCGAGGGCCATGCTCTCTGTCGAGGGGCACGCTCTCTGTCGAGGGGCAGACTCTCTGTCGAGGAACCAGGCAAAACGAGGCCAAGTGAGACCACAGGACCCTCCACCCTCCAGCCCACCTTCCACCACAATTGTCTTGTTGAAATCTCAGTTTGGGAGCTGGCAGGTGGCGTGGTGGTTGGGCTGCTGGACTCCCGCATGACTGACCACAGTTCGAGTTCTGGATCTGGTGGCTTCCTTTCTCACTTTCCCTCTCTCTCTCTCTCTGTCTATCTCTGGTCAATTTAAAATAATAATAATGATAATGATGAATAGAATTAAATAAAATAATAATTTTTTAAAAAGAAAGAACTCTCAGCTTGTTACACGCTCAGTGCTGTTGGAAGTGGCTCCTGCAGAACTGTCTCTTCCAGGCTCACAGCCATGGGCACGAGCTGTGTTATTTGTTCCCTGTGGCTGATGTGACAAATTACCACAAAGGGGACGGCTTAAAACAGTGACAGCGTATTCTCTCCCACTTCTGGAGGCCGGAATCTGAAGCCCAAGTGTTGACAGGGTTGGTTCTTTCTGGAGTCCCAAGGAGAATCTCCCGTGTCTGTCTCTGTCAGTAAGTTTCTGGTGCTTTCTGCCCATTCTTTCTGCTGCTGGGCTTGAAGACAGATTGCTCCAGCCTCGGGCTCTGTCTTCACAGGCATGCCTCTCTCCGTGTGTCTGTGTTCCATGTCCTTACATGGCCTGCCTCTAAGGACACCCGTCGCTAGCATTAGGACCGCTCTAATCCAGTATGACCTCAATTTCACTTGATGACGTAAGTCCTCAGAGAACCTATTTCCAATGAGGTCACCTTCACATGTCCCAGGGGCTGGACCTTCTACCTATCTTTGTGGGGTACACAATTCAGCCCAAAATAGGCAAGTACTTCCTTATCCCTATTTTATAGCTGGAGAAGCCAAGACAGAGAGGCTAAGGAACCACGTGATGGAGACGTGTTTCACCCAACCTGCCAGGCCAGAGCAGTGCAGGATGCCGGGAGGTCCTGGAAGCTAGGCCCACACCCGTCGGGGCAAAGGGCTGTGTATCTCTTACCAGTTGTGTCCACCTCTGTTCTGGAAGAGTATGAGACTGTCCATTCAGACTCCCTCCAGTCTGGGGTGTCCCTCTGGGCCCATAGAAGGAAGGGTCGAGACCCACATGGTAGGGAGTACCGAGACCCTGGCCTTGAGGCCTTGAACCTTCTGGAGTCTCCCTCCTGGTGAGACTTTGTGTAAACATTTAACAGCCTCCCAAACAACGTGCCCTGCACTGGGCCAGATGCTGAGGGAGCCTCGAGGATGGGCAGAGCCTGGCTCTGGCATACAGGAGCTGCCCACTGTGTGGCCGCTGTGTGGAGGGGTGAAAGCCAATTCAATAATAAAGATATTGGCACAAAATATTCTTACCTGAGCAAGATGGGAACAGTAAGGGGGTAGAGGTGGGGCTGGGGGAGAAAAAGCCTAATTGCAAAGATATGAGCTGAACCTTGACCTTTGCCTGTGGTTGTACACATCTGCAGTTTTCACGGGAAAAAGGCGATTGGGCCTGTCTACAATGTGCCGGCCTCTGGACTATGGAAGGGACTGAGCCCTGGTCCCTGCACCCAAGGAGCTGATTCAGCAAGCAGGTGGTTAGGTAGAGTAAGTCTCAAACCATGTGACATGGTCACTTAGAAAGAAAGCACAGGCCTTCAACGGGGACTTTAAAAGTTTGTGGAAAATTAGAATTAAGGTATGAGTGTATTTTGGTGCAAAAAAAAAAAATTAAAAACAGAAAGTGCCGGGATCACAAAAGAGGGAGTGACTGATGTAGTTCTGCAAGGTCGGACCACGCGTCAGTGGCGAGGGAGAGCTGCTCATTGTTGGGTCCGCCCTTTGCATGCGTGACCATTACTGCCACTCAGGATTTGTGAGGCAGGTCTTTCCAGCCCCTTTGTAGAGACAGAGTTCTCGCTGCCTCTCTGCTCCAGCACTCGGGCCCAGCCTCCGGTGGCCATGGTCTGTGCTGCTCCTCAGGGCCTGCCATGTTGCACCAAATGTAGGCACTAGGTGGCGCTGGGCCACCTCCACTGTCATGAATCCACTGGGGTGGCAATACCATGGGCGTGGGTGGCGTTTCTTAGATGTAGTCATTTGTAGGCATCTTCCAAGTATCTCCTGTTCTGTAATCTGGTTCATTTTTTTAAACTCTCATAAATTTTTTACATCTCTTCTAATGGGAAACCATTATCTTTGACATAAACAGATGAGTGTACGTGTTTTAAAATTCATATGGACTATTAAGGACAATGCTTGGGGCACGAAACAAGACAGATACAAAAATAAAGCCATTCCAACAGACCGCATTGACTCACGTACCCCTAGCGCTATCTCACAGACCTATAATATAGTGGGGTGCTGTCCTAGGCTTTGAAACACGGCAGCAGGAGGGCTGGCTCCACGGGGGAGCTGTAATGTGCTGCTCAAGAGAAGGCAGATCCCACATGGCAACTGCTGTTCAAATCCCCAGCCCGGTCAGCCGGGCAGGTGCATGAGTGCCCAGGATCCAGTAGGCTGGGGGATCGTGGTGTGAGCAGACACTGTGGAGGGTGCATTCCTCTGTCTCTCACCTGCTCGTATGCTCTATAATAAAGAAAAATAAGAAACAGGACAGCAGGCTAGCCACCTAGCTGCGTGTGTGTCTAGTGGGGAGGGGTCTCTTCCCTTTGCAGGTAGAGGAACTGAGGCACTGAGCAGGAAAGGGGTGTACTCGGGGTCACGCTCCCCATTCCAGGGTCAGAGCCAGGTCTGGAGGCTGGTCTCCCCTTCCTCTTCTGTCACACAGAAGCTACAGGGGCTCCAGAAACTGGGACTACCACGTGATAGCCACATGCTTCTCAGCCGTTTCTGGGGTACCTGAGTGCAGGAAGCACCCCTTGTTGGGGGTGTGGGGCACCGGGATGAGAGGCTGGGTCATGGAAGGAGGTGCCTGCCATGATCCTCAAACAACTTGCCGAGCTGCTCCAGGCCCGTGCCCGAAGCCCCAAAGCAGGGCGTGGCATGGGGCCAGGCTCTCCTCTGGCCAGCCCACCCCCCAAGTCAGGCACTGACTGCCACACCCAGTGCCCTGCCGCTCAGGAGCCTTATCCACCTGGGGTTCTGTCTTGGGCTTTGATCCCTCTCCCTGCGAAATCTCAGGGTTACCCTCAGCCTTGAGTTACTGGTGCAACCAAATCAGGTTAACTTCTAAGGGCCCTGCGGATCTTGGGGGAAAGGCCCCAGTTTGACTCCTGAATAGGGGTACCTCCAGAGGCCAGGGCAGATCCCTCTGCTGGCTGTCAGAGTCCTCAGGGTTGTAAGCTGTAAGACTGCTCCCTCGGCCACCCTGGCCTGTTACATGTTTGATTCTACTTTTACACTCCAGACTCTTCTGCATTATTGTACCCCAAATCATGCGCGTGTCTTAGCAAACAGCAGCTATTGTAACAGGGAGTCTCCCGAAAGCTCGGTGGGTAAACGCACAGAGGTTGGTTTCTCATGGCAGAGACTCAGCTGCCAGGCTCTGTCCCAGGTGCCGGGACCCGCGGACACGGCCTTGGGGGCCACCACCTCTTTCCCTCCTTGTCTCTGGTGGGAACTCACCCCAGACTTTTCTCATCTCTCCTCAGTTTTGTACCTGGAAGGCTCGGTCCTTGTGTTTGAGGACATCTTCAGACTGATCGCGTTCTACTGTGTCAGTAGGTGAGTAGACCCGGCCCCACGGGAGGTCATCTGGGTGCCACCGTGGCAAGATGTGTGTGTATGTGTGTGTGTGTGCACGTGTGTGTGCATGTGTGTGTGGACGGGGGTAGGGAGAGGTCTCAGGAAGCCCCAGGGGGAAGAGTGCAGCCCGGAAGATACAGCAAGAGGGGACAGTCCCTGGGTTTGCCCGGGTGACTCTGAGGAGCAGGGTGAGCTCGGATGCTTTCTTGGATCAGCTAAAAGGGCCCCTCCTCACCACCCTCTGACCCCAGTGTTCTGTGTTACCAGGATCAGTGACAGCTGGGAGGCCTGCGTGGACCTGACCTGGCCCCAGTGCAGGGGTTATAGAAGGGGCTGATCCCTCCTGAGAGGGATCACTGAGCAGCTGCTGGGTGGAGCTGGTGTCTGGCCACCACCCACAGAACCGCTGCATTTATTCAGAATAGGTTTCAGGCCAACACAAATTTAAAAATATGTTGTGGTGCCGTAAGCCAATGGCTGAGGCTACAGGACTGTAACAAGGGCCAGTTTGAGGCTGGGCAGGGTGCATTGGGTCAGACATGTGCACTAGGTCCACTAGTCCATGCCGCTTGCTATGAAAACCATGTTCAACCCAGAATACCCCTCCTCATAGACAGGGATCCCCCTGGGCCCGAGATGGGCAGAAAAGTGTTGCCAATAACCGTAATTGAGGCCAAAAGCTGCCCCTACCGGGAGCTCTCCAAGAACACAGCACTGGGCCAGGGGTATTTATACCCTACGGCTTTTTCTCTCCCTTTTTTAAGATTTTTGGGTTTTTGGCCATAGGGTGTGTATGCTCATTGGAGAGAGAAAGAGAGGGGGACAGTGGGGGGTTGGCCATGTCACAATCCCTGCTCCTTTATTCTCTGGGGATTTGGGGTGTGCATGCACACATGCCTGGTGTGATTGTCGAGCTGCCGGGTCCAGGACTCAAACTGCACTTGGCCGTGTGGGAATCTAGCGCTTTAAACACCGTGCCAAATGCTGGTCCCTACCCAACAGATTTTTTTGTTTGTTTTCGTGTTTTTTTTAGGTTTTTGCCATAGGGTGTGTGTTCATCAGAGACAGACAGAAAGAGAGACATTGAGACGGAAAGTGAGAAATGACCCCCTAGGAGGGATGGCCATGCCACAGTCCCTTCTCTATTCTCCTGGGATTTGGAGCACGCACATACACGTGCCAGGTGTGATTTTTAAGCCACTAGATCTGGACCTCAAGCCACGCTCAGCCATGTGGGAGTCCAGCACCTGAACCCCCCTGCCACCTGCTGGTCTCTACCCAACAGTTGTTTAAATCCTGCAAACAATTCCGTGATGCAAGTGTTCTTGATACTGCCACTGTACAGATGAAGAGACTGAGGCTGAGACAAGTCCCTAGCCTGGGTCACACAGCTGGTCAATGGCAGAAAAGATATGGCTCCGAGTCACTGGCCTTGGCTCTGGCCGCTCGCTGGGTGCAGCCTGCAGTAGTTCTGATGGCCTCCACGGCCTCTGGGCCTCCAGGGCCGAGCATCAGAGATCCCTGGCCCCTCGTACTTTGTGACATGTCAGACTCTCAGGGAACGGCCCTTTCCTGTTCAGAGAAGTTTCTGCCTTAGGAGGAGAGCCTGGCGCAGTGTTTGGCATGGCTGGGTGCCACGAATGAATGAAGGTAGGAAGGAGGGAAGGATGACATAATTGCAGGGCCCAGGCTTAAGTTGGTTCCTGACTCTCTCTGAGCCTCGCCTTCTTCTGTCAAACGGGAATGATAGCATCAATGCTGTGGCTGCTAGAGGGGGACAGGAATGCATGTAGAGAGCCAGCACGCTGCCTGGCGCCCAGCAGGTGCTCTGATTCTAGTCCCACTGGCTGAGGGTTGGCTGAGACAGTGGCTTCCTCTGTGTCAGGGAGATCTGGAGCCGTGGTCACCAGCCTCACCCCCGTCACCTCCCAAGCTTTCATCCTATGTCTCTGTATGTTCCAGAAAAGCAGGCTTCTGCTTGCCTGCCCTCGGGAACCCAGGGAACCCTCAGGGAGGTCTCAGGGCACCGAGCCTGGCATCAGCATACTCTGGGAGTGGGTGACTCAGCTCCTCGGCCCAAGTTTATGAGCCTCTCAGGAGTAGGATGCTGTGGGACCAAGAGCCCCAGGCCAGGAGGTGGAGAAGGTCCACTAGAAGCTGTGTGACCCTGGGCAAGTCACCCAACCTCTCCTGGCCCATGGCCTCAATGAGCATGGCCTTGTTAGTCCAGATGGACCCCAACTCTCTCGAGTTCTAAAGTCCTGCCCACAGGATCCTTTGGACCTAAACTCCTGGAGACAGTAGGCGATATCCAGAGACACTTCATGTGCCCTGTGTCACCTCCAGGTTGTTGCACAGAGAGGTGTTCGGATAAATGCGTGGCAGTCCTGGCTCTGAGTTAGACGTGTCCCCAGCACCGTGGCGAACCACAGGCCTAGCCCTGAGCAAGCCCACCTGGCCTTCCTCCTTCACGCAGCCTTCTCCCGGTGGACACGTGGGGCCCTGTGGCCTGCTCGTGGAGGACATTCCCCGTGACAGAATGGTGGCCCCCTGTGGTTGAGCTGCACAGGGAAGACCTCAGAGCAGGAGGCCTCATCCCCCAATCCAGCCTCACTGAGGGCGCACCTTCCACCAGGCACAGAGGAGAGGCAGCTGGAGAAGGAGGAGAGAGACGATCTGAATGGAAAGAGGGTCCATAATGCCAACGCCAGGACAAGACGTGGAGTTGGGGCCACCTGTCCTGGGGTCCCAGCAGTGCCACCTCCCCTAACTGGCCCTGGGAAATGGCCCCGGGTAGAAGTCAGGAGGCCCAGGGTCAGCGCTCTGCCCACGACCCACCATGCAGCCTGGACACACCTCTCTTGGCCTCAGCTCCCGTCTGTCTGAATCCCCTCTGGACGCTCTCTGGGAAACCCTGAACACTTCCTTATGTAGACCAAAAGCATCAGATAGAGCTGCCTGACTATGTGCTCACCAACGGCTGTCAGCCTGTTCTCCTCAGGGGTATCTGATTCTGCTTTCATTAGGAGTGTCTGTGTACTCACCGAAGACTGTGCTCATCAGGGGAGGCTGACTGTGTGCTCCTTGGGTGTGTCTGACTGAGCACTTACCAGGGAGTCTGACTGTGTGTTCACTGGAGAGTCTGACTGAGCACTTACCAGGGAGTCTGACTATGTGTTCACTGGAGAGTCTGACAGAACACTTACCAAGGGAGTCTGACTGTGTGTTCACTGGAGAGTCTGACTGAGCACTTACCAGGGGAGTCTGACTGTGTGCTTCCTGGGCATGTCTGACTGAATACTTACCAGGGGAGTCTGACTGTGTGTTCACTGGAGAGTCTAACTGAGCACTTACCAGGGGAGTCTGACTGTGTGCTCACTAGAGACTCTGAGCACTTACCAGGGGAGTCCGACTGTGTGCTCAATGGAGAGTCTGACTGTGCATTTGCCACACCTCTCACTGTGGAGCAGCAAGGGTGAGCGGGCAGGAGGAGAAGGGTCCCTTGCTTTTACCCTGAAAGATGCCTTCAGACAAGGCTGGCTGGGCTCAGCAGGCCAGGAAACCAGGGAGCCGTGATGGCTCCGCCACTCCTGAGGAGGCTCTCCCGCCTCTCGGGGACCCTCCAGCTGGCCTGGGCTCTAGAGTTGATTGGATGCCCTGTAAGTTTCTATCTCTGGGCCCCAGAGAAGTCTCCAGTCTACATGGAGACTCAGCCCCCCGTGGGCTTGCCAAGGCTCCTCCTTCATGGATTTGGGGATTGTGGAGGCGGGGGGTGGACACAGTGGACCCCTACCCAGACGTGAGCTCCGACCCCCATGTCTTCACAGAGATTTACTGCCCTTCACGTTGCGGCTGCCCCAGGCCATCCTAGAGGCCAGCAGCTTCACTGACCTCGAGACCATCTCCAACCTGGGCCTGGGTAAGTCCTCCCGTGGGAGCAGGGCAGTTGGTAGGACTTTAAGACTGCCTCCAGTGACCACCCATGCAGAGGGCCACCCCTGACCTGAGTCCCCGCTGGGTCCTGACTCCCAGCCTGCCGGGGGACCCCCATCCCCACTCCAGGCTGAGCCACGGCAGAGAGATGCTCCTGTCTTCAAAGCACAGCCTTTCACCGCGGCCCAGCTGATCCGGCGCACAGCCTCCCCTGGCTGCTCAGGGCAGAGGCTGGCCGCCCTCAGGACATGGCTCTGGGAGGAGCCCTTCTGAGAGCTGGCCAGAGAGGTGGCAGCAGCCGCCACAACCTGGTCCCCAGCCTGCCCTTGTCGGGACAGGCAGCATGAATGTGATCATGAGTGAAGGTGCCCCTCGTCCCCAAGGCCTGCCCCTGCCCAGCCAGCTGGCCCTGAGCTCACCTTATCCTCTGTCTCTCCAGCTTCTGAGGGTCAGAGGAGAGGAGGGACGGCCGCTCCTGCCCTGCCCTTTCGCATAACCACAGAAGAGCTCCATTTATCTGGCTCTTCCCCTCTTCCCGGGCAGCAGGCATCCCTGGGCCAGAGCACCCCGGCCTCCCTGCAGGCTCCTCCCGCCTGGAAGAGCCAGGCTGCCACTCGGACCTGGGGACACACTGCATCTGACATGAGCTGCTCCTCTTGGGAGAACCACATCGTGTCCTGCCCAGACCAGCCCTCGCTGGGAGGCTGATCTCAGGCAGTGAGTGGAGGAGGAGTTGGGCAGCCAATGGCAGCCAGATCGTTCCACCAGCGCTTCCTTCCCTGGAGCAGGATTTAGGGGAACTGGAGGGTTCTGTTCAGGCCTGGTGTCACCAAGTGTAGGAGGATAAGAAGCCAGGCTCACCAGAGTCCTTCTGGAGCCAAGAACAGGTGAACTTTTCCCTGCCCTCTGAAGGCACAGATAGCCAGAGCAGAAGGAGCAGGTCCTGTCAGAGGTCAGAAGTCAAAGGTCAGCGGCCTCAGCTCTGGCACATGCCGTCTCGGGCCTTGCCCGCTGCTCTCGCACTGGTGATCATAGAGAGCGGCCTCTGCCAAGGCCCAGGTTCACCAGGCACTGTACCCGGCACAGCTGCATGGTCCCGGGCAAGAGACTCTTGGGGAAAATAACAGACCCACGTGAATTGGCACAGATGGAGAGACTTAGAGGAGCGACGCCAGGAGTCACCCAGAAGTGGAGGTGGAGGGCCAGCCAGGCTTTGTGTTCTGTGCACACGCCTACCCCTCACTGTCTGCACTCAGCAGCCTCATCTACACAGGTCCCCGCTCCCAACTCCCCCGACGGCCAGGCTCAGACTCCAGCCCCCCCGCCCTGCCTGACCCTGCTTCATTCAGCTCTCCAGGGAGACCCGGATGCTCTCTGGCCAGCCTAGTCACGAGACACCCTGAGAGCCAGGGGTTACCTTGGGCCAGTCAGCATTTTGGAGAAGACCAAGAGGACAATGGGGAAGCAAATCCATTGTCGTAGGCCCGCACACCGTGATCTTATCCACAGAAAACCCCATTTTCCAGATGAGAAAATGGAGGCTCAGAGTCTAGAGGGCTCATGCAGCTGTTAAGCTAAATGAAGTGCCGCTGCTTGGTTCAACATGGATGAGCCTTGGGAACACTGTGCTCAGTGAAAGAAGCCGGACGCGAAAGCCCACACGTGGCACGGTTCCATGTGTACGCAGTGTTCAGAGCAGGCACATCCACAGAGGCGGAGAACAGCTTAGTGGTTGTCAGAGCTAGGGAAGAAGGGACCAACCGCTAACGGGTCTGGGGTTTCTTTTGGGAATGATGAAAATGCTCTAAAATCCATCGTGGTGACAGCAGTGCAACTCCAGGAGTATACTGGAAAGTATGGAGGTGCTTGCTACGTGTGTGAACTACACGTTTAGTGTGCCACCACTCAACAAAGCTGTTAGCACCGGAGAGGGCGACTAGCGGGCTGTCCTCTCTGGACATGATGGAGACTGAGTTCGCACTCAGGGCTCTCTGCACTTGAGCTCTGAGCTCTTGGTCTGCCCTCTGACCCTCGGCCAGCCTTGCTCACCACTTCCTGCTCCTTCACTTTCCCTGCCTTGGCCCAGGTAGAAACCATCATGGCGCCTGTGTGCTAAGGGGACCTGGATTTGCCATCAGGGCAGGGAGGGTGGTGAGCCCCCCTCGCCCTGCACCATGCCCTCCACAAGCTTTGTTCTTTGTGTGTGTGGTTTTTTTTGTTTGTTTGTTTGTTTTTGGTTTTGTTTTTTGTTTGTTTTTGTTTTGTTTTTGCTATAGGGCACGTGCACTTGCCAGAGAGACAGAAAGTGAGAAATCACCCCCCCCGGAGGGATGGCCAGCCACACGGCAGTCTGTCCTCCTCCATTCTCCTCTTAGGATTTTAGCCACGCAAACACACACACTCAGCATGAGTTCTAAGCCTCTGGGTCCAGGACTCAAACTGCAGTCAATTACGTGAGAGTCCAGCAATGTAACCATTATGCCATCTGCTGGTCCCCATGCTTCCTTATTTATTACATTTTCTTCTTGTTATGAAAGTTCAGTATGAGGCCAACAGGAGGCATGGTGGTTAAGGTGGCTGGATCCCATGTGGCCGACTGCACGGTTCCAGTCTCCAACCCAGCGGGTTTAAAAACAAATGCCAGGTGCGTGTGCATGCTCTCGGAGGAAAATGGAAGAGAAGGGATTGTGGCGTCGCCTTCCCACTTAAGGGGAGGTTTTCTTTCCCTTTCCCTCTCTCTCTAGCAAGAGCACACACCCTATAGCAAAAGAGAAAGAGAGATAGAGAAAGAAAAAAAAAAAGTCCAGTGTGTTGTGTTTGTTTATTTGCTGTTAACTGACATGACCAGAAGAGAGTGAGGATGAAAACCACGCACACTCTCACTGCTGCTGCAACGTTGGGGTGTGGTTACTTCTAGTCTTTTTTCTTTCTTTAATTTGCATCTATACAATGGAAAACACAGTCTTCTATCTTGCCTTGGTGTTGTTTGGTTCTGGCATATTTGCGACTCGCAGTTCCTTTCCAAAAGTCCAGATCTGGGAGTGTCTAATTCATAGTAAAGACATGCCATGTTTTCAGCCTGCCCAACGATCATGCAATTTTAAGTTTATGAAGCATACATGTTTCTTGTCATTAGTGTCAGCAGTTTCATTTTCCTAGTGTTCTACTCATTTTTTTTTTATGGGTAGCATGTAATAAAAAGCCAAAGAATTGCACAAGCTCTGCTGTGTAGACAGAGGTGATGTGGCTGAGGCAGTTACTGACTTGCAGGCTCAGCACCATGTGAGGGCTCAGAACGCTCGCTGATGAGTTGACAAAAAAAAGTCTGAACTTAGACAAACTGAAAAATGCAAGGGGCAAGGAGTGGGGCCAGACGGTGGCACATGAGTAACACGACCGTTGGTGAGGGACACGGAAAGGTTGCGGATCCATGCCCTGAGTACACGGCCGTGTGTGTGCCCGTGATCCAGGGCCGGCTGGGGCTGGGGGGCAATCGGAGCGTGAAGACCTGGGTGTGCATACTGCCTCTCTCTCTTGCTCTCACTAATGAGAGGAAAATAAAGGGCAGGAGGGATCAGTAGGTGGCGTGGTGGTTAAGAAGCTGAACTCCCCATGACTGGCCATGATTTGAGTCCAGGCCTGGCAGCTTGAGGGTCATTCTGGGGGTGTGTGTGCACGCCCAAAATCTGAGAGGAGAATGGAGGGGAAATCACCCAATCATTTCTCACTTGCTCCCTTTCTGTCTTTCTCTGGTGAGTGTCTGTGCCCTATGACAGAAGCCTAAAAAAATAAATAAATAGATATACACACACACACACACACACGCACACACATATAGTGCAGACCGTACAAGGTGTGATCTTGGACTTCAAAAGTTCACAGGTAGGCCCAGTTGTGCTAATGTGCACCGGACACTGCTCCTTGGCAGGCTGAGGTCATATGGGAGGCCTGAGTTTGAGTCTCAGCCCACCCCTACCAAAAAACAAACAAACAAAAACATGGTGGCATGCATCTGTAGTTCTAACGACTTGGGAGGCTGAGGCAAGAGATTACAACATCGCAAGACCACGCCTAAAAATAACAACACCGCACACACACACACACACACACACACACACACAAATCAGCTTAATTGGGCCCACAAAACTAACACAGGGAGTATTTGGCACTACATTGTATGCAATTGATTCTAAGTGCAAAAGAAACTTAGAAAGTAAGAGTTATTTGCAGTGGTTTTCTTTCTTTTTAAAAAAGATATTTTGGCTACAGGACATGTGTGCTCGCCAGAGAGACAGATAGAAAGTGAGAAATCACCCCCTGGGTGGTGATGGCCATGTAGCAATCCTTTCTCCTCCATCCTCCTCTATGAGATCCTGGGCACACATGCACACACACCTGGCATAAGTTATTTATTTTTTTAAATAGGTTTTTTTTTTTTTTTTATTTAACTTTAGTTATTTATTTATTTTAATTTGACCAGAGAAGGACAAAGAGAGAGAGAAAGAGAAAGTGAGAAATCAATCCACCAGCTCCAGGACTCGAACCACCTTCAACCATGTGGCAGTCCAGTACCTTTAACCACTATACCACCTGCTGGCCCACCGGCATGAGTTTTAAGCCGCCAGGTCTAGACTCAAACCGTGTTCAACTATATGGGAGTCCAGCAACTTAACCATTTCATCATCTGCTGTCCCTGCAGTGTTTTTCAACCATGTTTGCAGTGTATATATGAAGAAGTCTTCAAAAAGTTCACTGAAAATGCCTCTCACAAAAAACTGCATAGCTTTCAAAATCGTTTGAATCAAAACAGATTCATAATTGAATTCCATTTTCCACAAATGTCTTGAAGTCCCTCATATGTTTAATATTTTAATTTTCAACTGTCAGAGGGCATGTGTGCTTGTGAGAAAGACACAGAAAAAGAAAGAGGGAAAGAGATAAAACATCCCCCAATGGGACACGGTCATGCAATCGCTTCTCCATCTCTTCCTCCAGTTGGGATTTGGGGCATGCAGCCACATGCACCTGGCATGTTTTTCAAGCAGTCAGGGCCAGGACTCAAACCACAATCAGCCCATGTAGGATCTGGCTCCCCTTACCACTAGGCCAGATCAACCCATTTCAGTATTTTAAAAATGTGTAAAAGGCATGTATTTTACAGCTCTCTCAAGTTTTTCCATAACTCACTTTTCCCCTTTATATCATACCATGGGAATTTTCCTAGTTACTAAAAATGCATTGAAAGCTGGAGTTGGACAGACCATCCAATAGCTGTCTTTGGGATGTCACAGAAATAGTTACTCTCTGAGCTCATCGGACTTTGAAGCAGTGTCTGCGGCATCTGGAGCCCTTTGCTGTAGTCACTCGTCCCCTTTCTGTCCTGCACTGCTAGCCCAGGGCTTCCCAAGGATGAAACTTTGGTTTGCACTCAGGACCTATAGCCGAGCACCTGGTCCAGGCCCCCTGAGGGGGGTAGTCATGGACACCCGGCAAGTGACAGCCCCAGCGAGGCTTAGGAGGCCCGGGACCAGCAAAGTAGCTGCCTCCGTCTATGGGCAGCACAGAGCCAGCGAAGGGATGGGCCCTTCTTTAGGGGAACCCTGGTGGCCGAGCCAAAGCTTGGCATGGTGCCCTGGGACACTGGCGCCTACAGCTTTGCAAACCGCAAGGATTGCGTGACACAGGGTTCCGCTTCTCCGGCCGTGGCACTCTGCAGGCGGCAGAGAAAGTTACCTACTTCCTTTTTCTCTTGGCGTGAAGCCCTGTTCTGTGACAGCCCCCAGACTCTCCGTCCTCCCCTGAGCAGCTGCAAGTGTGCTCTCCAGCCCTGTACATGGCAGCCCTGCGGTAGGCCATGAGGTTCATGGCCTGGCATGTGACATCTTCTGCCCTCCCTTGGCCTCCCTCCTCTCGTCTCGTCCCCTCGTGTGTTTGTCTATAGACGTCCCCGTGGGGGCCACGCTGTCCCCACTTTGCCATCAAGACCAGCCTTGGCCTGTCCCACTCCTCAGAAGCCTATGGCTGTCTAGCTGAGTGTCCATTCGCACGTGCAGGGCTGACACTCGACTCCGGTGCTCTGTGTGCGACACCACTGTGGGGGTGCAAATGCTCAGAGGGCGAAGCGTTGTGGCTGCCTCTGGAAGCTCTGAGTCTGGTGGGGAGTCTGAAAAAACACTCACCAGAGTCAGGTGTACAGAGCTGGGGCCAGGGTGTGGGGCCGAGGCCCAGATGCATCAGGAAGACTCGGCCCAGCAACCGCCACATGAGCTGAGTCTTGAGGTTGAGTAAGAGCTTCGGAAATTGAAGGCAGAGAGAGCGGGAGAAGTCTCAGCAGGGAAACGGCCCGAGGCAGGACCTGAAGGCAGCGCAGGGCAGGCTCAAGAAGTGAGCCGCAAGGGGGTCGGGTTGGAGACCCGAGAGAGGGTGCCAGGAAGGTACGCAGGAACCAGTCTTCAGGCCTCGCATGTCAGGCCAGAGGGTTGGCTTCTCGACCAATGGAGAAGAGGAATTATCTTTTTTTTTTTTTAATTTGGAGATGTGTTTGCTTTTTTTTATTTGGAGAGGTGTTTGCGCGTGTGCTTGCCAGAGAGACAGAGAGAAACAGAGAGACAGAAAATGAGACATCACTCCCCAGGGGATGGCCACACCACAATCCCTTCTCTATTCTCTTTTCAAGATCTTGGGCACGCACGCACATGTGCCTGGCATGAGTTTAAGTCACCGGGTCCGGGACTCGAACTGTGGTTGACTACATGGGAGTCCAGCAACATAGCCATTACACCAATTGCTGGTCCCAACAAGAGGAATTCTCAACAGATAGCCAGTGCAGGCCTGCTGTGTGCTGGGTACAGTCCGCTCAGAGAGTGGATCAGAAGGGCCGGCCACAGCCTTGATCGAGGGAGTGGGAACGGCAATGTCCAGGCACTGGTGGGCAGCTCTGGCTCCACCTTCCCATAAGGAAGAGTGAGCACTGGGGCCTCTGCCCACATGTCCTCCTTTGAGTCATCCGGAAGGCTCCTGCCTGCCGCTCCTTGTAGGAAAGCGTCCAAGGAGGCTTTACTGGCCTGGGTACAGGAGGAGGGGGCTTCAGATGCTCCCGCTGTGGCCTGAGTGCCCACGTGAGGCTCCGGGCAGAATGAGTCAGTCCCGGAGGTGTCAGCAGCTGCCCAGGAAAGCAGCGCAATGGCCCAGAAGTTGCAAGGAGTAGCTCGCCCAGGTGGGGAGGGCCTGCCCTGGACACCACGTGTCCTCAGGTAGTAGCTGGGAGGTCCACACAGAGCGTCACAAACTGGAACAAGTCCCATGGAATTTTGTCTCTGAAACCGTGGTGACAGCTGGCCCTGCCGCACTGGCTGCCCAGGACAGGGCTGGGTGGGGCTCACGCTCCTCCCCTGGGAGGGGTGCACCTCAGAGGGGACTCACACACCTGGGGGTGGGGGTCACAGCAGCCCCTTGGTCCTGGGACTGCACACATTGCTCACCTTGGTTGTGTTTGCGACCCTCTGGCCAATGACACATTCCCAGAGTGCCCGTCCATTGGGGTGCACACAAGCCCGGCTGCTCTCGGCCACCCGGTAATAATGTCTCCTCTGCTTCGTGTGAAAAACCTGTTGTGCTCTTACCACATCGCAGTTCCGGGGCACACGCCACGCTGCCACTCACCGATGCCGAGAGGGCAGCCAAGGCGGGAAGTGTGGCAAGTTCCCAGGAAGGCAGGCTGTGGGGCACTGCGGCTAAATGTGTGCGCTTGTGAACTAGCCTGACCCGGTTAGAATCCCAGCTCCTTCGGTCACCAACTGTGACCTCGGGTGTGCTCTTTCACCTCTCCGAGTCTCACATCTGCACCTGCAGAAGGGGGGCAAGGCCCACGATGGGGGTCAGTGAGTGTACCCATATGAAGCAAGCAGCCCCCGCAGGCACAGGGCAAGAGCTCTGTGGAGGTGTGCTCCTGGAATTAGCCTTGTTATTCGCCCTAGTTTTCTGACCAAGGAATCCCTCCCGGAAGTGAGGAGCCCTGGGTGAGAGGCCAGCCCCCATCCATGAGGACTTCTGCGCCTGCCTGGTCAACCTCCACCCATCTCTAAGTTAGTAGGCTGAGCAAGCCCCGGGCTCCATTGTCCTCTCCAGGAGAGGCTGTTGCAGCTCAGAGGGGCCCATGAGATGGTTGGAATTGTCCTCAAGACATTGTGAGGGTCCCTGTGCCCTTTGTGGAAGGTCCCGGGCTCCTGCCAGATCCTCGATGGAGTGTGGTACCCACAAGTCCGGAACACCTGAGCTTGGCGACCCTGATGCCTCCTGAGCGTGAATGTCCCACGCCCCTTACCCAGAATCCGCCTCGTGCTGACTACCAGTGGCTGGACAGGGACAGGCCTGTGTGGTGGCCGCAGCTGTGGCTGGCTCTCTAGTGGCAGGTGCTGAGCTCAGCGGAATGGTGCGGGAGCCTCTGCTTTCAGAGCCGGCTTCTCCCATCTGAGGCTTCTCACTGTAACCTCAAGGCTGGCCAGAGTCAGGACCGTTTTGCCATCACTGGGCATCCCCACTGGGCCGTCTCGCCTCATCCTACCAGCCACAACTCTCGGTTCGTTCTTCCTGTGTATGACAACTGTGGTGGCCGAAACAGCCCCAGTGCCCCAGCCCTGACGCCACACATTTCTCCCTCTTCCCCCATGATATGGACACGGTTGTGACTCCCATTTTAGAGATGACTGGCCGGAGCCTGGGAGAGTCAAGCAGCCTGTCCGAGAACCCCCAGCTGGTCGGCGGCAGGAGCTCCGGGCCTTCTGTGCCCATGGTCCCCCAACGCCCTCGGAGCCTGCAGCTCATTTGGCTCTGGTATAGCACTGTCACCCCACCCTTGTCACCAGTGCCCTCCACGGTGGGCGCCCACACACAGGTTCAGAGGCGCACTGAGCCAACCACTGCTGGGGAGGGCGGCGCGGGGCTTCCCCTCTCGAGGCAGGAAGTGGTGGGAGAGGTTTGAAAGCGTCCAAGAAGGGAAAACAACCCCGAGCAGTGAAGCAAAAGCCCGCCCCACCCGCCCACAGCACTCCGGCAGCGGCACCCAGCAGTGCGCGGGTGAGGTCTGACGCCTCTTTCTCTCCTTTCCACAGGCTTCTGGGACTCCTCGCTGAACTCCCCACGAGGAAGTGGGGACCCAGCAGAGCCGCCAAGAGACCCAGCCCCTGGAGCACCCCCGGCCTCCAGCCTCAGGTCCACCGCCCATTACCCAAACTGTTCCTGTGAAATCGAGCTGTCGGTAGGAAGTGACCGGCTGTGGTTTGTGAACCCCATTTTCATCGAGGACTGCAGCAGCGCCCTGCCCACCACGGACCAGCCTCCTGGAAGCTGCACTCCGTGCCCCCTCACCCCCCACTTCTGACGCTACCTCGTCCACCTCCAGGGGGCCCCCACGACGCCGCCCGCCCCCACCACCCCCAGCGAGCCCCCTCTCTCCCTCTGGACCAGCCCGGCCTCCTCCGCCCCCTGCTCCAGCTCCTGCTTGCCCTCTGCTGGCTTCTCCCCCCGCATCTGCCCTGAACCTGGCACCCCATGCCCCAGGCCCCCCAAACCACCCAGGCCAGCCACCCATGGCAGCCTGCGAGAGGCCTCCACACCCCACGGCAGATCTAGGCCCCCTCAGGGAGGAAGAGATGACAGTGGAGGCTGCACGCAGCCCCTCGCAGCAGGCCCCTGCCCCTCCGCTGCCCGCCAAGAAGAACATGCCTGCTGCTCCCCCCAGACGTCGCCTCTCCGAGAGGGTGGCCCTGGAGGACCAAAGTGTGGGCATAGCTGCAGAGGGGCACCAGCTGGGCCTGCCCAGGGCAGCCCCAATCAACCTGCCTCCCCAGGGGGCCTCAGACAGCCCTGGGGACAGGCCACAGAGGACTGCAGAGCAAGACCAGGAAGCAGAGGCCAGATCCGGCGACCCAGGCAGCATGCCAGAGCTTCCTAGGAGGACTAGACTGCCCCCAGTCCCGCCCCCCCAGGAAGAAACGGATCTCCCCGCAGCCAGCCACAGTCCTCCCAAGTACCTCAGAGAGTGCTAGGCTCTCCATGCAGGAGGTGGCCTCCGAGAGACCCACGCCTGGTGTGCCCAGAGAAGGCCAAAGTCCCGCGTCCCAGGCTGGGGCCCCGCGCCCGCCTGCCCAGGCCAGTGCCTGCCCCCAGAGCTCTCCAGAGTTCAAGGGGTCCCTGGCCTCCCTCGCAGACAGCTTGGGTGTGCCCTTCTCGGCCGCCGACCAGGACTCCTACTCAACCAGCAGCACAGAGGAGGAGCTGGAGCAGTTCAGCAGCCCCGGCATGAAGAAGAAGCCCTCCATGCTCCTGGGCAAGGCACGACACCGGCTGAGCTTCGCAAGCTTCAGCAGCGTCTTCAACGCCTTCCTCTCCAACAACCGCAAGCTGTACAAGAAGCTGGTGGAGCTGGCGCAGGACAAGTCCTCGTACTTCGGCAGCCTGGTGCAGGACTACAAGGTGTACAGCCTGGAGATGATGGCACGCCAGACCTCCAGCACCGAGATGCTGCAGGAGATCCGCACCATGATGACCCAGCTCAAGAGCTACCTGCTGCAGAGCACCGAGCTCAAGGCCCTGGTGGACCCCGGCCTGCACTCCGAGGAGGAGCTCGGTCAGTGCTGGCGTGGCTGGGCTGGGAGTGGGTGCGGGTGGAGGAGGGGGTCTCAGACCCAGGAACCCCTTAGGGCAGAGGAGGCCTATGTGGACACTGGCTGTCGGTGCCCTACACTCACCCCCTTTCCTGGGCATATGCACCTGTCTCCAGCTGCTGCCGGTGCTGCCAATGGGATGCAGCCATCCCCTTTTCCAGAGAATTGAACTTACCCCTTGTGATGGAATGGCCACACTCCCTCTCCTGCCATCAGCAGCCCACAGTCAGTTACTCCCTGCATTTGTGGGGGTGGCAAGGGTGAGGGTGTCTTCATCTGCTATTGTGTTGCTTAGAAATACTTGAGACTAGGTGATTTCTAAAGAGCTGAGGTTTAGGGGTGGTCTTGTATCCTAGTGGTTAGGGGAGCCATATCCCATGTGGTGACTGCAGTTTGAATCCCAGCCCTGGCAGCTTGATTTTGGGCTCCTGTACATGCCCCCAACTCCTGACAGGATGAACTGGAGAAGGGATTGCGGTGTGACCACACCCTATTAGGGGGTGCTTTCTCTCTCTTTCTCTCTCTCTCTGATTCACAGTGAAAAATATATTTCACATCACAATCAACTACATGTCTATATAAATATTAAAAATAGTCAGGTCCCAGGCCAGCCCATGGCATGATGGTTAAGGTAGCTCAATTCCACATGGTTGATTGTGTGATTTGAGTCCAAGATCTAGCAGCTTGAAAAATATGCCAGGCACATGTGCATATGTGACCAGAATCCCCAGAGGAAAATGGAGAAGGGATTGTCCTGTGACCACTCCCCGAGGGGTGCTTTCTCACTTCGTCTCTCTCTCTCTCTGGTGAGCACATGTGCCCTGTAACACATTTTTAAAATGTATGTACAGTGGGGCTGGCAGGTGGTGTGGTGGTTAAGGGCTCTGGACTCCCATATGGCCAACTGGGATTCAGGTCCTGGACCTGGCATCTTGCTCTCTCACCTTCTGTCTCTTATTCTCTCTCTCACTCTGTCCCTCTCCAGTCAAATAGAAATAAATAAATAAATGGATAAATAAAGATAAATAAAATAATTCTATAGGGGGACCAGTAGATGGCATAGTAGTTACGTCACTAGACTCCCATGTATTCAACTGTGGTTCAAGTCTCAGACCTGGTGGTCTCAAACTCATAATTCTTTAACAGCAACAACAACAAAAATACCTGTCTAGGTCCCAGGGCTGAGGCCAGCGTGGCTGTGAAAATGTGCTGTTTCTGAGCTAGTTGGTAAACTGTCACTGTCCCGAGCGCCACCTCCCTTGGCATCCTCCAGCCCCTCTCCCCATCCAGTAGCTGAAGGGTGATGCTGGGCATGAAAAGGAGCCCCTGGGACTCTGTAGCAAGGTGAGTTCACAGAAAATGCTTCTTGAAAATGAGCTTAAGGAGTCACGTTCCCAGAGCTACTGGCTTTTGCTAGCAGACCCCTGAGAAGGGCCAAGTGTCCCTGGCCAGGATGCAGTGGCTTTCCAGGTGTGCCGACGGGTGACAGAATTGAGATCAGAGGCCAGAAGCTGCCTCCCCAGGAAGCCAGCACCCTAGGTGCATCTGCATAGGGTTCGGGAGTGGAGGGGTTACACAAGCAGGAAGGTCAGGGGCTGCGGGGACTGGGGGACTGGGACATGCAGGGTGGCACAGCCCCGCTCCTGTCAGGTTAGTCACCTGGGAAGAGAGTAAGCCACGTAAGCAGGTGGCCAGTGAGCAGTATACCTGAGCAGCTGCTCTGTGTCAGACCACCTCCGTGCTAAGACAGGTGAGCCAGCAGTCAAACCCCTGCTCGCCTTCTAGCAGGGGACACACGGTCAGCGGGAATGAGTACGCTGTAGAGCAGGCTGATGCCACGTGGACTGGAACGGGAGGGACGGGGATCGGGGGTGCTGGGGAGGCTGCTTGTGGAGGGCCTGGTGGCTCCGGCTAAGACCTGGCTTTACCTGTAAGTGAGCTGAGGCCCTGCAGGACTCAAGGCCACAAGCGACGTGATCTCACGTACACCTGAGCAGCGGTGCTCCGGCCCCCGTGCCGAGTGGGAGCAGACACTTGTTCGGAGGAGCATGGCAGGGACAGGGTTGGAGGTGGTGCAGGCGGAGATGTGGGCAGATGCCAGGCCAGCTCTGAAGGCAGAGGGAGCCCTGGACAGGCTGGGAAACTGGGGTGGGGGTGGGAGAGAGGAGGCAGGAGGGGAACCATCCCCCCACCAGGATCAGCGGCCACTTCCTGAGGTGGGTATGGGGCCGATGTCCGGGCAGTCAGTTCTGGGCATGTAACTCTGGAGACGCTCCCTGGATGTCCAGGCGGGGCTGTCGAGTGGGCTGTTGGGATCTGGGTCTGCGGCTCCGTGGAGGAGTGTGAGCTAAAGTCGGAGGTCTGGAAACCGTCAGCACAAAAGAGCCCCGAGACCCAGGAGGCTCAGGATTGGCCTCGAACCCAGATGTGGACCAGCCCCAGCCCACATCAGAGGACTGACCCCAGGCAGGCGCACTCTGGGGGCACAGAAGAACATGGGAGGACAGGGAAGGGCGTGGACGGCTCAGGCAGCCCAGCAGCCGCCGCAGTCAGCTGCTTTCCAGATTGGCGTGTGAGCTGGGAGCAGGAGTGAGAGGGCCGGCTGGGAAAGAGTGGGGGAAGGACTTCCCTTTTCTGCAAAAGAGAGAAAGCTCGAGGCTGGAGGGTGGCAGGGCTATTCCGGGGGGTCGTGGAGGGGACGGAGGGGAAGAGTTGGAGTGGGAGAAATGTCGGGAGGCTGGCCCCCCAGCAAGGAATGGACAGGGCCAGGACCAGAGGCAAAGGACATTAGTGTGAGCTGGGCCTTTGGCACGAACAGCAGGAATGACCCTAGCCCAGGCAGGCCAGCTGTCCGGACGCAGGATCGCCGCAGGGCATGTGTGAAGGCCGACTCTGTCTCAGGACCAGCATGCTCAGGGGTGCTAGACTTGGGGTCTGCACTGGCAGGGGCACGAAGAGTGACCCAGAGCCTGCCGTGGGTGCGAGTGTGGAGCAGGGAGGGTTCTAAGCCGAGGAGGGCCCTCCGGGGGACCGGAACAAAGCTGACACGATAGTAATAGTACTGGCCGACTCTGTGGTGAGCGCCCTGCTCAGAAGCCAGATCCCACGTGGTGACCGTGGTTCAAATGCCCAGCCCTGTCGGTCTGCATCACACCAGGCACTCGCCCGAGTGCCCCAGATCTGACAGGCTGGAGAGAGGGGGTCACAGAGTGGCTGGACCTCGTCATGGGTGGTTCTCTCTCTCTCTCGCTCTCTCGCTGTCTCTCTCTCTCTCGTTCTCGCTCACTCTCTTGCTCCCTCTCATATGCGTACACTCTCTCTCGTTCTCTCTCTCTCGCTCTCATGTGCGTGCACACACACTCTTCATGAGTGAAGGGAAAGATGTTTTAAAGTAGTGGCACCGTTTCAGACACTGCAGGTTTTAGCCTCCTGACCACAAACCAAACCCACTGGGCTGGGGCTCCTGTTATTCCCAAGAAGCCACGGCTCCGAGATGCCCAGTGACCTGGCCAGGATGCACAGGCCAGGCAGGGAGCTGGGCGTCCGGCCTGAGCAGCCTGGGCCCTCGGTGACTCCACCACTGTCTGCGCTGCCTCTCCCTTCTGGGCCCGGCCCGTGTGCCCAGTTAGACAGTCGAACCTAAACCACACGGAGCTGGCAGAACACCGCCCCCAGGGTATCCTGGTGTCCGTAGGGAGACCAGCCACAAGGAACAACTGGGAGAGGACAGTCTAACACCTTGCTGCCAGGGCTGGTCTGGAGAGGACGTGCCCGAGGAGATCAGGTGGCACCAGGCGTTCAGAGACCTGGCAGAGCTGGGCACAGCCCTCTCATTCTGCAGGTGAGGAAGCAGGCCCTGGACAAGGAAGGGGACTGGGCAGCAGGAAAGCCTGGGCCCAGAAGACAACGGGCTTGGGCTTCAGGCCTGGCAGGCTACGTTGCGGGCTGAGGGGGACAGGGCAGTGACATGCTATGTGTTCTGCTGAAGAGGGGGCAGGAGGAGCAGAATGGGGACCCAGGATGCTCAGGAATGGCCTCAAACCCAGATGTAGACCAGCCCCAGGCTTGCGTGGCAGGGAAAGGCTGTCTGGGCTCCACAGACTCAGCCCTGGGAGCACGGCCCATTCCTCTCCTCAAGGGCAGCCCAGGGCAGGGACAGGACTTGGGACCTCCTCTTACTGGGCCAGTAACCAAGACCATCCCCTGGATGGGGAAACAACACCCTGAGAATACACCCCTACTGTCCCCCCAACACAACTGAGCCCCCCCTTGGGGTTAAGCAGACATGAGTTCAAGTCCTTGGTCAGCCCCAGCTGGCTGCCCAGCCCACGCCATCAGAGCCTAAGCTGGTCTGTCTTTAGAGAGAGAGTGGCAGCATTGCAGAGCTGCTGTGAGGTCAGAGCCCATCAACGTGCACTCCAGGAGGTGACCAGGACAGTCCCACACGAGGTCACGTTTGCACAGTGAAGGAACAGGCCGTGTGGGTGGCTGCGAGGTGGCTGCTCCAGGCAAAAGCAATGGCAGGAGCAGGCCCGGTGGGTTGGCAGGGCAGCAGGAGCAGGGACCAAGCAAAGTCACAAGAGAGAGGATCGGGGCCAGCTCACGGCACGGCCACGCAGGCCCCGAGAGGACTCGGCTTTGACTGATTGCATGTGCGCTGGGAGCATTGGAAGGTTCTGGACAGAAGGCTGCCGTGATCAACGGTGTCATTGCAGGTGCCACTCACTGGTTGTGCTGAGAATGAACGACAAGGGCCAGGTCAAGAGGCTGCTCACAGGACCTAGGCAGGAGGTGGTGGCGGCATCCGTGGCAGTGACAAGAAGCCAGGTTCTGGGTAGACCACATATTGAGACAAGAGTCAAGTGGATAGGGGATTGAAAAGTGAAGCATTCGGTTGGCCCCATAGCTTAGTGGTTAAGGGAGCTGAATTCCGCATGACTGACCGCGGTTCAAATCCCAGCCCTAGCAAATTAAGAAACAGTGTGGGTGCATCAATCAGCATGTGTGCCCAAACTCCTGACAGGATGGGGAGGTGGACAAGAAGGGATCACAGCATGACTGTGCCCCATTGGAAAGTCCCTCTCTCTGGCAAGCACATGTACCCCCTAATTATTTTTAAAGAGAGAGAGAGAGACCAGCAGATGGCATAATGGCTATGTCTCTGGACTCCCACGTAGTTGACTGCGGTTTGAGTCCCGGACCTGGTGACTTAGACTCATGCTGGGCGCGTGTGCGTGCGTGCCCAAGATTCCGAGAGGAGAATGGAGGAGAAGGGATTGCGGCGTGGCCAGACCTCCTGGGGGGTGATTTCTTGCTTTCTCTCTGTCTCTCTCTGTCTTTCTAGCTAGCGCACGCGCCCTATAGCAAAAACCTCTCCAAAAAAAAAAGAGAGAGAGAGAAGGGAAGCATCAGGCATAATTCCAGTCATTGGCCCAGCTACAGCAGCACGGGCAGTAGAGTGATGCTGAGTGATCCTGGAGCCGCACAGGAAGGCCCAGAGCCCGGATCCTGGGTTAACCCGAACACACCCGATAGGCCAACGGGTGCACTCATGACCCTGGCTGACTGGAAGGCTAGGGGAAGGACCGCAGAGTGGCAAGACCTGTCGGGGTTCCTGTCTCTCTCTCACTCTGTCTCTATGTCTCTCTCTTGCTCTCTCTTTCAACAAATAAATAAATAAACTTAAAAAAAGGAAGCAGAATGCTAGTTATCTGGGCTCCCAGGCCGCATACAGCTGCCCAGGTTGTACACTGCCCAGCTCCAGACGAAGCGTCCTCAGAAGCTGTGCCCTGGTAGACAGCTGTGAGTGCTCTGCGCCTGGCCCTGCAGACAGCACTAGGAAAACGACCAGTCAGTGTCGGTGCTCGGCACCTGTGCTGGCTTCTCCACAGTGTGGCTTTCCGATGAATGCACCACCCTGTCTCTGTGTGTCAGAACCACAGGGAACACCTGCCGGGGCTGTGAATGTGTGATTCCGGGAGCTCCCAGGGACCGGGGCCTGGGGACGGCTGCTGAGCCGTGACCACAGGCAGGTGGCAGGATCGCTGCAGCTGGCCCTGCCCCTTACCTCATGTGCTTGCCCCACAGAAGCAATCGTGGAGTCTGCCTTGTACAAGTGTGTCCTGAAGCCCCTGAAAGAAGCCATCAACTCCTGCCTGCACGAGATCCACAGCAAGGACGGCTCACTGCAGCAGCTCAAAGAGAACCAGCTGGTGATCCTGGCCACCACCACCACCGACCTGGGCGTGACTACCAGCGTGCCCGAGGTGCCTGTCATGGAGAAGATCCTGCAGAAGTTCGCCAGCATGCACAAGGCCTATTCGCCCGAGAAAAAGATCGCCATCCTGCTCAAGACCTGCAAGCTCATCTATGACTCCATGGCCCTCGGCAACCCAGGTAGGCGACTGCCCGGGGCTGGGGCTGGGCAGAGCCTGCGTCCCCACCCCAGCACATGGAGGACTTTAGAGCCCCTGTCAGGTCTCTGGCATGGAGAAGCCTTTCCAAGTTCAGAAGCCTCTTGGGAAGGATTGGTCTTTAGTAGGCGTGGGTGGGGTTTCTCAGCACTGCCCCAGGGGTCACCTGGGGACCAGGAGGAGGGCCTCCTGGTAGCCGACTACCCTGGAGGCAGGCAAGGAAGCCAGCCTCCACCTGGCCTTTGTGTGAATTAGAAGGCACCGCCCTTGTTTCCTGGGGCAGCTGGTCTGTTTAAACCACAGAAGTGCATGGTCTGGAGGCTGGAGTCTGAGACCAAAGTATGAGCCAGCCTGGGCTTAGCCTGTTCCAGGCCCCTCTCGAAGCCTCTGGTAGTTCCTCCACTGTGGCTACCAAACTCCAGCCCTCACTCGGCAGTCTCTCCACGTGCATGTCTGTGTCCAAGTATCTTCTTTTACAAGGACACTGGTCATGTCCGAGTAGGAGCTCGCCCCACTCCAGTGCAACTTCATCTTAGCTAGAGACATCTGCATGGATCCAGTGTCCAAACAAGGTCACATCTGAGGTCCTGAGGGTTAGGACTCCAGCATAGGAATTTGGAGAAGACTCAGTTCAGCCCACAATAGGTGCCTTGAATAGTTGGTGTTGATTCTGACTCACGAATTCTTGGGTCAGTTGGATAGTGATGCTGATCCAGGTTAGGCAGCCCAAGTGTTCTGGGCTCTCTCATGAGTCTGGGGTCGTAGGCAGGCCAGCTGTAGGCCGACTGGTCTGGGATGGCCTCGTTCATGTGCTGGGTGGTTGATTGGCTGTTGGCTGCCTGGGAGGGCATATCTGGGTCACAGCTTTCTCCTCCTCCAGCAGGTTAGCCCAGGCTTGTGTGCATGGCTGAACTGGAGCAGGCAGGGAGGGCCGCAGGGCCTGCTCAGGCCTGGCCCTAAGCTGGCATAACCTCACTGACACATCTCATTGGCTTGTTTAGTCACAAGACCAGCCCAGATTCCAGGGGTAGGACCACCTGCCCTCAGATGGGAAGAGCTGCAAAGCGACGTTGCAAGGAGTGCAGGTGCAGGAGGGACACACTGGGGTTAACAGTCAGTTTCCCACGACACCCCTCTAGGCAGACAGGGCAGCTGCTGCACCACGCCGCACAGCTTAGGGGACTGGAAACTGGCTGGGTTTCATCCTCCAGTCTCCCCTTCAGCTGGCTGCCCCGCGCAGTGAGCACCCTGTGCAACTGTATGTGGCAGTCATTATACTACAGACTGTCACCCCTGTCAGCCACATTGACCTGGGCTCAATTGTGATCTGTCATTTGATACCTGTGAGGTCTTGAATGACTTACTTATTCCCTCAGGGCCCAATTTCCTCACCTGCAGAAGCTGCTTTAAGAGGGGAAACTACAACTTCTAATGGTCAGTTGTGAATATTAAGAACAACCAGGACCAGCAGTTAGCATAATGGCTATGTCGCTGGACTCCCAGGTAGTCGACTGTGGTTTGAGTCCCAGACCTGGTGGCTTAAACTCACGCTGGGCACATGTGCATGCATGCCCAAGATCCCAAGAGAATTGAGAAGGCATTGCAGTGTGGCCATCCCCCCAGGGGGTGATTTCTCGCTTTCTGTCCCTCTGTCTTTCTGGTGAGTACACGCGCCCTATAGCAAAAACCTCTCTAAAAAATTTTTTAAAAAAAGAATGTTAGGAACAACCTATGTTTGCTGTTGACCTCTTAGTAGCTAGGTGACATCCAGCAGGCCCAGCACATGTTGCTGGTTTAGGAGAGGGATTTTGTCCCTCTCCTTTGGAGGACAGGCCACCTTAGCCACAGGCCCATAGAAAGCACTGTTGGTGTGTGACTCAGGGATGGCAGGAGACTCACATAGAGAAGCTCCCTCAGGTCAGCCAGGTAGCATGGTGGTTAAAGCAGCTAGATCCCACGTGGCTGAAAGCGCAGTTCAAGTCCTGGGCCCAGCAACTCCAAATGCATGCCCGGCATATGTACGTGTATACCCAGAATCCCAAGAGGAGCATCGAGGACAAGCGGTTGCATCATAGTCATCCCTTCTGGGGAATGCTTTCGCACTTTCTCTCCTTCTCTCTGGCAAGTGCACACACTCTATAGCAAAATTTTTTTTAAAAGAAAAGAAGAAAACTTCCCCTCGTGGACCTGGCATAGGCCACAGTTCCTAGTGGAGTCACTTTTCCGTGTTAAACCGACTTGTGTCCTATAACCGTCATTAGAACGAATGCCATTCCCCGAAAGCAGACGCCACATGGAGTTAGTTAGAACTACATGTTAGCACTTCATCATGCGGTGAAATGTGGCTGGAAGAGGGAGTGTCGCAGAGGTGGGATGTAGTGAAGGGTTCCTTGTTACAGAGAGGACATTAGACTTGGAGGTCAGGTCCTGTGCAGTGCACAGCCCACGGAACAGGTCCAGGACGCAAACTTCCCGACGAGTCATCTCCTAAGAAATCCCCGAAGACCTCAGCTGGGGAGGGCAGTGGGCAGCCTGCGGAAACAGAGGTCTCCGGGAGGCTGCCACGGTCATCCCTCAGGACCGCAGCCCTGGGGGCGTGTCCGGCACACTCAGAAGCAACACCAGGAGACTGCAGGTTCAGGCCCCACTGCAGCTGGCAAAGGGCAGGCCACGAGCAAGCCAGCAACCTTCTTAGCCCTTCTGAGAGGACAGTCTGAATCTGCAGCAGCTCGGGGTGGGAGGGAGGCAGGCCTGGGGTGTCCTGCATGACGTGTAGGGGAGTAGCAGCGAAAGAGGGTCAAGCCGCAAAGGAGCCAAGGTTTCCACAGGACCTGTCGCCAGAGACATGGAGACGGGCAGGCCGGCCCTGGAGCCGAGGGGAACAGGAGAGCAGGCTCTGGCCCTTCTCGGCTCTGTGGCTGTGTTCAGGTTATCGAGGGGCCCAGCCTGTTTCCTCCTGTGTTAGCTGGGCACAACCATCCTCAACTCGCTGGCCGTTGTAGTCCGCAGTTCGCCTGTCACCCAGCAGCCAGCACCTGATAACTAGCTACTACCATCCCTGGCTGCGTATTTTTCCCTTTTTCCAGGCACCGCCAACAGAGGCTTCATGCTGTGACACAGCTCCCCCCCCCAACCCCACCGCAGCCTCTATGTGCATGAGAGCCCAGACATGACCCAGAGCCTTCCCACATGAGCCCAGTCGTGTTCCAGCCATGCCTCTGCGGCCTTTCTGGTGGAATGTCTAATTAAGGGAATCACTCCCCCTTGGGACCTGCTGGGGTGGTGGTAAAGTCAGGCCCAAGGGCCCCACAGACCCTGTGACATTATCAGGGAGACAGCTTCAGGCCAGAAAAGGACAATTCCATCCTCAGTGAATCCTGGAATACCTAGGGGCCTCTGGGTTCCTGGAATTCTTTTTTAAAAAATCTAATCGTCGGGGGAACCAGCAGTTAGTGTAATGGCTATGTCGCTGGACTCCCACGTAGTCGACCGCGGTTCGCGTCTCGGACCCAGTGGCTTACAACTCACGCCGGGCGCGTGTGCGTGCGTGCCCAAGATCCCGAGAGGAGAATGGAGGAGAAGGGATTGCGGCGTGACCATCCCCCCTGGGGGGTGATTTCTCGCTTTCTGTCTCTATGTCTCTCTCTGTCTGTCTGGCGAGCGCATGCGCCCTATAGTGAGAAACCTCTCCAAAAAAAAAAAAAAAAAATCTAACCGTCGGGACCAGCAGTTAGCATAATGGCTATGTCGCTGGACTCCCACATAGTCGACCGCGGTTCGCATCCCGGACCCGGTGGCTTAAAACTCACGCCAGACGCGTGTGCATGTGTGCCCAAGATCCCAAGAGGAGAATGGAGGAGAAGGGATTGCAGTGTGGCCATCCCTCCTGGGGGGTGATTTCTCTCTGTCTCTCTCTGTCTGACTGGCGAGCGCACGCGCCCTATAGTAAAAACCTCTCCAAAAAAAAAAAAAAATTTACCAGAGGGACATCATGGTTATGTGGCTGTACTCCCACATAGTTGACCGCAGTGTGAGTCCCAGACCTGTTGGGTTAAAACACGCCAGGCGCGTGTCCGTGCATGCCCAAAATCCTGAGAGGAGAATGGAGGAGAAGGGATTGCGACATAGCCATCCCTCTGGGGGTGATTTCTTGCTTTCTCTCTCTCTGGAGAGCACATGCGCCCTATAGCAAAAATTGCTATAAAACACACACACACACACACACACACAAAATTTACCAGCAACAGCAAACAGGGACTGGGGGACGGCATGGATAATTTTAAGGAGGAAAGGAGTCAAAAAAACGGCAGTTACTAGAGCAGGCATACAGAGCAGAGCAGAGGGGCCAGCCATGGGCTGGTGGTTAAGCCAGCTTAAGATACCAGAATGGTATCCCACATGGCCGACAGTGCAGTTCAAGTCCTGGATCCATCAGCTTGAGAGACACGCTGTGTGCATGTGTGTGCATGCCTAAAATTCTAAAAGGAGGGAGAACGGAGAAGGGATTGCGGCGTGACCACCCCCCTGGGGGATAGTTTCTCATTCTTTCTGTCTCTGTCTCTCCAGCAAGCATACGTGCCCTCTGCCACATTTTTGTAAAAGAGCAGAGTAGAAGCAGAGCCTTCGGCTGGGGTCTCGGCCCAGGCAGGAGACTGAACCCTGAAACGCAGGCAGGGCCAGGGCTGCCGTGGAGGCTCCCAGTCAGGACCTGGTGGGTTTCTCCTCAGGGAGCGGTGGTCCCCCACCGCTGGGAGAGCACTGGACTGGGAGTCCAGAGCCCCCAGTTTCGTCTCCATCCTTAGCAAGCTGAGGCTACTCTGCTACGAGCCCCAACATCGCCACCCAGAGAGAGGAGCAGGGACTTGAGGTTCACCACTGTCCTGAGTTCGAACCCCAGTTTTGGCACTGTAACAATGGTTAAAAATAGGGTGATGTGGCGCCAGCAATTGGCGTGATGATTAAGGTATTAGACTCCCAGGTGGCTGCTGTAGTTTGAGTCCCAGACCTGTTGGCTTGAAAATCACACCAGGCACGTATGCATATGTGCCCCAAATCCCAGGAGAGTGCAGGAGAAGGGATTGCAGTGTGGCCAACCCCCCCACCCCCCGCCCCGGGTGGGGATGATTTCTCACTTTCCCTCTCACCGTCTGTCTCTTTCCTGTGAGTGCACATGCCCTATGGCGAAAAGCTAAAAAAAAAAAAGGCAGAATGCCGCCTTTCTCTTGTTGCCATGCAGGGGCTGGGCCAGCTCCTGAAGCACCTGGACGGCAGAGGTGCTCAAGGAGTTACTTCCTGGGCTTCAGTCTTCTTATTCATAAAATAGGGCTAGGAATGCCTCCCTCGGGCCAGGGTGAGTGAGGACTAGGGAGTGCGGGAGTGTCCAGATATTAGGATACCAGAATGGCTGTCTCGACCACGTCCCCAAAAACATGGAGGCTGAACCCACTCAGTGGTTTCTAAACTGGGTTCCTTGAGGCACCCGAGGGGCTACCAAAGGGACACAGGTTACACCGGACCCCAGGCCAGTCTCTCCCAAGACAACCCTGCTGGGACCTGTTTTATACACATCATTCCACTTAGAATTTTGTTTAAAACAAGCTATTCTTTGGGACCAGCAGTTAGCGTAATGGCTATGTCGCTGGACTCCCACGTAGTAAACCGTGGTTCATGTCCCGGACCCGGTGGCTTAAAACTCATGCCGGGCGCGTGTGCGTGCGTGCCCAAGATCCCGAGAGGAGAATGGAGGAGAAGGGGTTGCAGCGTGGTCATCCCCCTGGGGGGTGATTTCTCGCTTTCTGTCTCTCTGTCTGTCTGGCGAGCACAAGCGCCCTATAGCAAAAACCTCTCCAAAAAAAAAAACAAAACAAAAAAAAAACAAGCTATTCTCTGCTCCTTTTTTTTTTTTTAACATTTCATTTGGAAATAACTTCAAACCTCAAAAACTCTAAGAATAAAAATAATCCATTGAAATAGGAATACCTGCCTACCCTTTGTGAACTGTTAACATCTTACCCCGTTAGGATTATCATTTTCTCTCTTCCTTTCTCTCTCTGTCTCTTTAGACGTGATATTTTTTCCCTGAATCATATGAGGGTGTGTTATTTTGTGGCATGTATGGAAGTAGGAGCGGTTACGTAACCCAGCAGAGTGGTGCGTTTCATAAACTCGCAGCGATGTGGATTTCTCACTAAGCCACCACCTAAGCTTCCTGGTGCTGCTTGGCCAAATGAGGTCCTTTTCAGCATTTCTCTCTCCAGCCCAGGTAGGGCATGGAGCCCTCCGCGTCTTTAACCTCCGTTCACAGGGAATGTTGCCATTGCCCAGCTTCGTCTTTGATGACATTGACACTAATATTTTTGAGGAATCCATTTTTTCATGCCCCACCCCACTTTTTTTCTTTTTCTTTTTTTTTTTTTTTTTTTTTTTACTTAAAGTTCCTCATTTCGTGTTTGTTAGGTATTTCCTCATGATTAAGTTGAGGTTCTGTCTTTTCAGCCAGATTCCCACTGACTTGCAAATTCCCTGTAGATGTTGACATTCAGTGACTTCGGGATGGCTCCAGGCATTCCAGGCACACCTGGCTCCTGCCAGCTGTTCCCCAGGTGGAGCCATGGGCCACCCTGCTGCTCAGAGTGTGGCCCAGCAGGGGCCCTGAAGCCTGGGCATGATGGCTGCTCCACAGAGGCAGGACCTGGAGGAGTCCACCTGCCTCCACCTCCACCCCACTTCCTGCAGCACAGCCCTCCACGCCCCATCACTGCCTCCAGACTTCCCAGCCCCCTGGCCTCCTCAGAAGAGGCCTCTCCCCAGCCCTACCTGCCCCTTCCACTGATACAATGCTGGTGACAGTGCCTTGATGTGGCACCTGTGTGACCTACTTGAAGCAAAAGTAAAATAGGGCCCAGCTGCTGAGTGGAGGTGAGAAAAGGGTTGAACTTGGAGATGCAAGGTCCGAGTTGCTAGCCACAGCATCTCTTCCAGAGCAATGGTTGCTGTCACGCTCCTAATACAGATGGGCTAAACCTAGGATTATGTCATCCTAAAAGCCCTTTTCTCACCCTTCCCCGAGGTTCAGAATCCCTGTTGAGTGCATTGGTCACGTTAGCAAGTTTAGAGGCCTGGGCCAGACAGATGGGGAGTTCCTGGGAGCAAACGGCTTTGGATAACCTTGACCTTCCGTCCTGTAGCCAGGAGCACACCGGGTCCCTCGTGTTCACGGGCTTGGTGAGAGCGGTTAGAACTCTACATCCAGTGTTCAGAGCCAGCCTTGGTGCTGGGGAGAAATACAGGGTCTTCAAAAAATGAATGGGAATGTGCCCAAATCATACTCTGCTTAAAGAGGTTCAGGAAGGGTGAAAGTGCCTGGCTTGGTTAGAGGGGGACGCTCTGGATGAAAGGCTGTGACCAAGAACGGGTACGCATTACGCACAGTCGTGCTCCTGGCATGCTCACGCGTTCTGGGCCCAGAGATGGAAGAGTGCCGGAGCGGGCTGCCTGAGCCTGGCTGTGGTCTTTCCAGGGAGCCCCCAGGTGGCAGGTAGCGGGGCGAGGACAGAAGCTGAGGTGGAACGTGCTCTCCTTGAATCTTGCTACATTTTGTAATGCGCGGCTGTTCTCTTCAGGCTTTCAGGTCCAAGCAGCCATTGCTGGTATTTATAGAACAGCTTATGCTCTAAATATAGTCTGTTAGTTTAGGGGGCGAGGGTGGGAGGGAGCAGGGACCTCCAGGAGGGCCTTGCAGGCCACAGGCCACCTTTTCACTTCCTCCTCTTGTTTAAATACCCTGATGCTACCGCAGCTCGGGAGCCTGGGCCCTGACCCTGGGGGATGGCGCAGGTTAGAAGTGGCGCCGATAGGCAGTGATGGGGTCCCGGGTGCCTCACCATCCACCCCCCTGGCGGAGATCGCAAGAAGCTGCAACTGGTATAGGCAGGGGTACTGGCTGGGGAGTGGGATGGGAGGGGCCTCTCAGTGCGCCCCCCCCACCCCCCAGGGCAGGGAATCTGCGGCCTCGTGATAGTGATAGACTGGAGGGTGAGAGGGAGGTCAGGCTGTTGGCTTTTTTTTTTTTTTTTTTTTTGAGACATTTTTGCTATCAGGTGCATACACTCACTGAGGCCACAGAAAGACAGAAAGCAAAAAATCGTCCCAAAGGGGGATGGCCATGCTACAGTCCTTTCTCCTCCAGTCTTCTCTTGGGATTTTGGGCGCACATACACGTTCAGCATGAGTTTCAAGCCGCCGGGTCCGGGGCTTGAACCACAGTTGGCCATGTGGGAGTCCAGTGATGTAACCATTACACCATCTGCTGGTCCTAACTTTTAAAAATCTATATTGTGGTAGTTAAGGTGCTAGACTCCCACATGGCTTACTGGTTCGAGTCCTGGACCTGTGGCTTACAAGTCACCCTGGGTGCATGTGAGTGCAGAAGCCAGGAGGAGAATGGAGGAGAAGGGATTGCGGCATGGCCATCCCTCCAGAAAGTAATTTTTCACTTTCTCTTTCTCTGTCTCTCTCCCATGAGTACATGTGCCCTATGGCAAAAACCTTTTAAAAAAGAAATCTAGGGACCAGCAGTTAGCTTAATGGCTATGTCGCTGGACTCCCATGTAGTCGACCGTGGTTCGAGTCCCAGACCCGGTGGCTCAAACTCACGCAGGGCGCGTGTGCATGCGTGCCCAAGATCCCGAGAGGAGAATGGAGGAGAAGGGATTGTGGCGTGGCCATCCCCCCTGGGGGGTGATTTCTCGCTTTCTGTCTCTCTGTCTCTCTCTGTCTGTCTGGCAAGCACACACCCCCTATAGCAAAAACCTCTCCAAAAAAAAGAAAAAAAGAAAGAAATCTATATTAGGGAGCATTTGGAGTCAGCTTTGGTCAGAATAAGGAATTCTGCCTGGTGCTAGAAGCTATCTCTTGTTCAGATAAACTCGTAAATTAAAAAAAAAAAAAAAATTTGTTAAAAAAATCAAAACTGGGACCAGCAGATAGCATAATGGTTACCTCGCTGTACTCCCACATAGTCGACCATGGTTCAAATCCCAGACCTAACAGCTTGAAACTCACACCAGGTGCATGTCCATGTATGCCCAAAATCCCGAGAGGAGAATAGAGGAGAAGGGATTGTGTGGCCATCCCCCCGGGGGGTGATTTTTTACTTTCTGTTTCCCTTGTGAGTGCATGAACCCTAAGGCAAAAGCCTCTCAAAAAAGAAAATGAAACTGATCTCTGTTGACAAAAGTCGTTAATGTTTATTGTTGGCAAACTAATCAGCAGTATTTCGTGAATTTTTTTTTGGTCTTTTTGAGCTAGACAGACATAGATAGCTGGGTAGATATGTAATTAGTTAAGGAAACATTTGCAGCTATAACAGATAAACCTGCCATCTCTAGCTTGATGAAAGGTTATTTCTCACTCGTGTGAAGTCCAGTTAGCTGGGTGGGGTTAAGGGTAGACGCTCTGCTCCATATAGTGATTCAGGGATCCATGCTGCGGATGCCTTCTAGGTCACCTGGGCACTGGAATCCAGGTAAGACAGAAGAGCACAGGCTTCAAAGTGATTCCCAACCTGTCTCACCCACCCCAGGACTGGGTACAGGTCTTAGAGGGCCCGTACAGGTCACGTGCTACAAGGTGTACAGGACACGCAGCCCTCCTGTCATTCATAATCACGTCTGACATTTACCACACTCCAGCACTCAGCAGCCACCGTGCTAAGCACTTCACAGCTCTCTTAGTTCATCCGCACCACCGTTCCTCAGGGCATGGACACTGCTGTCGTCACTGAGGAAACTGAGGCTCTGTGAGGTTAAGTAGCATGTTCAAGGTCAGGGTCACACCCGAGAGGTGAATGGGTGACCCAGGACTCATGCTGACACTGTGTCCTCCTCCCTCTCCAGCCTCCCTGGGGCACCCTGGGTCAGAGATGACCTCGGAGAAGACAGACCCAAGTCCCAGGCCAGGTGTCGCCCTCCTGTGGGAGCCCCTTCCTTTCTGAGCCAGGCTGGGCCTTCGTGGCTAAGCCCAGGGCTGAGTAGTTGACCGGCTCATGGGCCAAGCTCTCCGAGGAGGAACGCAGAGAGCCGGAGTGATTTCTCCAGCCCCGCGGTGCTGCTCAGAGCAGAACTGAGACTGAAGCAGCCACAGACCGCAGACAGCCCAAGGCCAGCTTTGGGGTGCTGTGGGCGAGGCTGGGTTCCAACCTCCCCAAGCCCTTTACAGCGACTCTAACTGACCATTTCTGCTCCCCAAACTCTGATTCTTTCATCTGTGCGGCGCGGAATTCAGACCGGTGGTTTTCACACTCGTCCCAAGGACTCTCTCGGGGCCACAAATGAAGCTGGGAGCCACCTTGGAGCTGGGAGGGTGGCAGGGCGTGACTACAGGAAATGAGCACCCCAGCCTTGCGTCAGCCAGGGATGCTGGACTGTGTGTAAGATGTCCCTTAACAAAGGCCTCCCACTGCCAAAGCACATTTCTTTTTTTTTTCTCTTTAAATTTATTTATTTTTTACATTAATTCACTATACATCATTACAGCATACAAATGAATTTTCCATCCAAACTACATTGTGTATTGGCTCAATCAAGCACATCAACATACGTGTTTTCAGCAAATAGTTTTCCAATTCTTATGTCTTGTATACTTTGTTTTTTGTTTTGCCATCCTTGATTCCTTATCCCTCACCCTCCGCCATGTTCCACCCTCCTCCCACATTGTCTCTGGTACCCATGGTTGCTTTCTGTGCCTTCCTCCCCCCATATAATTGATTTGCTAATGAACTTAATTAGTCTAAATATATCCAATAGCTAGCACAGCTGATATATACCTATACATGAACCCAAGTCTGACTTTAGGCATAAACCCCAGTGAGTAGAATGAACATATTATAAAGTAGTACCCAGCTGGGGCTATATAGCTTACTGCAGTCATCAAATATGCATTTTTTTTTAATTTCGATACAGTTTTACCATTTTTTTTTCTCCTGCAACTTTTTTTTTAATTACTTAACATTCATTCCCTGAGCATCATCACAATGTACTAAATGTGGTTTCCCATCTAGAATAAACTGCATAGTGGCTTAATCATGCATGTTATTATCAATAACATTCCATTTCTACTTTCATACATATGTATACGTATATATATGTTTTTTACCCCATGTTTGACCCTCTGCCCTTTCCCACTCTCTTATTATACGATCTCTGCTATATACAGTTGTCTTCCATTCCTTTTTCCCCAACATTTTGTTGACCCACAATATCATAAGTAATCTAACTACTTTCAGCAGGTAATTTCAAGAAGAGTAGTTTTGAACTGGTAATGATATTTCCTTGAAACTTAAAGCCTAGAAACAGGTTAGTATTCTGTTCAAATAGTAGGTACATGCACCTATCAACAGCTCAAGACAGGACAAAAATCCTTTAAAACCGGAAAACAAAGCTTAGGAGAAAAGCAGCAATAATTCAGTCAAGTCACAGAATGTTATTTCATCGGTTCAGTCTCATGTACTTAATCTTTCTTCTGTTAAGGTTCGATCTTCCAGATTGAATTCTGGGATATAATATTCATCTCCAAACATTGTCCCTACAATTAAGTTGCCCATTTTCTTAGTTTTTGAACTCTTATTCCTGTGTGTTTGCATTTAATTTTACTGACATAGCACTCCCTTAAGAACTTCTTGGAGATCTGGTCTGCTGCTGGTAAATTCTTTCAGGTTTTGTTTATCTGGGAAAGTTCATGTCTTTTCTTCCCAAATGAATGATAACCTTGCTGGGTACAGAATTCTCGGTTGAAATTGCTTTTCCCTTAATACTTTGAATATATTTTCCCATTCTCTCCTCGCTCGCATTGTTTCCGATGAGAGGTCTGCCGTTAGTCTGATGGGATACCCTTTGTAGGTAACTTGCCTTTTTTCTCTTGCCAGTCTTAGTATCTTGTCTTTGTCTGTGGTTTTGGTCAGTCTGGCTATAATGTGTCTTGGAGAAGATCTTCTTGGGTTGATTCTATTTGGGGTCCTCTGTATTTCTTGGGACTGAATCTTTGAGTGCCTCTCCAGGTTTGGAAAGTTTTCTTGCAGGATTTCATGGAATAGATTATCAATGCCCTTATGAGTCTCTTCACCCTCTGGGATGCCTATTATCCAGATGTTTGGATGTTTAATTCTATCTAGTACTTCTCACATATTATTCTCAAATTTTTGGGCCATTTTCTCAGTCTTCATGGTGGATTTTTCTAGGCCAGCCATTTTCTCTTCCACATTAGAGATTCTATTTTCTGTATGATCTAGTCTGCTTTTAATACTTTCAAGGGAGATTTTGACTTCTTGTATTATAGCCTTCATCTCTAACAGTTCCATCTGATTCTTTTGTAAAGTGTGAAATTCCTCTTTTAGATCTTGCATGAATTTCCTCACCTCCTAGAACTCTTCAACTCCTTTCTCCTTCCTCTTCAGCAGTTCCTTGTCTCTCTTCTCTTCCATCTCTGTAAGCTTTGCCATTATGAATGTTCTGAATTCTTTATCAGACATTTTCATGATTTCCATTGAACTGTGTGTGGATGAAGAGGAGCTATCCGTTTCCCTTGTGGGAGAGGTATTTTCCTGCTTCCCCATATTTCTTGTGGTCCTGCAGCGATTTCTAGTCATCTGGTGGATGGTTGGTTTCTTCCCAAACTTGGAAGTTCAAACACGTGGGTTTTGTATGCTGGAGGCCCAGTGATCAGTGGGACATCTTCCTTTCTCCCAAAATGGCTAGATCGCAGGAGCCTGCCAAAGCACATTTCAAACCCACCTTCCTAAGTCTCCACTTCCGGCTCTCTATGTTGTCCTCAAATGCATCCGTTCATTCAGCAGTTTGACAAATATGTATGACAATACAGAGGTTAACAGCAAAACCCAGGGAGACCCAGTCCCTGTGTTTAGGGCGTCTACAATTCGAGTGGAAAACGGAGCCCCAAACAAGCAGCAATCATGTGATTAGTGATCCTCGCTGAGCACGCTCGAGCTCGGAGACTCGTTCCACACCTTCCGTAGGCCAGGCATCATTGGGGCACTGTGGGGTAACGGTGAGCAGGACAGTCTGAGCCTGAGTCAAGCTCATGTTCTAGGGCCAGACCCATGGCCTGGTGGTGAAGGGAACTGGATCCCATATGGACCACTGCATGGTTCAAATCCTGGTCCCGGTATCTTGAGAAACATGCTCATCACGTGTGTGTGTCTGCCCAAAATCCGGACAGGATGGAGAAGTGGAGGAGAAGGGCCTGTGGTTTGGCCATGCCCCATCAAAGGGACTTTTTCTCTCTCCTATGGTCTCTGTATCTCTCTCTCTGGCAAAGATACGTGCCCTCCAACAATTTTTTTCTTAAAGATTATATTCTGGGACCAGCAGATGGCATAATGGTTATGTCTCTGGACTCCCAAGTAATCAACCACAGTTTAAGTCCTGGATCTGGTGGCTTAAAACTCACACTAGGTGCATGTGTGTGTGTGCCCAAGATCCCAAGAAGAGAATGGAGGAGAAGGAATTGCAACATGGCCATCCCTGGGGGGTGATTTCTTGCTTTCTGTCTCTCTGTCCCCAGTGAGTTCATGCACCCTATAGCAAAAAAAAAAAAAAAAAAAAAAAAAAAAAGAATCTCTCTAAGATAAAACCTACATTCTAAGGGAGACTGGCAGTAGTGAGTGAATGAATGCAGAGTATGTCATCAGATACTGAAAGGTGCTACTCGATGAATAAGGCCAGGTGAGAGGTCTGGGAGGGTTGAAGATGTTAGATTTGGCCACTGAGTTGGGAAGGCCTCTCCAAGTTAACGTACAATATTTATTTTTCCATTTTCCATGGAGAGATCCAGAAACCCATTAGAAGGGCATCCAACCTAGTTGGTAAGGGGAAGACTTCCTGGAGGAAGTGGCTTTAAGTGGGAATCATGGTGGAAGCTCAAAGCAGAACATAGACACGAGCCACCTGCTTCCAGTAAGAGGCAGTCAGCCAATGGGGTTGTAGTTATGATAGCCTTTCCTCGAGAGCAGGGGTCCCCAACCAGCTGTGCTTCTCCCCCAGTTTGGCAACTAAATTTGTATTGCTGGCCAACTGGTGGCATGATGATTAAGGTGGCTAGATCCCACATGGCAGAGTGTAGGGTTCAAGTCCTGGACCCAGCAGCTTGAGGAATACACCAGGGGTATGTGCCCAAAATCCCCAAAGGAGAGTGCTGTGCTGAAACACAGCTGCACCCTTTCCTTGGCACAGTGTCTGTGGCTGCTCACGTTACAACGACTGAGTGAAAGGGCTGAAGCCTTGAGGCTGGTGGAACTGAAGATCTTCAACATCTGGCCCTCCAAAACAATTGCTAACGCATCTCTTAGCACTTCCTAAGTGGCAGCCACTCGCTCGGTGCTCACGATAACCCTATAAAACACACTGTTACTGTTATTCCCCAGTTTCAGATGGGAAAACTGAGGCTCAGAGTGGCTTTATGACTGGCTCGCAATCACGCAGCTACTTAAGTGGCAGAGTTAGGGGTTTCTAATCCTGTGGTCGGTGTGATCCCGAAGTGAACTCTCTTCAACTTTTGTTTGCTTGTTTTTGCTATAGTGTGCAGGTACTCACCAGAGAGAGACAGAGAAAAGAGAGGTAAGAAATGACACCCCAGGTCAGATGTCCACACCACAGTCCCCTCTCCTCCATTCTCCTCTTGGATTTTGTGCATGCGTGCATACATATGCATCTAGCATGATTTTCAAGCCACAGGATCTGGGACTCCAGCAGGGTAGTCAGCCATATGGAATCCAGCTGCCTTAACCTCCACGCCACCTGCGGGCCCCAGCTCGTTTTTATCTGAAAGAGAACTTTCCTTCTCCAAAATTTCCCAGCCAATGGGATGTGAAAAAGGCCCCCAGCCAGCTCTTAAAATGCAATCTGCTCCGCCCCCAATCCCAACAGATGGCAAACAGATGTGACTTGGCGAAAAAGGAAGCAGAGCTCACCAATAATTGCAGGCTGCAGCCAGCAGAGTCTGCGATGCCCAGCCAGATGGCCACGATCTCTGATCACCCAAGACAGATGTTTGGCTCACAGGAGTGGCTTGCAGCTGTGCCCTGGCATCTCCGCGGTGCTGCTGAGGCCCACTGCTGACTGGGCCCAGGCCCTGGGCGAAGCCCGCTAGGCTTCACAGGAAGGAGAATGCAGCCCTCACTGCACTGAAAGGATGGGTCGGGAACCAGCAGTGTAGAAAATGCTTGACTTGCCTTGTGCACACGTAACTATCAGGTCAGAGTGCGCGCATGGATATTTCCCATCAGAGGTCAAAACCCGGATTCTAGATGCAGATCCACTACTGACCCGGGCAAATTTCTCCTATCTCTGAGCCTCGATTGCTCTCGAGGCTGGACCCAAGTGGTGCCAGCTCACGGGAGTGGATTGTGTACGTCTTTTCCCAGCACCATGTTCACGTCGGTAGCTTGAAACTGGCCACCGTGGAATGCTGGTGCCATGGGACTTGGCAAACACTGCACATAGACCCTTTGTCCTGCACGGAGCCAGCTGTTGGGCGTTGCCCAGCACACGGCTCTCTCAGGCCCACAGCAGAGCCCAGCACCCATGATCTGCTGTGCAGGACGGAGGGGGTCCTAGTGGGAAAACCCAGGGGGCTCAGCTCAGCCACTCTCAGCCTCCTGCCTAACAAGCCCTGGGGGCGGGGGCTGGAAAGGTGCACTGGGGCAGTGGCTCAGAGAGGGTTAATGACTCAGCCAAGCTCACACAGTGTGAGAAAAAGGGCAGGTCCTGGGCTAGGCCCATGGGAGCTGGAGCAGGAACCGCCCGACTGCTTGAGGATGTGGGAGAGGACAAGGAGAAGTGGTAACAGGAAGGCAGGGAGGGCGTCCAGGCGGAGGGAACCGCCTGTAAAGACGCAGAAGACTGAAAGCGCATCAGGAGTTCAGGGAGTGGCTGGTGATTCAGTGTGGTGGGATGCTGCGGAGGAGGCAGTGGAGCCACAGAGCTGTCCTTGCTGGGAGTAGGAAAGCAGAGTTCATCCCAATAACCCGGCAGTCTAAGAGGGCTTCTTGGAGGAGGCAGAACTTGAAGGAAGAAAAGCAGCCGGAGCATGACTCAATCCCTGGTTCACCATACCCTGGCCATGTGACTCTGGGCAAGAGCAGCTGGCCTCTCTGAGTCTCACTCTCTCACCTTGAAAGTGGACGCAGTGACTCTAACTCGCCTCACAGATGGGTTTTAAGGATTCACTGGTCTTTGCCATTTAAAGTATCACGCAGATGCTGCTGTGTGGACAACGTCAGGCCCCGGCCTGCGGAAGGCGAGGGAGGGGCTCACCAGATGGGTGAGGTGATGGCCTAGAGGCAGGCGTGCAGGGCAGAGTCTGAGGCGATGACTAGGCAGTATGTCCGGAGGTACATCGTGTTGGGGTGATGTCTATGGGCCCAGTTGTGGAAGGCCTGGGATACCAGCATTTGAAATCCGGACTCAGTTCTCCAGGCAGTGGGGAGCCATTGATGGTTCTTGAAAAGAGACATAGCATGATGTCTCTCAAGTGACGAGTGGCCCAACAGACAGAAGCTCTGATGGGAGGGCAGCCTAGGGGGAAGGGGGTGGGGACAGGAGGTGGTCAGATGCAAGACTCACCTGGCACCCTGCCTGACTGGCCATGGGGGCCAGAGGGCCCCAGAAGCTGAAGGAGGGCTTCTGGCCTTGTGTCTCAGTTCTGAGAGGAAGCACGCTCCTTGGCAGAGTGGAGAGGCCCCAGGAATGGATTCCGGGAAAGGCTGAGGCATGCTGTGGTGTGGCTCCCAATGGGGGAAGGACCAGGAGTCTCTAGGGGCCGTCCGAGTCTGTGCCAATGCACGGCTCAGGGTTCTCGCTGGGGGCTCAGCGCTCTTTCCTTCATTCCTCCTCCCAGTACTACTTCCTGTGGACTCTGACTGCCATGTGAACTGGGGAGATGAGGTGAGGTGTCCACAGGTGGTTGGAGGGCAGTTGTGGGATTGAGGGAGTCCCCACGGTGGGGCGGCCTAACACGGTAAGGTGGGAACCACGGTGATGGCCCCAAAGCCTTTCCTGAGGTTGGCTAGGTTCCTCAAGGAGAGTGAGGGTACAAGACAGGGGTCAAGGGCTGTCCAAACCCAGGAGGCACACAGCCACGGTCCCCAGGGCTCTCTCCTGCCGGTCTCCGCCATACCCACGCGGCCTAGCCGCTAAGACCCAAACCGAGGGCGCTGGTTGGACCAATCGGCTAGATCCCACATGGCCTATTGATGGTTTAATTCCTGGACCTGGCAGCTTGAAAGACAGGCCAGGCGTGTGTGGGTGCGTGCCCAAAATCCCAACAGGAGGGAGAATGGAGAAAGGGCTGCAGTGTGACCACAGCCCTATGGAAGGGATGCTTTCTCCCTATCTCTCTGTCACTCTGTGTTTCTCCACTGAGCTCATGCACCTGATGGCAATGTCTTTTAAAAAATGAATGGCTCCTGGGACCAGCAGTTAGCATAATGGCTATGTCGCTGGACTCCCATGTAGTCGACCGCAGTTCAAGTCCTGGACCCGGTGGCTTAAACTCATGCTGGGCGCGTGTGCGTGCATGCCCAAGATCCCGAGAGGAGAATGGAGGAGAAGGGATTGCAGTGTGGCCATCCCCCCAGGGGGTGATTTCTCGCTTTCTGTCTCTTTGTCTCTCTGTCTTTCTGGCGAGTGCACACGCCCTATAGCTAAAACCTCTCCAAAAAAAAAAAAAAAAAAAAAAAAAAAGAATGGTTCCTATAAATATTTAAAACATACAAATAAAATATAAATAAGAAAGAAATTGAATGACTCCTAGACAGACCAAAAAAAAAAATCTTTCTAAAATAAAAAATAATCATTAATGAAGGAAAGAAGCCAGACGTGCTTTCGCCGGGTGGGCAAAGTCACCATGGCCATGAGCTGCTGCTTTAAGCTCGACAAGCTGCCCGATCATATTGCGTGGTACAGTACGGATGCATACCAGGGAGGGAAGGTCGGTCTCCACAGCAGGGTAATAGTGCAGTCAGCTCTCAGCCAGGGCATGCATTATGGCCGAGGCACAGGACTTTGGTTCGCATCTGTCCTTTTGAACCAAACTCAGAAATCAAAAAAGAAAAAAAAATTATTCTATCTGCCAGGATTCTAGTAATTAAATTATCCACATGAGAAACGACTCCAAGCACAAAATAATCATCCCCCAGGAGCTCTTCAGTCATGTCTCAAGCTCATAAAAGTGATGAGAAGGTGTCCCCAAACGGACTGGCTCTGTGCAGAGGTCCCAGCCTCCCGCACCCACCCCAGAGGGATTTAAGCAGAAGGGAAGTTTCCCTCCCTCTTGTGTGGCTGCTCTGACCCCTCTCCTCCCCCAGGTCCTCAGGGACCCAAGCTCCTTCGGTGTGGATGCTCAACCATCCTCAGGGCTTTGCTCCAGCCACCTACCCCTCCTGTGAAGGGCACAACCTGGAAGGGGAAATATGTCATTTCCCCCCTTGTATTCGTTAGCCAGAACATAGCCATACCTAGCTGCAAGGGAAGCTGGGAAATGTGGTTTTTATTGTGGGCAGCCACGTCCTAACCAAAAGCCAGGGGCTCTGTGGCCGTGAAAACAGAGGTACCATGGGGGGGGGGGGGGACGGGTGGTGGCGTCTGGCCCTCATGCCAGGCTAGAACACGACCGAGCAGGCAGGGACCATGGGCCCTCATGGCAGGTCATCTGTGACCCCGAAATCCTAGTACCAGGCCTGGCTGTTGGCTGTGGGAGGCTGCGCACCAGCGAATATCACCAGTTTCTGAGAAAGCAAACAATTACACAATGCCAAAGGCCACAATTGGTTCCCTGAAAAAAACCTGACCTTCCCCCAGCCTGCCGGGGCTGCGCGCTGGGCCGAGGCCCTTCTGCGGCCGTGTCAGATTTCTGTTCCTGTGTCTGAAATGCCTGAACACAAGATCCAGTCATCTGGGGGCCAATGCAGGTGATGGGCGCTTCTCTTCCAGAGATCTGATCCCCTATAACCAGTCTTGGGTTAATTTCCTCTTGATCTGGAGATGGCCTTCCCGCATTTTATATGCACTAGGCACTGGGGATACAGAGATGAATAAGACACCGCCCTCCCTCAAGGACCCCACAATCTAGTGAGGGAGCTGGACACAGACATAATTACAGTACAGAGTGATAAATGCTCTAGTGGAGCTAACAATGAAGATGGTGCCAAAGATGCTTTCTCCTTTGGTTAAAGATTGGGCTCCCAAAGCATTTATAATTTCCTTTAAGTTGGAGACTGACCCCTCCATCGTAATTAGTCGTGCTCGGAACGCTTTGGAAATTTATCAGCATCAAGTGGTGGTGGCTAACGTCCTTGAGTCACGACAGTCCTTTGTGGTTATTGTAACCAAAGACTCAGAAACCAAGTTATTGCTTTCAGAGGAAGAAGTAGAAAACGGCATAGAGATAGAAAAGAAGATAGTGGATAATCTTCAGTCTCGACACACAGCTTTTATATGTGACAAAAACTGAAGTAAAAAGCCTTTACAGGATCAGAAATTGTTCAGTGGACCAGGGCTCTTACAGATGGTGAGAACTAGAATCAATCCTTTGCCCTCCCTCCTAAGGACAGAGAAAATGAAGGGAACCAATTGTGGCCTTTGGCATTGTGTAATTGTTTGCTTTCTGAGAAACTGGTGATATTCGCTGGTGCGCAGCCTCCCACAGTTGGCTTTAGCCTGCAGGGTCCTGAGGGAGGGGCCAGCTCTACTCACCTCCTTTGTCTCCCTGTGAGCAAGGCCCACGCCAGTGCCCACTCCTGATGGCGACCATTTACCAAGTGCTTGTTCTGTGCCAGCCGCTGCTCTAAGCACCACCCCCGGGGTCAGGATTTGGGTGAGTGAGGCACCTGCCTTGGGGGGCAAAATGAAAGGGCATTCCAGAAAAAAAAAAAAATCAGTGATCAAGATAAATTTTACACCTATGCATTTAGACATATATAAGTGATATATCGTAGGTGTGTGCACATACACGTTTAAGGTGTTCGCCATAGTGTACATGCACTCACCAGTGAGAGACAGAGAGGGAAAGTGAGAAATCTCCTCTTAGCGGGGACGGCCACACTGCCATCCCTTCTCCTCCGTTCTCCTCTCAGGATTTTGGGGCCCACACACACGCACCCGGTGTGATTTTCGAGCCGCTATGTCCAGAACTCGAATTCAGTCAGCCATGTAATCGTCCAGTGCCTTAATCACCATGCTACCTGCTGACCCCAAAACACATATATTTTTAAATAATTGAGTGATTTTTTTTCTAGTATATTCTCAGTGTTATATGCCCTAAATGATCCCACTTCCAGAACATTATCACCCCAGAAAGAAGCTATATACCCACTAGCCATCCTTCCCATCCCCCCCCCCCAGCTCCTGGCAGCCACTAATCTAGTTTCTGTTGTGGTGAGTTGGCTTATTCTGGGCATTTTGTAGAAACGGAATTAAATATGTACAATTTGTAGTCCTTGGTAACTGGCTTCCTTCACTTGGGATCCTATTCTCAAGGTTCGTCACATTGTCGCATGTATCAGTAGTGTTTTCTTCCTTCTTACCAGATAGGATTCCTTTTTCGTACCATATAGTATTTTAGTGCCAAACGGATGGAAGTTCTGCATGTTGTCTATCCGTTTACCAGCTGACAGGCATTTGGGTAATCTGTGTGTTTTCATTTCTCTTGGGCTTATGACTAGGAGTGGAACTTTGGGTTTGTATGGTAACATAAGTAATATTTTAATATAATGTTTTTTAAGTAAAAATGCAAAACATTAATGATGAACAAAAGATCGACATGTTAAATGAAGGCAGGGTGTGTTTCATGACCCAGCCAGACTGTGTGCTAGGAACAGTCACTTCCAACAGCTCATGCTCTCCAGCCCCCGTGACTTCAGGAGAACTGACAGTGGCAGCGCAGAGGTCTACGGAGAGTCATGGTGTTGTTTGTTTTTAGAGAGATCTTTGCCATAGGGTGCATGCACTCTCCAGAGAGAGAGAAAGCCAGAAATCACCCCCAAGGGGAGATGGCTATGCCGCAATCCCTTCTCCTCCATTCTCTTCTCAGGATTTTTGGCAGAAATGAACATGCGCCCGGCGTGAATTTCAAGCCCCTGGGTCTGGGACTCGAACGGCAATCAGACATGAGCGAGTCCAGTGCCTTAACCACTGCACCACCTGCTGGCCTCTTGATAAGTACCACTAGGAACTTTTTTTTTTTCCTTTGGCCTCAGGCCTCAGATTGGCTCAGCACAGCACCAATCACCTCGCCGGTTCATTGAATCCTGTGTCCTCTGCACCTCGCTCTCCAGCGTCTGCGTTTGAGGAAGGAAGTTAGACAGCTGCTTCTGGGTGGGTCTCTGAGCAAATGTGATGGGAACCTGATCAGTCCAGCAAGGAGCAGCCGCAGGGAGGGACAGGGGAAGGGGCTGGGACAGGGCTCGCTTAGCCCAGCCCAGGTCACTTTCTCAGTTCCTCCTCTCAACCTCGCAGTGCCTCAGGTGGCCCTGAGGAAGCTGATCTGGGGACGCTGCTGTCCTGAGAGTCATGGGTGACTGGAGACGTTCCTCTTCCAGGGTGACCGTCCCCACCCAGCACACCACTGCCTGCTCGCCCTGCCCACTCACTGCCTCTGCCTCCTTCCTCTCCCAGGGAAGCCCTACGGGGCCGACGACTTCCTGCCCGTGCTCATGTATGTGCTGGCCCGCAGCAACCTCACGGAGCTGCTCCTCAACGTGGAGTACATGATGGAGCTCATGGACCCCGCCCTGCAGCTGGGGGAGGGTGAGTCACCCCAGCCCATCTCCGGCCACCCCGGATCCAGCACACCAGGGGATTCCAGGTGACCCAGCAAGCACCTGCAGAGTGCCAGACCTAGGCTGAGCCCTGGGACGTGAGTGTGAATGTGAATCAGATGCAGCCCCATCCGGGGGTGGCTCACTGACTAGGGGGGAGAGTGAGCCAGTCAAGAGGTGGCTTTACTGGAATGGTGGGAAGCTCAGACTGTGCAGTCAAGGAAGGCTTCCTGGAGGAGCTAATACCTAAGCTGAGCTTTGAAGGATGAATAGGAGCCCACCAGATAAAGAAGAGGAAAGGCAATCTTCACAGACGGAATGGCAGGAGCTGGTAGTGTGAATGTTGAAAATGAAGTGATGATCAGTTCTTAGACAGGGGTGACTCTCAGGGACCCTTTGCCTCCTGTTCATTCATCCCTGGGTCAGAGCCTCTGTCAAGGGGAGGAGGAAATTGATGAGTAAGGAGCCCTGTGTTCCCCAAGGGCAGCAGGCGGAGGGCGGTTTGCTCCAGTGCACCCTCGGTTTCCCTTCCCCTTTCCTCCCTCCCACCCTTTCCTCCCGCCCACCTAGTCCCAGCCACCCCTCACTAAGAATCCCTTGAGGTGCTTCCGGCCCAGATATTGGCTCTGAGAGAGCCCCGGCTTGTCCTCCTAGACATCAGCCTTGAAGGATGGAGTGAGACTCTGAAGCCCCGAATGTCTCTTTGGGCTTTGCGGGTTTTGAGATGAGCTGACCCTCTTTGCATGTGCTTGCATTTTTAGTACGTCTCAGTCTCTAGGGTGACTGACGAAGCTGGAGCTGTGAGTTCTTGGCAGCGCAGGGCGTGTGCTACAGCCTTGAAATTTGCCTATCTGTAACTGTGGCTTGTGGCCCTGGGACCTCTAGATTTTTTTTTTTTTCCTCTTTAATTAACTTTTTTTTTTTTTCTATAGTTGAAGCAACTTGTCTTCCAGGAGGTCCAGGAATTTAGGAGTGGTCAAGCTTTGTTCAACAGTGATTATCTACTGCCTGGAGTATCCATTCATCCACCCACCCACCCACTCATCCACGTGCCCAGCCACCTGCCCTTCCACCTCTCTATTTGTCCATCCATTCATCCATTCACCCACCCATCTGCCCATCTACCCATCTGTCCATCTACCCACTCATCCATCCACCTACCCCTCTACCCATTCATCCAGTCATCCACTCACCCATCTACCTGCCCATCTACCCATCTGTCCCTCTGTCCATCCACCCATTCACTCATCCACTCCCCCATCCATCTATCCATCTACCCATCTGTCCATCTATCTTCCCACCATTCACTAGTTCACTCTACTATCCACCTACCCACCTGTTTGTCCATCTATCCACCCACCCATCCTCTCATCTTCTTGCCCACCCACCTACCCATCTATCCATCTTTCCATCCATCTACCAACCCATCCACTCATTCACTCTCCCATCCACCTACCCATCTGTCTATCTGTCTATCCACCCATCCACTCATCCACTCACCCATCCACCTACTCATCTGTCTATCCACCCATCCACTCATCCACTCACCCATCCACCTACTCATCTGTCCATCCATCCACCCCACCCATCTACTCATCCACTCACTCACCCATCCACCCATCTATCCATCTATCCATCCACCTATCCACTAACTCACTCTCCCATCCACCTACCCATCTTTTCATCTGTCCATCTATCCACACACTCGTCTACTCTCCCATCCACCTATCCCTCTGTCTGTCCATCCATCCACCCACCCATCCACTCATCCACTCACCCATCCACCTACCCATCTGTCCATCCATCCACCCCACCCACCTACTCATCCACTCACTCACCCATCCACCCATCTATCCATCTATCCATCCACCTATCCACTAACTCACTCTCCCATCCACCTACCCATCTTTTCATCTGTCCATCTATCCACACACTTGTCTACTCTCCCATCCACCTATCCCTCTGTCTGTCCATCCATCCACCCACCCATCCACTCATCCACTCACCCATCCACCTAACCATCTGTCCATCTATCCACCCACCCATCCACTCATCCACTTACCCATCCATCATCTACTCATCTGTCCATCTATCCACCCGCCCATCCACTCAGCTGCTCACTTATCCACCTATCCATCAATCTGTCTGTCCATCCATCCACTCATCATCCATCTGTTCATTCATCTATCTATTCATTAGTCTATCTATTCATCCATTAACCTCTCTATCCACCCATCCATCTACTCATTCATTTATCCATTTATACATACATATTAATACATACTTACACACTATCTGTCATCCATTCACCTATCTCCTGTCCATCTATATACACCATCATATCCATTCATCCATTCACCCATCTATTAGTCCATCCACACATCCACCCTTCAATCCACCCATCCATTTATTCATTGATTCATTCACCCACTCTCCATTCTCTCCATCCATCCAACTACTCATTGATTCACTCATTTATCAACCTACCCTACAATCCATCCACTCTCCAACCCATCCAGCCATCTACCCACTAGTCTATCCTTCTATTTACATATCTACCCATTCAACTATCCATCTGTCCATTCATCTGTCCACTTGTCCATCCATCCATGCATCCATCCATCCGTCCATCCATCCATCCATCCATCCATCTATTCATCTATCTAGCCATTCATTTGTCCATCCATACCCACCCACTAACTCATCTATGCATTTGTCCATCTATCATCCACACACCTATCTGTCCGTGCAGATACTATGCTACAGCTCAGGGCAAGACAAGTGAGGCTGATAGCCTCATGAGAATGAATGAACGCCTTGTTCTGCACCTTGCAGTTTGAGCCTTCTGCCTTCTCAACCCGATTTACCCAGCTCTGAGTAGGCACATGAAAACATCAAAGGCTGAGCCCTACCAGCCTGAGAGCAAAGGCTATAAGAGAGTTGGAGGCAGTGAAGATTGAAGGGTGTGAGCAGAATTGGGTCCCTGCCCCAATTCCTGAGCACCTCATTTTCTAGGACTAGCCCTTAAGAGAGACCCCAGACAACCCAGTGCTCATTAAAAATTACCACAAAAATGGGGCCAACAGGTGGTGTGGTGGATAGGGTGCTGGATTCTTATATGGTCAACCACAATTTATGTCCCAAAGCTGGTGACTTGAAAAATATACTAAGCACATGTGCATGCAGACTGAAGATCCTGAGAGGAGAGTGGAGAAGGGATTGCAATGTGGCTATCCCCCCTTAGGGGATGACTTCTCACTTTCCCTCTCTGTCTCTCAGGCAAGTGCACAGGCTCTATGGCAGGAAAAAAATCACCACAAATAGAACAAGATACTAACAGCGAACCAGAGAAAGTGTTCTCTCAAATTGGTATACTAAAAACTTACAGCCTCAGGACCAGTGGACGGCATAATGGCTGCATTGCTGGATTACATGGGAATGTAATCAACCACGGTTCAAGTCCCAGACCCAGTGACTTAAAACTCACACTGGGCACATGTGTGTGTGTGTGTGCCTAAAATCCCTAGAGGAGAATGGAGGAAAAGGGATTGCAGCATGGCCATACCCCCTGGGGGTGATCTCTCACTTTCTGTCTCTCTGTCTCTCTATGGCTCTCTGGCAAGCACATGTGCTCTATAGCAAACATTTCTCCAAAGGGGGAGGGGAACAGTTTTAAAAAACTAACAGCCTTAATATATAAAAAGCTCTTACACATCAACAAGAAAAGCACTAAGACTTATAAGTACCTGGGCAAAGGCCATTCACTCATTTACTCAGTGGCTAAACTAGACTTCTGCTTTATGCCAGAAGTTCCTCTCCTGACAGCAGGTCCTCTTTCTCACGGAGTTCCACCCCAGTGGGATAATGGGGCAAATGAGCAAGCAAGACGATTCCCATCCGATTACATCTGACAGATGGCAGAAGTGGAGTAGGCTGGAGGGCTGGAGACTGGGCGGGGGGGACTCAGCTGACCAAGGAGAGCCCTAAGAATGAACAATGAGCACCTCCTCTTTTTGCTTTTTTTTCCTGTCGTCCAAATTTTCCACCAAGGGCACATGCTACTGATATACCTGGGGAGAAACCATTCAAAGTCCTGCTAAAGAATGACACCCACCCTGCAGGGTCGTGGTGTCCAAGACAATGCCTTTGGTGGGAGCGGAGTCCTGTGCAGATGGCCTCACCCTGGCCTTGTGACTCCCCTCCGTCCTCAGCCTTAATCCTTACATCAAAGTAGAGCTCGGGACCAGCAGTTAGCGTAATGGCTATGTCGCTGGACTTCCAGGTAGTCGACTGCGGTTCGTGTCCTGGACCCGGTGGTTTAAAACTCATGCCGGGCACGTGTGTGTGTGCGTGCCCAAGATCCCAAGAGGAGAACGGAGGAGAAGGGATTGCGGCGTGGGCATCCCCCCAGGGGATGATTTCTCGCTTTTTGTCTCTCTCTCTGTCTGTCTGGTGAGCGCACGCGCCCTATAGCAAAAAAAAAAAAAAAAAAAAAAAAAAAGCAGAGCTCCCAGCCAAGCAGTGGAGAGCAGAGACAAGGAGCCAGCCTTGGGTCAGCTGCCCCTCCTGTGGATCTGCAGCCCCCAGCCCACCTACCGTGGCCTGGGCTCCTTTCTCTGGCTCTCAGAGGGCTGGGGAGGGTGGGTAGGAAAGGCTGCTTCTTGCCCCACAGAGTTCAGGGATGCTTGAGACAGGGGAGGGCCTCCCACGGTCCCCAGACTCTTGGGAACTTAAGTTTCTGGGACCTAAGAGAATCAGTACCGGGTAGAGTAAAAAGGGCAGTTTGGAGTCTGGATTTGGGCCCAGTTCTGCCTCTCCAGCTGCAGACCTTGAGCAAGTCATTTAACTTCTCTGGCTCGGGGAGTGAAGACGCTGGGTTAGACTGGGGGTTCAGGTTGTCTGAGCATGCTGGAGTTCTGTGGAGTTAGCAGGTGTCTGTTTGGGCCGTTCGGACCAAATGCCACACACCAGGTAACTATTTCTCACAGTTCTGGAGGCTGGGAAGTCCACCATCAGGGCACCAGAAGACACAGTGTCTGGTGAAGGCCCCATTTTCTGGTTCATAGATGGTGCCTTCTCCCAAAGTGGGAGGCAGCAAGAAGGAACCAGGCAGTTCTCTAGGGCCTCTTTCCTACGTGCACTAACCCCATCATGACAGCAAAGCCCTCAGGACCCAGTCACCTCCCGGGCCTCCCCCTTAATGCCATCCCCTTGGGGGCCAGGACTGCCACACATCTGGGTGACACAGACATTCGGAGCACAGCACTCGGCAGGATGGGGGTGCAGGGGGCTCTGCCCACATGTGTTTCCTCGTCCACGTGCACAAGTAGTGCTGGGTCCAACAAAAGTCTGCGAGCTCGAGTCCGTGCACCATGGCACCTCCACGTTCTTCCAGCCTGGTCCACGTGCCGTAATGCAGAAAAGGACCAGTCACTGCATCCCGCTTTGCGGAAGGCAGATCAGGGTCGTCCGGCAAGCAGACACAGGGCCTGCGTGCTGGCTGATGGGGCCTCATCTAGCTTCTCTCCCCTGCTCCCACCACTCTGGGAAATCATGTGGCAGACGGGCCTGGGCAGGGGTAGGGTCAGTGTCTTACTAGAGGCCATGGGTTTTTCCAATCAATGGACAACACGTTCACCCTGGGGAGAGCAGCTGGCTCCAGAGCTCACAGTGGGGGTCTTCTGCCACCTAGTGGTCCTCACAGGCACTGCATGGCCTCAGGTCAACGGCCCAGCAGGCAGTGAGCAGGCGGGGCTCAGCCTCCCCTTCCCCTGAGGTCCCAGAAACACCTGCCTCACCGCGCATACTAAGCCCTGTGCTTTACATCCGGCTCACTTTATTTCCACAGCAACGTTATGGGATTTACAGGTGAGGAAATAGAGGTGCGGACAGGGACTCTCAGGACAGCAAGGGCTGGAGGCACCAGGAATGGCTTCCTGGCCCACTCAGGCTCTGAGCCCTACTGGAAAGGGAGGCACCACCTGAGTGGCTTAGTGACACTCTGACTAGGGACACCAAGCCAGCCCAGTTCCTGTCAGTCTCAGTACACTCGTTCTAAGAACATGTCTCTCCCTGACACTGCTAGGGAAAGGTGGGTGACCCTGTGGCCATAAACCCCTTTGTCTCACCCCCCAGCCACCCCAGCTGTGGCGTAAAGTTTCCCACGTTGCTTGTAGAATTCGTGGGGATGTGTGGGCAGCGGCATCAGTGTTATCTTAGGGAGGCTTAGGGTTGCAAACACAAGGTAACCAATAATGGTTTCAATCAAAGCAAGGGACTGATTTGTCTCTTGCGTCAAGACGTCCAGGGTGGGAACCAGCAGTTAGCGTAATGGCTATGTCGCTGAACTCCCACGTAGTCGACCACGGTTTGCGTCCCAGACCCGGTGGCTTAAAACTCACGCCGGGCGCATGTGCGTGCGTGCCCAAGATCCTGAGAGGAGAATGGAGGAGAAGGGATTGCGGCGTGGCCATCCCCCCTGGGGGGTGATTTCTCGCTTTCTGTCTCTATGTCTCTCTCTGTCTGTCTGGCGAGCGCACGCACCCTATAGCAAAAACCTCTCCAAAAAAAAAAAAAAAAAGACGTCCAGGGTTAGCACTGAGGACACCGTGCAGCCCTGCCCCTGGGAGTCCCGGACCCCGCTCTTTACAGCTTTTCTCAGCACGTGGGCCTTTGTCTTTGCACCTCTCACCTCTGATCACAAGACAGCTGCTGTGCCTCCAAGCCCACCTCTGTGTTCCAGGCAAGAGGAAGGGAAACAGGGGCCAGCAGGTGGCCTGGTGGTTAAGGGCGCTGGACTCCCACATGGTTGACTGCAGTTCGAGTCCCAGAGCTGGCAACTTGCTTTCTCTCTCTCTCTGTTCCTTTCTGGTAAGAAAGAAAAAGAGAGAGAGAGCACTGGGCAGGGGAGCCAGACCTCACATGGCTGACTCCATCTCTAGTCCCGGCTGGCCTCTGTGGTTTGAAAAACATGCCCAGTTGGGGACCAGCAGTTGGCGTAATGGTTATGTTGCTGGACTCCCATGTAGTCGACTGCAGTTCAAGTCGCGGACGCAGTGGCTTAAACTCACGCCGGGCGCGTGTGCGTGCGTGCCCAAGATCCCATGAGGAGAATGGAGGAGAAGGGATTGCGGCGTGGCCATCCCCTCTGGGGGGTGATTTCTCGCCTTCTGTCTCTCTGTCTCTGTCTTTCTGGCGAGCACAAGTGCCCTATAGCAAAAACCTCTCCAACAAAAAGAAAAGAAAAACACGCCCAGCACATGTGTGTGCCCAAACCCCTAAAGGGATGGCGGTGTGGAGGAAGAGGCTGCAGTACGACCGTGCCTCATGAGGGTGCTTTCTCTCCCTCCGTCACGTGTACACACGTGCCCTGTCTCATAAAAATATGTTTGTACTTATGTTACATCTGTAAGAAATGTACATAATAATATAATCACAGTTAAGATGTCCTCTGCAGCGTGTTCATGTATTATCTGGAACCAGCAGCTGGCACAGGAGTTACATCGCCGGCCTCCCTCCCATGTGCCCAACCATGGTCCAAGTCCCAGACCTGGTGGCTTAAAAATTACACTGGAGCCAGATGCGTGCGTGCCCAAGATCCTGGGAGAAGAATGGAGGGGAAGGGATTGCAGTGTAGCCATCCCCCTTGGGGGTGATTTCTCACTTTCCCTCTCACTGTCTCTATTTCTCTCTGTCTCTCTGTCTCTCTCTCTCTCTCCAGTGAGCGCACACACAGTAAAGCAAAAACCTCTCTCAAAAAAAAAGTATTATCTAGCATGGCTTAAAATTTTAAAGCATACCTAACAAGGCACACCAAGCATGAAGTCTCCCACCCACCCAGTCTCCCAGACACCTTTCCCACCATGAAGACATCCACGGCTCTCAGTTTCTTGTTTATCAATAGATTTTAAAACGTTTTAAAATTAATTTTAAAATTGAAAACTCATTTTAAAGCATCATTTTTTTTTCTTTTCTTTTCTTTTTGGCGAGGTTTTTGCTATAGGGCGTGTGCGCTTACCAGAAAGACAGAGAGAGAGAGACAGAAAGCGAGAAATCACCCCCCCCCCAGGGGGGATGGCCACACCGCAATCCCTTCTCCTCCATTCTCCTCTCGGGATCTTGGGCACACACACGCGCCCGGCGTGAGTTTAAGCCACCAGGTCCGGGACTCAAACCGTGGTCAACTACATGGGAGTCCAGCGACACAGCCATTATGCTAACTGCTGGTCCCAGCATCTTTTTAATAATAAGCACATTTGGTCCCGCAGGGAGCCAGTGGCAAGTTCCGAGCAGGATGGAGGCCAGTGAGGGCTGGGCTTGCAGATGTTCCCGGAGGCTGAGGGTTGGCGGCGCGGGGTTGAGCTCCGAGGTGGACGTCTGGACCCGGGAGACAGGCGGGCAGGACAGGGCTCCACCCAGAGCAGGTGGCGGGGCCGGCAGTGCCAGCTCAGCCCCCACACCCTTGTCCCGGCAGGTTCCTACTACCTGACCACCACCTACGGGGCCCTGGAGCACATCAAGAACTATGACAAGATCACGGTGACCCGGCAGCTGAGCGTGGAGGTGCAGGACTCCATCCACCGCTGGGAGCGCCGGCGCACGCTCAACAAGGCGCGGGCCTCCCGGTCCTCGGTGCAGGTGAGGCCCGGCAGACCCGGCGTGGGAGCGGGCAGTGGCACCATGCCCAGACACTGACCACTGCCGGCTGGCTCGGGAGTGCGGCTCCGACTAGCTGCCCCGCCCTCCAGGTAGCAGGGACGCTGCCGCGCCAGAGGAAGGCACCCCAACCCCTGGCCTTGGGTGCCTCCGACTCTGTGCCAGCACGCGTTGGAGGGGCCAGTAAAGGACCTCCAGACCGGTGTTCCAGTTGGCCAGAGGAGGAGGGTGTAGGCGGAAAAGGCGTTTAACTGGCAGGCCTTGCACCCACCCACTGGGCCCTGGGCCCTGCTAGGCCTGGAGACGCGCTTCTAAGTCATTCCGTTATGCTTTGGGGGAGCCCCTTAGGCCCTGCACCTGCGCAGTAACTGCCGAGGGTCCCCCTGCTGCTGAGCTGCCCCCCTCCCACACCTTGTCACTCCACCTCCCAGTGCTGAGCACAGTTCTGGCAGCTCAGCCTCTGCCCCTGCTGGTCTCTGTTTTCTTTACCCGCTGTCACTGCCCACCCTGAAGACACCCACCCTTCCTCAGGTATCCCCCACACATCCTATGCACCCATGGGTCAGGTTAGATGCCCCCTCTGCCTCCTGCCGGAGCTTCCCCACAGTTACATTACCTGTGGCACACAGAACCCACAGTGTATGGAGCTGGCACCTCTGGGAGGTGTCATAGCAGGGCCCATGGTCACTGTCTCAGGGGTCACAAGTTCAGGGCCGGGACAGAAGAGGCTTGGGTATGTGGAGGATGGAGGGAGTCAGGCTAGGGCGCAGGCAGCAATCTGAGAGGTAAATCGCGCTGCAGACTCAAGCCCCTGGCACCCAGAGCACACCAGACCTGAACCCCACCCCTGGCTTTCAAGATGGCCTGTCTGTAGCAGGCAGATCCCAGGCCCAGGGGGTAGGGACCTCAAGTTCTGGACCTGCCTCTGTACTAGCTTGTTGTCTGACCCTGAGCAGCCTTCGTCCCTCTCTGGGATGCAGTTTCACTGCCCACGCAGGCGGAGTGGGGCCAGGTGGGCTGTGCCTCCCCAGCATGGGAGCATGCCAGGTCCATGCCCTACTCCACCCTCCAGTCAATAGCACCTTGATAAATGTTTAATCTGGCAGTCCGGGGAGAAAGGATCTCCAGTTTCAGCTTCTGTCAATTTCCCTGGTGTAAATACTCTCACCATGACCAATTCCAGCTCGGCATCACTGAGCTTGGGGCTGGGAAGATATCGGGGAAGTCTGGCCTCCTCCCCGCCCCCCAGGCTGGTGGGAACCAGCTCCACACACCGCTGCTCCCGAGCCTGCCATCCCCCACCTCTGGGGAGGTAGACGCTCTCCGTCCATGCCTGGCCCAGCATCCCTTGCTTCTAGCTTCCACCCCAAGGGTTCCTGATGCTGAGCCAGGCAGCGCGTTAGTGAGATGACCACCACCGCTGGGGAGATCGAAGCTTAGGAGAGATGCTGAGATGGGAGAGGAGGCTCCCACTCAGCACCATGGCTGGACTCTGGGGAGGGCTCCACCCCCTGCCCGCTCCTAGTGCCTCCTCTGCCCCCCAGGCCTTCAGTCCTTCCCTGGGGAGTGAAATCCCAGAGCCTTACAGTCAGCAGTGGGAAGAGTCCTCAGAGGCCTAACGGAGGGCAAGGAGAGCAGGCAGCCACCAAGACAGGGAGAGAGTGGGCGAGGCTTTCCCCCTCCTGGAAGTGGCCATTCCAGTGAGACTCATTACCTTTATGGAGCCTGACACCTCGCCAGCACTCACACCCTGCCCTGGGGTTGTAATTATCACTCTGCGGCTGTAATCTCCGTGGAGAGCTGCTGTTCCCACTATGACCACACGGCGGCAGCCCTGCACACACCACGTCTCACCTGCTCTCAGGGCTGCTGGGGAGGAGAGCTGTTCCAGGGCCCATCTAGCCGTCCGTGCTTCCTCCCAACCTGATGGAAGGAATGGGGTTAGCCCCAGCTTACAGTTGGGGCAGCGCAGGCACCCAGAAGTCAAAGTTGCACCGTAAATGGGAAGGGACTCAAAGCCAGGGAGGTCGCGGGGAGCTCCGGGGCTTGTGGAGGATAGTGTGGGTGTGCTGTGCGCTAGGTGTGCTGTGCGTGTGTGTGCACGTGCACCCGCCACCGTCCGTCCGCGGGCATCGCCCCGCCTTCCCACCTTGCACCACCTGTCCCCAAACTGCTCCCCTTTGCCTGCTCTCCTTCCCTTCCTCCAGCCTCCCTTCCCTGCCTGTTCCTGCTCAGCCCCAAAGGCGATTCCAGCCCTAAGGCTGGCTCTATTCCTCCTGCCTGAACTGTGGAATGCTGGGGGTGGGGTCTGCACCTTCGATTTTATTTCTGGAACCCTCTTTACCCAGCACTGTGCCTGAGGTGCGGGGTAAAGCGGGGGACTCGGTGAGGAAGAGAAGAAAGTGCACGAATGAATGGATGGAAGAGTGGGTGGGAAGCCTGGGGCTGGCCACCAGGGGGCGCACGCGCTCACTGCCAGGACCCCCGTCGGAACCCGATGTGGGCCCGGTGGAGAAGTGGGGCTCAGAGAGGGAGGGGTGGCCCAGGATGCAGGTGCCGATCCCAGCTGCACAACACAACGGCTCCCGCGACCCTTCTCTACACAGAGAGGCGCCAGGGCCCAGGAGGCAGAGGTTCAGCCCAAGGGCCCCCAGCCCCTCCCAGGCCCCGGGGTCGGTGGAAGTGACGCCGGCCCTCCCTCCCCCTGCAGGACTTTATCTGCGTGTCGTACCTGGAGCCCGAGCAGCAGTCGCGGACGCTGGCGTCGCGGGCGGACACGCCGGCCCAGGCGCTGTGTGAGCAGTGCGCAGAGAAGTTCGAGGTGGCGCAGCCGCAGGCGCACCGGCTCTTCGTGCTGGTGGACGGGCGCTGCTTCCAGCTGGCCGACGAGGCGCTGCCACACCGCATCAAGGGCTACCTGCTGCGGAGCGAGCCCAAGCGCGACTTCCACTTCGTCTACGGGCCCCTGGACAGCGGCGGGGGCAGCGGGGGCCCCCCTTGCCTTGTTGTACGAGAGCCCAACTTCCTGTGAGCCCCTCAGATGACAGGATCGCCCGAACTGGCAGGGACGGAGGGGCATGGACTGGGGGCTCAGTCGCCCTTCCCGGCACTGGCCTGCACCTCTCATGCAGATGCCCTCAACATCAACCACGTGCCACACACACTCCCAACACTGATGTCCAAGGTCATGCACACCGCTCACTGAGCATGCCCAGACCAAAGTCTCAGGAGAATTGGGAAAATAACACGAAGAGCAGTCAAGGGTGCTTTCTGAGGGACAGTCATAGCACTGAGAGGCCATGTTCTTTATCAGACAGAAAGGGAAACAGGCTGGAGAAGTTATGAGGTTCTCCAGCCAGCTGCAGCAAAGAAACCTTCCCCTGTTCACATACAGCTTCCCCCAACATTCCCTGTACCTCCTACCCCCCATACTAGGTCTTCCCAGGGAGGGGCTGGGCTGTTTCCTCATGACTGGCCATGGAGTCCCTCGCTACAGCTGCTCCCGGGCCTCCCAGGTCAGACCTGGGATGTTTTGGATGAACCCAGCCTCTCAGGAGCATCTCAGGGTGTGTGTAGAAAATATAGCCCCCCTCCCCACCTGCCCATCTCTGCACCAGAGCCTGTCCTCAGCTCCCCATGTCCATAGCAGCTCCTGCAGCTAGAGGTAGCGGGGACCGCCAGCCCAGGCCAGCTCCACAGAGACAAGGCCAAGCGCAGCCTCCATGGGGGAAACTGGCAGGGCCTTCCTAGAGGGCACAGCCAGGGCTGCGGCAAGCATCGCAGGAGGTGCAGTGTCGCGGAGTTTAATAAAAGCTCTTTTGAAAACAGCTTGTCCTTTTCTGAAGTGGTTGGAGCTCTGCCCAGCCAGCCCGGGCCTGCCTTCACAGCCAACCTCCTTCCCTACGTGGGTTCAGAAGACTCCCTCCTTGCCATCAGAGTCTGTCCTCTATGGCTGACTCTCAGTCTCCTGCATCCTGGGGGCCCTGACCTTTGTCTGCCCCTCAACCTGGTCCTCTTTCGCCTCCCACCATCCTTGGTTCTCAGAATTTCCAGCTCTGGATCAGAACCGTCTCTCCCCTTCCTGCCTCTCCCAGGAATGCCATTCTTTTTACCTGGTCATCTATATATTGTCCAAGTCTGTCTCCTCCAGGAAGCCTTCCCTGACTCCTTAGGCTGGGTCAGAACTTATCTGTTCCCACAGCCCCCGGGCTTGTCTCTCCCATAGGAGACGTTTATCAATTTCCAGTTGTCGGTTGGTCTTCACCGGACTGGGCCATTCCTGTCTGTCCTCTATGCTCGTTCAGAGCAGGGGGTTGTGGAGTACTGTTAAATGTGGGCATTCTTCTAGGTCTTGGACCACAGCAGAGAATAAAACACAAAGCTTGCGCGGAGCCTGAGTGAGCCCAGGTGAACAGCTGGGCTTGGCTGAATTAAACTCCTGGCACCAACCAGCTCGCTCGACCGGTCAGCAAACGGCTGCTGGACGCTGGCTCTGGTCCAGCCCAGCATGAGACGCAGCGGTGTTCTAGGTTGCAGCCTGGCCCAGGAGCTCAGAGCAATGGATGGGAGAAAGCGGGCGAACAGATCTGAGGGCGCTGGCTCCGTCTCAGATTGCCATCCCCCCTCCCCACCCGCGCCAGCACCATGAGCTGCCTCAGCTCCCCACGCTCTCGGTGTTCGGGTTGGGCTGGGCGGGCTGAGGACATGCCCTGCCTGCCTGGTGGGGAAGGCCAGGGGGCGCCTATTTACCCAAACACTGTCGAGCTGGGGCCCGAAGTGGGCAGGGTTGGGGTTCAGAGGATAAGTCAGGCACCAGTCCTGCCCTGGGGGCTTCTGCCTGACCCCCAGGACGGGACAGAGCCCACCTGGCTGGACTGTGGGCCTCTCTGTAAGAACACACGTACATGTGTGCGCCTCTGAACCCCAACCTCGCCTGAGGAAGGGAGCCGCCACAGCAGGGGACAGGCCCATCCAGCACAGGAGGACCGCGGGGAGCAGGGGTCTAGGCACGGGGGCCAATGCACAGCGTGGGGTGACTGCCCCTTCCCCACGGTGATGCCATCTGCTGGGAAGGTTGGTGCCCCTGGACTCCAGGACCGCCCTGCAGGGTGAGCAGCCTGAGCCAAGGAACTCGGGGTCACAGAAGCCACTCGGCGGTGACGCTGGGAAGGACCGAACAGCTGCCAGCCCTCCGCCAGGTGCCTCCGGGCGCAGTGCCCAGTCTCCCACTCTTACACTGAGCGCTCCTTGTGCTCTGATTCCCCGAGTTTGTTGCGGGGTCAGCCCAGGTCCTGGGGGGGGCGGCGAGGGGGCCTCGGATAATCTCAGGGCCTGCGGCTGGGTTATGGGAGCTGCTCGCTGCTAACACTGCACAGCTGCGAGACGAGAGGCCAAAACTTCGGGCTACAGTCTCAACTCGTAGGCCTGTGCCCCCCAGGGGGAGGGATGCCTTTTCCAAATCTGTTCAAAGGGATTTGTGGTCAATAGTGAGTCCAGGTGAACTCAGATCTGGGGGAGCTGAGCCTTGGAGACATTTCCACTCCAATGGGACCAGTGTGATGACAGCAGGAAGCTCGGTGTTTTGTGGGGCCTGAGGTGGTGGAGGGCATGTGACTTGCTGGAGGAACCAAAGAGGGCTTCCTGGAGGCAGAGGTGCCTGAGCCAGCCAGCCAGGAGCAGAAGGGAATGGAAGAACCCCTGTAAGATGTTTTTCCACAGGTTTCTCTCATTTCTGTGTGGCTGATGAAGAGTCACTGACGTGTCTTTTTAAACATTTTTATATTTTTGCCATAGAATGCATGTGCTCACCAGGGAGAGAGACAGAGACAGAGGGAGAGGGAAAGAGAAATCGCACCACCCCCTCCCAGGGAGGATGGCCACAATCACTTCTTCTCCATTCTCCTCTCGAGAGTTTGAGTGTGTGAGCACACATGCCCCGTGTTATTTTCAAGCTGCCGGGTCCAGGACTCAAACCGTGGAGTTGGCCTTGTGAGAGTCCAATGCCTTAACCACCGTGCCACCTGCTGGTCAAGTTATTGACAGCTTTTATTTTAGACTCTTTTTTTCTACTGTTAATAAGTTTTAAGGTTTGTCGATTTATTCCATGAGAGAGACAGTACCCCCAGAGGGTCCCAAAGCTGTGACCCACGCCCCCAGCCTCAGCCCCTGGTCATGGGCGCCCAGGTGAGTAGCCCCGCCTACTCGTGGAGGTCTCTGGACAAGAACCTGGACTCCTCACGTGGCCAGCCCCCCAGGGCAGCACGTCTCACCCTGCTCTGCCATTCGGCCCCCGGAATACCTTTTTCAGAGTATTTAAATGACCTTGGAAGAAACATTGTCTCTCCCTCCTGGGAAGAGGGCAGATTTTTTTTTCCTGACCAGGACAATGAAATAATGTCTTTCATGTTGGAAAACAGTGTCTCTTTCGAGGGCAAAATTTGGGCAGGTTTGCTAGGTTCGACATGTTAACATCCTTGAATTGATCATCACGTATTCGGCACGCTTTGAAAAAGTTTGCGTACCGGGGACCAGCACTTAGCGTAATGGCTATGTAGCTGGATTCCCACGTAATAGACCGCAGTTCGCATCCCGGACCTGGTGGCTTAAAACTCACACCGGGCGTGTGTGCGTGTGTGCCCAAGATCCCAAGAGGAGAATGGAGGAAAAGGGATTGCGGCGTGGCCATCCCCCCTGGGGGGTGATTTCTCGCTTTCTGTCTCTCTGTCTCTGTCTGTCTGGCGAGCGCACATGCCCTATAGCAAAAACCTCTCCAAAAAAAAAAAAAAAAAAAAGTTTGCATACCCCATGAAGATGGACAGCGATGAAAGGTAAGTCGGAAGCTGTACGAGAATGCAAGAATAGAAGTATTCCCAGGACCAGCAGTTGGCATAATGGCTATGTCGCTGGACTCCCATGTAGTCAACTGCAGTTCGAGTCCCAGACCCGGAAACTTAAACTCACACTGGGCGGGTGTGCGTGTGTGCCCAAGATCCCGAGAGGAGAATGGAGAAGGGATTGTGGCGTGGCCATCCCTCCTGGGGGATGATTTCTCGCTTATCTCTCTCTCTGTCTCTCTCTGTCTTTTGATGAGTGCATGCACCCTATAGCAAAAACCTCTCCAAAAAGAAAGAAAGAAAGAAGTCTTCCCACGAAGGGAAAATAAGCCAGTGAGTGAAGATCGAGTGCTTCCTAAGCATGAGGCTCCTGACTGTGACAGGGCCCTGGGCCCCCCTGGCACGCAAGACGAGTCAAAGCAGATGGGGAGCCCATGCGGCCTGCTGCACGGGGCCAGGCTAGCTGCAAGTGAGGTCAAACTTCACACTCTGACGGTTCTTGACAGAGTGAAAATAGGAGGGAAAAATCACACACACCCACACACACAAATTCAGACTGGGCTGTGCCCAGGGAACTGGCCATTTCCAAGTGGCTTGAACAGGAAGCACAAGGTAAGAATTGGGAGACAGGACTGAGTTGGCGTGTTCACCCTGAGTGGTCTCGGCTGGCAGCACGAGGGGTCAGGAAGTTCCCCACCTACAGGGCACCGGGCTGGAGGGGGCCAGGCCGGATGCAGGGGTGCTGCTGAGTCCTGCTGCGGCAGCCTGGTGGGGGAGAATGGGTCTGAACTGAGGAGGAGTGCGGGGTGAGGAAAGAGTTAAGCTGGGGAGCCTTGAGGATGTAAAATCAGGAATGAGCTGGTCAGTTGCAGGTGTGAAGGAGAACAGGAATCTCAGACAAGCCCTCCAGACTCCTGGCTCAGATGCTGTGGGGTAGTGGTCGTGCTGTGAGCTATGCCAGTGGGGACGTCAGCTCTGGGGTGCAGGCTGGGGGCATGCAGCAGGCCAGCTGGTGGGGGAGGCACAGATTCGGGATCATCAGGCCCTCCCAGGCTGACCCAGGCGTGGATGGCCTCACCCTGATCAGGTCAAATATTCTGGAAGGGTCTGGCCCAGGGACTGCAGGGGGTGGGTGCCCTGCCCCTGGGGAGTCCTGCCTGGCTCCTGGCGAGCACCAGGCCCCTGCAGACCTCCTGGCTGGCCTGGGGACCTTCTCCCAGGAAAGGCTGCGGCCCTCTCAGCCGACTCAATGCCTTCTCACAAGGATATGGGGTGGCCGGTTCCGGAGACAGTGAAAACCTCTTAGAGCGGTGTGCCCGGGAAACAGCTCCAAATGCGACCATTTCAAGAAGAGTTAAGACACATGAAGAAGATGGTACCAGACCCAAAGGAGCAACCTAACTTAGAATTAGGAAAACTCAGAAATGAGAGGGAGCAGCCGATGGCATAATGGTTAAGTCGCTAAACTCCCACATGGCTCAACCAGGGTTCAAGTACCAGACCCGGAGGCTTGAAACTCAGGCCGGGTGCGTGTGCGTCCGTGCCCAAAATCTAAGAGGAGAATGGAGGAGAAGGGATTGTAGCATGGCCAAACCTCTTTGGGGGGAAGGATTTCTAGCTTTCTGTCTCTCTGTCTCTGTCAGTCTCTCTGGCAGGAACATGTGCCCTACAGCAAACAACTCTCAAAAATCAGAAATGAGATAGAACTGAGGGGGAAAAAAATCATAATTTAAAATGTATTCATAGGAAAAGAAGGTGGAAAAGGGAACTTTGTAAATAAAAAAGAAAAGAAGTGGAAAAACGATTGCAGCATGACCGCACCCCGTGGGGGAGTGACTTTCTCACTCTTTCCCCACCCCCATCTTCCAGAAAAAACAATTATTTTTCATTCTGCGAAAGACACTGTTGGGCCAGCCAGTAGCACAGTGGTTAAGGGACTGGATTTCACATGGCCAACTGTGGTTCAAATTCCAGACCCAGCAGTTTGAAAAACACACTAGGCCCATATGCAGAGAATGGTGAAGGGATTGCGGCGTGGTCACCTCCCGGATGGTGCTTTCTCACCTTCCCTCTCTCTCTCCAGTGAGTGCACGTGCTCTATGGCAAAAGTCAAAAAGAAAAAAGGGAGGGGGAGTCACTTAAGAAAATGAAGAAACAAGCAGCCTGGAATTGAGAGAACGTATCTGCAAAAAACACATCCAATAAAGGACTTTGTATCCAACATGTACAAACAAATCCTGAACTGCAATAAAACAACTCAATTTAAAAATGGATACAAGACAGGCCAGCAGATGGCGTAGCAGTTACATCACTAGACTCACATGGCCAACCATGGTTTGAGCCCTGGACCTGGTGGCTTGAAAGTTACATTGGGTGTGTGTGTGTACCCAAAATCCAGGGAGGGGAAGGAGGGGGCAAGGGATTGTGGCGTGGCCACCCTCCCTGGGGAGTGATTTCTTACTTTCTCTCTCACCATCTCTGTCTCTCTCTATATAGATCTATCTCTGGTGAGTGCACACACCCTAAGGCAAAAGTCTCTTTAAAAAGAATTAAAAAAATAAAAATGGATATAAGATTCAGGCACCTCATCAAAGAAGATATACAGACAGCAAATAAGCACACAGGAAAACGTCCGTTATCTCTCAGGAATTGCCAATCAATACAAAACACACTTATGAGAATAGCTCTAAAAAACCAGGGCAGATTGTGAAGAGTCACGGTAACTTCCGTGCACCGTCAGCGGGAATGCAGAGCAGTCCTGTCACAGAGGAAGCGATAGCTCTCCCGGGCATGCGCTCACGGGACTGAACTCACATCCACACAGACCTCCTCATGAACCGACAGCAGCCGTGTTCCTACTCAACCCAAACCAGAGCGAACACGAGGGGCTTCAGCAAGCAAATAGACTGTGGTACTTCCGTAGGGTGGAATTCAGCCATAAGAAGAAATTAGCTGCAGGGCCAGGGGGTAGCACAGCTGGACCCACACGGGAGGGGTCCTGGGTTCGCATCCTGAACCCTTCCTGGGCACGCCAGGTGCATGCACACATGCCCATTATGCAGGCCAGCTGAGATGGGGCGGGGGGGGGGGGTGGATTTGGTATGACGATCTTGTCGGGGGCGGGGTGCCTGTCTCTGTGTCTCCCTCTCTATGTCTCTCTCATGGAGAAAATAAACTTAATAAAAATTAAAAAGGAAAGACAGAAATGAGCTGGGTCAGCTGGTGGGGTCGTAGTGATACTTCCAAGCTGGATCTGCGTGGAAGGTCTCAGGTTTGACTCCATGCGTGGGTCTATACCTGCCAAGCGTGTGTGCCCATGATCCCAGCTGGTCAGGACACTGGGAGAGCATGGCATGAGACCCTGCTAAGGTACTTCTGTCTCTTTCAGTCTTTCACTCTTATGAAAGAAATAAACCAACTATGAAGCCATGTAGGATATGGATGAACCTTATTATTTTTTAATTTGCTATAGAACATGTGTGATCACCAGAGAGAGATTAGAGAGGGAAAGTGAGAAAGAAAGCCACCAGGTCCAGAGTCAGCATGTGGGAGTCCAGTGCCTTAACCGCCATGCCACCTGCTGGTCCCGAAAGGCTATGTTTGTATGATTCAATTAGATGACATTTGGAAGAGGCAAAACTATAGAGACTGTAAGATCAATGGTTGCCGCGGAAATGGGGAAGAAGGGCAGGTTAACTGGCTGAAGCACGGGGCTTTGGGGGCAGGGAAACGCTTCTGTATGAAAACGTAATGGCGACGACCTGACATGACACATTTGGCATTTGTGTGTGCACGCCCAAAATCCCCAGAGGAGAACGGAGAAGGGACCATGACTTGGCCATCCCCTGGAAGGTGATTTCTCACTGCCCTCACCCCCATCTCTCTCCTTCAAGCACACGCACACTACAGCAAAAATGAAACAAAAATAAAAAATATAAAAAGGAAGAACTTCATAGCAGAACCTTAATGTATGCAAATTTTAAGATGTCACTTAGACGTGCTGCCCCGTGGCACCGTGGTTAAGCACAGGGCACAGAGGTACATTCACGCATGGCTGACCACAGTTCAAGTCCTAACCCCTGGGGCTTGAAAAACACCTGGGCGTGTCTACGTACGTGCCTGCTCCAAACCCTGATGAGACAGAGAGGAAAGGTCCCACAGTGGTGCTTTCTCTCTCCTTCTCCCCCTTCTCTGGTGAGTGGGCAATTAAAATGTGTGTGTGTGTGTGTGTGTGTGTGTGTGTGCGTGTGTGTTTGGGGAAGTGGGGCAGCGCTGGGCATGGTGGTTAAGGCACTGGATCCCACACAGTTGACTCCATGGTTCGAGTTCTGGACCTGGGGCTTAAAAAACAGACTGGCTGGGGACCAGCAGTTAGCGTAATGGCTATGTCGCTGGACTCCCACGTAGTTGACCACAGTTCGTGTCCTGGACCCAGTGGCTTAAAACACGCCGGGCGCGTGTGCGTGCATGCCCAAGATCCCGAGAGGAGAATGAAGGAGAAGGGATTGAGGTGTGGCCATCCCCCCTGGGGAATGATTTCTCGCTTTCTGTCTCTCTGTCTCTGTCTGTCTGTCTGGCGAGCGCACACGCCCTATAGCAAAAACCTCTCAAAAAAAAAAAAAAAAAAAAAAACAGACTGGCTGGGACCAGCAGGTGGCATAGTGGTTATGTTGCTGGACTCCCACACGGTCGACCGCAGTACGAGTCCTGGACCCGGTGGCTTGAAACTCACACGGGGCACGTGTGCCTGTGTACCCGAGATCCGGGGAGGAGAAGGGATTGCAGCATGGCCATTCCCACTATGGGGTGATTTCTTACTTTTCCTTTGTCTTTGTCTCTCCCCAGTGAGCACATCCACCCTAAGGCAAAAACATGTACAAAAAAGAGGGAGAGAAAAAAAAAGCACACACACACAAAAAAAACAGGCTGGGTATGTGTGCATGCCTGCCCAAAATCCTAAGAAGAGGACGGAGAAGGGATTGCACCATGGCCCTCCTTTCTAGGGGGTGATTTCTCAATTTCCCTCTAGCAGGCACACATACCCTGTGGTAAAACTCTAAAAAGAAAAATGTGTGCGTGTGTGTATCTCACTCAGGGGCCAGCCTGGTCGGTACAGTTGGTGGCAAACCACACCTCGTTGCTGGAGGCCACCTGGTCAACTGCAGGTTAGGATCCCTGGGTTGGCTTGAAAACAAGGGTGTGTGCACATGCACCCAGGAGCTGGCAATCTGGAGGGACAGGAAAAGGGCGCTGTGGTGTGACAAGACCCTGCAGAGGATGCCCGCCACATGTGCACATGTGCTCTGCTATGAATAAAATGAACTTTTAAAAATTAGTTTTAAAACATCCTTAGGAATATCACTTGGAGGATCCCAGCACGGAATGCAGAATCTAACTATATTGTGAAGCCACCTCACCCGTGAGGGCAGCTGACCTAAGGGATGCTGCGAGTGAGTCTGCAAGAGTAAAGGCAAATGCAACTGCGTGTAAGCACTGCACGTGACCAAACCGCTCCCCAGTGGGGACAGTTCCAACATTGCTCTACATGAATACTGGAACCAATTAAATGGGTGCTGAATGGTGGGTATCGTGCTTGCCCCTGATAGTGGGAATTCAGATAGGCAAGGGCTGGTAACAGATTAGAGTTGAAGACCTCTGTGTGAATTTATGTTTAGCTTAACACAGACACATACGGTTACACGCAGAGATTTACAGCTAAGCGTGTACACAGGGATTAGTATACACACACGCATCTCCTACTTAGCTCAGAGGGCCCCGAAGTACCATCCTGACTCCTCAGGAGCAATAAACACATCCAGTACCCAGGTCTCTTTCCAATAAATATGATTTCTAATTTTCCAAGGAACCAGGACTCCTCGAAGAACTGGCTGATTCTAGGACTGGGGCAGGAAATTTACTAGATGAACCTGAGGCATTTTCTAGGGACAAAAAGTAGCGTAGTTGTCAGATAAAAATAAAAACGCCTGTATAGGTGTGTGTTCTGGGGGAAGGGGTATACCAAATGGATACAGAGCCAAGTGAAAGAGCTCCCCATGGCCAAAGATAGGTCACGTGAGCAAGGAAATAAAGAACTGGACTATAACACAGTGCAAAGGAAGCACACGTGAGCCCATACAGACACATGCCTTGATTTTGGACTTCTGGGCCTCCAGAACTGTGAGGGTACATTTCTATGTTCATAATCCTTCCAGTCTAAGGTTATTTTTTCATGGCAACTCAAGCTAATCAAGTTCATAAAAAATGGCTAAATACAAGAGATGGAGGGGCCATTTCTACTGGGGAGGGGGCTGTGAACCATACGAGGAGGAAAGAGGCCAAGCATTGCGACTTATGAAATATCTGAGGAATGAAACATGGCTGTTCTTAACCTTTAGACCATAAACATTCAGGCTTCTGAACGCATTAGTATACTTCCATTCTACAGGAACAAAGAAAAGTAGGGGCATGACCACAGTTATCAGTTCTAGAAAGCAGAGGAACAGACTTCTTCCCACCTGTACTTTAAGGCCTTTTAGGATTTTCCCTTTAAAGGCCCAAATTTGAGTCCCAGACCTGGCAGCTTAAAAATCACGCTGGATTGTGTGTGTGTGTGTGTGTGTGTGTGTGTGTGTGCGCGCGCGCGCGCGCCCAAAATCCTGAGAGAACTTAAAAGAGACTGTAGCACGGTCAGGATAATTTCTCACTTTCCCTCCCTCTCTCCAACAAGCATGTGTGCTCTATAACAAAACACTAAAAAGTAAATAGAAAGGTTTTCCCTTTCACAGTTGGACAGCAGCCAGCCTTCAGGTCTTCCCAGTCAAGAATTTGTAATAAGGGGATCTGGCAAGTGGCGTGGTGGTTAAAGGTGTTGGGCTCCTACATGGCTGATTGCAGTTCGAGACCTGGACCTGGAAGCTTGCTTTCTCACTTTCCCTCTCTGTCTCTCTCTTTCACTCCATCCCTCTCTGATCAAATTAAAATAAATAAAGCGAAATAAAATATTTAAAAAAAAAGAATTTGCAATGAGTAATGTCTGTGTTACCTAAAACCTCAGAGTCCCCAGAAAACTGAAGGATAGTAAAGTTCTTCATCCTAAAGTCACTCGATTAGCCATAAAAAGACCTTATTGAGAAGGAATAATTTGGGCATGCTGATGAAAAATGGGCCCATTATATTATAACACAGATGTCAATGCTCTCTCTCAGTAACTGGAAGAATGACTAGAAAGAAAAGCAGAAAGATAGAGACGAACTGGACGACATCACTGATCAAGTGTAACTAGTTAACACCCACAGGACCTGGACAGCTGCAGAGCACGCATTATCTCCAGGAGTACCAAGTACATTCACCAGGGGCCCAGCAGGTGGCACAGGTTAAGGCGCTCAAAGGTGCCCAAAATCCCAGAACTGAGAAAGCACTGCAGTATGGCCATCCCTCCTGGGAGGTGATTTCTGACTCTCTCTCTTACTGTCTGTCTCTTTCTCTCTCACTGTCTCTGTCTCTTTCTGGCATGTGCACATGCCCTATACAAAAATCTTCTAAAAAATTTCATCAAGATAGATAGTATTGCTAAATGTAATTAAAAAGAGAGAGAGAGGAGCAAGCAAGTGGCATAGTGGTTAAGATGCTAGACTCCCACATGGCAGACAGTGGTTCAAGTTCCAGACCCAGTGGCTTGATACTCGTGCCAGGCATGTGTGCATGCATGCCCAAAACTGCAAGAGAAAAATGGAGAAGAAAAGACTATAGTGCGGTCTGGGAGATGATTTCTCACAATGTCTGCCTCTCCGGTAAGTGCACACCAAAAATTTATCTCAAAAAACAAAAGCAAACTAGGGACTAAAAGTGTATTCTTTAACCATCATACAATTAAACATCCTAAGAACATTCTCATGTTAAGGCCTCAACTTGTTTGCATACCTGGAACACTGGGTGAGTGCGTGGCTGGCTGGTTTTCACCCTGTAAGTCACAGCTCAAATATCATCTCTTCAAAGAGGTTCTCTCTAAGCACCCCCCCTCACCCTCCCATACCACCCTAGTGATTGCCATCAGAGCAGAATCTAATAAGCTATAATCCACTCTTCCTTTATTGCCTTTGTGCTTTCTTTTATCCCACTGCCATGTAAGACCAGGAGTTTCCCAGGTTTTATTAAGAGTGTAAATAAGACAGGATCCTGGGAACCAGCAGTTAGCGTAATGGCTATGTCGCTGGATTCCCAAGTAGTCGACCGCGGTTCGCGTCCCAGACCCGGTGGCTTAAAACTCACGCCGGGCGCGTGTGTGTGCATGCCCAAGATCCCGAGAGGAGAATGGAGGAGAAGGGATTGCTGCGTGACCATCCCCCCTGGGGGGGTGATTTCTCGCTTTCTGTCTCTTTGTCTGTCTCTGTCTGTCTGGCGAGCGCACGTGCCCTATAGCGAAAATCTCTCCAAAAAAGAAAGACAGGATCCTGGGTCTCTCTCTTCACAAACGACCTTCAGTCCACAAGGAAAGAAGGAAACCTAGGTATAGAAAGTGACCCCTGGGACCTGCAGATGGCATAACGGTTACGTCACTGGACTCCCACGTGGCCAGCTGTGGCTGGAGTCCCAGACCTGGTGGCTTGAAACTCACACTGGGCAGGAGTGTGCATGCCCAAGATCCCAAGAAGAGAATGGAGAAGGGATTGTGGCATGGCTGTCCCCCTGGGATGATTTCTCATTCTCTGTTTCTGTCTCTCCAGCGAGTACACGTACATGTTGCCTATAGCAAAAATCTCTCTTAAAAAAAAAATAGGAAATGACACCTGAAACAATAGTTATAATTAAAAATAAAAAATATTGACAAAATTAAATATTTTTTAAAAATAGTCCTTCTAAAAACAAAAGTATTACCCTCAGGCTTGTCATAGACATAACCCTACTTGCAGTATCTCAACTTGGGTCCCTAACTCCAAACGTTACAGAAGGCCATCCTTGCTGACTAGGACAGGCATGCGACCGGCGGTCGGCGTCGGGGTTTGGCGAGTGCTATTTTTTTCCTTGCTCTCTCCCTATTTAACAGCCACCTAGCTATATGGTTTATTTTTTTAATGGCTTAACAGACACCTAATTCACAGACCACACAATTCCTCCATTTAAAACAATTTCATCACCTGTCCTATATCCAGAGCCACCCGACCACCACCACAATTACTTTTATATTTTCATCACCTCCAAAAGAAACCTCATCTGCATCAGCAGGCAGCCCCCACTTGCCCTCCTCCCTAGTCCCCAGCTCCTCCAATGCACTTTGTCACTACGGATCTGCCCCTTGTGGATACTTTGTGTAAATGGAGTCACACATGAACGGCCTTCTGTGACCGCCCTCCCCAGCTGGCACCATGCTGCAGCACAGCACGCACATCATTGCTTTCCATCACTGCACGAAATCCCGCTGATGGACACCGCGGTTGTCATTCTTACTTTTTTTTTTTTTTTAATATTTTTGCCATAGGGTGCATGTACTCACCAGAGAGAGAGAGAGAAAGTGAGAAATCACCTCCCGGGGGTACGGCCACACCACAATCCCTTCTCCTCCATTTCCTCTCGGGATTTTGAGCATGTACCCTCCTGCGCTGGGCATGAGTTTCAAGCTACCAGGTCCAGGACTTGAACTGCAGTCAGCCATGTGGAAGTCCAGCACCTTAACCACCACACCACCTGCTGGTCTCTTTACCTGTCTTTAGCAAACCCATCCCAAGTACTTCTCAGTGTGATGCAGCGGGTGGAGGGAAACCCAGGGAAGCCCCACCCGGCCCTGCCACAGGTGTGAAGGCAGCCCTTGCCGGCTGTTACACAGATGCACTGAAATGGCGGGTAGAAGAGATGGGGTTTTTGTCTCAGGGGAGTTTGTTTTGAGTTTATGCTAGAGCACATGCATGCATCAGGAGAGACAGAACAAGAGAAAGAGGGAAACTGAGAAATCACCCCCCCGGGGGGAACGTCCACACCACAGTCCCTTCTCCAGTTCCCTCTCGGGATTTGGGGCATGCATGCACACATGTCTGCTGTGATTTTTTTCAATCCACCAGGTCTGGGACTTGAATGATGTAGCCAGACATGTGGGATGCAGTGCTTTAAGCTCTACACCACCTGCTGGCCCAAGACAGGACTTTCGATCAGTGGGAAGGGGGAAAAGGTGAGGAAGGCACGAGGAAGAAAGGGCACTTTGAGATACACCTGGAAGGGCCGCGGAGATGACAGCAAAGCGTTCCTGGGTAAGTGGGACAGCGAGCAGTGAAGGCGCAGGTGACTGAGGAGTCCGAGGAAGGAGGGGAAGGGGGCAAGGGAGGCTGGAGGAGACAGATGGGGGGGCCCGCGAGGAGGGCCAGGAGCCTGAACTACAGTCAGGGGCCAGACAGTATAATCAGGTTCAGCTACAAATCTTTATTTTGTAGGACTTGTTCATTATTGCAGAATAAAATACAAAAGCAATCAAAAATTATTTTGAGGTTTTCTAAAAATAGTTTTCCATTTGGTGTTTATGGCCCTTTTCAGTAAAATCATCCTGAAGTCTTAAAGAGGTTTTGGCTTCAGATTTCTCAGAATGAAGTTTCTTTCACTGGCTGCAGAAGCCCTCGTCAACTTCTTGCTCCTTAAAACTAATGGGTGAGAAACAAAAAAACAAACTTTCTAAAAAGCGGATATACCTCTCTCCACACCGGACTTTCCCCACCCAAGCCTGTTGTTTTTTTCAGAGCCTCACACGTGTCCCACAGAAGGCCAGGGAAGGAGGGAGAGGCGAGCAGCCATCTTTGGGAGCTAGGCCTGGAGCGAGGCCTGCAGCACTCCTGCAGTCCATGGCTGCCGGGCCTCCACGTTGCTCCACTGTTCTTCGGTCCCTGACAGCACACGTTCTAAGGGGCGGTGTTCACACTTGGGAAGCACCAGGGGCAGCTCCTCAGTAGTAGCCGAGGCACACCTTGTCCATGGACAGTTTTATCCTGTGAGAGAAGGGAGGAGAATCTGGAGGGCTGTGCAGACTCTGAAGAAATGAAGACCACCACCATCCAACCCCAAGCAGGGAGTCATGAACACAGACCCACCCCACGATCACCACAACCACCACCACCACCCACCACCACCCATCACCACCCAGAATGCGGCTCTTCTGGATTCCACCGCAAATGCCTCTAGAACAAGGCTGAGGTGGGGCTGGCAGAGGCGGAACCGCGTCCAGCCAGACAGCAGGAAGGACAGCGGCACTCCCTTCTGCTTGCAGGCAGTCCCTGAGCTCTCGAGTGCCATGTGCAGACTCACCTGTCAACCGGGTAAGACTTCTCACAGAGGTTGACCAGCACGTACAAGTGCCTCAGCGCATACTCGTACTGCAAGGGACAAATCACGAGTCAAGACATGTCACCATTTCACCACACAACTGACCCTGAGCTCGGGGCCGAGGGAAAGCATCGCGCCAGTGGTTCCTGATCTTCCTGGGCCGTGGATCACCTCCCCTCTTCTGATAATCTTGTGAGATTCACAGGCCACCTCCCGAGGAAGTGTACCCCAGCATTTCACACAACCTCGGGGGCCTCCTAACCACTCTCAGTCCTGGCTCAGGATAACTGACGGACAACTCCCGAGGGCCCCCTCTCCTGTCACCTGGGACCTCCCTTCTGGTTCTGGGACCCTCTCTGGAGGGGATGCACCGCTGAGGGAGACGGATGGGGAGGGAGCAGGTAAGACTGAAATAACTGGTGACGTCTGTCTTCAGGGACCCGACAATGCCCGTGAGGAAGAGGGAGGAGATGGACTCCATGGGATTCCAGAGGGCAGAGACCAAGACGAGGGGAGAGCTGTCCCACTGCGCAGTTCTGCCGTGTGTGAGCGTGGCGTGGACGGCAGGTGACCGTGTGACACTAGAACTACATGTGTGAAAACCATTGGGGGGGGGGGGGCAGGAGGGGGCGGGCCCTGGCCCACAGGCCAGTTTCCATCCTCTCTCTAGAAGGATCTAAGTGCCACACAGTACCGACCAGAAGACGTTTTAGGGACCTGCCAACCCTGGCTCTCGACCATCTGCAGCAACTTTGAGCTTTCTTCTCCATGGGCCAGGGCGTGGTGTGTGGGGGAGATGGCACCAGAAGAGACCCAGGGAGAAAACACGTGCGGCTGACGGTGGGAGGGTGTGGGGTGTGCCTGGCAGGGACAGCATGACGAGAGAAGCAACTTCCCGTCACAGCCCGCCACACACGGGCAAGGCCACATGTGACCTGGTGAACTCTCCCCTCCACTGGGACAGCGACAGCCCTGGGTCCAAGGTGGTGGGTGTGTGGGTGTGTGGCCATGAACGGGGACCCCTTCTTCCTCTCTGAAATGACTGTGTTTCCTCAGCCCAGATGGCGGGGCTCCGAGGTAGAGCATCTAGTGTAACCGCCAGTGACCGGGAATCCGGCGGGGGCCGGGCCGCGCGTGCTCACCGTGGCCGAGTGCCAGTTGAAGCAGTGTGTGCGGAAGTGCGCCACGGCGGCCTGGTAGCAGTCGTGCTCCGTGAGCGGGGCTCGCTGGGACAGGAGGCCCTCTACCTCGGCCTCCGACGCGGCCAGCAAGGAGACGATCTTGCGCACCGACGCGGCGATGACGTGCCTCACCTGGGCAGAAACACACCTTTTCAAATGCGGTCTTCCTTGGCATCACGGATGGTGAGAGCACATTTCAGATGTGCACTCACAGGGTACCCAGCCCCAGCTGGCTGATGCAGACGCCAGCAACCCCATTCCAGGACGGGAAAGAGGTGCAGCAAGATTGCGTGCCACCAGAAGTCCCTTGGCTTTCTGGGACCTTCTGGCACGAGGGAAGCAAATGAGACTCAATACTGGAACAGCAGGGCCTGGCCCACCTGGAGAGAGGAGGGTGCAGAACCTGTGCCCCAGAGCAGACCAGCGTCCCCTGAGCAGGGCTGAGTGTTCACGGGCACCACTGCCCACTCCGGAAACCACAAAGTGGCTGGACAGAGGGGCCTGAAAGGGAGCATTGTATCCCTCCCGGATCCCAAACTACAGCGTCATGAAAAGGGACCGCTTCTGTGTTAACCTAAATCCGCAAGCATCGCTCTGTCCCATCTTTTTTCTTTTCTCCTTAGTTTTGGCTGTAAGGTGCAAGCACGTACAGGAGATAGAGAGAGAGAGAGGGAACGTAAGAAATCGGCCCCAGGGAGATAGCCACACCGTAATCCCTTCTCCTCTGTTCTCTTGGCACTACCAACACTCACGAGTCTGGTGTATTTCAAGTCTGAGGGTCCGGGGCTCTGGGACTTGAACTGCGCAGTCAGCTAAGGAGCCACCCTTCACCACCATGACACAGGCTCCCCCTGTCCCGTCCTGTCTCCAGCCACAGCTGAACCCCTTGGAGTCAGAATCCTACAAACTTACTGCCTGCCGGGCGTCACACCTGCAGTTCTCCACGTGTCCCCATGGGCTCCCGCAGGCTCTGTAAGCCCCTCCCTCTCCCCCAGCTATCTATCTGCAGGGCCAAACTCTCTTCATCTACCAGAACGATGGAGCCCACCCCAGTGAGTGCAGGGGTATGCACAGTGACCCAGTGACCTTGCACTGCACTGGGCATGGGAGAGACGTGCAAACACTCAAAGCAATGCCACTCTCAACCCAAATTGTTTTTGTTTTGGAAAATGTTTTTCTTTTTCTTTTGAGGGTGCATGTTCTCATGAGAGAAACAGAGAGAGAAAGTACCATCAGTGGGGTGTGATCATGTTGCAATCCTCTCCCCTCTATTCTTCCATCCCGTTGGGATGCTGAACACATGAACACCCATCTGGCGTGTTTTTCAAACTGCCAGAGCTGGGATTTGAACCATAGACAGTCATGTGAAATCTGGTTTCCTTAATCAGTAGGCCATGGGGTTGGCCCCAAAATGGTTATTTTTCATTAAAAAGAGAAAAAAATACATACATACATACATATATATATATATATATAGAGAGAGAGAGAGAGAGAGAGAGAGAGAGAGAGAAAAGGGAGAGATACATAAAATGGGCTTATGATTTAAAATTTTTAATATTTTTCTTTTCTCATAGTAATCTTATTATAAACATGCAGTTATACAACAGTTACCAGGACAGCTAAATCCTCTATAAAGTGTGAGGGTCCAACATCCCAGTTCCAGTCACTCTGCCAGTTTCAGACAGATGAGCCACTCAACACAGACTCAGGCATCGTAAAGGACAGCTCACGTATCTTAGAAGAATTTTAGGCTAAAACTTTGATTTCCTGAGACTAGACATTTTTTGTAGAGATTTTTTTTTAAAAAAGAAACTATGATTAACTAATAACCCAAGCAGCAAAATAAATAAGTTCTCTAAGCCACAGGGGATAAAGAGGATAACACCCCAAGCCATGGCCTCTTGGCAGGACACAGAGGAGACAGGCCCGGCCCCCTGCTCCGTTCTCAGAGACCGAAGTCAACTACCCTGTGAAGAATGCTCACCTGCTTCTACCATGACTGCAAAGGCTGGTTTCCTTCCCACATACCCCCATGTGGCAGGAGAAGGGGAGACCCCCCCCAAGTTCCCGCCAGGTTCAGAGCAGTAATGGATAACGGGGAGGAAGCCGGGACCACGCCGGGACCCGCTACCCCCACAAGGCTGGGAAGTGCAGCCGAGATGGCTCCTTCCACCACTTACCTCCAGGTGCCTCTGGATCTCCTCAGCCAGCTTCTTGGACTCCTGCAGGTCATTGGTCCTCATCAGTTTCCTTTTCATGATGGCGAGGGGCACCTCAGGGCTAGGAGTCAGGTCAAGGTGCGTGACAGGTGGCAGAGAGATGGGCGTGCTGGCTTTGTGTTTCATGCCCTGAAACTGCATCAGCTTCATGGCAGAGATCGACTGGGGAGACAGAGAGAAGGCTGGTTTGAATGGGCAGAGACGTGCCAAGTCCCCTGGTCCAGCCTCTGCAAGAGGCTCACAGTCCCCTCCCCACGTGAAGGGCCATGATCAGCCTGAGGACATGGGTCGGCCACTGGCAGTAGGCGGGGTCACATCAGAGCACCGGATCCACCCGTGAGTCACGCTGGAACTGCCTGCCACTCTCTGACCAGAGCTGCTCCGTCACATATGAAAGGCACTGTGGACTCCGGTCAAGCAGAGCCTGCACGAGAGTGCTTCCGACCAGCAGTGACCCCAGACTGTGCTCACCTGCCCTTCCTCACTGCCTGTCCTAGTGACCAACAGAGAAGGTGGGGGAGCACATGTCCAGGGGAGAACTGAGGTCTGGATCCACTGAGAAGGGCAGAGCTGCGGCCTCGGGGAGGCCAGGCTGACGCTGGGCATTGGGGTCTAACGAAAGGGCACAACCTCCGGGCTCTGCCTGCCTGCAGGTCACTACAGACTGGCTCCCACCTCTGGGAGAGAAGGCTGCCTGCATTCTTATTCCTAACCAAGCAACGATAACCTAAGAACAGGCCGTGAACAGAGACCTGACACTCACACAGATATAAAATCGAGGTTTGGAAGAGAGCCATCACACTTCCTCAGCCTGGACCAATAGGACAGTGCTGAGGACGCTGCAGAGGACGGAAAGCCCGAGGCAGAGCCCTCCCATGGCCAGGACAGTGCCCGCTCCAGGTCACCTTTTTCCTTTTCTGTGCTCCTTTCTCTCCCCGCACCCACTCAATAGCCTGACCAGATCTGTGGGGTCCTCGGTGTACCTGTGTCCCGTGACTGCCCGCAGGACTGACAGACTCACGGGGTCCCAGCCCACGCCCTGAGTAAATGGCTGAAGACAGCCGGATTTTCTGGCTCTCAAGTTCTAGAAGGCCAGTGCTTTGAGCCAAGTCACAGATCTCAGCGGGCAAGCTCTCAAATAGTGGCGGGCTGCTTGGGGAATGATATTGGGGCCTGCACACTCCTGGAAGGCCCTGTACATGGTGTTGTCACATCTGCATAAGCCAAACCTCCCCCGGGGCTTCACTCAAGGCTCCAGCCCCAGTGGCCACCTGCCCTGACCTTGTCTGCACAGTCCTGGTGAACTTACTGACTTAGCCTCCTAAGTCCCTGTGGACGTAGGTGGAAGGGCATGGAAGTCTCTAACTTACAGCAAAAGGTAAAGGGGGTGCCCACAGCCTACAGGGAGGCAGGACCCCAGGATCCCAGGGTGTGGCTCTAGGGGCAGTGCCTCACACCCTCCAGGAGCAGCTTCTGGTCCGGCAGCCTCCTGCTGGTGCGAGGCCCGTGTGTGGTGTGTCTGATGCCGGGCCTGCCTTCATGTGCCGACTACCTTGAGCGCCAGGGCTCTGAGCAACGAGGAACTGCCTCAGAGAGGTGTGAGAGAGCTTGCCCAGGGGCTCACAACTCTGCAAGTTTGAACCTAGCGAGGCCTGCCTCCAGAGCCCAGCAGGGTCCCCAGGATGGAGTGGCCACGAGAGGCAGGGCTATCTCTGACTCGGCCAGCCCTCACTTGGACGTTTCGCCTCCCCAAGGGACGCATGTTCCAGGCAGGCCCACCTGGGACCAAAGGCCTGAGCGAGAGCGCGAGGCCCGTCACGCACCTTGTTGCCGTACTGCATGACGTGACTGGTGTTGGTGTGCGACTTCACCAGGCGGTACTGCTTGTGGAGGCTCTCCTTCGTCAGGTCCTCCTGCAAAGACGAGACCGTGAAGTCCTCGGGCTGCCACCGCCTGCGGGGAGACCCAGCTGCATGGCGCCCCACGGAGGCTTACCACGTCCGAGTCCTCCATCCAGTTGACACTGTACCAGTCTCCAAGGTAGGTGTTCCTCTCCTCATCGTAGTAGCAGGCATAGGACGACTCATCGGGGTTGGCGGCCGTGGTCGCATAGACTACGGGGCATTAAAGACATCTCAGTTGCACTTGATTTCCTGCTGTAAGTAACACTGGCGCTCGGGTCTTCCCTTCTCCCCGAGGACACAGAAACCTGCCGCCGAACCCGACACAGGGAGGACAGGGAGTGGCCCTGTTTCCAGCCTGTCGTTTGGTGACACTGTGCTAAAACGGGACGCCAGCTGGCAGACTCTTTTGCAGCAATAAGCTAGCAAGCGTGCTTAGGGTAACGAGCTACAGAGGAGACATGACACAGGGGAATAGCTCCAGAAACTCGGAGAATGTGGGTCTAACTTGGTTTCCAGTGAAAGCTAACATTTAGTGAAGAAAAACTAAGATTAATAGAACTTGAGCGTAGCTACTATTGGGTTGTTGAAAAAGCCATGGCATATTTTTCTATGCAAAAATGCATCATGACTTTTCTGACGACCCAATATTTACTATTTACCATGAGCTCAGAACTGTGCTGGACAGGACCAAACAGGTGTGGTGGGAAAGCCCAACACCGCAAGGCCAATCCAATGGAAAGGTTCTGGGTTCAGGCCCAGAGACCTCCCTGAATACGCCAGGCATGCAACTGCCCATGTCCAGGGCTGGCTGAGGCTGGGGTGGATCATGGTACCAAGAGGAGGGCGCTGTCTCTCTCACTCATGGAGGAAAGAAGAGAACAAACTTAAAAACAGGAGAGTAGGCTGGCTCCGTGGTGTGGAGTTTAAGGATGTCAGACCCCATCCTACAGTTAAGAGTCCCAGACCTGGTGTTTAAGAAACATGCTGGGTATGTGAGCATGCATTCAACAGGTGGAAAAGGAGAAGGGTGAATTATGATAGGCCCATTCCCCACGAAAGGTGCTATCTCCCCCGTCTCTCTCTGTCTCTGGTGTGTGCATGTACCCTCTGCCAAAAATTAAAAAACAAAAACAAACAAAAAAAAAACCTGTACTGGACAAATATCATTTAAAATAACTCTCCCAGCAGAAAGGCATTATCTTTGTCTCCATTTCAGAGGAGTTAGCTGAGAGTCAAAGAGGGGTAAGTCACCTGACCGAGATCAGACAGCCAGCAACAAACACCTCCAAAGGACCGAGGCTGCTCCAGAGCAGCTCTCCCGAGGACCTAGACGAGCCTGTGACACTCACGCAGACTCTATTCCCTGACTACTGCCCCAGAGCTGCCCGCCCATCTCCCCACTTCTGCGTACCAGGCTGCCTTCGGTGGCCCCGCCACACAGAGCACGTGGCCCCGGGCCGGCAGCAGTGAGGGTGCCCATGCACTGCTGAGCAGCTGGTCCCACCGGGCTGAGGCCAGTGCCCCCCACCTACCGTTGATGTCGTCGGGCAGGTGGTTCATCATGGACCCAGACTCACAGGCTTCAATGTAGAACACCATCTGGGAGCACAAGAAGGAGGGCTCGCACCCAGCCAGGCAGAGACCTAGCCCCCTAGCTTGCCCACTCTCTCCGCAGTCCTAAGTCTTCCACTTTGCTTTTGGGAGACTTTGCGGCCGGAAGAGGCTGCTGTCAGAGGCAGCAGAGTCTAATTTTGTCAGCACTAATGGAATAAAACAATGAATTGAAATAATGCAGAGCAAATGGAGCCCCACGCTCGGGAAATGGCTTCCTGTGTTACCAGGTCACGTACGTACACACCAGGTCTACACAGCTCCTGCGAAGGGTACTGTGGGGTGAGAGAGGGCCGGAGTGAAAATGAGATGGGGCTATTCTCCCCAACTGTCCCAAACTGGGGACAGTCCTAGGAACAACTGTCCTCAAAGCAGGGACCAGCCCAGCAGCAGCATCACTTGGAAACTCAGAAGAGTATGTCCTTAGCCCCACCCTCGACACAGACTGACTGGGTCACACTCTGGGGGTGAGGCCACACTCCCGTCTTCACATGCTCTCCAGAGATTCTGATCCAACAGCTGTAACCCTGGACCCACAAAAGGCTTACCCTGGGAAACCAGGGGTCGCACTGACCAGAAGGACCCCTTTCCAGAATACGCAGCCACCCGGGGCTACTGGGCACTGAGGAACTGAGCCCCGTGCCCGCTGCCTTCCTTGCGTTCTCCCCCCAGGCCGCCCGGGGGTTACCTTTTGGTACATTTTGTGTTTGTACATGTAACGGATGGTCTCACTCAGGTTCTTTACGTGAAGCTGAAAGGGAAGAACATCAACTTTCAGACCAGCATACCGAGAGGAAGGCAGCCCACCAACAAAGGCTCAGGGAGGCTTCCACGTTCTTCTCGCCAGTCTTTAGATGTGATCCCAGTGAACGGTGTAATCCCAGAACACCACCTCGAGTGCATTATCCCAACATTTAAAAGGGGGAAGAGAACACGCTTCTTCACTCATGAGCTCGAACAGAGCATTTGGGGCTCCTGTCCTCTTCTGTGTCCAGTGCGATGTGCCTGCGTGCTGGGACGGCCACCAGCACGGTGGTATGAAGAGACGTGCAGGAAAGCCAGGGGGAAGATGTCGCTGGACAGATACTCCCCTACACCCACCGACCGCTCTCACAAACCAACCCTGGTGGAGTGTTAGAAACCCACACTGTGGGGTCAACCTCAACATGCGGGCTCTGTTTTCTGTGTCCCAGTTTGTCTTCACAATGTTAAGAACTCACATCATCGTTAGGAAAGGCCAGTAGTCCAGTGGCTCCATGATCGGTGAAGTAAACGAACACATGATCCTTGGGGCCGCTGCCGAAGAGGACGGATGAGAAAGGGAGTCAGAGGCCAAGGGCTCTCATTCCAATTTCCACTTCTACTTCTGTTTCTCTGACATGCTGATCTCATCGAAAAATTAAGACATTGAGGACTCCAGCTGCCACCCAGGCTGGGGGAGGCGTGCAGGGCCTGGCGTCCGCCTGTCACCTCCACTCTCGAGTGCTTTCTGAACACAGGACAAATCCCAAAGCCTCAAACTCTGAATCATGGCAGAAAGGAGGAGAGACCTCTGCTCAGGAGCCTGTCAGACCAGGCGTGATCTGGACAGTGGGTCCTTTGAAAACTGGGCTTCATCCCATGTAGCCACACTCTCCAGCCAGATCTCCCCAAATGAGTAAGGGAGCCAGAGGCAGGAGACATCGTCGCACACGGCCCTGGCAGCCTTCCCTGCCAGACCCCACGGTCAGGATGCCACCTACCCGCCTTCCACGGGGCTCCCCGCAGAGGGCACCACTTTGAAGGTGCAGGGATGCAATAGCTCACTTAGAGCCCACTCGGTTCACCCTACACAGAGGTCTGTCTCTGCTCTAACCCACACAAGCTTCATTGTGCCCAGGTCTCCCTTCGAGCAGAAAGGAAAGATGCTATTAAAGTGCCATCATGTAAAGGTGCTACCTACAGAAAGAAATCCAAAACGAAAGAGAAATCCAAAACCTACAGCCAGAGGGCTGAGCACTGGGGTGGGCTGTCCCCGAGACAAGGGCTAGCTCTGCACTTAAGAATGTGCCCCTCAGGCCAGCCGGTGGCATGGTGATTAAGGCAGCTGGATCACACATGGTTGAATACACGGTTCAAGTCCCAGATCTGGGGGCTTAAAAACCACACCAGGTGCATGTGCATGCATGCCCAAAATCCCAAGAAGATCGAGGAGAAGGGACTGCAGCATGGCCACCCCCAGTGGGTATTTTTTCACTGTCTGTCTGTCTCTGGCGAGCACACGTGCCCTATAGCAAACAAAACAAAAATGAGAGTGCCTCTTCCCACACGGCTGACCTGTAACTGGAGCACAGGGTTGGCGGCAGGCTGGGACACTGCAGTCTGATGGGCCCACTCAGTGTGGAGTGAGCCAGTGCTGTGACCCATGGGCAGCAAAGAACAGTGGGCTGGGACCAGCAGTTAGTGTAATGGCTATGTCACTGGACTCACATGTGGTCAACCACGGTTCGAGTCCCGGACCCAGTGGCTTAAACTCACGCCGGGCGCATATGCGTGCATGCCCAAGATCTCGAGAGGGAGAGGGGATTGCAGCATGGCCATCCCCCCAGGGGGTGATTTCTTGCTTTCTGTCTCTCTCTGTCTTTCCGGCGAGCACACATGCCCTATAGCAAAAACCTCTCAAAAAAAGAACAGAACAGTGGGCTATGGGATGGGAACGTTTTGTCAAGAGCAACGAGGGACCCTGGACAGGGGTAATTCAGTACAGAAACAGGCTGCCAAGGGAAGACTCTGCACCAGCAGCTGGGAGGCCTGTCCTAAGTCCGTCACGGCTCCCTCTGCAAAGGCCCACACAACAGGCCGGGAGCCTGGAACGGCGCCTGGCTCCGTGCTCTTGCCCAGGGCCCCAGGTCCTGGAGAGGGTGTGGCGCCCACTCCCAGACTTTACCTCTTGAGGACTTTCCCAGATCCTTTGCCTTTCACCGCTTCGGCATCACCTCTCAGCACAGCGAGGAAGTTCTGCGGGGTGACATCCTGCAAGGAGGTGGGCATCAGATCAGATCAGCCGACATTCCGAGTCAGAGAGCTCGCCGCGTCTGCAGACCCAGCCTGCCGGCCCACACGACCCAGGGCTCGAGAACGTCCAAGAGCAAGTTCTTTGGAACCGAGAAGGACCCACTATGAGGGCAGTGTTCTTGGGGCATGCCTATGACCTCTTCATGAATATCTTTTGGCTGAAGCAGTTCAACACGCCTGCCATTCCTTCCTGGTCATTAGGAAGCCAGGGTGGAGAACCCAAAATTGTCAGCAGGGAAGGAAAAACAGCAGAGGAAGAGAACATGACTCAGAGAGGGGCAGAAACATTAGCACTGGGCCCTCCGATTCATCCAGTTGCTGCCTAACAGACTGAATCCTAAGGACATCTGAGGTCCTAGAGGGGGATTTTGTAAAGTTGCTTTTTCATACACACACACACACACACACACACACACACACACACAAATAGAAAAGGAAAACTAATGTAACCTGAGTCCCACCCTTTGGATTCAAGACATTTCCTTATGTAACCATATAGAAAAACAATTTCATAAAAATGGGATCATTGGGCCAGTAGGTGGGTGGTAGTGAAAGGTGCTGGATTTCCACATGGCTGACCATGGCTCGAGTCCCAGATCTGGCAGCTTGCTTTCTTGTTTTCCCTTTCTCTCTTTCTCTCTGTCTTTGTCTGATCAAATTAAAAATAATAACAACAACAAATGGAAATAAATAAATAATTATTTGAAAAAAAATGAGATAATCTATATTACATGTATGATGTGTTAAATTTCACTGTATCTGGAAATAAAAGAAAAAAAAATGAAATGAAACAGAAAGAATGGCTAAACTTCAGATAAACTGCAAGAAATATTTAGTTCCTAAAAAAATCCTTCTGGGGACCAGCAGTTAGCGTAATGGCTACATCGCTGGAGTCCCATGTAGTCGACCGTGGTTCGAGTACCGGACCCAGTGGCTTAAATTCATTCATGCTGGGCGTGCATCTCTAAGATCCCAAGAGGAGAATGGAGGAGATAGCGGCGTGGCCATCCCCCCGGGAGGTGATTTCTTGCTTTCTATCTCTCTTTCTGGCGAGCGCATGTGCCCTATAGCAAAAACCTCTCAAAAAAAAAAAAAAAATCCTTTTGAAATTAAGTAAAAAGTGACCAAGAAACTACGAGACTAAGGGAGTTATATAGCTTTTTTTTTTTCTTTTTTTTTTTTAATGTGTCAATGTATGCAGTCTCAACCAACTGGGAAGAATGTAAAAATTTCTGGAAGCAATACACTGTAATAACAATTAACAAAAAACTATTTTGGTAAAATCCTGAGATACTGTGCACCAGGCTTGGTGCTAACAAAATAAGAAAACTGATTTTCATAAAAGGACATCATAATCTGTAATTAGAACAACAGCAATACCTCAAGAAAACTATTTACTAGCAAAGGAATCTACCATCGGGCTTCCAGGTGAGAAGACGAGAAATGAGATACGAGCAGCAGAACTTATGTGAACATTTTTTTCTTTTCTCTGCTTTCTCCCAAAATTCTAATTTATACCTTAACACAAATCCTCATGCAAATGAGAAACTGCCCAGAAATCAATCTAGTGAAGCTCTGAGTGTATGAATACAAGAAAAAGGGGGACATCATCCCTAAAATGAAAACCAAACCCACAGCTCCAGCCCTGCAGCCCACTCACCTCTCCGGTGTAGTCCTTCAGGACTCCCTTGTATACATCCGTGCCGTTCGGCCTGTTGATCACAATGCCTGGGGTGGGATTGCTGAGAATTAAGGGACAGGGGTCAGACAACACTGGACATGTCTCTGAAATCTCTTCCTTCAATAAGATACCCTGGCTACGTGAACAACAGTAGACGGCTCTGTGTGTTAGGAGTGTCTCACGGAGGGCATGGATGCCAGCGCGTCAGTGGTCTCAGCAGCTCGGGGCCCTCGGGAGTCCCGTGACTTGTGAGCTCCAGGCAGGAGCAGTGGGGAGCTGAGATCTACAAATGCAAGACCAGGACCAAAGCCCAAATGTTTCGGGAACCAGAGAGCGTCTTGGGGACAAGATCTCATCACTAGGCCTCTCAGAGTGAGACTTCTTCCAGAAAGAGACAGGACGGAACACAGACATCTACAAAAGCTTGGGCAGGTCAGGGGTGACATCTGAGCTGTGTGTGTGACCACAGCAAAGGGCAGCCTCCTTCACAGGGACCAAAGCAGGGGACCGAGGGGCTGGGAGGTCAGGACTGCTAAGTTTAGTGCCCGGACTGGCTGCTTCTGATTTCCTTAGAAATCAGATCAATAGGCAGGAAAGAACTATCTGTAAAATGAAATAGAAGAAGGAATACAAGTAAATGGGTACAGAAAAAAGGGCGTAACGAACCAGAGCTTTCTGTGTACGGGCCCTCTGTGCCGTCCCCGGCAGAGGGTAGGACAAGCACCTCAGCACCCCACAATGGGCTCCTCAAAACACCCTTGGCATCCCTTCCCCATATCTCTGCCATTGCCAGGGCCCGAGTCACGTTCAACGCCCAACAGAGGGGTCCCCGCGGTCGTTCATCTGCGAGTCTGTTTCTCTCACATTAGGCCACTATTCTACGATTTCGGAAAGTCTACGTGTGTTTTTATTTTTCAATGGCCTGAACACCGTGGCCACCAAGTTCCAAGTGCCCCCTACTTACTCTTCAGAGTTGGCAATGTCGTCGTACATCATGACGATGATCTGCTCGTCGGGAATGCCGTTCCGGTGAATGATCTGGTAAGCATGGCACGCGTCTGCCTGGGAGAGATGACCCCGTCAAGTTTAGGTTTTCCCAGGAGGAGTTCTCAGGGCACCACGTTCAAGTCACGTTCAGATTTCTCCTGGCTTTGGAGTTCTCAAAGCACCACATTCTGTCCCGTGGAAAACTTACTGAGTCATTCCCTATCAGTTGGGTATTTGAATTACTTCTTTTTCTTTTTTTGGAGAGGTTTTTGCTATAGGACGCGTACGCTCGCCAGACAGACAGAGAGAGACAGAGACAGACAGAGAGACAGAAAGCGAGAAATCACCCCCCAGGGGGGATGGCCACGCCACAGTCCCTTCTCCTCCTTTTTCCTCTTGGGATCTTGGGCACACACACACGCACGCACACGCGCCCAGCCTGAGTTTTAAGCCACCAGATCCAGGACACAAACCGCAGTCGACTACATGGGAGTCCAGCGACATAGCCATTACGCTAACTGCTGGTCCCTGAATTACTTCTTTAAAGCCCGTACATTTCTATTTTTTCATCTCAGTGTTAAAAGATCACCTACCTACCCAAATTATCCAAATTCATATTTATCGTGTGTGTACACACGTGGGCCAGACACACATGCGCATGCATATGTGCACACACACCACCACCACAACCACACCTACAGGTGACAAGGCCTTTGAAAGTCCTAAATAATTTTTATTTTCAGACCCCAGAAAAGTCTCCTGAAAGCACGGATTTCGTTCTCAGAACCGTAATAGAACGACTCAGAATGACGAACCGACTCACCGACAGCTCCGCAGCTGGTCCCGTATCACACAGGACCCTCCAAGTCAAGCACCTTCGTCTGCCCCCAGTCCAGAGAAATGAGTAAACTCTCAAAAATTCAACTCAGAAATTGAAATTGAGAAATGTCCTTCCCACCTTTTTTTTTTTTTTTAATTTTTTTACTTATTTCTTTCCATGAGCGAGAGAGTCAGAGTGAGTGAGAACCCCCAATAGGGTCTCAACGCCAAATCCCACCCTCTGGCCTTCAGCAGCCCCCGCTCATGGGCATGTGTGCCCGGCATACCCAGGGAGGTCTCTGAGGTGGACCAGAACATTCCTTTGTAGGTCAGCCTCATGGGGAGTCTCATTCTACACTGAGGAAACATGCTCTGTAATTTAAAAAATAATAATGACAGGGGACCAGCAGTTAGCATAATGGCTATGTCGCTGGACTCCCACATAGTCGACCGCAGTTCGCATCCCAGACCCGGTGGCTTACACTCACGCCGGACGCGTGTGCATGCGTGCCCAAGATCCCGAGAGGAGAAGGGATTGCGGCGTGGCCATCCCCCCGGGGGGTGATTTCTCGCTTTCTGTCTCTCTGTCTCTCTCTGTCTGTCTGGCGAGCGCACGTGCCCTATAGCAAAAACCTCTCAAAATAATAATAATAATGACAGTATAAAAGAACACAACTTTAGGGGTGAAAGACAAACTTCCCAGATACAATTTCTCGCCCATACAAGGGTGAGGACGGGGTTGCTTCCTTATTTCAAATGACACTACACTTCCTGACATGGAAATTCATTTGAGGACAAGGGGAAAATGTCGCCTTTCTGCTTACGCCCAATTATGCCTTCCGAGAGTGAAGGCATAAACAAACCCAAAGAGAGGCGTGTGCCCAGCTGGCGTTCTCGGGAAGGCTGCGTTAGAACGGGCCCTTGTTCACATCACATCAACGGCGCTCAGCAAAGGGGTAAAAGGTTTATCGAACGTTAAACCCGGCCCTGTTCCTATGGATGCTCATACGAATGAACGTATTTATGGCAAAAATGGGTGTGCAGTATATAGTTGTGGGACGTTGAATGGGGGAGTCCAGAGATCACTACCCACGAGCCAGTGGAGGAATGGGGGACTGAAAAACAGGAAAAGTAAGGCATGGATCGACTTGGTCGTCGGTCCAGCACTGCGCTCAGACTTCAGGTGCGCTATATCTTAGTTCTCACAGCCACCCTGTGCAGTGAAGGTAGGCGGAGAACAGCAGCTGAGGGAGGTGAGGTGACCTGCCCAAGTCCCACACAGCCCAGTGACAGAGCCGGGGCATTCTAACTCCGGCCTGGGTGGTGCTTCCCACAGGCACAGGACAGTGGCTAATACCAGAGGCCCACGGACAGAGAGTGGGGGCTGAACATCTACATGCAGATTTTTAAATAGCTACTAAATATTTTATGTATATACACAAATGGGTGAAGCGTTTAAATCTCCACTTCTGTGGAATAATAAGGGCCTATCAAATACCGAACTGTGGTAGTCAGAATAGCAGCTCCCCTCAAAGGTGGGCGCAACCAAACGCCCGGAGACTATGTTACATTCATGAGAGTAAATCAGCAGATACATGTGAGCTTGCTGATCCTCTAGAATTGGGAAGCTTGGGCCAGCAGGTGGTGTAGAGGTTAGGTGGCTGGATCCCGCATGGCCAAATGTGCAGTTCAAGTCCCGGAACCAGAAGCATGAAACTCGTACCAGGCATGTGTGTGTGCATGCCCAAAATCCTAGGAGAAGAACAGAGGACATGAGATTGTGGTGTGACCATTCCCCCAGGAGATGATTCAATATTTCCCCGCTCAGTGTCTCTCTCGCTTTCTCTCTCCCTCTCCGGCAAGTGTACATGCCCTATGGGAAATTATTTTTGAAATAAAATTCATTTTTTAAAAATTGGGAGGCTTGGGTCAGCTGGTGGCATGAAGGTTAAGGTGGCTGGATCCTACATGACCAATCATGAGGTTCAAAGCCTGGGCCTGGTGGCTGAAAAAAATGCCAGTCATGTGTGCATGCCCAAAATCTTGAGAGGAGAACGGAGAAGGGATGTAGCATGGCCATCTCCTCTGGGGGGTGATTTCTCTCTTTTTTTCTCTCTCTCTGGTGAACACACATGCCCGTTAGCGAGAAAAAAGAATAGGGAGGCTTTTCTGGGTGACTCCAGTGAGCCCAATGTAATCACAGAGTCCTTACATGAGAGAAGGTAGCAGGGGAGTCAGTGTCCAAGCGACATGACACTGACCCTTGCTGGCCTTGCGGATGGGAGAGGGCCCTCGGGCCAAGGAATGCAGGTAGCACTGACAGCTGGAAAGGGCAAGAAAGGAGCCTACGGATCATGGCCCTGTCAACACCTCGGTTTAACCCAGTGAGATCCATGTCAGACTTCTCAGTTCCAGAGTGTAAGGTAATACTACTATGTGGTTTTAAGCCATGAAGTTTGTGGTTATTTGTTACAACAGCCCTAGGAAACTAACATGATGACAATGGAAATGTAAGGTAACTGCGCTCCCCTCTGGAAAACACCTGGACATTACTGATGGGTCTAAAACACATACCCTTCACCTAGCAATTCTACTCTTACCTACACTCTTGAAAAACTCCAGCCCCCGTGCTAAGGTTTGAATGTGTCCCCTAAAATGCACATGTTGGAAACTTGATCCTCAGGACCACCAGGTGGTATAAAGGTTATGTTGCTGGACTCCCGCATAGTTGACTGCAGCTCAAGTCCCAGACCCAGTGGCTTGAAACTCACACCAGGCTCGTGTGCATGCGTGTCCAAAATCCCTAGAGGAGGATGGAGGAGAAGGGACTGCAGCATGGCCATCTCCCCTGGGGGGGAGGGTGATCTCTCACTTTCTGTCTATCTAGTGAGCGCATGCACCCTACAGCAAAAATCTCTCTGAAAAAATTCATCCATAATGCAGTGAGTGCTGGGAGGTAGAGCCTAGTGGGAGGGGATTAGGTAATGTCCTCTTCACAGGAGTGGGTTCTTTACAGAAGGATAAGACTGGTCCCCTTTGCTGCGTGTGTGTGTGTGTGTGTGTGTGTGTGTGTGTCCTTCTCTTGCTCTTCTGCCTTCCACCATGAATGGCACAGCAAGAAAGCCCTTGTGAGATTGAAAGTCCCTTCCATTTTAGATTTTCTGGTCTCTAAAACCATAACTGACAAATTTCTGTCCATTATAAATTACCCAGTCTCAAGTATTCCTGTTACAGCAGCACCAAACAGACTAATACTGTGTACAACAGCAGATGGTTCAGAGCATCAAGAAATAACCCAAATGACCATAAACTGAAAAAATAAACAGTCATGTGCTCACATAGTGGAATACCTGAAAATCAATGAAATACAACCCAGGCTTCAAGGTGCATGAATCTCAGAGACATAATAATAAAAAGAACAAGTCAAATAAAAGATCTGCACTACGGTTGCGCTTAATATAAAAATCAAAGCAAGCTAAGGTCGACAGTTAAATACTAATATATAACTAAGAAGCAAAGCAAGAAAAGGATTGGCCGATAAGTTAATAGCATCATATATGGAAGAGCAGGGAGCTGGGTCCCACCAGATGAGGGCTGAGGTATTAGCTGATTTTTTCCTTGGGGCCAGCGGGTGGTGTGGTGGTTAAAGCACTAGATCCCACATGGCGGACCGAGCAGCTCGAGTCTCATGACGGGCACATGTGCATGCATGCCCAAAATCCTGAGAGGAGAATGGAGGAGGAGGAGGAGGAGGAGGAGTTACAGTGTGGCCTTCCCCTCTGGAGGGTGATTTCTGTAAGAGGATATAAGGTATGCAGATATTCATTTTATTATTATTCTTTAAATTGTGCACGTTATACAGACATCTATTTCTTTGTTATTTCCTAAAGAAAAAATCAAATCTACATTATGTCACATTCAGTCTGCTGTGATGAATGCTGACGCAAGCACGTACACCCACTCACTCACCCGTGACAGGTCACGCTATTATTTATTTCTCCTGTTGGGTATCAAAAGACAGGTTCACCAAAAGTAAGATACTCAGGAAAAAGCTTAACAAAAGACTAGTAAACTGAAAATTATAAAATGCTATGGAGAGAAATTAAAGATCTAAGTAAATGAGAAACATCTCATGTTCGTAAAATAGAAGAATTAATACCCTTTTAAAAACAATACAAAGATCAGCAGGTTTTGCAGAAATTGACAAGAAGATGTGGAATTGCAAAAGACCTAGAACAACGAAAGCAATCTTGAAGAAGAAGAACAAATCAGAGGACTTTCACTTCCTGATTCCAAAATTACATTGGGGAAATAAAAATCTTTTCTATAAACAGTGCTGAAATAATTTAGATGTCCACAGGGGAAAAAATGAACTTAGACCCTCACCTCATAACATACACAAAAAACTCAAAATAGATCATAGACTTAAGTACATGAGCTAAAACTTTTAGAAGATAAGAGGAAATCTTCAGGCCCCTGAGTTATAACTGCAGAGATGTCATACATATGACACCAAAAATGGGGTCCATAAACAAGAAACTCATAAATTGGACTTCATCAAAAATTAAAAGTTTAGGGACCAGCAGTTAGCATAATGGCTATGTCGCTGGACTCCCACGTAGTCAACCGCGGTTCGAGTCCCGGACCTGGAGACTTAAAACTCATGCCAGGTGCGTGTGCGTGCGTGCCCAAGATCCCAAGAGGAGAATGGAGGAGAAGGGATTGCAGCGTGGCCATCCCCCCTGGGGGGGTGATTTCTCTCTTTCTGTCTCTCTGTCTCTTTCTGTCTGTCTGGCGAGCGCACAAGCCCTATAGCAAAAACCTCTCCAAAAAAAATAATAAATTAAAAGTTTAGTGCTTTTAAAGACTGTATTGGCCCGACTCCACAGCCTAATGGTTAAGGGAGCCAGATCCTACATGGTTGACTGCATAGCTCAAATCCCAGGCCTGGCAACTTGAATAACACGCTGTGTATGTGTATGTGTGTGTGCATGCGTGTGTGCCCCAAATTACAACAGGATGGAAAAACTAACCCCTTGGATAGTGCCTTCTCTCTCTCCCTCTCGCTGTGTCTATCTCTTTGAATCTATCTAGCAAGCACAAGCTCTCTCTGGTAAATTTAGAAAAAGAAACACCACTAAAATAACAAAATAACGAGTAATAAAAAAAATTCATAAAACACACATCTGAAAAAAGACTTATATTCAGAATATGCAAAGACCCCCTCATCCCTCGATAAAAAAATCAACAGAATCAAAAAATAGGCAAAAGATTTAAAATTCACCTAAGAAGATATGTCTTTAAAAAGTCTATAGAGGGGCCAGCAGGTGGTGTGGTGGTTAAGGTGGTGGTCTGGTGGTCTCCCACATTACCAACCTCAGTTTGAGTCCCAGACCTGGTAGCTTGCTTTCTCACTTTCCCTCTCTCTCTCTGTTGCTGGTGACCTCATGTGCCCTATAAAAATTTCAAAATAATAACAACAACAAATAAAATTAAATAATTATTTTTAAAAAGAAAAGTGTTTATAGAAAATGTGTATTATATAAAAAACTATTCATGGATTTCAGAAAATTTAGCACCAAGATAAGCTTGTATTTTTTTGGGGGGGGGGAGGTTTTTGCTATAGGGCGCGTGCGCTCGCCAGAGACAGAGAGACAGAAAGCGAGAAATCACCCCCCAAGGGGGATGGCCACGCCGCAATCCCTTCTACTCCATTCTCCTCTCGGGATCTTGGGCATGCATGCACACGCGCCCCGCATGAGTTTTAAGCCACTGGGTCGGGGACTCGAACTGCGGTCGACTACATGGGGAGTCCAGCGACATAGCCATTACGCTAACTGCTGGTCCCAAAATAAGCTTGTATTTTAGCTCCACCTTTTCATAAACTTTCTGACGTACCATACCCCCACAGTGGCTAATAAGCACATAAGATATGCCCAACATCATTAATCATTAGGGAAATATAAGTTAAAACCAGAATGAGATCCCACTTCATAGTCAGACGGATAATAACAAGTGTTGATGAGAATCAGAGAAACAGGAACCTTTATCCACTGTTCATGAGACTATAAAATGGCATGGTCATTTAGGAAAATAGTGTGATGGTTACTGAAACAGTTAAACATAAATTTACCATGTGGGGGTGGACCCACAGCCTAGCAGTTGAGGGAGCCAGATCCCACATAGCTGACCATGTGGTTTGAATCCCTGCCCCAGAGGCTTGAGAAACAATCTGGGCATGTGTGCAATTCTGACAGAATGGAGAAACGGAGAAGGGATTATGACTATGCCCCACCAGGCCTGCTTTCTCCATCTCTCTCTCTCTCTCTCTCTCTCTCTCTCTCTCTCTCTGGTGGCACACATGCCCTGGGTAGGGGGAAGTGGGTGGTGGTGGATATCATATGATCCAACAACTCTACTCTTACGAATTTACACAAGAGAAACAAAAACATTTACCCACACAAAAGCTTGAACACAATATTTTTTATAATTGCCAAGGGGCATGTGCACTTGCCAGAGAGAAACAGAAAGAAGAGGAGGAAGAAAGCACCCTCGGTGGACACATGCTGCAATCCCTTTTTCTCCACTCCTCTAATCCCGTCGGGGTTTTGGGCACACTCCTGGCATGTTTTGCAAGCCTCCAGAACTGGGATTCAAACCCAGCTGGTCATGTGGAGTTCAGTTCCCTTAACCACGAGATCATGGGGCTGGTCCTTGAACACAAATTAACAAAATTTTTAAAGGCTTTTGCCACAGCGCCTGTGTGCTAACCAAAGACGGACAGAGTGAAAGTGAGAAATCACCCCCTGGGGGAAGGCCATGCTGCAACCCTTCTCTTCTGTTCTCCTCCTGAGATTCTGAGTATGCACACACATATATCCAGCATGAGTTTCAAGCTGCCAGGTCCAGGATTCAAACAGTGGTCGGCCATGTGGGAGTCCAGCACCTTAACCACTACCCCATCAGCTGGCCCCACATGGATTGTATTCTTAAGCAGCACTTTTGTAATAGAAAAACATTAGAAACAGTCCAAATGTCCATGGTCAGCAGAAAGACAAAATATGATCAACCCATTCTATGGGACGCCATCTGGCAATGAAAAGGACTGCAGTGCTAATGCATGCTGCAGCTCGGACAAACCTCAAAAACATGCAAAGACAAGCCAGATACGGAAGACCACACATTGCATGATTTCATACACAAATGTTCAGAAAAAGCAAACTCAGAGACCGAAAGTAGACCTTTGTTACCTAGAGCTGGAGGTGGGAATGGTGACTGTGCTTGAGGAACAGAAACGCCTCTATACTGACTCATAATGAAGCCTGCGTGACTTAGTGAATTTACTAAATGTCACTGAGCTGTGCACTTGAAATGGCTGAACTACAGGTGACATGTAAACTATGCCTCAATAACATTCTATGTTTCAATTTTTTTTTAAGAGATATTTTAGCTATAGGGCACATGCATTTGCCAGAGAGACAGAGATAGAAAACAAAAAATCAACCCCCGGGGAGATGGCCATGCCACAATCCCTTCTCCTCCATTCTCTTCTCAGGATCCTGGGCATGTGCGCATATATGACCAGAGTGAGTTTAAGCCACCAGGGCCAGGACTCAAACTATGGTTGACTATGTGGGAGTCCAGTGACGTAACCATCATGCCATCTGCTGGTCCCATGTTCTAAGTTTTCTAAAGGGGCAGGTCTGGAGTGTCCCGTGCTGGCCTTCAACAACCTGCCTTAACAAATAGGTGCTTTCATCAATGTTTATTGCAGCATTATTCACAATTGCCAAGACATGGAACCAACCTAAATGTCCACAAACTGATGAATGGATTGGAAAAGTGTGGTATATATACTCTATGGAATACTACTCAGCCATAAAAAATAACAAGGCCCTGGAATTTGATAGAAAGTGGTCAGATACGGAGGATATATTGCTGAGTGAAGTAAGCCAGGATATGAAAGAAAGATATTGTATGTATCCACTCAATATATACCGACTATCAGCATTCTATGATAGTGAAAAAAAATTGGAGGACATAAAAGCAGTGAAGATACTTAATGAGAATAGGACAGTGCGGAATGGGGGAAGTGAAGAGAAGAGGATAGAGAAAGAGAACAAATGAACAATAGAGAGGTAGGACATTAGTGAGAAACAGATATGGCTTATTAACTGTTGATGTTGACATGTATAGTACTCTCAACTGGATTTGTCTGAGAAGTATTTCATGATGGGCAAAGTATTTGTACAAGCAACATGAGAAATAGCGATGGACTGTCTTAAAAAATAATTAGAATAATAATAATGATTGGGGAAAACATAGAAAAGATATTGAATGTTGAAGCGGGGAGATTAATGTCTCTGTACTGACTGACATGCATGGCATTCCCTTTTGAAAAAGTAATGTAATACAATGTAAAGTTATATGTAATTCAATGTAATATAAAGAAGAATATGATGATAATAAAAAAAAAGTAAAAAAAAAAATAAAAAAAAAAAAAAACAAATAGGTGCTTTTATCCTATTACAGGTGGGACACGTTCAAAAAGACCAGGCTGGCTGAGGGATCAAACCCCAGCCTCCTGGGACAGTGCCTAGTACCCCCTCTTCCCCACACAGCAGCCCCCAGAGTAGGCTGGTTCTCTCCCAGGCCCTGGCTGGTACTTGCTTGCCTCTATATTTGGAAACTCCAAGGGGTTCTTTGTTAAAGTCAAGTGTTTACTGACACTCAGAGGAAATAAAGGCAGGTTCAAGCAGCTCAAATAATGTGGGACCGGTCTGCAAGGCTAACTGAGTTAGTTCCCTTGAAAATATGAGACCTTCATGCACATTCCCCCTTAAAAAGCACCATGAGGTAATGCTGGAGGGAAGGGCTGTTTAGCGAGAATTCACAAACCCGGCAGGCCTCTGGCAGGCCTCTGGCATGACAAAGCGAGTGCTGTGAGTCAGCTGCTTTTGCAGCTTGCGTTAGGAGCTGAGTTAGGAGCTGATGCTCTTAGTGGGCACCCGTGACTGCCTGACACCGCATCCCCTCTGCCAGCTGATCTGACCGCTGAATAAAGGCAACCGGCCAGGAGCTGTGCCTGGAGCAACTGGCATGCTCCGTGGCACGGTCAGCGTGAGGGGCCCACTTTCTGGCCAGGCCTGCTCACCGTCCAGCTGTGCCGGGCACTTCCTGAGCACCACCCCAAGGCGAGGCACTGAGCTGGGCTGGGCTGTCCAGAAGGGCTCGCTGAGCCCATCGCCAACCCCAGAGGAAGAGGCTGAGCTTCCAATTAACTGGATGGCATCTGTTCAAACTAACCAGGCCGCAGGCAGAGCACAGGAACTAACCTGGGGCTGTGCCAGGCCAGGAGCCCGTGCTGCCTCTGGCACTCCCAGGACAGCCCAGTGCACCGGCTGCCCCACCTCAGTCCCTGCCCCCTATGGGCATCCCACCAGGCCCTCTTTAAAAGCATGTTTCATTTTTTAAATATGAAAGTGGTATTTTATGGGGCTGGCAGGTGGTGTGTGGGGGGGTTAAGGGATCTGGACTCTCACATGGCTGACTGCAGTTCGAGTCCTGGACCTGGTGGCTTGCTTTCTCACTCTCTCTCTCTCTCCCTCTCTCTCACTCTCACTCTGACCCTCTCTGGTCAAATTAAAAATAAAGTTAAATACAATAATTTTTAAAAATAAATTTAAAAAAAAGGAAGTGGCACTTTGTAACAACACAGCCTTTCCTGAGGTAGCTTGCCAGTGAGGAGTCTGTGGAGGGACAGCTGTCCTGCTGCCCCATTCCTGTGGGTGCGTTCTGGCCTCCCCCGCCTCACTCACTGCAGGCTGCCTCAGTCATCTGACCCCCAGCTGCAATCCTGCCTGTTGGTTCACAAAGCCTCAAATATTTACTGGCTAGCCCTTCAGAGGCAGCAGTTCCAGGCTCCCTGTCCTGAGCCAGCCCACAGGGGTGGGGAAGGGCCTGGCCAGAGCACGCACTGCCACAGCCCCCTCCTCACTTGCGCTACCTAGTGGCACGGCAGTCCCACTCCTTCGCCTGTTCTAAGTGGACAGGATCTGTCCTAGGGGAAGAGGAGCTGGGAACCCAGTGCTTCCACTCCTAACATGCCTCACGATGCCCTCACCCCAACTTGCCAGCCTCGCTCTCCCCAGACTCCCCATTCCTGTCTATGTGGCCATGTGCTGGCCCTGCATGCTCCGTGGTCACCTTCTTCCTTTCCATCAGATCTTGGCTTTGCTCACTGGGCCCACCCAGTTCCAAGTGGTCAGGAGCTTCCCTGAGTCACAGCTGGAAATCCTCTCTCCTCACCAGGGACTGATTTGAACATGACTATATGACGTAATCTTGGCCAACAGACACAGGGCTCCAGGGAAAGGGCTGTCTTCCGGTAAAAAGAAAGCAAACAGAGACACACACACAGATGTGCGGGAGTTTGTTCTGTTTGGCTATGACACCCGGAGCTGCTGCAGCCACCCTGTGAACATGAGAACCTAACTGAGGATAGGTGGACGATAAGGATGGCAGAGAAGAAAAATGTCTCAAACCCGCATTTGAGACAAGGCAAACTGTTTAATTAGCTAACCCTGGAGTCTCCATACTCGGCATTCAAACCACTTAGGAAGGTGTTTGTTTGGTTGGTTTATTATTGTTGTTTTAAAATTTTCCATAGGGCACATGTGCTCACCAGAGAGACAGAGAGAGACAGAAAAAGGGGAAAGTGATAAAGCAAGAGTGCAGGTCTAGGTCCAGGACTCGAACCATGGTCAGTCATGTGGGAGTGCAGCACCTTAACTACCGCCCCACCTTCCGGCCTAAGGCACCCTGACCTACCAGCCACTCTTTTCACTGTGGTTATACGTTCCCACTGCCGGTTCATGCTCTCCCTTCCACTGAACACTCGGCCTTTCTCCCAGCTCCTTCTGCAGAATACTATCACCTCACCTGCACCATAAGCCTCTCTTCGTCAAAGCCAGACCCGCCTGCCTCGTGCTCACAGCATGCTCTCTTTTCTGGATTTTCAGGTCCCACCCCTGCAGAGGCACTGTCCTTAGTCACCCTGCTCTCAGGACACTGGATGTAGAATGGCCTGCCAACAGGACCCAGCCCGACCCCCTCGGCTATCCAGGAACTCCGGCCCCAAATGGAGAACATGCCAATCTAGTTCCATCAAGACGAGGTTTAAACAGCCACCATAAAGCACAGGAAAGCGCTCGGCAGTGATTCCCCGTGCCTGGTGGATTAACCTGCCCCGAACAAAAGCGACCTGCTAATGGAGCTGTGCCGGTACAGTGTTGGTACAGTGTTAATCCGAGGGAAACGTAACTGTCTACAAAAACGTCAGCTCAACAATCTATATAGGTTTCTACAAGAACATGCTTTCAAATGTCAAGAAAACTGTTGGCAATCGGCTAGGACCAGCAGCAGCCAGCCAGGCTGCGGGCTGAGGTCCGCATGAATCTGTACCCTTTCATCTGCAGGGGTATTCAGCTGCATCCTCTCTCACTTGGAAACAAATATTTCAGTCTGTGGCCCCTTCCTTGGCCTTGCTTCCCCTTCTTTCATTTTGATAGTTAGAATTCTACTCAGAGAAGCTAGCAACACTTTTTCTAAAAAGCCTTCTGGGGACAAAAGGTAACTGGCAATCTATACTGGATGACTTTTTTTTTTAATTTTTTTTATTATTATCATAATCTTCTTTATATTACATTGGGTTACATATAATTTTACAGTGTATTACATTGCTTTTTCAAAAGGGAATGCCATGCATGTCAGTCAATACAGAGACATTAATCTCCCCACTTCATCGTTCAATATCTTTTCTATGTTTTTTCCAATCATTATTATTATTATTCTAATTATTTTTTAAAACAGTCAATCGCTATTTCTCATTTTGCTTGTAAAAAGACTCTACCCATCATGAAATACTTCTCAGACCAATCCAGTTGAGAATACTATACATGTCGTCACCAACAGGTAATAAGCCATATCTGTTTCTCACTAACGTCCTGCCTCTCTATTGTTCTCTTGCTATCTTTCTCTATCCTCTTCTCCTCACCCCCCCATTCCACACTGTCCTATTCTCGTTAAGTACCTTCACTGCTTTTATGTCCTCCAATTTTTCACTCTCTACCATAGAGTGCGGATAGTCGGTATATATTGAGTGGATACGTACAGTATCTTTCTTTCATAGCCTGGCTTACTTCACTCAGGAATAGATCCTCCATATCTGACCAGTTTCTATCAAATTCCAGGGTCTTGTTATTTTTTATGGCTGAGTAGTATTCCATAGAGTATATATACCACACTTTTCCAATCCATTCATCAGTTTGTGGACATTTAGGTTGGTTCCACGTCTTGGCAATTTATACTGGATGATGTTTAATAACACACTTTTTTAAAGCGGGTGGTATTAAAACCAGGTGGCTGCTGAATCACAGTGTTTGCCTTTGTTATCTGTATTTAATAACTCCTCTTCCTAACTCGTGGTTTGAGAGGGAGGAGAAACCTGAGAGCTGAGCAGCTACATACTGGGTTGCTCCTCTTTAAACAGGTCAGGCCTGTGGTTAAATATTAAAAGGAAAAGAGATCAATCCGCCATGATAACATTTTAATCAGACTCAAGTTCTTATTGGGCAATACATAAAAGGCATTCAAGAAATGAGTCATTCAATAATCACCAAATCTGAGAACTGATAGGGACCTCATCTAAATGAACCCCCTATTTGGCAGATATGAAATGAGACACCCCAGGAGGAACACTGCCCCAGGGCTCAGGTGACAGGCAGCACCCACTGATCAGGGCCAGAGTCTACATCTCCGCTAGCCAACACCCAGTCACTGGCCACACACAGCCACGAGCAGCTGGAAGGAAGCTCGTCCGAGCTGCATGTCAATAGGTACTGAATTAAAAAAAAAAAATACGGGGAACCAGCAGTTAGCGTAATGGCTATGTCGCTGGACTCCCACGTAGTCGACCGCGGTTCGCGTCTCGGACCCGGTGGCTTACAACTCACGCCGGGCGCGTGTGCGTGCGTGCCCAAGATCCCGAGAGGAGAATGGAGGAGAAGGGATTGCGGCGTGACCATCCCCCCCGGGGGGTGATTTCTCACTTTCTGTCTCTATGTCTCTCTCTGTCTGTCTGGCGAGCGCACGCGCCCTATAGCAAAAAAACCTCTCCAAAAAAAAAAAAAAAAAAAAAAAAAAACGTACTGAGTTTAATGACTTAGCACAAAAAAAAAAGAGTACCTCATTATTCACTTTTTATATTGATCACATGTTGAAATAATGGTTTAAACATACTGGTTTAAAGAAGATATTAAAATTCATTTCATCTGCTTTTTGTTTAGTTTTAGTTTTCGAGCTGTGGCTCCTAGGGCCGGCTCATAGCCTACAGGTTAAGAGAACAACATCCAGTGTGGCTGACCGTGGTTTGAATCCTGGCCTCAGCAGCCTGAAAAACATCGGGGCATGTGTGTGCATTGCCTGAAATCCCGACAAGATGGAGAAATGGGGAAGAAGGGGTTGTAGAGTGGGTGTGCCCCATTTGGGGGGGTGCTTTGTCCTTCTCTGTCCATCTGTGTCTTTCCGGTGAGCCCACACGCCTCTGGCAATTAAAAAAAAGAAAAGAAAAACACAAAACGTGGCTACTAGAAAGTAGCCAGGACACATACGTGGCTCTCCTATTGGACAGCGCTGCTCGAGTGCCCACGTGCCTGGGTTTGCGGCTGGGCCTACCACTTGCCAGCCGTGCCACGTTGGGCTAACTGCTGACCCTGCCCACACCTCAGTGCAATCGCTCACAAGGAGGACATGAGGACTGGACCCCACGGCCAGGGGTTTAGGGTTCACTTGAGCAAAGTGCTCTCGGCACACAGACGCTGCATTAGCCTAAGCGTCTTTTGTTGCTGAGAATGCAAAGATTAAGTGACTCCTTAGCAAAAGCAGCCTATTCCATACAATCCACGTGCCATATACATCTGTCTTTTCAAGTACACCGTTGGGTGGTTTCCAGTATATTCACCAAGTTGCACAACATCCCCATTATCTCATCCCAGGATATTTTCACTACTCAAACCCTTCGGCAGCCCAGCCCTAGCAACTGATCGACTTTCTATGTCTACTGATCTCCCTAAGTTAGACTTTCACTTAAATGGAATCATAAAATATGTGGTTTTATACCTAGCTGCTTCTACTTAGCATGTGTGTAAGGTCATCCCTGTTGAAGCACGTGATTTTCACTCTTCATGTTCAAATATCCCCTCATAGGAATATACATTTTGTTTATTCAGTCATCCACTTTCCACTTTTTGGCTATTTTGAATAATCCTGCTATACAATTCAAGTCCCAGAGCCAACAGCTTGACAATCATGCAAAGCACAGGTGCATGTATGCCCAAAGTCTGAGGAGGAGAATGGAGAAGGAACTGCAGTGTAGTCATTCCCCATCAGGGTGACTTCTCTCTCTTTCTCTCCCTCCCCCCGTCTAGGGAGGGCATGTGTTCTACAGCAAAACTAAGATAATAAAAATAATCATCCTGCTATGAACATACATGTGCAAGTTCTCATGCAGAAATACACAGGGACTTCAAAAAGTTCATGGAAAAATGCATATTATTTAAAAAAAAAAACTATACATAGATTTCAACATTTTTGCACCAAATCTTTTTTTTACTTTAATTCCATTCTCCATGAACTTTTAGAAGTTCCCTTGGATGTTTTCATTTCTTTGGGGCATTGACGGGATCACATGATGACACGATGCTTAGCTTTCTGGAGAAATGCCAGACCATTTCCCTAACTGCCTCTACCATTTTACATTCCCACCAGGAGGTTGTACTTCCATCCCATGGTCAGATAACTCCTGGCAGGCTGATGTAGCAGATATGCCAGGGAGATGGGGGTGGGGCATGTGACCGCGGAGGGCGGTGGGCAGGGGCATGGAGGGTGCAGAGGCCTGGGGCTGCTCTGCCCGGGCCCTGGGCGCCAGGCCTGGCTGGCCTCAACTTGCCACATGAGTTCTGCAAGTCACCTCCTCTCTCTCAGCCCCTTATCTGCAAAGTGTCAGGCCAGTCGGTCTCAGCCTGGGCAATTCTACCCCATAGAGACATCTGGCAAAGTCTGGGGACATTATGGGTGGTGACGGGAGGTGGGGGATGCCACTGTCATTTATTAGGCAGAGGCCGAGGAAGCTGCTCTCCAACATGTGAGGGTTCTTACTCCTCCACAACCTCGTAACACACACCTCAGCCAGCCTAATAGAGCAGGCTGGTTCCACAGCTTTCCAAAAAGTCTCTCTATGACCACAGCCAGGGCTGTTGACAAAATGCCACTGTCATAAAGAACAGATGAGTCACTTTCTCACCTGGTGCCTGTAATTATACCAGCCATTCGAGCCTGCGACGATCACCACCCAGTGTTTGCCTCCATCCTCAGGATCGTCCAGGAACATGGCACCAGTTCCCAGGACTGCGCCGAGTAACACGGCTACTTTCCAAATCATGTCGCCCTTGGTGTGCGGCTGCGGCAACCTGCGGAGGAAAGAGCCGAATCAAGTAAAAAGAATGACAGTAACAGGTGAGCGTCTAGCCCCGAAGAAAACACCACAGTAAGTGGGTCAGAAAGATTAAGGGGTCAAAAAGAGGTGGGCATCAGATGGAATACACCGAGACAACGATGAAGACGGACAGGAATGCTATTTCCAGCCCTGCTGCCCCGCTCCCCACGTGGAGAAGCAGCTGTCCGTCTCTCCCATCAGGGCAGCATGTCCGAGTTACGGACTAAGTCAAGGACTGCCCGGATACCCACAGACACAGGCCACGCCTCCTGCCCTCCGCCACGCTGGGATTCAGCCAGAAGACCTTCCCCAGATGCAGACCCTGGACCCCGGACCTCCTAATCACTGACTGCGATGAAGCAGGAAAGAAGAATGGGTGTGCATCAATTCAGTTTAAAAGACAGAAGATAGGTGAGGGGAATACAAAACCCCTGGTCTCGAACTGAAACTCGACAGAGGTTCCACGACACTCGGTAAACGAGGACGCAGGATGATCCTGTGCCATTTCAGCAGCCGAGCCCGGGGCCAGAGCCACGGCCAAGCCAGGGAGAGCCTGCCCACGGCTACCTGTCCGACAGATGAGGAAAACACGGCGGGGCGGAAACATGTCTCCAGGTGCTCGGATTCAACTTCACAACAAGGCTAGCCATTATTTTCTTTCTTTCAGAATATTAATTTCCCATTTCCTTCCATTATGATTTCCCACAGAGATATTTAGATAGGTTTATTAAAGTTTGGCTTTAGAATTAAAAAAAGAAAAAAGGGAAACCTAGAAAACTCTTTCTTTCCTTTTTAGAATTAATTTATTTAATTTTGGGACCAGCAGATGACATAATGGTTATGTTTCTGGACTCCCACATAGTTGACCATGGTTTGAGCCCTGGTGGCTTAAAACTCACATCTGGCTGGAACCAGCAGTTAGCGTAATGGCTGTGTTGCTGGACTCCCACGTAGTCGACCGTGGTTTGCGTCCCAGACCCGGTGGCTTAAAACTCACGCCGGGTGAATGTGCGTGCGTGCCCAAGATCCCGAGAGGAGAATGCAGGAGGAGGGATTGCGGCCTGACCATCCCCCCGGGGGGTGATTTCTCTCTTTCTGTCTCTCTGTCTGTCTCTGTCTGTCTGGCGAGCGCACGTGCCCTATAGCAAAAAACCTCTCCAAAAAAAAAAAAAAAAAACCTCACATCTGGCCATGTGTACATGTGTGCCCAAAATCCCAAGGGGAGAATGGAGGAAAAGGGACTGCAGCATGGCCACCCTCCCCCCTCAGGGGGTAATTTCTCACTTTCTGTTTCTGTCTCTGTCTTGCTGTCTCCGTGTCTCTCCAACAAGCACACACACCCAATAGCAAAAATCTCTCAAAAAAAAAGGAATACCCAGAGAGCTCTTTCCTTTTTTTAAGAATTACTTTTTTAACTTAATTCATCATTACTATTATAATTTTTAAATTAATAATTTGAACAGAGAGAGGGAGGGAAAGTGAAAAAGCAGGCCACTAGGTCCAGGACTTGAACTGTGGTCAGCCATATGGGAGTCCAGCACCTTAACCACCATGCTGCATGCTGGCCCTCAGAAAGCTCTCAACACCTTTTTAAGTTTTTGTCACAATTTGAAATACAGCAGATAAGATTCATCAACAAAATTCACCACGTTAAAATTTTGAGATCTGGGGTCGGAGAGTGGTACGGCAGTAATGCACTGGACCCACGACGGAAGGGCCTCGGTTCGCTTCCCAAGGCCTCTCTGTACACACCGGGTGAGCACACACATGCTCATGATCCAGGCCTGCTGAGGCCAGGGGTGGACCATGGCATGGCAAGCCAGTTGGCAGTGCTGATCTTTATCCATCTCCCTTTCTTTCTCTGTCATGGAAGAAATAAATGAATAAACTTAAAAAACTTTTCTGAAATCTCTGCAGTTTTTTTTTTCATAATATGCCTTTTCCATAAACTTAGTGAAGGTTCCTCATATGTTCTGTAATGTGTATGCACAAAAAAACATGGAAGGCAGACATAAAATAAACTGTAGGGCCAGCTAGTGGCATGGTAGCCGAGGCGACTGCATCCCACATGGCCGACCACATGGTTCACTCCCAGACCCTGGAGCCTGAACAACACACTGGGAGCATGTGCATGTATGCCCAAAATCCTGAAAAGAGAAATGGAAAAGGGATTGCAGCACGGCCATGCACCACATGAGGGGGTCGCTTTCTTGTGCACTTTCTCTCTTTCTCTCTCTTATGTGTTAGCACATGTGGTGGTACCCAATGGAAAAATTTTGTTCTTAATTTTAAAAATTAAAAAAATAAACGGTAGTTATTACAGGATAGTAGGTAGAATTAAGGATGATTTTCTTCTCCATATCTGTCTTCTTTTTATTACAGTTAACATATATTACTTACATAATAAAGTTTGCAAAATTTCAACATATGTTCAATATAAACATTGACTTATTTATGTATTTATTTATTTTTTTGAGGGGGAGAGGTTTTTGCTATAGGGTGCATGAGCTCACCAGAAAGAGCGAGAGAGACAAAAAGCGAGAAATTACCCCCTGGGGAGATGGCCATGCTGCATTCCCTTCTCCATTCTTCTCTTGGGATCTTGGGCACACACATACATGTGCTCAGTATGAGTTTAAGCCACTGGGTCTGGGACTCAAACCGTAGTCGGACTACATGGGAATCCAGTGACATAGCCATTAGGCCATCTGCTGGTCCCAGCACTGATCAATTTAAATTTATGGGTAAATGATCTGGAAAAGATATAGTCGAACATTAATTCCCATCTCTGTATAGCACTCACAGAGCGTGTACACGGATTCTGTGCAGTACGCAGGGTAAATATTAACATCCATGTGATACAGAAACAGGGGGTCAGATATGAGAGCAAGTGACTTGCCCAATATCTAAGGACAATAAACTCTGGCCTTAGACCCGTGCCTTCTGAATTCCTGATCCATTACTTTTTCTTCTACATGGTTTTGCATTAAAACCTTTTCCTTAAGGCCAGCAGGTGATGTGGTGGTTAAGATGCTAGACTCCCTCTTAGCCGACTGTGGTTTGAGTCCCAGACTTGGCAGCTTAAAATCATGCCAGGTGCATTTGCATGTGTGCCCAAAATCCCCAAAAGAGAACGGAGGAGAAGGGACTGCAGCATGGCTCCTTCCCCCTGGGGGGGGGGGGGGTGATTTCTCACTTTCCCTCTCACTGTCTCTCTGTCTTTCTACAGCAAGCCCACAAGCTCTTTTGCAAAAAAAAAAACCTAAACAAACAAACAAACAAACAAAAAACTAACCTTAATGAAGTTCATGCTATACGTCAACACCAAAACTTAAAATAAATTTGAATGCACAAAAGGCAGGAAGGAGGCTGAGTCCAGACCAGCTCCCATACCTAGATCAGACTCTACACTGTGTCCCTAATATATCATTCTAACAAAACAGGCTTCCTTGACAGAAAACAGCCAGGCCTGGGCCTGGGTGATAAGAAGGAAAGAGCTGTGGAGTTGTGGGGCCTCCGGGGGCAGAAGCCTGAGAGGCTGACCTCTGTCCTGGGGCCCCTCATTCATCCATGCTCCTCCGCTCAGCCCTTCTCCTGACACCTCCCCCATGCCAAGTGCTAGGCGCTGAGGAGGGACAGGGCCAAAGCCTCCCTCCTCGGGGAGCACGCAGCCAGCCAAAGAAACCATCCTTAACATCCTGGGCCTGGCACTCAAAACACGGAAGGGAGTGGGAAGCCCTGAGTCTTCATGGCTGAAAGAGCAAGAGCGCCTCTGGCCACGCTTCTCCAGCCTGACCCAGCGCCGGCTCACCGGGATCTCCGCAGGACGAGGACTCCCTCAGGAAGGCCTGGGGAGGGCCTGGCACTGTGAATGCATTTCCCATGACACCCAGGCTGAGACCTCAGACTGCATACACAGCAGACCCCGGATTCCAGTTCACCTCTGCACTGAGCCCAGTACCCTGGGAGAGGAGAGAAACTGCACTGCCCCGTCACCGCAGGTGTCTCCTAGCCAGAGACTGAACTCTTCATGGGTAACTGAACTGGCGCTCACCTCCTCAGCCTTCTGCAGCTCCCATGTGAGTTACCCATGGGTGGGTAACTACGTAAGGAGCCCATGAAATGCTGTTCTTTGGCTGTTTCTGAAAGGGTGGAGGTACAGTATGGCGTGTAACAGACAAGGCCAGGGGGCTGCTGAGGCCCCCAGTGCTAGAACCTGCTGGTCTACTAATGTGCATCCTGAGAGGCTCCTCTCCAGTCCTCTTGACCTGACCACGACTGCCACGGGCTGGGAGGTAACCATGAAAGAACAGTTACACTGATGCATGAAGAAGGGACAGTGAGTCAGGCAGGAGAGAATCAAAGCAAAGACAATCACGATCCCAGAGTACTTCAGAGGCCCACAGGGAAGTGTGACAGTGACCACTAGGCGTTCCCAATTCTGAGCTCTCGGCAGCCTCCTGGCCATGATTACGCCACCCTTCTATAAAGTGCCAGGCAGCACCTGTGCAGGCCAGGCCCTCTGTTGGAACGATTCAAGGTGGCCATTGTATCTGGCAGGTGGTCAGGGATGACATGCCAAGGAAGAGACCTGGCTATGCCCTAACCTTTACCTACGAAGACAGGGGGCTCGTCTGGCTCACTGACCCTGTGCTAGGGAAGGAGACCGTGTCCCCCAACACACAGGACGGGTATACTATTTTCTCTCGTCCACGGTCACCAAACGGACTCCCAGGTTTGCACACCAGTCTCATCCAAATCTGATTCCTATAACTTAGTCTCAAAGAGGCTCATTCCAGGACCAGCAGACAGTGTAATGATGACATCGCTGGACTCCCACGTAGTCGGTTTGAGTCCTGGACCTGACAGGTTAAGACTCATACCAGCTGCATGTGCGTGAATGCCCCAAATCCTGAGAGGACAATGGAGGGGACTGCGGAATGGCCATTCTCCCGGGAAGGAGGGGTGCTTTCTCACTTTCTCTCTCTCTCTGACAAGCACATATGCCCTATAGCAAAAAATCTCTCTTAAAAAAAGAAAGGCTTGGGACCAGCAGTTGGCATAATGACTATGTCACTGGACTCCCATGTAGTCGATTGCGGTTCAAGTCCCCGACATAGTGGCTTAAACTTACACCAGGCATGTGTGTGTGCATACCCAAGATCCCAAGAGAAGAATAAAGGAGAAGGGATTGTGGCGTGGCCATGCCCCCCGGGGGGTGATTTCTCGCTTTCTGTCTCTCTGTCTCTCTCTTGTCTCTCCAGCGAGCACACTCACCCTATAGCAAAAAATCTCTCTAAAGAAATAATAAATGTAAAAAGTACACAAATGATATTGCCATAGTTAATATTTGGTAAAAGTTCCCCCTTTACCACTGTTTCGTACACAGAGTTCTGGTTCATTGAACATAATGCCAAGTTAAAAGGCTCACAGTACATCACTGAATAGAGAATGCCACTTAAGGGCCAGCTGTGGTGTGGTGGCTAAGGGACTGGACCCTACAGGGCCAACTACATGACTGGATCTCAGATCCAGTGGCTTGAAAAACACACCAGGTGCATGTGTGTACATGCTCAAAATCCTGAGATGGTCACCTCCCCTAGGGGGTGCTTTCTCACTTTCCCTCTCTTTCTGTCTCTCTCCTGATAGCATACGTACCCTCAAGCAAATTTTTAGAAAAGAAAAAAAAAAAAGGGCACTTAAAAAACACATGCAAGGGGCCAAATGATGGTACAGCAATGCAAATGGGTACATAAGAAGGTTCCAGAAGCTTCCTGCACACTCTAGGCACATACATGCCCGTGACCCAGGCTGGGTACAGCTGGATCGTAGTGTGAGGACCCTGCTGTGGGTGCTCCCTTTCTTTCAGAAGAAGTAAATAAATAAATAGACATTTAAAAATCCCACAATATATGAGGAATCTTCAAACACTTCAAGAAAAAAATGCTTATGATAAAAAAACATGCCTAGCTTGCCAAATTTTTGCATGTAAGTAAAATCATACTTAAATCCTATTTTTCCATGAACTTCTTGAAGTCCCCACATACATACATTAGCACGACTTTGGGGAAACGCACTGGGCCTGAGGTGAAGCCAGGACACGAACAGAATATCATCATTCCATTACCCTTAGCAACAAACCCTTCGCGTCTCACAGCAGCGGGCCTTAAGCGGCAGCTCCCGATGGGCATGACTGCAAGACAAAGTCACGAATGATCTTGCAACATTCCTACTGTTCTTGTTTCATCGGAATGAAAAACTACTGACGAAAAAGTAAAGGATCCCTGCTAAACTCACCCTGGGAGACTGCTGTTTTCACTCCTGGCCCTCCACGGTCCCTGTCATCAGGGGCAATCGCCTGCTTCTCCCTAACTTGCCTTTATAGCCCCCCAGCCCCATCCACCCACCCCCCATCACCCAGCAAGCATGAACTGAGCGTGCACTAGCTGCTCACGGGCACTGAGCAGTGAGCCAGGGAGACGTAACCCTTCCTGGGCTGACATTCTAGAGGGAAGAGACAGGATGGGGCAAGCACACAGGCTGTCGGAGGGTGATGGGCGCTATGGAGAAAAATAAGGCAGGAGGGGAGTGGCAGAAGACATCAGGAGGTGAGGGAGCCAGCTTGTCTGAGAGAGCTGAGCGGAGCGGAGCCTAGCCCAGCCCTGGAAGCAACATAATGGCCATCCACGGGGTAGGGCGGGGCGAGGAGGGGGTAGGAGGGTGGCTAATCAATTATTGTACATTCTCGTTGGGGCACAGCGTGAAACCTCTGAAAAGGCTAAGGGTGACCTGAATGTGCCAAGAGTGGAAAGCAGCCGAGGCGTGCCATTTGGTGATGTTCAGCCAGCTAACCATTTGCCGGAAAAACACAACAGTCATTGCTCCAACCAGGGGAGACGAGAACGCCTCCCCAACAGTGACGTTCTCTCACCAGGTGGGAGAGAGGAATATTTCCAAATATTTTCCATCTGCTGCCAATGTGCAAGCCACCTCATTTACAGCACCATTTCCACAGCCCATGGAGGAAGGATCATCCTCCTTTCAGACTGGTGAGGAAACTGAGGCCCAGGGAGGCAGAGACACCTGCTGGTAAGAGACCCTGCTGAGACCCACAGGAGACCTGACTGTAGAGACCAGGCTTTTCCCACTATCCGGCTCTGCTTATCACAGAAAGGAGCTGTGCAGGGGTAAGTCTGGGAGGCCCGTTTACCACGGGCACCACACCCCCCACCCCAGGCCCAAGCACAGATGAGGGCCCTCCCTCTTCCTCCCGGAGTAGGACACCTACAGTGCTCTCCCCACCCTACCATTTTAGAGCAGGGTGGTGCTCTTGCTATCTGAAAGCTCTAGTCTCAGAAAAGCCCAACGACAGACAACTTGAACGACACAATGTCAAAGTCAATGGCCAAGCCCGTTAGGACTTTACTGGCCCACGTGACAAGTCCTCTGCTGTCCCCGCTTGGCCTGTGTCCCCATTCAGGTTACAAGGCTACATACACTAGGTCAGTGACTCACTTGCAGGGCTCTGCCAGACTTCAGAAATGGACCATCGAGTTCAACTCCATTTAGGAGTCTGGGGACAGAGTGCCCATTCTTGATAAACTGTCACCACCAATACAAGGAACACGGTCACAGGATGACTTAAGTGGCAGTCAAGTTCAAACCCAGGTCTGACACAAAGCCCACATCTTAGCCACCATCAGGTACGACCTATCCCTGCCAGCCCTTCACTACTGGCTCTGGTCAGACACAGAGACCATCAAAAATCAAGCAGAGCGGCTCGTTAGACAACGAAGGCTTCGATCCTACTTGCTGCTGTCTAGGGGTTTGGAATAAAACCTTCATGCAGGTGGTGACTGGCTGACAATGTGCAAGAGAAACAAAGGCAGGTGACCGGAACTGTGTCCGTGACCAAACTTTAGCCAGGCTCTTCTGAGCCCTCTTCCTGACAAAGCTTTGGCCTGCTGAGTCTGGTTCTAACAAGAATCCAAAGAGAACCCCACCCCCTGCCCCTTGACATCTAAGCAAATCCCACTGATGGGATTCAGGACAAGCTGCATCAAAATATGGCACCTTGGCATAGTAACTATTTTTTAAAAATAATTATTTTATTTAACTTTATTTATTTATTTATTTATTTTAATTTGACCAGAGAGGGACAGAGTGAGAGTGAAAAAGGGAAAGTGAGAAAGCAAGTCACCAGGTCCGAGACTAGAACCGCAGTCAGTCATGTGAGAGTCCAGCGGTCTTAACCATCACACCACCTGCCGGCTCCCATATTGCCTATTTTAATCTCAAGGAATTCCACTGATTCCCCCAACTCTGGACTATAACTGCTGGCTAACCTTGCTGTATTAGAGTTGAGCTCAATTCCCTAGTGAAGTCTATCCGCCCTGAGGCAGAAACGAGGGGGGAAAATCTGCCTTACTGTCTTTATAAAGTATCCAGTAAAATTTCTCTTTAACATAAAACACATAGATACTAACTCAAGCCAGAGCCTTCCTCTCTCTGGGCCTTAATTGTCCAACTGTGAAATGCGATTAAAAATCTAAATTAAGAGTCCATTCAGGTCTCAAATCCTTTGGCTTTTTTTCTATACATCTTTTTAAAGAATGGGATTAGTGGGAAAAAAAAAAAAAAAAGAATGGGATTAATGGGTCGGCCAGTGATGTGATGGTTAAGGCAGCCAGATCCACATGGCTGACAGTGATTCAAGTCCCAGACCCCAGCCTTAAACAGGACACCCTGTATGTATGATGCATGCCCAAAATCCCAAGAGGAGAATGGAAGAGAAGGAATGGTGGTGTGGCCATCTCCCTTGGGGGGATAATTTCTCATTTTGTCTCTCTTCTTCTCCCTCTCAGGTGAGCACCCATGCCCTAAAGATAAAAAAAAATTAAAACTAACACCAAAAAAGAATGGGGTTAAAACAAAACGCAACCAGATCTTATCTCAAATGAAAATCACATTTTATTCTGGCGTATCTCTTCTTTTCCTGTGGGGAATAAATGTGTGACTCAGTGGCAAACTAGATCATGGATTAGAGCAGACCTTTCAAAGTTATCTAATTCTATCCATGGAAGTTTTTTCATGACTCCTTATACAGTGGATAAAGGCAATGCAAATAATCTTTGTCTATAGACATGCAAATAAATTCTAGCAGATCTTGGAGGCTCAGTTGACTTCCTTCCCCCCATATGGAAAGAGGCCAGTTTGCTTTCCCATTTGCACATTTATTTCCGTATTTCCTTTTTTAAGTGTAAAAAAACCAGTTCATTGGGGCCAGCAGGTGGCGTGGTGGTTGAGGCACTAGACTCCCACTTGATGGCCACCGTCATTCAAGTCTGGACCTGGAGGCTTGCTTTTCCTCTTTCCCTTCCTCTCTCTCTCTTTCTGGTGAGTGCATGTGCCCTACAGCAAATTAAAAAATAATAATTTTTTTAAACTTTATTTATTTCTTCCATGAGTGAGAAAGAGAATGAGCACACACCTCAAAGGAATCTTGACGCTGTGATCCCCCAGTTTCAGCCAGCTGCAGATCACAGACCAGTCACAGACCCAGAGAGCTCGGGGAGGTTTCAGGCCACAAGCTGGACCCTTCCCATGAGGATCAGCCCACAGAACACCATGCCGTACGGCTGTGCCACCATCCAGCCCACTCATACTGCCGAGCTCACAAATGTGCCTACGCTCTAGACGCTCCTCTGAACTGGCTGTAAAACTTCACGTTTCCTTATTAATGAGTGAAGTAAGATCCTTAACAAGTGTTCTTTTACATCTGTACAGACTAATAACTTTACCTTGTTATTTTAAAAAAAAAACCTCTGTTAACATCACAGCATGTACAAGCAACTGACTTGTATTTCAAAACAAACACAACTGAACATTTTTCTTAATCTACTAATGATGAGAACTCACAGATACAGCAAAGCAAACTGAGTCAATGTTTAATAGCGCCTCCACATTTTGTTATCTTTAATGCTTATTTAGTATTTGAATTTTCTTTTACCCAAATTACTATTTTTGAAACATAGTAGCATTGTAGCTTGTAACCTTTTTCAAAATGACTGAGTATGACTTTTATAGCTACCTATTAATTCTGAAGTTCAATTTTAAGTATAATTTTTACTTCAAGAAATTGGAGAGCAGGGGCCAGCAGGTGGTGTAGTGGTTAAGGTGCTGGCCTCCCACACAGCCAACCTGTGGTTCGAGTCCTGGACCCGACGGCTTACTTTCTCACTTTCTCTCTCTCTCTGTCACTCTCTGGTGAGAACACATGCCCTGTAGCAAATTAAATAATAAATAAATAAATAATTCTTTAAGAAGTTAAAAAAGAAATTGGAGAGTAAACATTAAACTACAAGAATGTACAAAGAATAACATAAAATACCCATCACCCAGAACATCAACTGTTTACATGATATTATAAACCTACTATATTTTCCCCCCATAAAATAAAACATTACAGGTAAAAATTTCCCTGTCTTGTCCCATTCTCTTTACTATGTATGCATGTGTACCCAAAATCCCAAAAGGAGGAGGGAATGGGAGAGAAGGGATTACGTTACCATTCCCCATGGGTGGGATGCGTTCTCACTTTCTCCACCTGTCTCTCTCTCCCCAGCAAGCACACGTGCCCTCTGACAAGTTAGGGGGTTAAAAGCATATGTCCACTCTCTACACATTCCTCTATACTAACCTCCCTCTATTAATGGACATTTAGGCTGTCTCCAATTTTTCTAACCATTACAAACCATGCTGCAAGAAACATCCTAATATCCCTGTCTTTGTACACATGTCTCTCTTTTCCCAGGGTATATTCTAGAAGGGGAACTACTGGGCCTTTCTATACCCCTTTTGCTAGTAGCTGTACTGTTCTAAGATACGCTTGTACCAACAGTGGATGAGAATCTTATTTCCTTCAAACACCTATCATCCCTTGATAATATCAAACTTTAGAATTCCTACTCCGATGGACATAAAGTGACCTAGTTATGCTTTTTCCTTTATTCACGATAGAGCATGTGCACACACATGTAAAAGAGACACAGAAAAGCACGCTCAAGGTGGTCTGGTCATGCTGCCACCTCTTCCTCCAGTCCATCAATCCTGGGCATTTGTGCATACACCTGTCATGTTTCAGGCCAGTCGGGCCCAGGATTTTGACTACAGTCACCATGTGGGATCCAGCCTCTCTTAAGCAGTGCATTACTCCTGCGGTAATGTGGTGGTTCTAATTACAGTTTCAATGTACACTTCCCTGGATTACAAGAAAAATTGAGTTTGATATGCTTAACCATTCATATTTCAACATTCTCAACCATCAACACGGGACGATTTCCCCATCATAAACTGGGATTCAAATTATGATCTAGAAAACAACAGCTGCAGTTTAAAAAACAATAAAAGCTACGTTATTTCTTCAAAAGGTAGTTGTTGATTAGAAAACGCAAGAGACAGAGCTTATTTACGTCAACATGTTTTCAGGACGATACTGGGTATGGTCCAGCCAACCTCCTTAACAGTGCTCAGATTTCTCCTCCTCTCCCTTCCCACAGCAACGGTCTTTAAAACCCTCTGTAATTTTCCTGGGGATTGCGGCAGTGACCTCTCTGTCCCTGGTAGGGCCACTCTCAGATGTCTGTTGCAACAGAGCATCTGAGATACAGCACTACACTACATAAAGCTTCCTGAGCACCCTTCAAATCTCTTTCGGCCCCACAGGAGGTCCTGGAATATGTTACTCCCCTATTCTGAGGGCTTGTGAAGTCCCCATCCCCATGAAACCTTTGCTCCAGGTCCAAAAGCACGGTTCTTTCTGTGCCTTCGCCACGCTGTTTTCCAGAGGAAATGCTCTTATCTTCCTCTATCTCATAGCTCCTGCTCATCCCTCCAACCTCACTCAACCTCACCTTCCACCTGCACCCTAGCCCTGGTACCACTGGATTTGTTCACCAGAAGAACCGCCTATTCCCTTCAAGGAAATAATCCTCTCAAAAAAAAAAAAAAAAAAAAAAAAAAAAAAAAACACGGAAAGAAAAAGCTTAGTAAGGCTCAAAAAATGTCTGCTACGCAGCCCTTAAGAAAGCTGGGGCGCTCCACTCGCCAGTATCACAGTCTACTTGCAAGCCCCGGGCTCTCACTTTCATCTGTAAACAAGGCATGTGACACGAAGTTACTCGTCCAGACCTCAGTTTCCACAATGCTTGGCAGGGAATAATCCATGCAGGTTTGTGTAGCCTGCAGTCATAGCTAGGGGCAGCAGCTCAAACCCAGCTAACTTTTATTTCTATGGCTGATGCGGGTGGTCGTGAAATTCACCTCGAACCTCCAAAAACCGGAGAGTCCCTGACTTTTCAGAAGGAATGTTTTCATAAGACATTGGGGTTTTGGTGGTGTCGTTAAAGGCCCTTTCCCCCGAGTATAATCCTCCACGTTCAAAGACCAACAGCCTGAACTGTTCCTAGGGCCAAACCGCAGGCCGGGCTGGGTGCTCCCTGGCTGTAGGACCACAGCAAATCCCGTCTCTGCCTGAGCCTGTTTCCTCCCCGACAGCAACTCGCCCATCCAGCCAGAGCCCGCGCGACAGTCCCCCACCCCCACCGGACGTCGGTTCAAAGGTCGCACGCTCTCTTTCCCTCGGGACTCATCATTTCGCAAAATTCTCATTCTCAGGGCGAGAAACGGATTATTCAGAAAGGACTGGGGAAAACGAAAATCCTAGCCAATTTTCACGGCAGATGGGCAGCCCTGGCACCTGGTGTGAGGCCTAACCCAGGTCCCCTGCGGAGGCCCGCAGTTACCTGCGGCTGTGAACCACGGCTCGGGCGAGGTGGTGGCTGCGGCGGAGGCTGCGGTGAAGACGGCTGCTGCTGGGCCGTGGGAACTCCCCGCGGCGCTCAGCTTCAGACTGCCACCTCCAGACGTCCGCCCGCTGTGATTGCGGCGCTGCGCCGGCGCTCCCCTCTTTGAGGGCCTACTGTGCCGCGGTGATTGGTGGAGCTTTGGGGCGTGGCGTCTGCGAAACCCAATGGGACGTGAGAATGGGGCTGGCGATTCCTAGGGACTACAAAGCCCAGCGTGCACCGGCCGGGCTTTTTTTCGCTCAGAAGCTGGGGTAGGCTGGGGAGCGGGTTGCACAGTGAGGGAAGGTCTGGGGTCTCAGGATGATCCTGGCAGTGTCCGTTTGCAAGGGTGAAACTAGCTTTCTGAGCACTTTAACCCATTGCTTTCCAAAGTGGAGTGTACTTTGGATCCACCTGAGGAAACCAAATGCGCCCATCTCACTACCAGGAATTGTGATTTCATTGGTCTGCATGTTCTTTTAAGAACCCCAGGTGATTTTAGTGTGCAGATCAATTTAATTGTGATAACAGACCCATGACTGTTCTTGTCACCCCAGCTTGACACCTAGGGCAACTGAGGTTAGGTTAATTTTCACAGGGTTATGTACACCTTAAGGACAGTCCCAGAAGGCTCTTAATTCCTATGCAGTGCTACTTTATGATTGGTATTTTTATCTCATGGGGAATGGAAAGAAAAATAAAATACTAGACTCACAAGTGCCACACTGGGGTGCTCAGTAAATTGAATTGATTAGAACTGATGTGATAGAGTAAGCACAATCCTGGTTGAGAACAAATGCAAGATCTAGGGCTGTATTTATGAATTGTCTCATTTGGCTGTCAACCAATGACCCAGTCTCACAGACCACAAGGCAGTTTTAAAGGCAAAAATTTCCAAGTGGGTGGGGAGGTTAACCAAAAGTCTTACCTTGATCAGAACCTATACCAGAGTCTTGCACAGCAGTGACTGGCTAAGTTCCTTGATAAGGGGAGGAAAATGATTTTGTAACCAACCCCACATTATAATTAAACTTACAATAAAACTTCCGGTAGCTTGCTAACCTCTAACTTTCTCTGCCTTTTCGTGGTTAAGTATTAAACTGAAGGTTTTTTCCCTTTGTTTTCTTTTCTTTTCTTTCTTTTTTTTTTTTTTTTTTTTTTTTTTTTGGTTTTGCCAAAGGGCGTGTGTGCTCACCAGAGAGAGACAGAGAAAGGGAAAGTGAGAAATCACCCCCCCAGGCGGATGGCCATGCCACAATCCCTTCTCTTCCATCTTCCTCCTGGGATTTGAGGCACACATGCACACATGCCCAGTGTGAGTTTCAAGTCACCAGGTCCAAGATTCAAACTGCAATTGGCCATGTGGGAGTCCAGCACCTTAACCACTACGCCACTTGTTGGCCCCCACTTTGCTTTTTCTTGAATTTTAGTTAGTAACAATTTACCTCACCCAAGTAAGCAGTTTAAGACCCATCACGTAGGTGTTGTAAATGGCAATTACCACATCTCGGACACGCAGTCTCTCTTCTGTGGGAGAAAACCATCTGACCCTGAGATAATAATTTATGAGCTTGCCTTGCAAAAACCAGCAGGAATGGAGAGACATAATCTGATGTAATTTCAGAGTGGGCAGCTGAAACTCAGTAACAGAGACTGTGGAGTTAGCCCCACACATACCCTCCCTCCAGTTTCCTTTCTTTTTTTTTCTTTTTTTTCTTATTTTTTTTTTTAGAGGTTTTCCCTATAGGGCGTGTGCACTCACCAGACAGACAGAAAGAGAAAGAGAGACAGAAAGCGAGAAATCACCCCCCTAGGGGTGATGGCCACGCTGCAATCCCTTCTCCTCCGTTCTCCCCTTGGGATCCTGGGCACGCATGCACACATGCCTGGCGTGAGTTTTAAGCCACCCAGTCTGGGACGCAAACCGCGGTCGACTACGTGGGAGTCCAGCGACATAGCCATTATGCTAACTGCTGGTCCCCAGTTTCCTTTCTTTAAGCTTAGAACTGCTGTTTGGGGACCAGCAGATGGCCTAATGGCTACGTCGCTGGACTCCCATGTAGTCGACCGCAGTTTGAGTCCTGGACCAGGTGGCTTAAACTTACTCTGGGCGTGTGTGCGTGCATGCCCTAGATCCCAAGAGGAGAATGAAGTAGAAGGGATTGTGTCATGGCCATCCCCCCGGAGGGTGATTTCTCACTTTTAGTCTCTCTGTCTTTCTCTGGCGTTCTGGTGAGTGCACATGCCCTATAGCAAAACAACAACAACAATAACAACAAAAACAACCTGCTATTTGGGGCAGCTAGCAAGATGGATCTGAGACCTGCCTCTGACTCCCATTGTCTTGACTGGCATCTCCCAATTTGAATAAAACCTTTCTCTAAACTCCAGTGCCTCAGCTATTGACACCATGCATGTTGACACATGAACTTATGCTCAATAACGATGTCATAGAATCCTCATCTTCAATTCTCAGCTCACCAGATCTGGGGCACTTACGCCTATGCCCAACATGTTTCAGGCCAACAGAGTCAAGGATTCTAACCAAGGTAGCCATGTGGCCTCCAGCACTGCAATTCAGCACACTCCCACTTGTGGCACCATCATGACTGGGCCAGGATTTAATATAGTAAAGTGGGTTCAAGGGAGATACAATGGGTTTAATGCTCAGATAATGGTGAGTGAATAATTCTCATCAGAAGCAGGACAGACTTGGGAGACAGACAACAGTTCATGATAAACTTTGTCCAGATGTGTTCACATTCTTCCATCTTTAGCCGAGGGGGAGGGGCCGTAGGCAGCTCTCTTTCTTGGCATTTTTGCTCTACAGGCTGGTTAGGGAATAAGGAGCGAAGTCCTTTCCTGTGTTTTGAGAGAGCGAGGGGATCAAGAGCAGGTGCACATTCCAAGGTCGGTCACCTAGTCTCCTAAACTACCTCCCAGCCCTATTTTGGGAGGCAAAGCGCTCCTTAAATTTTTTGTTTCATATGGTCTTCTTTTATACTCTTCTTTTATTGTAAGTCATATATGGAAATACTGTGCTAGGTCTGCTTCCTATTTTTGCATAAAAAATAAAGGTTTATGTGTTTAGTACATACCCACACCCATCAGCTATTTTGCAATCAAGGCAGAGCTGAATCATTATATGAGGCATAGTATGGCCCACAGTGTTAGAAATATCAGCTGTCTGACCCTTTACAGAAAAAGTTGGCCAACCCCTGGGATAAGCGTGTAGCCCAAGATCACAGCTTGGAGGTGACCTTGGCTGCAAGCCCAGGTCTGTCCATGTTCATCGCCAGTTCCCATGGCTGCTGTGCATTCACAGTCTTCCACAAGAAGGAGTTCATTCATCCATTTATTCAATAAAACAGTTAGCTGATGTCCTTTCTGTGTCGGGTGCAGCTGAGCATAGAGGTAAGTAGGATGTTGTCCCTTCCCCTTGAGAATTCACTGTCTAGTAAAGGAAACAGAAATGTGTCCTTACTCACTCCCTAATTCACCCAGAACAAATGTTGGCCTTTGGCTGACCAGGCCTTAACCGTTGACATGGAATAAGAGTGGTAGCCTGATGTGAGGCATGACTTGACAACGAGGGGCCATAATGCCCTCTTGGTCTCCCTTGGTGACAATGTGGGCTAGAAGCTCAGAGTGTAGGGCAGAAGGTGGCTGAAAGTTGAGGGCCCAAGGAGGGTGTCTTAGTTTGCTATTGTGTTTGGGTGGTTTACATGGAATACGGGTCTATATGGCTTGTAATTCCAGTGGCTGGGGAGTTCAAAAGCGTGGGCTGGCATCAGGCCAGCTAAGCCACAACATGGCCGAAAAGCAGCAGACGGCAGGTGAATGCCATGAGACCTGGGAGCCGCCATCATCTTTTCATAATAACCCACATCTATGAGAACGAACTCCTTGTCATGAGACCTCGAAATCACTCTGCTGAGATAGCATTAACCAGTTTATGAGGGTGATGCCTTCATAATTCAAACACCGCCCACTAGGCCTCACATCTTACAGGCCTCATGACCTCCCAGTGCCATTCCATTGGAGACCAAGTCCACAACAAGAATCTTTGAAGACAAGCCATTTTGTAAACCATAGCAATGGTTGGGTGAGCTCCAGACAGGCTGCAAGGAGGGTAGCCTAGGCCAGTGAGAAAGGAAGGCAAGTCAAGGCAAGAAACATGAGATGCAAAACGTTAGCCCAGAGAAACAACAAACAATGGGGGTGTAAGTCACTTACAGCCACCTTAACATTTTTTAAGGACATTTAAAATTTTTTAATATTAAGAGTGGTGGCCATGCCACAAACTCTTCTTCATTTCACCGTCCTGTTGGAATTTGGCCATGATGACACATTTACCCGGTATGCTTTCTCAAGCCCTGGGGCCAGGATTTGAGCTGCAATGGTCAAACATGTGGGCTCTAGTTCCCTGAACCACTAGGCTACAGGGCTGGTTCAGTACATTCTAAATATATGTATTTCTCAGCAGACATGCTATCTCCACGCTTTGTTAAAGATTAAGCCTGCTGGCCGCAGGTGGCTAAGATCACATCATCCGATACCCCTTATCTTAATACGCAGCCAATCACGGGCCGTGGAGAAACCTTTGCTATCGCTTCTGACCAATGTGAAACTTGGCAAACAATTGTGATTCTCCCCTCATTTGTAACTTCTGACTTTTAAATCACCCTAATATCAGGGTCAGTGGGTCACCTAGTAATTAAGGCGCTGGACTCCCACATAGCCAACCATGGTTCGAGTCCTAAACCTGGTGACTTGAAACCCACACCAGGCATGTGTGTGCATGCCCAAAATCCTGGGAGGGAAGGAGAATGGAGTAGAAGGGATTGTGGCATGGCCGTCCCCCTGGAGGTTAATATCTCACTTTCCTTCACTCTGTCTCTCTCTCTCTGGTGAGCACACATTCCCTATGACAAAACAAAAAACAAAAACAAAAAAACAAAAAACAAAACCCTAAAAACAAGCAAACAAACCAAAACACCCTAAAATCGGTAAGACCTCCGCACACAGTATTCAGGGTCACCTGAATGTTGAGTCTGGCAGGTCGTCCTCAGCCATGGCCCAAATGAAATGCTTTTGCTTTACTTACTTGGCTATGACAATTTTCTTAGGTTGACACCAGTCCCAAGAAGGAGGCTGAGACGAGAGGGGCGGGACTAGCACACCTAGTGGACCCGGCCATCAAGCACCCTGGATTCCAAGCCCAACCCAACCACTTAAAAACAGTGCAACCTGAGCTAGCTACTCCCTCCTCGGTGCCTGGGTCTCCCTACGTGTAACATGAAAACAAACAAACCAACAGCACTGACTTCATAGTCTCTGAAAATTAAACTTGTTAACACGGTAGTTGGTACCCAGGAAGTATCCCATAAATATTGGCTTCTCCCCTGGGTTCAGAAGATCTCTTTGGCTCCTGGGCTATAACTTGAGGATTCCGGTGACCTTGGGAATCTGTGACCTTGGGAAGTGCCTGTGCTCCTGGATCCCGTTACAGGATGGCAGGAGGATGCAGGAAACACCAGGGACAGAGAGGTGGGCACTGCAATAGCCCCCGATGTCAGGGCGGCACAGGTGACAGGAGGGCATTGGGCTCCCTACGGACTTAGAGGCACAGGAACCGCCCCATCAAATGCCCCCGCAGAGTTCTCACAAGAGAAGTCATGGCTGTGACTCTGCCACCATACCGTACAGGCAATCAGAGGTTAGCAAGGCTCACGCCAGATATGAATTAGCGCTATCACCACAGGGTGGCCGATAACAAGCCACCAGAGATAACAGCATTGACAAGCCCTTTCCGAATCAGAGGGTTTTCTTAAATGGAGTAGCAGGGCACTGTGTGCAAGATTAAGATTATAAAGCTGGACCAGCAAATGGTGTCATGGTTACGTCGCTGGACTCCCACATAATCAACCGCAGTTTGAGTCCCAGACCTGGTGGCTTAAACTCATGCCGGGCACATGTGCATCTGTGCTTTCTGTCTCTCGGTCTCTCTCTTGCTGGCAAGCACATGCACTCTATAGCAAAAATCTCCCTTAAACATTGTACGTCTCCACTTAACATATACCGACTGTCTGCACTCTGTGGTAGAGACTGAAAGACTGAAGAACATAAAGTATTAACAATTGTAATGGACACTAGAGACAAGTGGAAAGAGAGTGTGGGAGAGGAAGAGCGTAGGAAAGGAAATTTGGGTGGGGGGAAATGGAGAGGTAAGTAAGACACTTGTGGGACACAGATAAGGATTATTATCTGTTGACGAGGGTCTGTCTCAACTGGGTTGGACTGAAGTGTAAATCATGCTGGGTAAAGTCTCTTCACAATCTAAACGATGCATAGCAATTTAATGTACGACTAATAATAAACAAATAAAATAAATTAAAAATTAAAAATAAATCTAAAAAACTCTCTTTTAAAAAAAAATTATAAAGCAGTAAGGGTTGAGGAGAGTGGCTGACAGTAGAGCACAATTGCCCTATGAAGCAGTCACACATGGGAAGGTTCCTGGTTCAAGTCCAGAGACATCCCTGAGTATGCCAGGTAGGCACTTGCCCATGATCTGGGGCTGGCTGGGGTTGGGGGAGGGGAGTGGGGTCATGGTGTTAAGACCCTGTTGGGGGTGCTGTTTTTCTGCATCTGTCTCTCTTTCTCTCTGTCTCCCATTTCTGGGAAAAAAATGAAAAAGTAAACTTTAAATACATAAATACACACACACGTAATGAAAAACTTAGAACGGGGTCTAGCCGACTGCCAGCTGTTTACCAAGTGTATATGGTAAGTGCCAGGCATTGGTGTGAGCTCTCAGGGTCTCTGTAGTTCATTCTATCCACCACAGATGGAGTAACCTTGTTCAAAATGTAAGTATCTCCACTGAAGTATAATATACATAGGAGAGAATGCACAACTTATAAATATAAGCTCAAGAAATGTTCAAAGTGAGCACACCCAGGTAGCCAGCACCTGGATAAAAGACCAAGCTTGGCCAGCACCCAGCAGCCTCCTCCAGAACTCTTTCAGATTTTTTTCAATTAATCTTTCATTTAAAAATTTTTTTCGTTTTTGCTATAGGGCATGTGAGCTCACCAGAGAGATAGAGAGAGAGAAAGAGAGAGAGGAAAATGAGAAAGAACCCCCGATAGGGGATGGCCACATTCTAATCTCTCTCCTCCATTCTCTTCTCGGGATTCTGGACACACACCCAACGTGTTTTTCAAGCCACTGGGTCCAGGATTTGAACCACACAATTGGTCATGGAAATACAGCTGCCTTAAGCACTGCACCAATTGATACCTTCCTGCCCCTTGGCATTTAATAATGCTGTTTTCTTGTTCTTTTTTGAGAGGTCTTTGCTGTATGGTGCGTGCGCTTGCCAGGAAGATAGACAGAAAGCAAGAAATCACCCCGAGGGGGGATGGCCACACCACAATCACTTCTCCTCCATTCTCCTCACGGAATCTTGGACACGCACGCACATGCACCCGGCATGAGTTTAAGCCACCAGGTCCTGGACTTGAACCATGGTTGATTACATGGGAGTCCAGCAACATAGCCATTACGCTAACTGCTGGTCCCAATAATTCTGTTTTCTATGGCTTCTGATTCCCTTTGTTTTTATTCTGATCTAGCACTACTTGTTCTTTTTCTTTATCCTTTTTTTATTGTGGTAAATATATATTACATAAAATTTTACATCTTAGAGCCAGCCAATTGGCATGGTGATTAAGGTGGCAGGATCCCACGTGGTCAAACTCCCTGTTTGAATCCTGGCCCTGGCAGCTTCAGAAACACACCAGGTGCATGTGCATGTATGCCTTAAAATCTCAAGAGGAGAATGGAGAAGAGATTGTAGGTGGCCATCCCCCCGGAGGGTGTTTTTGCACTTTCTCTCTCACTGACTCTGTCTACCCATCACCAGCAAGAACATGAACCCTGTAGCAAAATGGTGGAAATTTAAAATTAAAAAATTAAAAAATGTCCACTTTAACAATTTTAAGTGTAGGGTTCAGTAGCATTAATTACATTCACATCACCACTATTTTCAAAATGTTCTATTATAACCTCCAGCTCAAAGTCTGTTGTTTCTCCTAGAATGAAATCCTTCCAGGATAACATCCCCTGATCCCTGCCCTGTGCCATGACCGCATTCCATACCCCTTGGCTTCCTCTGCTCCAGCCACTTGCTTTCTGGCCTTGGCATCAGCAGTTCTCAGTTCCTGGCATGCCTTCCCATTGCACCCACACGGCTGGCTCCTCCTCTGAGGCTGAGCTGAGCCAGCTGACCTAATGGTCAGCTGACACAAACCCCCGTCCCTCACTAGCCTTTCACCTGGCTTCACTCTGACCCTACAATTACTGGATAACCAACTCCATGAGGACAGGGACCCAGCCTACCCTATCTAGTCCTATACCCACCTTGCCTAAATCTAGCTGTCATATAGAAGGTGCACAGGAAATACCTATCACTTCAATTCAATAGTGTGAGCAAGGAAAGTGAAGTGTGCCTGGAACCGCCCCATGTGGGTTTAGTACCCCAGAGCTTTGCACTACTGCTGTGCATCTCCCCGACCCCTGGTCCCATAGCTCGCATTTTATGAGTAAATAAATGATGTGATTTGCCTTCATCTTAAATTGGATGCATTGAAGAGAGTGGGGGAGTATGAAAACCCAATATCTGGGCCAGCGGAGGGTGTCGTCTCTGGCACAAGCGTTGTCTTTATGTCAGACTAGTCTGGGTTTAGATCCTGATTCTACCAATCAGCTAGGCCTGTTTGTCTATAAAATGGAAATGATGATTAACTTTGTTTTGGAGAGGTTTTTGCTATAGGGTGCATGCACTCACCAGAAAGAGAGAGAGAGAGAGACAGAAAGTGAGAAATCATCCCCTAGGGGGGATGGCCATTCTGCAATCCCTTCTCCTCCATTCTCCTCTCAGGCTCTTGGGCACGCATGCACACGTTTCCGGCATGAGTTTAAGCCACCAGGTCCGGGACTTGAAACACGGTTGACTATATGGGAGTCCCAGCAACGTAGCCATTATGCCAACTGCTGGTCCCAATAATGATTAACTTTTATAAAACTGTGGAAAGGGACCAGCAGGTGACGTGGTGGTTGAGGTGCTGGATTCTCACATGGCCCACTGCAGTTTGAGTCCAGGATCTGGCAGCTTGCTTTCTCTCTTCCTCTCTCTTTCTCTTTCTCTCTCTCTCTCTCTCTCTCTCTCTGTCTCTGTCTCTGGTGGGCATGTATGCTCTGTGGCAAATTTAAATAATAATAATAATAATAATAATAATAATAATAAATGAAATTAAATAAATAACCCTGAAAAAAATACTTTTAAAAAATTGTGAGACGATGAAGACACACAGTACCTGCTCAAAATGGTTCATTTTCTCCTCTCATTCATTCCTCCTTGCACTTTCTAGATTAATCTGAAAACCATTTTACAATCCAGCGTGACAGCCAGATTGACATTTTTAGATCTTCAGTGTCTAGAAGATTGTCCCTCTGCCCTGACCAATCCTTACCATGGCCTACCAGACCCTCTGTGCCCTGTGTCTGAGCTATCTTCCCTGACCTCCTCTCCCACTTCCTTCCCTGCCCCCCCCTTCCTTCCTGGCCACCCACGTGGGCCTCCTAGAAAATCAAACACGCCCAGTTCATTCACACCTCAGGCCCTTCTACTGGCTTTTTTCCTCTGCCTGAAAGGCTCTTTTTCCCTGAATTCCCAAGACTTGCTTGTTTATTTATTTGTATTATGAAATATAACAAGAACACATAAAATGCATTAGAATATGTATATATAGTTGAAGGAATAATTATAAAGCAAATTGTCCATGTACCCACAACCTAGGTTGGGAAATAAACATCATCAGCACCTTCAAGGACCCTATTAGGCCCCAACCCAATCACAATTTCTTCCCCATCCCCTATGAAACTAACCCCTGTTGGGACCAGCAGGTGGCATGGCGGCTAAGGTGCTGGACTCCCACCTGGCTGACCACAGTTCATGTCCTAGACCTGGTGCCTTGCTTTCTCACCTTCTCTCTCTGGTGAGTGAGTGTGTCCTATAGCAAATTAAATGATAATAATGATACATTAAAAAAAAAAAAGAGGGGGGGAGGGAAACCTGAGCCCTGTCATTTTTTCTTTCTTTTATTAATGGTAGAGCACATACATGTGCATGTGAGAGCGAGTGAGAGAGAAGCATCTACCACAGGGGCTGGTCAAGGCATGAGTCTTTCCTCCAGTCCGCCAGCCTGTGATCTTGGGCACTTGCACATGTGCCCGACATGTTTCAAGCTGACTGGACTGGGGATCTGAACCATAGTCACCACGTGGGATCCAGCTTCTCGTGGCCAGTGCATCACTGCTGCATCACAGAGCCAGTCCTCAGACATTTTATATTTTTTATTTTATTTTTTAAAGATTTATTTATTTATTTATTCGTTCATTCATTCATTCATTCCTTCATTTTAATTTGACCAGCGAGAGACACAGAGAGAGAGAGGAAAGTGAGAAAGCAAGCCACCAGGTCCAGGACTCGAACCGTGGTCGACCATGTGGGAGTGTCCAGCGCCGTAACCACCACGCCACCTGCTGGTCCCCACCTCAGACATTTTAAAATCTTCCTTTTATCCATGAGTGAAAGAGACAGAAAGAGACAGAGGCAGAGCACTCCCAATAAGCTCTTCACGCTGTGTTCCACCCCAGTTTCAGTCAGCCCTGGATCAGGGGCATGTGTGTACCCAGCGTGCTCAGGAGGTTTCTGGACACTAACCCAGGACCTTCCCACGTGGGCCAGCCTCGCAGAGCACTGCTGAACCACTGTCCAGCCCTGGCTCCTGTCCTTATGCTAAACATTTGCATTTCTTTATTGGTTTAGTACCTAAGTCTGTATCCTTAATAAAGTTTGCTTTTGCTTCTCTTTGAACTTTATATGATTTGGGCGATACTGTTATTTTGTGGTTTACTTTTTTTTTTGCCATAGGGCGAATATATTTGCTGGAGAGAGATAGAGGGAGAGAAAGTGAGAAATCACCCCCCCAGGGGGAATGGCCATGCTGCAGTCCCCTTTCCTCCATTCTCCTCCTGGGATTTTAGGCACACACACACATGCACCAGCATGAGTTTCAAGCCACCAGGTCTAGGACTCAAACTGCAGCCATGTGAGAAGCCAGCACCTGAACCACTACACCACCTGTTGGCCCTGTGCCTTACTTCTTTTAATAAACATTTTGTATGTCTGCTCATAGAAGAACTCACTTTTCCTCTCACTATCTCTCTCTGCCCCCTCCTCTCCGAGTGAGCACAACCCCACCACCAAGGCAAAAAAACTCTAAAATAAATAAATAAATATCAACTGTGGTCTAAAGACTTTATACGCATTAGTTCTTTTATTTATTTATTTATTTATTTATTTACTTTTGAAGAGGACATGTGCACTTACCTAGAGACAGAGAGGGGGAGAAAGCACCCCCTCATGGGGCATGGTCATGCTGCAATCCCTTCTCCTCCATTTCTTCATCCTGTTGGGATTTGGGGCACTTTGCATGCACACATGCCCAAACATATTCTTCTTTTTAAAATGATTTATTTTTATTACTATTTTTTATTTTATAATCAATCACTGTATATCATTACAGCATACAAAATGAATTTTCCCATCCAGAATACACTGTACATGCCCAACATATTTTTCAAGTCACCTGGCCAGAATCTGAGCCATGCTGAGCTGTGTGGGAGCCAGCTTCCATAACCACTGGGCTATAGAACTGGCCCTATATTAATTCTTTTAAACCTCATAACAACCCCATGAGGAATACCCCTAGATGGTCAGAACCATTATTATCATGATTTATAGATGAAGAAACCGAAGCTGGAGAGATTAGTTAGCGCACTCAAGGTGACACAGCTGGTAAGTGGCAGAGCCAACCGGCAGCACAGAGGACACTGTTTATGTACCCTCTGGTTCTCCACTGCAAACTGAGCTCCACACGGACAGAAGCTTTGTTTTGTTAACCGTGGCATGTCTGGTGCCCAGCACAGCCTGGCACACAGCACTCAACATCTACTTGTCGAATAGCCTTGGTGTGGTGGTCAGGGCAGCTGGATTCCAAATGACTGACTATACAGTTCAAGTCCCAGACCCAGCAGCTTGAAAATCACACCAGGCCCATGTGCCTGTGTGCCCAAAATTCCAAGAAGAGAATGGAGAGGGGAATGCTGTGTGGCCATCACCTCCAGGGGAGTTGCTCACTTTCCCTTTCTCTCTTTCTCTCTCCCTCTCTATCTCTATCTGGCAAGCATGTGTGTCCCATAGCAAAAAAAGGAAGAAGAAATAGAAGGAGGAGGAGAAGAAGGAGAAGAAGAAGAAAAGAAGAAGAAAAAGAAGGAGAAGAAGAAGAAGAAGAAGAAGAAAAGAAGAAAGCAAAGTCAAGTCAAGCCTTGGAAAAGCCCAAGTCTTAATTCCTAGAAAAAGCTGGGTAGAGGCCAGCAGGTGGCATGGTGGTTAAGGTGTTGGACTCCCACATGGCTGACTGCAGCTTGAGTCCCAGAGTTTGAGTCTCTCCTTCTCTCGTGAGCACATGTGCCCTTTTTAAAAAAAAAAAAAAATGTTCAATAAAATTCTTTCTGGCGAGTGCATGCGCCCTATAGCAAAAACAGCTCCAAAAAAAAATATATATATATACATATATGTGTGTGTGCGTGTGTATGTATATATATATATATATATATATATATATATATATATTTTTTTTTTTTTTTTTTTAAAGAGCTGGGTGATATAGCTGACAATGATCTAGAGAGTTGTAATGATACAGCGTTGTAATGGGGAGAGGATTAAATCTGGTTATTTATCATTCCCCACAGATCGCATTGCCTTAAGGTACTTCCTGGTGAAGGGAAGCCAGGGTTGCCCAACCTCAGTACTGTTGACACCTTAGGCCAGATAATCCCTATTGTGGGAGGCCACCCTGCTGTGTGTTACATGATGTTTGGCCCGTCCTGGCCTCTACTTGTTTAGATCACTGTAGCAACACCTCCTCCCAGTTGTGAAACTCAAAAATGTCTCCAGTGTCAAATGGCCCCTAGGTGGCCAAACTGTGCCCAGTTGAAAACCACTGAGCTGAGACTTGAAGTTTATCCTGGGGTGGAGAATGTGACCTGGAAATACTGCCATTCAACAAGAAGAGAAAGCTTCTCCTCTTTCCAGAGAAAGAGAGAAAGGGAGGGGAAAAAGGGTGTGGAGGTTAAATGGCAAGCCCTCCTCCCTCCGTTCTTTCCACCCCAAGGTTCCGCTGTGGAAGGAGGGTTCCTGGAGCTCAGACAGGCCCGTGGAAGTCCTACTCTGTAAACATCTTGCTCACTTCTCAGCATGCGGACCAGCAATGGGTAAATCTCAGCAGCAAAGACCCACACGCAGGGCACAGTTTAGAGCTGGTGAGGAAGGTGTCTATGCAGGCCCAGGTGCGCTGGATGGCAGCCCCGAGGCTTCTACACACCCTGGAGTGGTTTGGAGAAGGCCTCAGAGAGCTTCTGGACCTTTGCAAAGCACAGAAGTTCAGAACACACCTGTGGCACAGCGGCTAGTACCAGCAGTGAGCTCCTGCTTAGCACCTGGAAACGCCGGGGGGACCGGCTAGGCAGGTACCAAGGCATACGCTACACTACGGAATCCCATCTTGTTTCCAGAGGCCATCGAGGAAAAGAGAAAAGGAAATGAGAAGACAGAATACAGTTGGTTGGCTGGTTTTTTTTTTTTTTTTTTTTTTTAGAGGTTTTTGCTATAGGGCGCGTGCATTTGCCAGACAGAGACAGATAGATAGAAAGTGAGAAATCACCCCCCAGGGGGATGGCTACTCTGCAATCCCTTCTCCTCTAGGGATCTTGGGCATGCATGCACACGCGCCTGGCGTGAGATTTAAGCCACCAGGTCCGGGACGCAAACCGCGGTAGACTACGTGGAAGTCCAGCAACATAGCCATTACGCTAACTGCTGGTCCCAGAGTCGGTTGTTATGACAAAGATCAAGAGAACAGTGACAGGGACCAGCAGTTAGTGTAATGGCTATGTCGCTGGACTCCCACGTAGTCGACCGCGGTTCGAGTCCCGGACCCGGCGGCTTAAACTCACGCTGGGCGCGTGTGCGTGCGTGCCCAGGATCCCGAGAGGAGAATGGAGGAGAAGGGATTGCGGCGTGGCCATCCCCCCTGGGGGGTGATTTCCTGCTTTCTATCTCTCTGTCTCTCTCTGTCTGTCTGACGAGCGCACGCGCCCTATAGCAAAAACCTCTCCAAAAAAAAGAAAAAAAAAAAAAAAAAGAGAACAGTGACAGAGACGAGAGAGGTTTTTCTCTCATGAAGCACTGCAAATATTAGAGCTGATAAAGAAGCTCTTCGGAGTTGGGGACCCAGGCTGCTTCCATCTTGAGCTCTTCCATTCCCAGACAGTGGGCTTCACCTCGTTTAAGAAGGCTCCAGTCATGCCACACTCAGACGGCAGCGCGGAGTATATAAATTACCCTGTTTGCCAGAACTGAGTCGGACAGCCTGTACGGCTTCAAGAGAGGCTGGGGAACGTTGGGTAGCCCCAGGCCTGGCTAAAGCCCAGGGGTTCTATCGCTAAAGGATGTGAGAGAGAATAGGTATCTGGGACAGCCAACTATCTCCGCCACCAGGAGAAGACTGAAAGACCAATCCATAAAAAAGGAAAAAAAAAAAAAATCTAAGGAAGGGCCCAAGTAGTGGCACAGTGGAAATGCAACTGAGAAGCCAGGGAAAGGTCCTGGGTTCACATCCTGGGACCTCGCAAAGCATGACAGACGTGCATGAGTGCCCGTGTTCTGGGCCGGCTGAATCTGAGGGTGCACTACCGTATGAGGACCCTGTAGGGGGTACCTGTCTCTAACTCTCTTTTTTTCTCTCCCAGAAGAAAGAAATAAACTTAAAAGAAAAAAAGAAATCAGAAGGAAAGATTTAAATCACAAGAATCTGGGAGTCTCTCATTGGTGACTTTAAGTGATCTCCCCACCCCCTGCCCTTTCCCTTAATACGTGGAGACTCAAGACCCAGACAGCAGTTAAAGGGAAGAGAGGGAGATAGTAATTTTTGCACAGCTGAGGGAACTGCGTACATTTTCTCTCTTCCTACCAAGAGGAAAAAGAGATAGGTTTGAATTCCAGATTCTGTGTTCCAGAGCATCCAGGTAGGCCCGCAGCTCACCCTGTTGCCAGGGTGCCAGTATAAGAGGAAGCACCTCAGCTTTCTGCAGAGTCCTGGGGGCATCCAACAAACACCAGACAATAACAGACGAGGAGATTTCAGGGTGATAGGCCTGGTCAGGGACCCCATTAGCCCAATTTTAAAATGCTTTTCCCCCTTTATTATTAGAGGAATAAAAAACACTCTCATTATTGCTCTTGTCGTTTTAATGCTAACTCCAGGTCTATTAGCAGAATATTATTTTTCATCTTTATAACAAATCTATAAAGTAGGGACTGTTGCTATTCCCATTTTACAGATGAGAAAACTGAGGCTCAGAGAAATTAAGTACGAGGCCCAATTGAGCTGGGAGAGTTGAGCTGGGCTGGGGTTTTTCTTCCTCAAGGGTGCCGTCCAGGGTATCTTTCATTATGTGGAGGAGCATGCTTTCTAGAAGGACCAAAGTGGAAGTCTAGGCCCATAGCCTAGTGGTTAAGGGAGCCAGATCCCTCACGGCCAATCATGCAGTTTGAATCCCAACCCTGGCAGCTTGAAAAACACCCTGGGTACATGTGCATGCATGTTTGAAATCCCAAGATGGAGAAATGGAGAAGGGATTGCAGCGTGACCATTCCCCATGGACGGGGTTGCTTTTCCCCTCTCTGTCTCTTTCTAGTGAGTGTACACACCCTTTGGCAAATTTGAAAAAAGGAGGAGGCAGAGAACAAGGGGAAGAGGAAGAAGAAAAACCAATGTAGAAATTCCTGTCTGGCCTTAATGTAGTTGATTCCTCTGAATGCGAGTGTGTGTTCATAAATACAAGGCTTATTGCAACATTTGTGGCCCCCCTAAAGGAAACCCAGCTTTTCAGACTCATTTCTAACCACATTGTACATCATCTTCTTCTCTTACTTCCACTTTTTTTTTTCTCTGAAAGTCACTCTTTTAATGCAAAACCGTGTTCTCGGGAGGGAAAGAAATGGTGTTCTCAGGAGAGAGAAAACTGTCTGCGGAGTCCAGCTCACTTGCATTGCTGTGCACCTCAGGTTTTTTAGCAGAAATGCAGGAAAAAACCCTCTAAAGGTCTTTAGTCTGTTGCATTAAACAACCCTGTGGATGATGAGTTTTGTGCTCCTACCAAGATACCTTCCATCTGATATTTTAAAAGAATTATTTAACTTAATTTCATTTATTATTATTATTTTTAAATTTGACCAGTGAGAGACAGAGGGAAAATGAGAAAGCAGCCACCAGTCAGGAGGCAAACTGTGGTCCACAATGTGGGAGTGCAGTCCTTAACCACCACGCCACCTGCCAGCCCCTCCATCCGATATTTTACAAAACAAACCAGGGTGTGCTAGGAAGATGGGAGCAGTCCATGGGAACTTTCACAGTTCTGTTCCCTAGAAACAAAGCCTGAGAGGCCATTTTTGTGCAAGTGAGTTATTCAGAGCATGCCCAGGAGAAAACCAGAAGGCCATGAGGGCAAAGGAAGGAGCTCTGTGAAGATGTAGGTTCAGGAAGAGGTGAACCTGAGCCTGACCAGCAAGGTGTGCTGGAGCATGACTGACCCCCTAGTGACTATTCCACACAGAGGCGAGGAGGCTGACCTGTTATACAACCCCACAGAAACCAGCCTTTGGCCATCTCCCTCCGGGGGCACAGCTTTCTACGACTGAGGGAGCAGCAGGAACCAGCCTGTGAAGGGTACAGAGTGAACTCATGGCAGCCAACTCTGCAGCAAGCGACAGTGATGGCCCAGGAAAGGGCGCCTGGGCAGGGCGCCAAGGTCCATCACCACTTACGTGCGATACTGAAGTCAGGGACACATGCCAGCTCTTTGGTTGCACTAGCTAGTCTGTTTATTCATTTGGTTTTTAACATTTTTATTTGTTATTGTTATTATTTTTTTTAATTTGCTATAGAGCATGTGTGCTCACCAGAGAGAGAGAGAGGTCAAATTGCCAGGTTCGGGACTCAAACCACAGTTGGCTATGTGGGGAGTCCAGTGACTTAGCCACCATACCACCAGCTGGCCCCCTCTTTTTTTTTTTTTATTTAGCTTGTTTTGTAGAGCAGCTTTAGGTTCACAGCAAAATTTAGCAGAAGTGCTCAGAGGTTCCATTTGCCCTCGGTCCACCGTGCACACCACAGCTTCTCAATATCCACACCAGAGTGGCATGTTTAGGACAATTGACGAACCTATATAGCCTGTCGTTATCATCTGAAGTCAGTAATTCACATTAGGGTTTGCTCTTGGTGTTTGCTGTGTGTTCTGTGGATCTTGGCAATGTGCAGTGACAGGTATCCACCATTTTAGTATCATACACAAGTTTCACTGCCCTAGAAACCCCCATGCCCCCACCTATTCCTGTTCTTCCTTCCCAACTTCTGGCAATTACTGAACTTTTTTTACAGTCTATAGCAGCCCTCTCCAAAATGTCATATAGTGGGGAATATGTAGCCTTTTCGGATCGGCTTCTTTTACTTAGTAAAATGCATTTAAGGTTCCTCCTTATCTTTTCATGGACTGCTAACTCTTTTCCTTTCTCTGGATGTACTAGAGTTTACTCATCCACTTACCTACTGAAGGACATCTTAGTTGTTTCCAAGCTTTGGAAGCTAATGAATACAGTGACTATAAACATTCACGTACAGGCTTTTGTGTGGACATAGTTTTCCACTCCCTTTACCTAAAAACACAGTTTTAAACTGTGGGGTTTAGGACACAAACCACAATTGACTACATGGGAGTTCAGCGACGTCACATTGCACCATCTTCTCGTCCCACCTAGTGTGTTTTTCAAGCCACTATGGCCAGGACTTGAACTGCATGGTTGGCCATGTGGGATCCAGTTCCCTTAACTGGGTCACAGGGCCAGTCCCTTCAATCCTTTTGGGAAAAAGGCTGGGTGTGAATAAATAGATGAAGACACAAATGCCTCATTCATCTTTACTTTCTCCAAGCGCCTTGATTCTTGGGAGTCCAGGCATTCTTACAGGTACCTTTGCAGTGTATATTCAGTGAAATTGAGACTGTGGCCCTGGGGCCCAAGTCCAGGAGTTCCTGTCACACGTCTTGCTCTGCTGAGTATTGGGGAAGTCCCTCCATCACCATTACTAAGACTCAACATCTTCTCTTTTGGGTCAGTAAGCACTTCTTAGTCACTTGGCAGATGTACCTCATGGACTCTGGCTGTCATGTGATGGTGTGGGCTGCTCTGGGTCATATGATTTGTCCTAAGTATTTCATTTTAGTTGAGCCAAGCATTTCCCCTAGAGCTGTGTCCTGCGTGGGTGAACAGCCTCTTAACACTTTGCCTTTCCAGAATAGAATTCCTTTAAGATGCACCAATAGGTTGCTAATGCTTTCTTAGATTCCTGGGATCGACAGCAGCCTGGGCGAGGCAGTGACAGTAGAAACGTCAGGAACAACCCAGAGACCGCCTGGGTCACTTGGTATAGGTGGCACTGCCATGGGCCTTCAACTCTTGCATCTTGAAAACGAGAGAGTTCCGAAGATGATGAGTATTCATACCCCTGATTGATGATACACACTGCACCTGTGATTTGAAAAACCATATCATAAGCCACAAACAATTACTTGTAATTTTAAAAATCATAAAATAAGTAATTGCTTTTTTTTTTAGAGAGAGAGGTTTTTGCTATAGGGCATGTGAACTCATTCGAGAGATAGAAAGCAAGAAATCATCCCCCAAGGGGATGGCCATGCCACAATCCCTTCTCCTCTGTTCTCTCAGGATTTTGGAGACACACACACACACACACACACAGACACACACACGTTGGCGTGAGTTTTAAGCCACCGTATTTGGGACTCAAACTGTGGTCGACTACGTGGGAATCCAGCGACGTAACTATTACACTATCTGCTAGTTCTAAAACAAAAAATAGTTTTAAAAAATAAAATGAGAGGGTTGGACTCCAGACCTCTTGGACTTTGCAGATCAGTAGCTTCCATAAACACTCCAGAACTGAAACATGTTTGCTTTTCACTTGACAAGAACAATAAAAAACAAGTCCCATGACTGCCTTTTCTTTTTCTTTTTTCTTTAAAGAATTATTTATTTAAGTTTATTCATTGTTGTTATTATTATTATTATTTTTAAAATTTGACTAGAGAGAGACAGAAGGAGAGAGAAAGTCTGGGACCGAACCACGGTCAGTCATGTGGGAGTCCTGCCTCTTCAACTACCATGCCACCTGCCAGCCCCTGACTGCCATTTTCTATCACATCATTTCCTGAAAGAAATAACACATTAACTAAGAAAAAAAAAGTAGAAGAAAACAATCTCAGGGGAAAAATACCATCCTTGCCAGAAAAAGAGGATTGGCAACTACTTTAACGTACTTGGTGTGCACCGGCTCTCTCATCCTTATTCTGAAGACCTGCTTTATTGAGGTGCAACCTATGTACCTGTCTTAGTCCATTACTGTGTTGCTAACAGAAAACCTGGGACTCTTCCAGCCCAACACCCAGCGAAGCAAGGGTCATAGAAAACCTCAACACCCACTGAACTGCTACAGAAAGAGAGAAACTCATCTTCATAAATCTGAATTCAAATCTTTCTGTGGATACCATGCTGCAAAACACAATAGTAGAGGAGAAATTGGCATAGAAACATCTCACAGTAAAGTGAAGCACATGAGCTTACAGCTGCAGAAACTTCCCACAAATTAGCCAAACATGAATATATCACCAATGACTGAAAATCAGAGAAGAGACTGCAAAGCGAGCAGCAGGGAGAAACATGGAGCTGCAGAGAGCGCGCCTCAACTGCTCCCACACACCTCTGAACTCTTCGCTGAAACCCCAGGTGCACCTGTTCTTCTGCAACTGGGAGGCCTTTGTAATACCCATTTCCATCGACAAAAGCACAGGTTGCTGGTGAAGATCAGGAAAACGGAACTGCAGAGATACTGCGGGTCATCTCCGCCCACACACTTCTAACAGAATTAACTTCAAGAAAATAGGAAGACACGGATAATTAATCAGATGACCAGAAACCACCACAGAGGCACAAGAAAGAAGCCAAGAAAATACCTCCCCCCCAAGGGTCAAGAACAGCTCTTCATCATCCACAGACAATACAATGGAACTTGTGGAAATGTCAGATAAAGAATTTAGAATAGTCACAGTGACAAAGCTAACAGAGATGCAAGAGAAGAGAGACAACAAAATTCAGAAGATGCAGGAGAAAAGAGACAATGAGTTCCAGGAGGTGAGGAAGTTCTTGCATGATCTAAAAGAGGAAATACAGACCATAAAATAGAATCAGAGGGAACTACTGTTAGAGATAAAGGCTGTAATACAGGAAAACAAAACCTTCCTTGAAAGTACTGAAAGCAGATTAGATCATGCAGAAGATTGAATCTCAGATGTAGTAGAACCTCTGACCTAGAAAAATTTACCAAAAAGACTGAGAAAATCACCTCTAAAAATGAGAATAATATACGAGTAATACTAGATACCATTAGACGCCCAAACTTCCGGATCATTGGTATCCCAGAAAGTGAAGAAATTAATCAGGGCATTGATAATCTGTTCCATGAAATCCTGGAAGACAATTTTCCAAACCTAGAGAGGCATTCAAATATCCAGACCCAAGAAATACAAAGGACCTCACATAAAATCAACCCAAGAAGATCTCCAAGGCACATCACAGCCAGGTTGACCAAAACCACAGAGAAAAGATACTAAAATTGGCGAGAGAGAAACATCAAGTTACTTTTTTTTTTTTTTAAAAGATCAGTCTCTTTTTCTTTTTTTAAAATTTTATCTATTCATTCATTCATTAATTTTAACTTGACCAGAGAAACACAACAGAGAGAGAGATAGAGAGAGAGGGAAAGTGAGAAAGCAAGCCACCAGGTCCAGGTCTTGAACTGTGGTTGGCTATGTGGGAGTGTCCAGCGCCTTAACCACCATGCCACCTGCTGGTCCCATCAAGTTACTTTCAAAGGCTATCAGATAGGCTAACACTGGACCTCTCATCAAAAATGATGCAAGCAAGAAAAGAATGGGAAAATATATTCAAAGTCTTAATTTTAACCAAGAATACTATATCTGGCATGATTATCCTTCATTTGGGAAGAAAAGCCCAAAACATTCTCAGATAAACAAAACCCAAAAGAATTTACCAACACCAGAAGTTCTGAAGGGAATGCTATACCAGAAAAACTGAAGACAGACAGAAATAACAGAACAAAAAAAATGACTGAGAAAAATGCCAACTTAATGGTAGGGACAAGTTTGGAAATATCAATAATAATAATAATGTTGAATGTTAGCTTCCAGGATTTGAATGGAAAGATCAGACCACAGTAATACTGAAAATCCAAGAAAAGAGAGATTACATGAGACTGAACTGGTGAAATAAAATTCTATGACTTTTGTCTAAAACATTACTGATTTTCTCCTATGCTTTGTTTTCAAGATTTAAGAATTTTGATTTTCTTGTGAGTTGTGGATAGGTTCAGCAATTTCTTTATTAAAAAAATTTTTTTTTCAAATTCAAACACAAACTTTTCTCCCTTCCTGACCGCTTTGCAATTGGAAAATATTGGTGAGCTTCTTATTTTGTGGCAGAATGGTTATTTGCCTAAGTTCAATCATACAACAGTATCTATTGCCTTGCATCAGAAATTGAATTCTTATGGGGCTTTGTGCAAATAACAGACCAAATTGAGACTAACCTAATGATTTTTTTTTCAAGTTAATTAGTTTATACTTCTCTTTAGTAAAATGGGGAATGGAGAGAGAAAAAAAATGTTTCAGAAGAGAATGACAGTGCATTTGTCACTAAATTTTAGCTTTGTCCATATTTTTAGTTTAAGATCTTTTTTGAATCAATAAAATGTGTGTGTGGGGGGGCAAAGGTTTAGTATGAAAGGGAAGGAGGACAAAGGAGAAGGAAAAAAAAGTAAAAGTATGTTTAATCGACAAAAAATGAGAAGCTATTTGCCAATGATAATGTATATAGTAATATCTTTGTCTTGACTCACATGCATGGTATTCGTGCTGGAAAAAGAAATGTTGTACACTGAAAAGACTCATGTGATTGAATGTAAATAAGTTAAAATAAATAAATTTAAAAAAGAAATATCTGAGACTGGCTGCTTTATAAAGACCTAGAGGGTTATCCAGCTCACGGCATGGAATCTGCGTTCCAGGGGCCAAATTCTGGTGAGACTACATGGCAGAGGGCAGAACCTTGACCAGAGTAGCTGTCCATGTTTCTACGTATCTGGTCTCCTTTCCCCTTTTATAAACACACCGGAACTCAGTCACAGGGGCTCCAACCTAATGAACTTATCACATGCAAAGACCCCACCCTGGGGCACCATGAAGGGTTGAGGTTTTCACTTAACTCCTTTATAATACGTCCAAGTCCAGATACATAAATTTGAAGGAAACATCCAAACCATAGCAGTATTATCCAATCCACTCACTTTGGGTGTACAATTCAATAGTTTAGAGTAAATGTACAGTCTTGCAGCCACCCCTACAATCTAATTTTAGAACATTCCCATCACCCCTACAAGGTACCTTATACCCATTTGCAATCACTCCCCATTCCCACCTGTCAGGCCTCACTCATATTTCTGTCTCCATAGATTTGCCTTTTGTAAATATTTCATATAATGGAATTGTGAACTACGTGGCCTTTCGTGGTTGCCTCTTCCATTTAGTTAGCACAATGTCCTCAAGGCTCTTGCATGATATATCACATACTAGTATGCCACGCCTTTCTAGGACTCAATAATATTTGTAAAAAATACCATATTTTAATTTTCCATTCACTTGTTGATGGACACTGGTTGTTTGGTCATCAATGGACGTTTGGGTTTGTTCCCACTTGTTGGCTAGGGTAAGTAATGCTGCTACAAGCATTTGTTCACGAGTTACTGTCTGGATCACATTTGTCCAGTGCTCTCGGATGTACAGCTGTGAATAGAGTTGCTGGCTGTGGTGGCAGAATAATGCTCCCCAGAGCTGTTTGCATCCTAATTCTCAGCCTTTGTCAATGTGTTGCCTTCCATGTAAAAGAGATTTTGCAAATGTGATCAAAGATCACCTTTTTTTTCTTTTTTTCTACTTCTTCTTCTAGTTCTCTCTTCTTCTTCTCTTCCTTTTCCTTTTCCCTCTTTCTCTTCCTCCCTCTGCCTGTTCTTCTTTTCAATTGCCAGAGGGTGTCTGTGCTTGCCAGAGAGGGAGAAAGCATCCCTGATGGATCATGGCCACACCTTGATCCCTCCTACTCCATTTGTCCATCACATTGGGATTTGGGGCACACATGCACCTGCACCTTGCACACACACTTGCCATCTTTGTCAAGCCATTGAAGCCGGGATTCAAACTGCACAGTCAGCCCTGTGAGATCAGACTCCCTTAACCACCAGGCTATGGGGCTAGCCTGTGATTATGGATTTTAAGGTGGGGAAATTATCTTGTATTACCGTGATGGCCCCAGTGTGATCACGAGGATCATTACAAGGTACCACGGACTCAGAGACAGAATGATGAAAGGCTCAAAGTCTAAATAAATTTTACAAAAGAAGGGGCTGGGGATTCGAGAGAACTCGAATGCAGCTATCTCTTGTGCTCTGTATTTATTGAGTGGAAGATCAGATTACAGACAATTTAAATAGATGACCTTTTCTCAGCAAGTTTTACTGTACATATTTATGATGGAAAGTTCTGTAAATGTATAGTGGATGGGAAAGGATGAACATACAAACAGTAGGATTTCCCAAAACAAGAACATCTTTAGGAAGGAAGTTAAAGATTTACTTGAAAACACAAAGCAGAGCATGTAAGAGCTATTACGTAGAGCGCAGGGCACATTAACCCAGTGGCACTTAGCTTGCTTCTCCGGGAAACGGGTGACAGGAGACTGTGTGCAGTCCTGTGTGCTATCTCCTGTACTTGAGGACCAGTGTGCCAGGCCACTCAAGGTGCTTTCCAGCAGATGTGGGCCATTGTCACACAGAGTGTTCTCCAATATTTCCCCATTTTTGTTTTTGCTGCAAAGTGAACATGACAAATTATGGAAGTAGATGTTCTTGTTTAGACAATTTTTTCATTCCTATTTGACAGACTAAAACAAAACAGAGAATTACTAATAACATTATAGTAATGTGTTTGGAAATTTTTAAATAAGTTAAGGGAGGCAGTTCCTCCAGCTATGCCCTCCCAGATTTCTTGTTCCCCAACAATTGGCAGTGCAGCATTTCCCTAGCTAGTACTTGAGACTGTAAATGTAAAATACCGAGAGCATTATAGAAAGGATCTAACCCAAGTAAGTGATTGTGAATAGAATTCCATTGGTGTTCGGAACCGTTACATGGTACACGTGTAACACAGAATTGAGGAACATTGTACTGGCATTGCAATCTATGTGACCAATGAAGGTCTTGCAGTTGCTCACCTATCCAAATAATAGAATCCCTTAACTGTTGAATTTCACCTAAGATTTCCTGATCAAATGGATTTGAGTGCTCCACGAATCAGTAAAATTATGTTGAAACTCTTGAAGGAAGTGGATTGAGTGATGTAAAGCAATTGTTGACGTGTTTGCTGAAGCTGTAATTCCTGCTAAAATTACAATTCCTGCAATAAGCCACCAAATGAATCATTTTGTACATATTTTCATATGTGTTAATATTTTACTAAGAGTTAGAGTAGGAGTTTCTTGCCAGGCTTCCTTAAGTTCTACTGGGATCCAAATTGCAGAAAGTCTTCTTAAAATTAGGAAGGTTAGGGTTAGGGGTTAGGGTTAGAGTTAGGGTTGGGGTTAGGGTTTAGGGTTGGGGTTAGAGTTAGGGTTTGGTTAGGGTTAGGGTTAGGTTAGAGTTAGGTTAGGGTTAGTTAGGATTAGGGTTAGAGTTTGGTTAGGGTTAGGGTTAGGGAAAATAAAATAAAATTAGGAAGGTATCAGTAGTTTTCCAGTGAGTAGCATTAATACATTGTTGTCATTCACGATTTTGACAGTTGATATGAAAAAGATCTTCACATGTACTGCATTGTATATGAATGGGCCCAGCACAGTATCATGAATGGGTTTAACAGGCTTGAAAATGGATATTGACCTGATGGGTGATGTTCAAATAGGCATTATTGGAATTACCATTTACTAAATAATCAGCAGTCCAACTATGTACTGTTTTGGATGCTCCAAGTTTCCAATGGTATCATGGATAGGTCCTTGGCCCATTTGGAGTGCAGGTGGACTTAATCCACCTTGAGCCCATTTAATTGTGTTATCACTATGAACCACGTACGAGGTGGTGTCATCATGCATTGCTTTAGTGTTTCATGCTAAAACCCTATTTTCACTATCTCTAGCTTTTCCATGGGGACTCCAATCAATAACATTTTGCCCTGCCATATTATGGGGATGAGACGTTATACGATCTGACCAGCGCAAGAGATCATCCAAGGGATCCTATGCATGTCTAAATTTACATGGAGGTCTATTAGGCCATTGAATAACATTAGTTTCAGTTCCAAGACTAATGCCCATACCCGTCATGAACTTTAGGGTAGTTCTCCCATGTCCGGGGACATATGTCAGCCAAGCTTGGATACTAGGCTGTAAGCAATAAGAGCAATTTTTTGTGATACATAGTGGCAGGGAAGAAGACACTCCAGTAAAATTATAATTAAACTGGGTAGTAGGTCCCTCGGACAATAGTGGGGGTGGAAGCCAAGCTGTGTCATTTAAATATATGGGGGGGGGACATCATTCCCTGTAACAGCACGGGCAATGGCTGGCTGAGAGATATATGCCCAATAATTTTCTCCTGATACTGATCCTACCAAGCTGCTAAGAATAGCCACCATCATGAGGAAGAGGTTGGCAGGGGTCTGTGGTTGTCCCAGGTCTTGTAACTGCTGTTGAGCTTCATCTGTTGTCTTTTTCACTTGACCCCATGTCATGGGAGATGCCTTCTGGGTTCTCAGCACACTCATTTTTGTCACTGACTGCCCTGCAGCATTGAGACAGTCTCTTCATGGCCTGGGTCACGTCTCTGCTTTTATTTTATTTTATTTATTTATTTTTTTCCTGGAACTCAGAGAACATTAGAGTTATTTGATTCTTGGATACATTCATAACCTCTCTCCCAAGTAAGCAGTTTGTCAGGTCCTTTCCAAAGGCCTGATTTAGGATGTTTCTATAATACCAGAGGTAAAGATTTTGTCGTCTCTGACTGGTCACATGTGGCAGTGAAGTGAGTTTCCACAGGGGACAATCCATGGTCATTAAATGTAAAAAAAATTAAGAGTATCAAGGCCATAAGTAATTGGGTTCTGGGAGGATCCGTGATTCCCCCTTTTTGTTTTTGGAATGAACATTTTAAGGTTTGACTTACATGTCTTACAATAGTTTGGCCTTGAGGATGATAGGGGATGCCAGTAACATACTTAATACCCCAAATATCTCAGAAATGTGAAAAAGAAGTACTAACGTAAGTCCAGGCATGGTTAGTTTTTATGGTATGGGGATGCCAAGAACTGCAAAAGTTTTCAGATAATGTTGGCATACGTATCAAAGTGACTCGCCAGTGTGGCATTTGGTAAGCAAGCATGTTGAAGGGCTACTCCTGGAGAACTGTAACCTACAGGGCAGGTGGGTTTCATCAGAGAGCCTTTGAAAAGGCTTAAGTTTCTTTCTCTCTCTCTCTCATCAGGCTTGTACCCTTGCATGTAGAACTAAAACTTTTAACTCTTAGTAGCCTTAGCTTTTAACATATATCAGGAGCTCATGAACATGTATTTTATAAACAAGCAAAACTGCTTAATAAATTTCGCCAGTGTAGAACAGAATGATTTTATTAAGAGAGCTAACCCAGTATCTTTCATTTTTTGTATAATTTAAAAGCTGTCAATAGAAATATTTAAACTTTATGTTAATCAAAGCATGTTAATTTAAAGATGACTCATTTTATGTATCCTTATCAATTTAATTAAGCACAACTTTAAGATCTCAGATTACTTGAAAACTTTAATTATAAATACCCTATTTATAATCATTTAAGTTTTTTTTTTTAACCATTATGTCTTGATTACCTATAAAAAACAAAAGGTTGGGACCAGCAGTTAGCGTAATGGCTATGTCGCTGGACTCCCACATAGTCAACCGCGGTTCGCGTCCTGGACCTGGTGGCTTAAAACTCACGCCGGGCACGTGTGCGTGTGTGCCAAGATCCCGAGAGGAGAATGGAGGAGAAGGGATTGTGGCGTGGCCATTCCCCCTGGGGGGTGATTTCTCGCTTTCTGTCTCTCTGTCTCTCTGTCTGGCGAGCGCACACGCCCTACAGCAAAAACCTCTAAAAAACAAAAAAACTAAAAAAGCAAAAGGTTGGTCATTAATCCATTTTCTTTGTTAGTTAGACATCTACCACATAGTATATAACACGTAACATGTAAATACCAGATGTTTTATTAAACCAACAATATTAAGATAAATCTGATGTGTGACCAATAAATTTTGGAAAAAAATATATGTTGGAAACTGAAGATCTTCACTTATGAATCTTTGTCAAAGATTTAGTCATGTAAACTTGAAAAAGTATTTAGATTAATTTGTATGAGCACTCTTATTTATCAGCCAAATTGAATGGAATTCCTTAAGGTCTTTTATCACATAGACATATGACATAACATATGCACACACGCTCACACCAATAAAAAGTTTTGTAATCTTTTGAAAAATTTTTTATACTTTTTTTTGTCTCCTTTTAAAGAAGTTTCAGAGCTTAACCTATAGATGCTTATTTTTATCTCAGGCTTTGTTAGAAAGAAGACAGAGTTTTTAAATAATTTTGAATATTCTGGATTTTTTTTAGCTGTGTACTTAAATTTGTGAATGGTCCTGAGCCTGTTAGCATTTTAAATGTAATTTGAATATTACCATTTTTATTAAGCCTAGCTGTTTTCTTGTGCAAAACTTCCAAAGGCAAATATAGACTCCCAGTAAGCACTGCTTTACAGATTAGATGCCAAGCCCGAGGGGGCAGCTGCATATTACCCAGGGTTTCTAGAATGGGTATAGTAAATAGAGCTCGAATTCCATTTTCTCTTATACTACCCCGAAGCCGATGTAATGTTTTCATATCAAACCCCTGATGAACTCTCTGCAAATTCCCTCGTGGGTCTTGTTCAAACACTGGAATAGCATGAAGTCATCAAGATCTATTGAATTAGCATTTTCCTGATATTTGGCTAGAGCCTTCTGTACAGGGGTTAAAGTTTGAAAGACAGATGTTGCAGGGTTTCCATTTTTTTTTTTTTTTTTGAAAAGTTTTTGCTATAGGGCGCGTGTGCTCACCAAACAGAGAGAGACAGAGAGACAGAAAGCTAGAAATCATCCCCCAGGGCGGATGGCCACGCCGCAATCCCTTCTCCTCCATTCTCCTCTCAGGATCTTGGGCACGCACGCACATGCACCCGGCGTGAGTTTAAGCCACCGGGTCCGGGACTCGAACCGCGGTCAACTACGTGGGAGTCCAGCGACACAGCCATTACGCTAACTGCTGGTCCCAGGGTTTCCATTTTTAAAGGGATTCTTTTTGCTCAATTAACTAGGAGAAGCTGGCACAGGGGCTGAAGGAAGGGGTGTTATAAGCATAGGAGTCTTATATTTGTTTATGCCGAAAGTTTGGTTTTGTTCCCTGAAAGGCTCGAAGACGGTCCTTTTCAATGTCCACATGGAAAATACACCTCTCGGAATACAAGAGCCTTGCCTAGGCCCCTTCTGTCATATTTTACCCATACATTCCCAAGTTTCCACATCAAGGATGCCTTCCTCAGGAAACCAGGGACCATATTTTAAAATCCATCCCAATCATTCATTAATCTGTTCCGTCTCCACAGAAACCCCTGCGTGCTTCAGCAAACATTTCAATAAGGTAACATAATGAGTTAAACTGGACGAATTCTGCCCCATTGTTACCCAGCCTTAAAGGCAATTCCTCACATGGAGTGTCACAGCTCGCTTGATGGAGGACGTGCACCATTACTCACGATTACTGCATCTTCTAAATCCCTGTTCAGACGCCACTTGCCACGGCCTCGGAGACGCAGAGCCATGCACGTACTGAAAGACTGTAGAGTCTAAGTAAGTTAGTAAAGAGCAGGGGCTAAGGATTCGAGAGAATGCAAATGGAGCCATCTCTTGCACTCGGTATTTATTGAGTGGAAGATCAGATTGTAGACAGTATGATATTTTAAAGTAAATAAATGACCTCTTCTCAGCAAGTTTTACCGTACATATTTATGATGGAAAATTCTGTAAATGTATAGCGGACGGGAAAGGATGAACATACAAACAGCAGGATTTCCCAAAGCAAGAACACCTTTAAGAAGGAAGTTAAAGATTTACTTGAAAACACAAAGCGTAGCATGTAAGAGCTATTATGTAGAGCACGGGGCACCTTAACCCAGTGGCACTTAGCCTGCTTCTCCGGGAAACGGGTGACAGGAGACTGTGCGCAGCCTCCTGTACTTGAGGACCCAGTGTGCCAGGTCACTCAAGGTGTTTCCCAGCAGGTCTGGGCCATGGTCAGCAGGGTGGTCTCCAACAAGGAGACAAGGGGACAAAAGAAAAAACGTGTGAGAGTGACACAGCTTTAGAAACGCTCTGGCTATTGCTGGCTGGGCAGATGGAGAGATCCTTAGCCGAAGACTGAGGGAAGCCTCTAGAAGCTGGAAGAGGCAGGGGAGGTGGACTTCCCTGTACAGCCTCCAGAAGGAACCGGCCCTACTGATATCTTCATTTTAGAACAGTGGGCCCCTCTTTGGAGTTCTGAACTCCAGGACAGAAAGAAAATAAATCTGGGTAGTTTTATGCCCTCAAATCAGTGGTCATTTGTTACAGCAGCCACAGGAAAAGAGTCCACTGGGTCACATGATCTCAGCTCTGCTTTCACAACTCCGAGAGACTCATTTGGGAAGGCAGCATTGGTTGGGATCAAGAGCATCATCTGCAGGTGGGTTCAGATTCTAGCCCTCCAATTTCCCGAACGTGATTCCTGCGCCTCGCCTTCTCCATGTGTACAACACGATGGGCCACTAATAATGCACCTCTCACACCCTGTTGTGAGGTTCAGGTAAATTAATCCATGTGAATGGGGTTTAGGGCTGGGACGTGGGCACGCTGCCCAGGTTCATTCGTACCTGCCATTATTCCATTGTCTTCCAAGAACAAAGGAACGAAGGAACAAAGGAACAGCTTGCTTCTGAAGTGACACAACCAAAACTCTGCTTAAACCTTTCAGAAAAAACCTTACCTTTCTCCCATGAACCACAGTCAAATGTTCAAGTGAAGACCAGATTTCCCCTAAAGCTCAAGTTAAAGGTTTCTAGAAAGTCCCTTTGGGAAATTAGTTGTGAGAACACAGTGCCCAAGATCCCAGATGAGGCAGGCTAAATCTTCTTGGCATATTGTGTGGTTCCCTTGACCAGATTTTGTTCAAGAATCACTGCTCAGTCCATGGACGCATGTGTGTTTTTCTAGCCCCTCAAAACGCTGTAAACAGTTAGCAAATGTTGGCTGACTACCAAATGAATAAACAACAGTCGACTCGAAGGGCCCTCTTCCTCCAACTTCTGGTGACTTTCTAGAAGAAATGAAGTCCCTTTCTGATTTTTGGTTATGGAATTTTGGAACCGGAGCAACTTCGGAGGTGACATAATCCAGGACCTTGTTTTTGTAAGTGAAGAAACTGAGGCACTGAAGGAAACACACAGCTACCATACAGCAGACGGGTCACAAAGCAGCCCTCCTGCCTTCCAGCCCTGGGCATTGCCGAGTGAGAGTCAAACATCCTGGGCTGAATCTGGGCTGACCTCAGGGGTACTTGCTGAACCAAGTTCCCGGTATCACCTTGTCTCATTTTCCTGTACGTCCTCTCCCAAGTAGAGCTGCTTTTTCTAACTTAGAGTTCAGTAAATCCAAGAAATATTATCAATGTGGTATCTTGTCCCGCGCCCCGTCTTCAGTACCTAATAAGCATGACAAGGCATTGACAAAAGCTACTATTATTTTTGGCTGGTATCCCAGAACACGTGACTTCCCAAAGTAGGGCTGGACTGCATAAACAGTGAGAAGGGCTTGTCATATTCAGCAAAACACACACGGAATAATTAATGTTGGTTCAGGAAGAAAAAGAGTTGACAGGACAACAGAGTTCCTCTTTGTCCGCTTTCTCTATGGCAAAGCATTTGGTTAAAACTGAGATTGCTGACTGAAGACATTAAAAAAAAAAAAAAAATCAAAACAGGAAGTAGTAAACAGCTAGCAAAGCATTGCATTTAGTAGAAAAACCAACTTCCTGGAGCCGGCAGGTGATGTGGTGGTTTAGGCACTGGACTCCCACGTGGCTGACTATGGCTTAAGTCCCACACTCAGCCGCTTGAAAATCACCCGGGCATGTATGTATGCGTGCACCCAAAATCATGAGGGGAGAACGGAGGAAAAGGGATTGCGGTGTGCCATCTCCCTTGGGGAGTGACTTCTCCCTTTCTCTCTGTCTCTTTCTGGTGAGAACAAGTGCCCTACAGTAAAAACCTATAGAATAAATAAGTAAATAAGGAAAATAAGTGAGTAAATAAAAACAGCTCCTTTCTCTGATAAATGAGGGGCAGATCCTGACTCAGTGAAAAAGTTCTGCAGAGGTTCGACACTAGCCTCCTAAAGCTGCTTTATGCTAATACCTCTCAGGGCTTCCCCCTTCCCTTGTCCAACTCAGGACAGCTCTGGTGTCTACACTAGTCCTACTCCGGAACGAAGCTCTTCGGTCACAAAATAAAAAATCCTGTACCCAAGTCTCCCGAAAGATCTCTTACTACAGGTTCTATGGCAGTAGGTGGCTCATTTGTCCAAGTTTAAAATGTTTTATTTCTTTTTGCTTTATAATACAGTTATATATCACCTGGGACTTTTTTTTTCTTTTTTTTTAAGAGAGAGATTTTTGTTATAGGGCGTGTGTGCTCTCCAGAGAGACAAAAAGCAAGAAATCACCCCCCCAGGGAAGATGGCCATGCCAGTCCCTTCTCTTCCATTCTCCTCTCAGGATTTTGGGTACACACACACATGTGCCCAGCGTAAGTTTTAAGCCACCAGATCCAGAACTCAAACCACGTTTGACTACATGGGAGTCCAGTGACGTAACTGTTATGACATCTGCTGGTCCTGTCACCACCTGGGACGTATAATACAGTGCTGCAGGGCAGTGCATTTCTTGGCCTTTCTAGAAATGATCTAATTTGTTATGAAAATTTCAAACATAAGACAAGACTATAGGGCCTGATCTGTCAAGTGGTTAAGGGAGCCAGATCCCACATGACCAACCCCTGGCTTTAAATTCCAGCACTGGAGGCTTGGAAAACACACCAAGCACAGATGTGTGCATGCCCAAAATTCTGATAAGAGGGAGAAACGGAGGAGAGATTGCGGCATGACCACACCCCACTGGCGAGGGGGGTTCTCTTTCTCTCTGGTGAGTACACATGTACTCTGGCAATTAAAATGTAAGAAAGATGGGACCAGCAGAAGGCATAATGGTTATGTTGCTGGACTCCCACATGGCTGACTGTAGTTTGAGTCCTAGACCTAGTGGCTTGAAACTCATGCCAGATCTGTGACTGTGCATGTTCAAGATCCCACAAGGAGAATGGAGAAGGGATTGCAGTGTGACCATTCCCCCAGGGGGTGGCTGCTCACTTTCTGTTTCCCTGTCTCTTTCTGTCTCTCTAGCGAGCACACATGCTCTATAGCAAAAATGTCTCTAGGAAAAAAAAAATGAAAAAAAGAAAGACAAGATTACAGAATAACCAAAACTCATATACCCAACAAATCATAATTTTATGCTTAATTTGTTTCTAACCTTTTATTTTTTTAGAGAGGTTTTTGCTATAGGGCACGTGCGCTCGCCAGAAAGACAGAGACAGAGAGACAGAAAGCGAGAAACCACTCCCCAAGGGAGAATGGCCATGCTGCAATCCATTCTCTTCCACTCTCGTCTCAGGATCTTGGACACGCGCACGCACGCGCGCACACACACACACACACACACACACCCGGCGTGAGTTTAAGCCTCCGGGCCCGGGACTTAAACCATGGTCAACTACATGGGAGTCCAACGACATAGCCATTATGCTAACTGCTGGTCCCTAACCTTTAAAAAATTATATAGTGGGCTGGTTTTGTAGCCTAGTGGCTAAGGGAGCCAGATTCCTCATGGCTGACTGCAGTTTGAATCCCAGCTCTGGAAGCTTGAACAACACACCAGGTAAACCAAAACCCTGAGAGAATGGAGAAATAGAGGAAAAGGAGATTGCAGCGTGACCATGCCCCATGGCGGGAGGGGTGTGCTCTCTCTCTGGTGAGTGCACATGCACTCTGGCAATTAAAAAAGTCCCCTCTGTTCCTGCTTCCTCCATACGGAAGTAACTACTATCATAAATTAGCGTTCACAGTTTCTGTAAATATTTATACTCTTAATATGCAGTTCTGTATCTACATGGATTATATAGTATTGTTTCACATATTTAAATTTTTAGAATAAATGTCACTCTAAAAACTTTTCCCATTCAATTAATTTTTAAAGAATTATTTTAACTTTATTTATTATTTTAATTTGACCAGAGAGAGAGAGAGAGAAAGCAAGCCACCAGGCCCGGGCCTTAAATCGTGATCGGCCATGTGGGAGTTCAGCGCCCTTAACCACCACACCACCTGCTGGCCACTCCATTTATTTTTTTAATAGACTTTTAACTTTTTTCTTTTTAATTTGCCAGAGGGCATATGCATTCGCTGGAGAGAGAGTGATAAAGCACCTCCTATGGGGCATGGTCATGTCATAATTCTTTTCCAATTCTCCCTCCTTTGGAGATTTTGGGCACACATGCACACGTGTCCAGTTTTTCAAGTCTCCGAGTCCAGGACTTGAACCATATAGTCAGTCATGTGGGATCCAGCCACCTTAACCACCATACCACGGGCTGGGCCCACATTATTTAAAAATAATGTTAGCTTTTCATTGAAGTCCAACCAACTAGGCAAGTTTGTATCAAGTACTATGTGAGACAGTGAACTTGGGTCTGGGGACAGCTGTTATTCCTCTCTGGCTGAGCAGAACTCCCAATTCTTATATATCATTGTCTTTTGTTGTTGTTATTTCATTTTAACTTTTTTCCCCTTTTTTCGGAGCGATTTTTGCTATAGGGCGTGTGCACTCACCACGGAGACAGAGAGACAGAAATCAAGAAATCACCCCCCAGGGGGTGACCATGCCACAATCCCTTCTCCATTCTCCTCTCAGGGTCTCAGACATGCATGCACATGCACCCAGCGTGTTTTAAGATGCCAGGTCTGGGACTGGAACTGCGGTCAACCAACGTGGGAGTCCAGAGACATAAACATTAGCCATGTTTTGGAGAGGTTTTTGCTATAGGGCACGTGCACTCTCCAGAAAGACAGAGAGAGACAGAGAGACAGAAAGTGAGAAATCATCCTGCAGGGGGGATGGCCACACCGCAATCCCTTCTCCTCCATTCTCCTTTTGGGATCTTGGGCACACATGCACACGTGTCCAGCGTGAGTTTAAGCCACTGGGTCTGGAACTCGAACTATGGTCGACTACATGGGAGTCCAGCGACATAGCCATTACACCATCTGCTGGTCCCTATTTTATTATTATTTTTTTAAAAAGATTTTTGCCACGGGAGTGTGTACTCACTGGAGAGAGACAGACAGAGATAGAGAGAAAGGGAAAGAGAAAAATCATGCCCAGAGAGGATACCCATGCCACAGTCCATTCTCCTCGGCTTGGGGCATACATGCAACACGTGCCTGGCATGTTTTTCAAGCCACCAAGTTGGAGACTCGAACCACAGAGTTGCCTATGTGGGATTCGGCACCTTAACTGCCGCACTACTTGCTGGCCCTATTTTAGCTTTTTATTGTAAAAAATCTCATTTACTAGAGTAACTGTGTACCGTGTAATGGATTTCCTGTCCTAATCAGCAAAATTCCACACTGATCAATGATGATCAATCTTGCTTGATTTGTATCTCCACCAAGTCCCCCCAGTCCGGATCATTTTCTTTCTTTCTTTTGTATTTTATTTAACTTTATTTATTCATTCATTTATTTATTTCAATTTGACCCAAGAGGGATTGAGTGACAGAGAGAGAGAGAGAGAGAGAGAGAGAGAAAGCCGCCAGGTCTGGAACTTGAACGGCAGTTGGCCATGTGGGAGTCCAGCACCCTTAATCACCAAGCCACCTGCTGGCCCCCATTTTCGAGCAAACCTCCAAGATGGCCCCAATGATTCCCACCTCCCGGTGTCCTTGCCCTTGTTTAGTCTCCTTCCACATGGAATCAGGGGTAGCCCTTGTAACCAGTAGAATATGGAGAAAGTGTTGCTTTCTGATTTCCGACAATGGGTCATAGAAGACATTGTGAGGATGGATGGTGATGCAGAGGTAACAGAGTCTGATTTATCAATGTATGGACAGGTCTTGGGTTCAAGTCCCAGGACTTCCTTCTGCATGCTGGGCACACATACGTCTGTGATCCAGGCTGGCTGAGACTAGGGGGGTATTGCGGCAAGGAGACTGTGTTGAGGGTGCCTGTCTCTTGTCTCCATCTCTCTCTCATGAAAGAAATAAACTTTAAGGGACCAGCAGATGGCATAATGGCTATGTTGCTGGACTCCCATGCAGTCGACCACGGTTCAAGTCCTGGACCTGGTGGCTTAAATTCACGCTGGGTGCATATGCGTGCATGCCCAAGATCCCGAGAGGAGAATGGAGGAGAAGAGACTGCGGCATGGCCATCTCCCCGGGGGGGAGGAGGGTGATTTCTCGCTTTCTATCTTTCGGGCGAGCACACGGGCCCTATAGCAAAAACCTCTCCAAAAAAAAAGAAATAAACTTTAAAAAGTAGGCAAAGACAGCTAGCAGGTAGTGTGGTGGTATAGGCACTGGATCCCAAAAGGCAGACCACAGTTTGAGTCCTGGTCTTGGTGGCTTGAAAATCACACTAGGTGCATGTGCATATGTGCCCAAAATTACAGAAGAATGGAGGAGAAGGGATTATGGCATGGCTATCTTCCGTAGGGGGTGATTTCTCACTTTTCCGTTCTCTTTCTCTGTATCTCTCTCTGGTGAGCACACGTACCCTATGGCAAAAACCTAAAAAAAAAAAAAAAAGAAAAGAAAGCAAAGAAAGAAATGATATTGGGCTCTTCACTGGTCCCTAGAATTATCTGCTGTGGAAGACAAGGCTGGGACAAAGATGAGGAAGTGAGGCACCTCGGGTGCGTAATTTAGGGAGGCGTCTACTCTCAGGTGTTGACCCGCACTGGTAGGACCTTGACAGTGAGCACCTCGCTTATCCCACTTACGTCCTGCGCCTGCTCGGGGAAGCCAGCTCCACTCCAAGGCACACAGAGGCATCCTGGCCCAGAGGCCCATGTGGAGAAGGACGAAGGCCACCACCCTCAGACAGCACCAACTTGCCAGTCTCTCAGTAATGCCACCTGGGAAGGCCGCAGCTCATGAGAGAGCCCCGGGAGAGAGGCCGAGCAGAACTGTGCGGCCAGACCACCCCCAATCCCTGTCCACAGAACTGTGGGCGATGAGGCATGGGCATAACACTGGTGACACTGCTCCACCCACGGAGCTCTGAGACTGCTGCTGCATAGCAGTAGATACCTCACACGGTGACTGGGACCTGGAAGTAAGGGCCACCTGCGAAAGTCTGAAAAACTGGGAGTGACTTTGGGATCAGAAATGGGTTGAAACTGGAAGGCCTTGGAGCAATGTTACTGCAGGCAGCAAGGGCCCCAAAGGAGCAGTTAGCAGTGGCCCCCGGGATGTTGACAGTGAAGGCTTAAAGGAAAATTAAGAAGATGGTATAAGAAACCGCAAGAACAGAGATCTTTGGTATTTAATGGCAGAAAGTTTAACAACATTATCATCTATAGTAACACAGAAAGTGGAAAATCTACCTAATTAACTGGGTGATCTGATGAAGAAAATTTCGAGGCAGAAGGTTGAACATGACACCAGGCTTCTACTCACTGCCTCAAGTAAAATGCAAGAGAGAAGAGATAAACTAAAATAACTCGAAAACATAAAGTTGCCAAGATCTGACATATTTGGAAATTTCCAGTTTCTCTATACAGCAGACAATGCTAAAATCAAGAAATGTCTTCCAGGCAAAAATAAAAGCACAACAGGAAAATGTGGCTTAAAGATGAAACTGAGAGTGCACTATAAGATCCTTCATAATACATGAAAGGACTTAAGGCCTCAGATATCTGTTTGAATAATAGGGTTTCTAAAAATCCAAGAGCATCCCTCTGTGGCCAGTCCTGGGTGAAGTCAAGCCCAAGTGGAAAAACTCTGAGTTGATCTGTCTAATAAAATAAACTCCAGTAAGATTCCTAAGAGATCCAGAAAGTCTTAAAGAGAGTTGTATTAACATAAACACAAGTTTGGGCAGAAAGGGATAGAATAATACAAAATTAATAGTACTTTTTTTTGGAGAGGTTTTTGCTATAGGGCGCGTGTGCTCGCCAGAGAGACAGAGAGAGACATAGAGACAGAAAGCGAGAAATCACCCCCCAGGGGGGATGGTCACGCCGCAATCCCTTCTCCTCCATTCTCCTCTCGAGATTTTGGGCACGCACGCACACGCGCCAGGCGTGAGTTTTAAGCCACCGGGTCCAGGACGCGAACCATGGTCGACTACGTGGGAGTCCAGTGACATACCATTACGCTAACTGCTGGTTCCCAAAATTAAGAGATTTTTAACGTTTTTAATTTACCAGAGTGTGCGTGTGCTCACCAGAGACGGAGACAGAGGGAAGCATGATTACACCACAATCTCTTCTCCTCCATTTCTCCTTCTTGTCAGGATTTGGGGCATGCATGCACACACACTCGGCGGTTTAACAAGGAGCTGGGACCAAAATTCAAACCATGTGGTTGGCCGTGTGGGATCCAGCCCTCTAGGCCACAAGTAGAAAATCTACCTGATTAACTGGGTGATCTGATGAAGGCAATTCCGAGACACAAGGTTGAACATGACACCAGGCTTCTTACTGCCTCTGGTAAAATGCAAGAGAGAAGAGAGAAACTAAAATAAGTCTAAAACATAAAGTTGCCAAGATCTGACATATTTGGAAATGTCCAGTTTCTCTATATAGCAGTATTTCTATCTATCCAGCCCAAGAGATCTTCAGATCCTCACAGTCCTGTAGGCAGAGAGCTGCCGAGGAAAACTACCCAGAGGTAAAGACAGTCTGCCTTTCATGGGCAGAAGAGATAGCTCAGAGAATGGAACTGAGAACTGCGGCGAATCTTCTAGGACACCGGCTCTGACGGAGGAACCAACATGAGCCTGCTGCATTTCAGAGCAGGGATTCCCAGGTGCCCTCTGCTCTTTTTAATAGGAGAATCTACACCAGACCAAGAGTTCCGTGTGCCTTCCACCTCCCTGCTTTGGAATGGGAAGAACTAGATTATTCGATTATCCCCCGCCTACCCCACCACTGCCTCGCTTCGCCGGTTAGGCGAGAACAGGCCAGAGGAGGCACAGGCTGACATGAGCCCCTATCTGGCTACCTCCTATGTGGGAGGAAGGTCTCTGTCACACAGCTCAGAAGTCTGTCCCACCCTCTGTCTGTGCTCAAAGACCAGGGAGCTCCCAGTCGGCCTCCCTTCTTCCAGAGACCCTCAACATCTTTAGGCTCTTGAGGAAGGGGCTGCTCTGGCCCTACCCTTTGGCCACCACTCTCGTCCACCAAAATCCCAACCGCTGCAAAGATGTCGTCTCCTCTGGGGGTGAGGGAGACTCCTTCCAGGAGTGGGAAGCTCCACCGGGCCCTTTTTTTGGTTCGTTCTTTCTCTCTCCTTTTTGAAACTTGTTATAGAGCACTTATACTCACTGGAGAAACACCCACAGAGAGAGGGAGAGAGGCCAGGAAGAGAGGGAGAGTGGGAAAGTAAGAAATCAGCACACAGAGGGAATGGCCATGCTGCAATCCCTTCTCCTCCATCCTCCTCCTTGGGGTTTTGGGCAGGCTCACACATGCACTTGGCATGTTTTTCAAGCTGCCAGGTCCAGGACTTGATCCATGTAGTAGGTCATGTGGGCTCCAAACACCTTAAGCCCTACACCAGCCAACTGGCCTCAGACCCTCTTTCCCTAAGTTTATTTATTCATTTCTCTCATGACAGAGAGATAGACAGACAGATACCCACAGCAGGGTCTTCACGACAATCCCCTAGCCCCTGCCTCTGCCAGCCGGCATCACGGGCACACACGTGCTGTGCACTGAGAGATCTTGGGATGTGATCTCGGGATCTGCCCGTGGGACTTCAGCTTCACGGAGCACTGCATTACTGCTGCCCCTCTGTGGCTGGCCTTGTTTTTTATTCTTATTTTTTGTATGTATTTATGATAGAAAGGGAGCGAGAGAAAAAGATAGGCATTTTATGACAGTATTTCCTCATGCCACAATTCTCCACCCCCAAGCCTACCAGTTAGCCAGGACCACAGGCAGGCACCACTGCCATTCCCAGCCTATCCAGGCTGCTTTGGGACTCAAACCTGGGCCTCCCATGCGGCCCCAGATTCTCAGAGTGATGCCCAACTGCTTGTGCCACTGCAGACATGCCCACCAGGCTTATTGTGTTTGCTAACCCGATTCAGCAGAGTTCATGCTACAACTGAATTTTACAAGGAAGTGCACAAACGGGCCGTGGAGAAGGTTCAGGAACCTGCCTAAAGTTCGGTCAGACAAAGACTTTCTCAGGGTTCTGGGTGCCCTCTTCCCCGCCCCTGCCCTCTTCATCCACACTCTTTGATCAGGACTGCTCTGCTTTGATCTAGTTTACACATGGAGTATAGATGTAAGATTTCCTTTTTTTTTTTTAAAGAAAAAGGTGTCCCTTATATCTTTTATGATAGAGTGGACGTGCCTGAACATGAGAGAGAGAGAAGCACCCTCCCCAGGGTCTCCTCCCTCCAGTCCTTCGGCCCACTGGACCCGGGCACTCACACATGGGCCTCAGGCACACCAGGCAGGGGTTCAAACAGTGGCAACCATGTGGCCTCTGGCTTCTCTTGAGCAGTACATCACCTCATGGAGCCAGCCCAAAATTTCTTCTTTATTTTTCTGGTTGCCAGAGAGCACATGCACTTGCCAGAAAGAGGAGGAGAGGGAGAAACCACCCTCCCACCTGCCCATGGGCATGGTCACACTACAATCCCCCTTCCTCCATTCTTCCATCCCGTCAGGATTTTAGACATGCACACACACACACACAGCACGTTTTACAAGCTACTGGGGTTGGGATTCAAACCTTTGTCAGCCATGTGAAATCCAGCTCCTCTAACCACTAGACTATAGGGCCAACCCAGGAATTTCTTCTAAAAAAAAGGAATTCTAGGACCAGCAGGTAGCATGGTGGGTAAGATGCTAGATTCCCACATGGTCAACTACGGTTCGAGTCCTAAACCTGGTGGCTTGAAAATCACTTTGGGCACATGTATGTGTGTACCCAGAATCCCAGGAGGAAAATAAAGGAGAGATATTGTGGCATGGCCATCCCCTGTAGGGAGTGATCTTTCACTTTCCCTCTCACTGTCTCTCTGTTTTTCTCCAGCAAGTGCAAGTGCCCTATGGCAAAAAACAAAACAAAACATACACACACACACACACATATATACACACACATACATATATTCTATATAGAGAGAGGATGCTATGGCATATGAAACAACCACCACATATACCTTTACAGACCGCTCACTGAGGTCCTGAGAGAAAAAGGGCATGGCCCATGACAGTTCAGGAAAGCATAACACACTGTAGGTTGATCCTAGGAACGTGCTGTTTCCAGGACAGCATTCAGCTTTTTCTCTACCCAGCCCCACTACCAACATGGGGCCCGTGAGGGTCGGACACCCTTCGGCAGAGGCAAAGACAGCTGAGGGTAGCCTCAGAGGGTCAGAGGTGGCGGGATTCATCTCTCAGAGGAGTTAGCAGCCCAGACAATATGGAAAACACCAATTTGCCTCATCTAGGGAAACTTCCTAGCAGATATGGGATTATAAAATCTCCTCAAATCATCCAGAGGTCAATTTGTGGAAATATACTCTATGCTCCATAACTGAAATGATGCAACAATACTTCACTTTTCAACCCAAATTTAACCTACGTATACATTTGTAATGTACCATGCGCCCTCTGCTGGTGGAAGGTAAAACTGCACCGAGAGGCTTCCAATTTTATTCAGAGCAAACAAGGAAATACAATCACAGAACTGAGGAGCTGAAGGGACGCAGGCATCTCCTTCCTAGTGAACATCACAAAGTCACTTGTGGACATCTGCAAAGGAAACCTAAGTGAGGGGTAGAGGGATACCAAGAGGCAGGACTGTGGAGACAGGGAGCGAGCCTTCATTCTCGTAGGATATTCAAAGTGAAAAGTCATTTTCTTTAGGCCAGTTGGTAGTGTGATTAAAGTGGCGGGATCTCACAAGATGGCTGATGGTTTGAGACCTGGGCCCAGTGGTTGAAATTCAACACGCCAGGTGCATGTGTACGTGTGACCAAACTCCTAAGAGAAGAATGGAAGAGAAGGGATGATGGTGTGGACATTCCCCACCACCCCCGCCCCCAGAGGATGATTTCTCACTTTCTCACTCGCTCTCTCTGGCAAGTGCACACACCCTATAGCAATTTTTTAAAATTGTTTGTGTCAGGACCACCAGAGGGCATAATGGTTATGTCACTGGGCTCCCACATGGCCAACTGTGGTTCAAGTCCTGGACCCAGCAGCTTGAAACTCACACCAGGCACGTGCGTATGTATGTGTGTGTATGTGTGTGTGTGTGTATGCTCAAAATCTCAAGGGGTGTAGGGACTAAGGTGTGGCCCTCCCCAAGGGGTGATTTCTCATTTTCTGTCTCTGTCTTTCCTGCGAGTGACATGTCCTATAGCAAAAATCTCTCTTTTTTTCCTTGGAGAAGTTTTTGCTAAAGGATGTGTGAGCTCATCAGAAAGACAGAGAGACAGAAAGCAAGAAATCACCCCCCAGGGGGGATGGCCACACCACAATGGGCACTCACGCACACGCTCCCGGCATGAGTTTTAAGCCACCAGGTCTGGGACTCAAACCGCAGTCGACTACATGGGAGTCCAGCAACATAGCCATTATGCCAACTGCTGGTCCCACAAAAACCTCTCTTAAAAAATTGTTTTGTTGGGACCAGCAGTTAGCGTAATGGCTATGTTGCTGGACTCCCATGTAGTCGACCACGGTTCGAGTCCTGGACCCGGCGGCTTAAACTCACGCTGGGCATGTGTGTGTGCGTGCTCAAGATCCCGAGAGGAGAATGGAGGAGAAGGGATTGTGGCGTGGCCATTCCCCCTGGGGCGTGATTTCTCGTTTTCTGTCTCTCTTTCTGGCAAGTGCACGCGCCCTATAGCAAAAAAAACCTCTCCAAAAAAAAAAATTGTTTTGTTGACAGAAATAACCAGCTCCATAGAAATAATAATTAACGTGGTTTATTACTATGTATGAGATTGAGTGACCAACCCAGAGAAACACAGTGTAGTGTGTTCTCAGGGTGCTGAGGTGCAGTGGTTTCGTGTATTTAGTTCTGGGAGCAGGAGAGCAGCATGAGGAGCCCTTTACACTGGCCTGGCTCAAACAGGTGGGACATCTGGAGGCAGAGGCGTGCAGGTTATAGGTGGGATTGAAATTTTTAGATTAGCAATTGGTTAAAGAAAAACACAAGTCTCTATTCCTGAAAGAAATCAGCAAAAGAATGTCTGTGCTTTACTCTAAGAGATAAGGCTCACCATGCAGCAGGAAACACTATGCCTGGGACAGGATGTCACATCCCACACTCAAAGGACCAGAGTGGTCTGCTAATGTTTGTAGACCTCGGTTATTACTTGCAGGCCTGACTCTCCCAGACTCCTTGGAAACAACTTGAAATAGGAAAAAGTAGTCAGAATTCTGTCCTTATTTTGAATGTTAGTTATTATCATTTTTTAAATAACAGATTCTCGTGGTGCAGAGTTGAAAGGGTTCATAGAAAAGTTACTTAAGTCCTTTTAACTGTAGTTTCCTCGATTCAGAAATGGGGATACTTGGGACCATGTAAAAGGCTTGTCATCAAGGCCAAATTAGCCTAATCCCGTGCACGTAGTAGGTGTTATTTGTTAACTTACAAAATGTGGATTTTAGACTGATTGCAAATATTCAACAAACTGCACACATAACTACAATACTGCTGTCTGGAGTTTTCCAGCCCGCGGACCTCAGCTCAAACATCACCTCCTCAGGGAGACCTTCCCTGACTGCCTGCTTTAAAGTACTTTCCTGTCTCCAGTCACTTCTCCGTTTTCTTGTCTTTACAACTCTGGTAACACTCTGGAATTGTTTGATTCACTTACCAGTTTATGTTATCTCTGCCACTAGAAAGTGAATTCCATGAAATCGAGGACTATGTTTTCTGCAGAGCCACCTTAGGCCCGGGCCAGATCACCAGGGGCTCACCTCCGCCCAGCTCTGGCCTCAGATTCTCTCTAGGCGGAGCTCCGCCTGGATCGCCCACGTGGCCCGCAGCGAAGCCCCGCCCCCAGTGGGCGTGGCCCCCGACGTTGTGCCGGCGGCGGGCAGGCGGTCGTCCTCGGGAGAGGAGCTACGTCACACGCACGCAGGGCCGGTCCGGCTCCTGGTTTCTGCGCAGGCAGTAAAGGGGCGTGGCCAGGCGCAAGGCCCCCGCAGCTGCCGGCGTCGCCGCCTGAGCCTTCTCCAGGTGGCTGCTGTCGGCTCTCCGCCGCTCAGGCAGCTCAGAAGCCACTCTGTTTTGGGGTCCTCGCCACCCTTCCACGTCTCCCGGAAGATACAGCAGGGCCACGGCCGGTCGGAGAGGTGGTTTGCCCTGCCTGGGCCCTCTCTGGGCCGGGTCCTTAGGGTGTGCGGCCCGGGAGGGTGACGAGGCCGAGCTGCAGCCTCTCCGGAGTCCTCAGGTGAGGCGGAGGCGAAGGCTCAGTGGAGATACGGGTCCCTTTGGGGGTGTTAACGGCCCTGGAAGTGGGGGCGTCTCTGCCTTCCTTGGAGTCGGGCTAGTCTTCGCCCTCTTGGGGACTGAGGAAGGGGATAGGAGCGTCTTCTTGGGGTTCAGCCGACGTTGTTTACCGCCCTCCTTTCCCCGACCCTGCCCGGTCTGGCTTCTTTTTCCTCTCCTGAGGCTCGAACGAGGTGGACAGGAAGCGGAGTGGGGGTCTGTACTCACCTCCTTGGGATCCAGGAGACCGACCCCTGTCTGGCTCTGCGTCGACACCCGGCGATCGGAGCAGGACCTGCCCCTACCCACGCACTGTGCCTGTGGGGCAGGGCCGGAGGCATTACTTGGCTTTTGTACTTCTAATGTCAGTCAGGATTGTCTGTCAAGTGGTGCAAGCGCCCAGGGCCGTTCTTAGCATTAAGTTAAGGCAACCTTAAGGTACATGCTATTTTTTAAAAAGCCTGTTAACTTTGACATGGGAGTCAAGACATAAGGAGTTAATAAGTGTTTTGATTGTTTTATTAGGAGAGATAATTTGCCCCAATCACTTGAGTTTTATGTGTCATAAAGCATTTTGTCTATTTGATTTTGCATAAACTCTTTAAGTAGACACTTAATAGTCTGTACATTTTGTAAAGCACGGGTTTGAAGGAGTTTCTTTTTTTTTGGAGAGGTTTTGGCTATAGGGCGCGTGCGCTCGCCAGACAGACAGAGAGAGACATAGAGACAGAAAGCGAGAAATCACCCCCCAGGGGGGGATGGTCACGCTGCAATCCCTTCTCCTCCATTCTCCTCTCGGGATCTTGGGCACACACGCACACGCGCCCGGTGTGAGTTTTAAGCCACCAGGTCCCAGACGCGGACCCCGGTCAACTACGTGGGAGTCCTAGCGACATAGCCATTAGGCTAACTGCTGGTTCCCGGAGGAGTTTCTTTTTAAGATTACTTAGAGTTTGAGAAGCTAGCTATGGGAGGCAGGGGTTAAACAGTGGATTTGGCAGTAGGCCGGCTAAGGTTTGAGTATCTGAACTACCATCCAAACTCGAAATAAGTAACTCTTATTTATTTATTTATTTTTAAATTTGCTGTAGGTAAGGTGCGCTTGCTGAAGAGAAAGAAAGTGAGAAACCACACCCCCCCCCCCCCCCCCATAGGAGTTGACACTCCACCATCCCTTTTCTTCCATTCTCCTTTCAGAAATTTGGGCATACATATGCACACCAGTCTCTCAAGCTACTGGGTTCTGGATTCTACCAGGATTCAGTCCAGCTGTTTTAACCATCACACCACCTGCTTGGCCGGCTGGGATCTTTTTATACCTCATACACATTTGGGAAAAATAAAATTATATATAGAGATGCTTACCACCTAATGGAGTTGCGGAAGTTACACGTGATAAAGATAACGTCAGCATAGCATCTGGCACCTAGAAATTCCTTCCAGCATTACTTTTGAGTGCCTACTGTGTGCTTAGATGCTGGAGATTTACTGATGAGCAAAACAGATAGGGACTTTGTCCAACCACTGCTCCCCATCCCTAATAAGAGACAGGAAAACAACACATACCTTTAAAACATGAAGGGCTGTGAGAGAAAAATAGGGTCTGAACAGAGAATGATGGGATCTAATTTAGGTAGAAAGAGAAGTCTCGAGTAGATGATATTCAAGTGAAGACCAAAGACAAGAAAGCTGACCGTGAGAGAGTTCAGGCGAAAGGAATGATGAACACATCTAAGAAATGGTTTACTTTTTCATAGTGTTCTTTTCTATCATGAAAGTTAATTTATTATTACTTTGTTCTGTTGTGGCAGATGTCAAGAACTTGTATGTATGTACTGAATGAATGGCTATGCAATCATACATATGTATGTGTGGATGCTTAATGATAGTACGTGTGCACACATGAGAGAGAGAAAACACCCTCAACAAGGTCTCATCACACTACAGTCCCCCTTCCCCAACCCCCCAGCTCCTCAGGATTTGGGGCATATGATATAACCAGAGTATTTTTAGGTTTACCCCGACCCCATGGTTGGCCATGTAGCCTTTGCACCAAAGTCCATTATGCTAGACTGTACCACTAGACTTGGTCAATCATACTTTTTATTCTGAACCTATCTTAACATGCACGTGATACTGAATATTTGAGCTATTGGAAATGTACTTTCAGGACCAGCAGGTGGCGTAATGGTTACATCACTGGACTCCCACGTAGTCAACTACAGTTTGAGTCCTGGATCTGGCAGCTTAAAACTCACACTGGGTGGTGTGTGTGTGTGTGTGTGCCCAAAACCCTGAGAAGAGAATAGAGGAGAAGGGATGGCCGTGTGGCCATCCCCCAGGGAATGATTTCTCACGTTGTCTGTCTCTGTCTCTCTGGCAAGTCCATGTGTCCTATAGCAAAAAGCTCTCTTAAAAGGAAAAAAAAGAAAGAACATGTACTTCCATTGAAATAGATTATTAATAATAAAAACAGTGGTGGTTGTAGCAATGGTAGAAGCACCTACTAAAGTGAGTGTGCTTACTGTGTGCCAAGCATTTTGTCAAGTGTTTTTTATATATTATCTCATCTTAAAACCATTCTATAAGTACATTCACTTCCCCTATTTACTAGATGAGGTTCTTCAGCATCAGCTAAGTAGTTTGCTCAAGATTACCTAGCTAGCAAGAGGCAGGGTTAGGATTTCAACACAGGGCTATCTGACTCCAGAACCTGGTCTTAATTACTATACTCTGCTGTTATTTCCACACTGACATTTGATGTCCATTTTACAGGTTTGCCCCTGTTTGTTCTGTTGCCGTCATGTCTTGGTTTGTTGATCTTGCTGGAAAGGCAGAAGATCTTTTAAACCGAGTTGATCAAGGGGCTGCAACGGCTCTCAGCAGGAAAGAGAACCCCAGCAACAACATATATAGCAAAAATACTGACTATCCTGAACTTCACCAGCAAAATACAGATTTGACTTATCAGACTGGACCTAAAGCTACGTATATTTCCTCTGCAGCTGATAACATTAGAAATCAGACAGCTACCATCTTAGCTGGCACTGCAAATGTGAAAGTCGGATCGAGGACACCCGTGGAAGCCTCCCATCCTGTTGAAAATGCATCTAGTACTAGGCCTTCATCCCAGTTTGTTCGAAGAAAAAAGTCAGAACCTGATGATGAGCTGCTGTTCGATTTTCTTAATAGTTCACAGAAGGAGCCTACCGGACGGGTGGAAATCAAAAAAGAAAAGGGCAAAATGCCCGTCTTTCAGAGTTCTCGGACATCAAGTGTCAGTTCTGTGAACCGCGGTGTAGCTGCTGTCAAATCCACTGAAGAAAATTCCGGGAGCCAAAGCCATGGTAGTTCATCCGTTCTCTATTTTAAGAGTTAAGCATGTTGGATATGTCACTGTAACCTAAAATGCTCTGATAGTCATCCACTCTTTGGGATCTGTCCCCACTGGTACAAGTCCAGACTCTTCAAGTGTGTGGTATAAATAAAGGAGACAGCACTGGATACTGTTAGTATACAGTTAGCGTAGAGACCTTGACTGTTGTCTCTAAGGTAACTTTATTCAACCAACATCTAAGGAAATTATGTACAACTTGATATTGAGGGTGGCTCCTCGGCCTAGTGGTTAAGGGAGCCAGATCAACATGGCCCACCGCATGGTTCAAATTTTGGCCCCATCAGCTCGCAGTACACTTTGGGTACATATGTATGCATGTCCCAAATCCTGACAGGGTGGAGAAATGGAGAAGGGATCCTGGCATGGCCATGCCTCATTGGAGGGTGCTTTTTCCCTCTCTTTTCTCTGTCACGTGCATGCATCCTCTGGCAAATGTTTTTTAAACAATTTTTGCTTCCCTAAGATACTTTTAAGATTAAAAAAAGAAAATTTTGTTATTTGAAAGAAAACTTAAGAGTTTTGATTTTGGAACCATCTCAAACTCTTTTTCTTTGGGATTATAAAAATGACTGAAAGCTGTACTTCACATATGTTTTAGGTTGTGTCTTTTGGTGTTTTTTTCTACCTACAATCTTCAGAAATAAAGCTTGAAAAACTGAACTTTGATCCAGATCGAAGAGTTGAAGGCAGTGACCCTAGTAGTGGAGTACGAGCTTAGGATTTGGTTTTCAATTAATTTACTGAAATTTCTCTACAACTCTGTCTTCTCACATGGCTACATGGCTAATTCAGATACCAGCAGAACATTTTAAAATAGCAATAAATGCAGGCTTTTGCAGGAGTTCTTTATAGAGTTGAGGATTATTGAAGCTTGTAACATTTGTTACAGCTCCTACTACTATATTGACTGTGAATACATTCTATCTTGTGTTCTCAGGATAAAATGTATAGAAGCAGGGCTTTGGGGCTTTAAAGTCAACTACAGTAGCATTTGGTTATGTTAACACATTCCTAAATGTCTTCTCAGTCACCTTTTTGTTTAATTCAGCATTTTTTGAGAACCTGCTGGGTACAAGGATACAGCATTGTCTAGTGGGTTAAGATAGACACATAAACATAATTCATATATAGTATAGTAAATGCAGTGATTGATGTATGGTCATGTTGTGAAAACATTGAGGAGGAAGTACCTAATTGCTTAAGGAGCTCAGGAAAGAATTCACAAGAGGGTCTGTTTTTGCCTGAGTCTTAAAGGCAGAACAGGAGTTTTCCAGGCAAAAAAGAGAGGGGTTAGAGATAGCATTCCATGCAGAGAAAACAAGTTCTTTTTTTTTTTCTTTTAGTTTGTTACAGAGTGTGTGTGCTCACTGGAGAGAAATAGAGTGAGTGGGAGAGAGAAAGAAGGCACCCCTGCATGGGGATGGACACACTGCAGTCCCTTCTCCATTTCCTCTTGGTATTTTGGATAATGCCTTATCTTTACTCCTGTCACACATGCATTTGTGCCTGGCATGTTTTCTTTTTTCAAAACTGACAAGTCTGGGACTTGAACTGCTGTCAGGTGTATGGGATCCTATTGTCCCAATCACCATTCCACCCACTGGCCCAAGAACAGATCTTTAAAAACTTGGTAGAGTAGAAAAACTGTGTAGATGAATGGCAATGAATAAAATGAAGCTAGAGGTCAGCTGGGTGGTGTAGTGGTTAAGGCAGCTGGATCCCACATGGCTGACCAAATGGTTTGAGTCTCAGACTCAGTGGCTTGAAACCACGCCAGGTTACATGTATGTGAGTGGAGAATGGTGGAGAACGGATTGTGACATGGTCATCCCCTCTGTGGGATGCTTTGTCACTTTCCCTCTCTCTGTCTCTCTAGCAAGTGCACATGCCCTTATTAAAAAGAAAAAATGGAGTCAGCAGATGGCATAGCGATTATGTTGCTGGACTCCCACATGGCCTACCGTGGTTTGAGTCCTATTCCTGGTGCCTTGAAACTCAAGCTGGGCATGCGTATATGTGTGCCCAAGATTCCAGGAGGATGGAGGAGAAGGGATTGCGACTTGGCTATCACCCTGGGGGGTGATTTCTCACTTTTCCTTTCACTGTCTCTGTTTCCAGGATAGCATGTGCCCTAAGGCAAAATACCTCTTAAAAAGAAAAATAAATGAAGCTAGTAAAGAAAGTTGGACCTGTTTGTGAGGGCCTTTGTATCACAGTGTTGCTTGCGTAAAGCCATTACAGTATTTCTATAGATCATTGTTAAAGATGGGCCCTGAACAAGCTGTGTTAGAATCACATGTGATTTACAAAAAATGAATTATTGGGTAACTCCCCAGACTTCCTGAAAAGGTTTTCTAGGAATGGAGCAAGGGTATCTGAATTTTTTCTTGTTTCCTGGATGGTTTTAGGCCAATGAAAGTTGAAGTGACTGTCATAGACAGTCATAGACTGTCACTTGACTGTGATGTGAATAGAGGTCCCTTTTCTTAATTTTTCTTTATTCATGATAGCATTTGTGCATGCACATGTGGGAATAAGAGCGAGAAATGAGCATTCCAGAGTCTGGTTACACTGTGGTCCCCTCTCCCTTCCTCTAGCCCATCAGATACTGGGCAGATGTGTGCTGTGCACGTGTTTCAGGCTGACTGGTGGGAACTGGAATCACGGTCACCCTATGAGATCCAACTTTTCTCGAACAGGACATTACTATTGCCCCATGGAGTCAGCCCTAATAGAGGTCTTTAAGCTAAGAGTTGATGTGAATTATTTTTCTACTTCGAAGGAAAACAATTTGCATTTGATTGTGAAAATTGGGCTGAAGGGGACCAGGCAGGGAAATGAACTAGAACCAGTTATGGTACATGAGGGTTACAGAGATTAAGTCTGCTTCTCTCGGGGTGGGTCTGCCTCTGGACTATTGACATTTTGGACCCACTGGTTCACTCGTGGAAGGCTGTCTATCTTCTGTAGGATGTTCAGCAGTATCCTTGATCTCTTAATTCATTAGGTGCCAATAGTACTTTCAGTTGTAACAACCAAAAACGTGTTTACATGTTGCCATATATCCCAGGAGGGGCAAAACCATCCCAGGTTGAGAACCAGTGCCCTGGGATGCCTGGAAATCTGTCTAGTAATGAAATCGCTGAGTTGTAGGATAGGACAGTGTTGAAAGTGAACATTTTTTTAAAAAATTACTTAATTTTTTTAATTCATTCATTATTATTTTTTAATTTGACCAGAGAGACAGAGAGAGAGAGAAAGTGAGAAACCAAGCCACCAGGTCCAGGACTCAAGCCGTGTTTAGCCCTATAGGAGTATCCAGTGCCTTAACCACCATGCCACCTGCTGGTCCCCCAAAGTGGACATTTTTGTACTTGGCTTTTTGTGGACGGATGTTTTCATTTCTCTTGGGTGAATATCTAGGACTGGAATTGCTGGGTCAAACAGTAGGTACACGTTCAGTTTCATCAGAAATTGTGACACCTCTTACCACACTTTATACCATCTTTTACTCCCATCAGCGATGTGTGAGAGCTCTGTCGCTCCATATCTTTAGCAGCACTTGGTGTCGTCTTTAATTTTAGCCATTTTACTGGGTATGTATTGATTCCCATTATGATTTTAATGTGCATTTCCCTGATCACTAAAGATGTTGGTGAACTTCCTCATGTGACTATTGACCAATTGTTCAGTTGAAAAGTATTAAGTCTTTGGCCAATACATTTATTGTCTCAGTTTGGTCATTATATAGTTTACTTTTTATCATATAATTTTCAAGAGTAAGTAAAAAAAAAATACTTGTGTTACATTTAGTAACAAGTTAAAAACCAAGATGAATCTGAATTCGGGAGGCTCTTTCTCTTTGAGCAAGATGTTCTAGCTTCCAATTTGATACATAACAAACTGACGTCATCTGTTACTACCCTTCTTGCCTTGAAACCCGCAGCTGTTATGTTGTGCCTCACATTTTCAGTGTCCAGACTTCTGTTTTCAAAAACGTTTCAGAGGCAAATGGAAGACTGAAACCCTTTTTACCTGCACCCAACCATTCAAAATTATTAGGTTGCCCGGAAACTAATGTCGTATTTTTCTGTTTTTCTGCACAAAAATGCATCATGATTTTCCAGACAATCTAATACCTTTGGTATTCTTTCCAGGACTGTAGTCTTGCGTTCTCTGTCACCATTCATTCAGTATATCCAGACTAAAGATGCCAGAGGCTCCATTTATGAGAGTGAATATTCATCAGAAGGAAGTCTACTGAGAATTTAAATAACAAAACATGGTAGCCAGAGGATCAACTTGAGCCAAAAGGCATTCTATCAAAGTAAGCCACTAATGAAGTTGTAGTGTGCTTGCTAATGTAATAAAATGTATTTTTTTAATTTTTTTTTTAACAGAAGCTGCTGATAATTCAGATTCTGGCCTGGAAGGCCAAGGTGATTCCTCAAAGGAAAATGCGCCATCAAACACCCCCTGTTCTGATCACAACCCGACACCTAGTGATGACAGCAAATCACATGAGCTGTCTAATCTTCGACTGGAGAATCAACTGCTGAGGAATGAAGTTCAGTCTTTAAATCAGGAAATGGCCTCAGTACTTCAAAGATCCAAAGAAACTCAAGAAGGTAGAGCCTTATTTAAATTGTTCAGGATTAGACATTTAATTTTAAAAAATAAAAACTTTACATCTACAATATTAAGAGTTTAGATGAGGTTTGTAAAATGATATTTTTATGGGACCAGCAGTTGACGTAATGGCTATGTCGCTGGACTCCTATGTAGTTGACCGTGGTTTGAGTCCCAGACCTGGTGGCTTAAACTCACGCCGGGTGCATGTGCATGCGTGCCCAAGATCCCGAGAGAAGGGATTGCAGCATGGCCATCCCCCCCGGGGGGGTGATTTCTCGCTTGCTTTCTCTCTGTTTCTCTCTGTCTTTCTAGGGAGTGCATGCGTCCTATAGCAAAAACCTCTCCAAAAAAAAAAAAAAAAAAAGATGTTTTTATAAAAACATAGGGTCCAGATTTGGAAATGGGACCAATTATCCTTTCACAAACCTGAAACAGAGTATTGGCTTGTTTGGTCACCTTTAGGAACCATGAAATTTAAGAGCTGAGAGGAACCAACCATTAGAAATGATCTAGTTCATTTGATTTCTTTATTCTGAATTTCTAAGAGAACTGTTCCATGAACCAAAGATGGGATTAAGCAAAGAAATGAATTAATAGGCAGGTCGCAGTATTGCTGCTCTCAGGGATATGTGGAATTCCTTCAGGAAATGTGCGGTGAGGTGACCCTGGAGTAGAAAACTCAGGTTCCTTAGAAATAGGGATTAAAAAGGAAATAACCTAACCATAGGAAAAGCTATGAACGTTATTATAGTGTGGCTGAGGAGAAAACCAGAGAAATGAAACCCTTGCCTTGGTTCCTGGGACTCATTAAAAAGGAATGAAGAGACAGTGGGGAGAGTTTTGCTGGGTATGGTTGAAGACTAGAAGAGCAGAACGGGAAGACAGTGGACTAGTCAGATTGACTTTAGAAAAAGCTTCACTCTGCTGGGACTGATGTAGACACAGAAACAGAGCTTTTCCTGAGATCCCCTAAAGATTGTTTCATTATTTAAATTATTTTTTCTGCTGGCAGACTGCAGTTATGAATGATTTCTGCGGTGTGGGAATGCCATTGTATTCTGACATGGCCCACTTCATTGCCTCGATGCACCAGTTTCTCAGGTTAAAACAATAACATCTTTTTGCAACAGTAATTGGAAGAAGCAGTTTAGAAACAGTTTCTTCTCTGTGTTTATAGGTTTTGTTTTCCCTTGTTTTGTTCTTGCTGAGATGTGTCTTTGACTTGGGTTTCTGTTCTTTCCCTTGTCTCTAGCGGAACTCCACCAACTCCACCAATTCACTGGTCAACGGGCCACTTTAGTGTTAACACTGTGCTCTACTAGTTTGGCTTCCAGATGTTGTGGTATATAGCTCCAAATAAATAAATAAATAAACAAACAACATTGCAGAAGATCAGCTAGCTTCATGTGCTTTTTTTTAACCTATTGACTGTAATATAGGTGTGAATATTGGCCTTGAAAAACGGGTGTCCCATTTGAGGGAAACAAAAAAAGTCCAATTAATTTTGGCAATAAGTAGAATACACAAAGGGCCCTAACGAGAATCTACGTGTGCTCTGAGAAAGACGTGTTTCATTTTGCTTCTACAGAGAAATGTCATTTTTTTTAATAGAATTAAACAAAGCAAGAGCAAGAGTTGAGAAGTGGAATGTTGACCATTCCAAGAGTGATCGAATAACTCGAGAACTCCGAGCTCAGGTCGATGACCTGACTGAAGCAGTGGCCGCGAAGGATTCCCAGCTGGCTGTACTGAAAGTGAGACTGCAGGAAGCTGACCAGCTACTGAATGCTCGCACGGAAGCGTTAGAAGCCTTGCAGAGTGAAAAATCACGGTAAGTAGTTCTATTAATGGACATAAAGGGAAAAACCATGAACTAGAGCAATTCTCTCTTTCTAATGCAAGTAATGATAAGCATTGTAGTGTATCCTACCTTAGGAAAATTTAGCTTTTTGGAAACTTACAAGCATAACAATTTCTCTGGTAGTGTTGGGAATGTGTGATTAAAAGGAATTCTTTGGGGCAGCCCCACGTGACCCTTAAGGCCTATGCATAGGGAGCTGGATTCCATGTAGCTGACTGCACTTTGAATCCCAGCTCTGGCAGCTTGAAAACATGCCAGATGTGTGTGCACATGTGCCCCAAATCCCGAGTGGATGGGGAAATGGAAGGAAAAGGACTGCAGAGTGACAATACCCCATGGAGGGAGGGAGTCCCTTTTTTTCTCTCTCCTTCTCTTTCTCTCTCTCTGAGGAGAGTACATACTCTCTGGCAATGAAAAGAAATAGAACCATCATTTGATGAACCTTGAAATGTGTGAGCAAATTCTGAACTTAAAAGGAGTTGAAGAGTATAGTTAGCATCACTAATCTTTCAATGCGTGATGTTTGCTTATATTTGGATGCCTGAAGTATAGATTACCTTTCATTAGAAAAGGAAAAGATTCCTCTAAGAATGATTCGGTGAAACCGTCCTTTTTTATGCTTGGCCAACAAGAAGATGCTCTTATTCTACCTATCATTGTACACTGTGAAATGAGTTATTTCACAAGATGCACTTTCTCTTAGAATAATGCAAGATCACAATGAAGGCAGTAGCCTACAGAACCAAGCTCTGCAGACTCTTCAGGAGAGACTACATGAAGCAGATGCCACGCTGAAGAGAGAGCAGGAGAGCTATAAACAGATGCAGGTAGGAGTGGGAGACCGCAGGGATTGCACTGTTGCTTGGACAAGGAGGAATGGCTTTGTGCTGCTTCATCACACATTTACTCTTCGCTAAATTCTGTAGTGCATTTTAGAAAACTCTGTTTCTGTGCCCAAATCTGATATTCAAAAAATTAGCTCAGTCCTTCCTGAATTTATTAATTTTATGTGTTGAGATACAGTTAAAATAGTCAGTATTCATTAGCAATACATAATACATATTTTACTTAATTTGGTGATGCAACAACCATTACCATTATTTGATTAAATATTGATTTTAGGGTATCTGTTTACTCTTTTTATTTAAGCTTTTTCTGCTTTCAGTTTAATTGGATTCATTTATTCTAAGGGCATAAATAATGTGCATACACTTACTAAGAGTACTTACTTACTTCAATGAATTTTTGCATCTAGTGCAGTCTGGGGCTTGTCTACACATTAGAATCACCCGTGTGGTACTTTCTACTGCCAGATGTCCACCCCCGAGAATCTGATCCTGTAGTGTGGCGTAGGGCCTCAGCATCGGGGCTTTGGTTTGATAAGATTCACAGGTTTATCTCATGGGCAGTCAGGGTTGCAAAGCCCTGGTCTGGGCTGTCTTTTCAACAGGTGAAAATAGTTTAGCCTGAAAGTGAAGATTAGGTAATGTGTTTTGTGTTTTTTAAATTTTAATAATATATTTTATTTAATACAGCGTATCTGCAGTATTATCATCTCAACATGTAGTTAATTTCAAAAGTTATGAAAGAATTTTTTCTTTTGCATACTGATTCTTTAAAATATGGAGTAATTTATACTTAACACCAGATCTCAATCTAGTCACTACATTTTTTTCTGGGAATACTTGGTCTGCACTTAGATTTCATAAAATTTATAGATGAAAAAGTAGATCCACATACACACGTTGTTCTAAACATCCTTGGAAGTTTCCTCAAAAAGTTAAACACAGGGAACCAGCAGTTAGCGTAATGGCTATGTCGTTGGACTCCCACGTAGTCGACCGCGATTCGTGTCCCGGACCCGGTGGCTTAAAACTCACACCGGGCGCGTGTGCGTGCGTGCCCAAGATCCCAAGAGGAAAATGGAGGAGAAGGGATTGTGGCGTGACCATCACCCCGGGGGGTGATTTCTCGCTTTCTGTCTCTATGTCTCTCTCTGTCTGCCTGGCGAGCACACGCGCCCTATAGCAAAAATCTCTCTAAAAAAAAAAAAAAGTTAAACACAAGGTTACCATATAATCTAGTAGTTCTCCTCCTAGATAAGTACCCAAGGGGATTGAAATTCTATGTTCTTATGTGCATAAGTGTTTATAGCAACATTATAATAGCCCCAAACTGGAAGTAATACAAATGTCCATCTGTAATTATGTGGCTAGACTGTGGTAGCCATACAAGGAAATACCACTCAGCCATAGAGAGAAGTGCAGTATTAATACATGCATGAGCCTACAGCATGATGAGCCTTGAAAACATTAAGATAAGGTAAAAAAGACTAACATGAGCCAGTCCTGCAGCTCAGTGGATCCCACATAGCTCGCCATGGTTTGAATCCCAGCCCAAGACTGACACAAAAAGCCACTTATTGAATGATTTCATTTTTATGAAATGTCCAGGATAGGCAAGTTTGGAAAGAAAGAAAGTAAATTAGTGGTTGCTAAGGACTGAGAGGAGGGAGGAATGGATGCAGGATTTATTTTGGGTTGATGAAAATACTTGGGGATTAAATGGTGGTTACTACTTGGTGAGTACACTGAAAAATCATTGAACCATACATCTTATAAGGGTGAACATTATGGTGTATGAAGTATATTCTAGCAATTCTGTTACTCAAAAAGTTTCCCAATAATAGAATTACACATTGTTATGTTTCAATTTAAATTAATCACAATGAATAAACCAAAACATCCAAGTCCTTGATTGCATTAGACATATTTCACAAGCTTAGATTTCAGCAGTAGCTCCTGTTCCTTTTCTCCAATACAGGAGTTAATCTTGGACCAGAAGTGTGTGGGCTTTAGTTATTGACAAGTAACTATAAAAGCTTTCTGACTTCTGAGTTTTTTGGTGATGGGAGCTTTTGAGAATAAAGGTAACAATTCCCAGAACTGAGGGGGATTTACTTCTTAGTAGGCTAGTAAATGATAGGCCATGTGTTTTGCAAAGTGTGTTTTAAAAGTTTTTTAAACTAAAAAGTTACATCAGATAATTTATCAGAAACTTTGTAAAAGAGGAAAACATTAGCTATGATACTGGAAAAGATCTAGCTATTTACTTAATTCTTGTATTTGTATATAGATTTAATAAGTTTTCTGACTTTGATTACCTAGTATTAGACTTGACCTAGTATCCGAGTGACCAGATTCACCTGGGAAATTTCTTAAAAAACAGATTCTCAAGTCCAGTCTTGGAAATCCCAATAAGGAATTTTGGGAAAGGCCTTGAGTGGACACATTTGTAACATGCTCTCTGTTGACTTTGATGCATTGGGAGTCACAACCTTAGGTTTCTCATTCTTTAGCTCCTAACAAATGTAGAATTTTTTTCTCCCTATTATGTTGTTGGGCTAAGCTAGTAAATCCCGCAAGATATCTGAATGGATGGTTGTAAAATAGATCTCAAAGATGAATGTAATAATAAGTATGATATAAAATGTATCACAGAGCGAGTTCGCTGCACGCCTTAATAAAGTGGAAGTGGAACGTCAGAATTTGGCAGAAGCAGTTACTCTAGCAGAAAGAAAATACTCAGATGAGAAGAGGAGAGTTGATGAACTTCAGCAGCAAGTCAAGCTATGCAAGTCAAACTTGGAGTCTTCTAAGCAGGAATTAATTGACTACAAGCAAAAAGCTACTAGAATACTCCAAGTAAGCCTGACACGTGCACGTCTGATGTTGAGGTGTGCCAGTTAACTGGGCGACACGGAGGCTCTGTGTAGACACTGTGGGGTATGTGTGTGGCTGGACTGGCTCACTGCAGGGGCCTTGCTGGACTTAGAAATCTTATAAAAAGGATGAAATGTCTCATGTCCATCGCCTTTTTTCCTTTAATTCGTTCTGCTACTACTTGTTTGGTTCTGGTCTTCAACCTATCTCCTTAATCACTACCATGATATTCGCATTTATTAAACCACCAGTTTATTCTTTCTTGTTGAACCCCTTTGAGTTTTTCAGAGAAATTATTTAGACTTCATCCAACTCTCAGAGTTACCCCCACCTAGCTCTTTCCCCTTCTCTTAGATCTAAAGTGACCCCCCTCCTACTTTACTGGAAAAAAAAAATGCAGTCATCTAATGTAGTTTTCAGCTTCTTTCCTTTTTCTCTTATATCAAAGGGAAACATGTCATTTCATTTTTTTCTGCTAGAATAATTTTTCTGCCTGTGCATTGGTTCCATCTCCTCCTACCTCCTTGCAGCCTTTTAGCCAGAAGTCTGTCCTCTTCCTTCCCATCTCTCTCTCTTTCTCTGCTCTTCCTGGCTCCGCTTACTCAAACCACATGGTTGTTTAGTGGAAGAATGAAAACTAGGTCTTAGGATTTTTTACTTAAAAAAAAAAACTCTTTTAGCTTTTGGACCACTTCAGACATTTTCCTATCCTCCTCCTCTCTCTCAATATCACGATAACAGAATTGTATAGATGCTGTCTTCATCTCCCCCGAACTCAACTTTAATTCCTTAATATACTTTCTTTCCGTACTACATATATGAAATTGATTTCTCCAGAGTCTTTTTCATTTTTTTTTTAAGAGAGAGATTTTTGCTATTGAGCTTGTGTACTCACTGGAGAGACAGAGAGACAGAAAGCAAGAAATCTCTCCCCGGGGGGATGCCATGCCGCAATCCCTTCTCCATTCTTCTCTCGGGATCTTGGGCACACACGCACATGCGCCTGGCGCAGGTTTCAAGCTTCTGAGTTCAGGATTTGAACCGCCATTGGCTATGTGGGAGTCCAGCAACGTAACCACCAAGCCATCTTCTGGTCCCTCTCCAATGTCTTCAGTGACCTAAATATACTGTCTCTGTCCTTTTCTTAGTTTTCATGTATTTTGATTTTGGTAGGGCACGCAACACTGTTAACCCTTCACCTTCTGTGCCACTCACACTTGGTTTCACTCTCTTTTTACCCTTTCCTGCCTCTGTTTCTGTCTTGCTTGGGCCCTATTCCCAAGCTCCAAAGAGTGAGGATCTTCTTAAGTTCAGTTCTCTCCTAAACCCTCTGTTACCATTCTTTCTTACCTTGCGTGATTATATACTCACTCTGCTTTTATCTGTCACCTCCATGTGGCTGCAAGCATGTCTCCCACTCTGTCTTCCTGACCCACGTTCTGGCTGTCTGCCAGGTAGGCTTAGTTTGTCTCAACTTCCCAATCAACTCCTTCATTCTGCTGTTTTGGTTAACATTATTGCCATCTCTCAGTGAAGCTTGAAATCTCAGGATCATTTTTGACTCTACTGTTTTCTTGAGCCCATGTCTCCTAAAAGCTGTGAACACTTTTTTTTTTTTAAATTCATGATAGAGCACATGCATGTGTATGAGACAGAGACAGAGAGAGAGAGAGAGAGAGAGAGAGAGGCACTCTCCACGGAGTTTGGCCATGCCGCAGTCCCTGTTCTTCAGTCCTCCAGACCGGATTCTGGGTACAAGCACATGGATCCAGCATCTTTTCAGGCCTACCCGAGACTCAAACCATGGTTGGGCCGTGACTTAAACCATGGTTGGCCATGTGATTTCCAGTTCTGTGGTTTGATGTGCTACCAACAGCACCACAGAGGCTGGACTGTGAACTCTACAGATCCCATCTCCATGAAATACCGTAGCTGTGGGGGGTGGTAGGTGGCGTGGTGGTTAAACGCACTGGATTCCCACACGGCTAACCGTGGTTCAAGTCCAGGACCTGGCAGCTTGCATTCTTGCTTTCCCTTTCTCTCCTCTTTCTCTTTTCTCTCTCTGGTCAAATTAAAAAAATAATAATAATAGCAAATGGAATTAAATAAATATTTTTAAAAATCTAAAGAAAAAAAATACCATATCCATTCCATGTAAGCCCTTCTTTCTGATTATAACTCTAATTTGTTAATTCATCGAAAAGGTACTTATTGAGCACCTGACTATGCACTACACAATGGTAGGTGCTAAGGATACAAAGCTCAAAAGATCTGTTCTCTTCCTTCATGGGAGCATCTAGTTTGGTTGGGAAAAAAACTACAGTATAGTATGAAAGTTATTGATGCAGTACAGTAGAAGCTTGAGAAAGAAGCCCTTGAAATTTGCCTGAGGATGTCAGAGATCACCACACCAAGGAGATGCAGTGGGAAGAGAAACGTGGAGGACGAGTAGGAGGACCCATGACAGGGAGGAGGAATCAGCTAGAACAGCCTGTGCCATGGGGGAAGCACAAGGAGTTCCCTTTAGCCGGGGCATCAAGTGTCAGAAATGGGAGAGGAAAGTCAGAGAAGCCAGTTTGTGGAGGGCCTGCATACCATGCAAAGGAGTTTTGATTTTATCCTCTAGGTGATGGGGGGAGGAGGCGTTAAGGAATTTCAGTAGCAAGGTCAGATTTGAGTGTAGGAACCTGTGGCAGCAAAGCGGTTAGGGGAGAGTTGGACTCTGTCTTGTCCTTCCCCAGCAGTGCCCGGTACTCGATATGGTTTTGGATGCTCTGCAGGGATAAGGATGGAATGGTGAGGTCATAGATGGTAAAGAGGTGATTATAAGAAGCGAGGACCTGATCAGGTTTGTGGCAGTGAACATGGCAAGTGGGACAGCTGAGAGATTTTTAAGAGGTAGAATATGTGAGACTGGAGATTTAATTGGAGGGAGGGAGAGAAGCAAGTGGAATTGAGAATGATCCCAGGTTTCTGGTTCAAGAGTCTAATGATGTTCCCGTCTTACTAAAGGGACACCAGGACACAGGAGGTTAGGGTTGAAGGAGATGATGACAGATTATGGTGAGTTTGCAAAACTGATGTGACACTGAGGTCAAAGTGTCAGGAAGGTAATTAGAAATACAGGTCTGTGGGACCAGCAGATAGCATAATGGTAACGTCCTGGACTCCCATGTAGTTGACCATGGTTTGAGTCCCAGACCCAGTGGCTTAAAACTCAGCCAGGCGCGTGTGCGTGCATGCCCAAGATCAACGAGGAGAATGGAGGAGAAGGGATTGCAGCATGTCCTTTCCCCCCGGGGGGGTGACTTCTTGCTTTCTGTCTCTCTGTCTCCCCAGTGAGCGCACATGCCCTATAGCAAACATCTCTCTAAAAATAAAAAAAAAGTTACAGGTCTGAACTTTAGCAAGAGGTGTGGCCATTAATCGTGTGGGGATGGCCGTGTGATTTAGGAGAGTAGATAAAATTAACATAGCCAGAGAGGGAGAAGGGCTGAGGCCCAGGAACACAGTCTAAAACATTTACGAGAAATAAACACTGAGGAAAGGGAGTGGTCACAGGGTGGGGAGATTTAAGAGGAAATAGATGCCATCCAGGGAGGCCAAGCAAGGGGAGAGTTTCAAGTGGGGAATGACCATCAGATGCCACACAGATGGCTCTGAGGTGACAGGGACTGAGCAAAGGCCTCTGGTTTGACATGGAGGAAGTCCCTGGGGACTTCACAAAAGGATATTCCAGGATACATTGGGCAGTGAAGACAAAGACAGTGACCACTTGACTGTGGACAAGGACAGGATGATAGCTAGACGAGGATGTGAGGCTAGGCAGTTTTTTGTTTTTTATTTTATATTTAAAAAATAACTTATAAGGGCCAGTGGGTCCCACATGTCTGACCATGGTTTGAATCCTGGACCCAGCAGCTTTACACTCATGCTAGGAACATGTGCATGCATGTCCAAAATCCCAGGAGGAGAATGGAGGAGAAGGGATTGTGGTGTGGCTATCCCCCCCCAGGGGGTGATTTCTCAATGTCCCTCTCACTGTCTCTGTCTGTCTCTGTGGCGAGCACATATGCCCTAAGACAAAAGCCTCTCAAAATTTTTTTGTAAATCCATAGGCCGTTTGGCTTGTGGACCATAGTTTGTGAGCACCTGCCTTAGAGCACTGCCATATTAACCCTACTAAAATGCATCCCTGGTCATATCTCTCCCCTGTCTACTTTTCGGTAATTTGTTCTTGCCAAGTAAAATGAAAATGTTTTAAACTAGCTTCTGGAGCCGTCCTAAAGGACTATCTGAACTGCGTCTCACGGTACTTCTACAGGTCCTCTCTACAGGTACTTTTGTGTTTTTATGCTTCGCCCTCTCTTTTCTCTACACTTTAGAAAGATCCCAGCCATGGACCAGCAGATGGCTGGACTACCACGTAGTTGCCCGTGATCCAAGTCCTGAGCTGGGTGGCTTAAAAGCTCAGGCCAGGCGCATGTGTGCATGCGTCCCCAAAATCCCAAGAGGATATTGAAGGAGAAGGGATTGCAGTGTGGCCATCCCCTCCAGGGGGTGATTTCTTTCTTTCTCTGTTTCTCTAGTAAGCACATGCACTCTATAGCAAAAAAACTCTAAAAAATAAGAGGTCCCAACCTTATTTATTTATTTATTTATTTATTTATTTATTTTTTTCTCTTTCTTTCTTTCTTTTTTGGAGAGGGCTTTGCTATAGGGCGCATGTGCTCGCCAGAGAGACAGAGAGAGACAGAGAGACAGAAAGCGGGTAAACCCCCACCCCACCCCACCCCGGCGGGGGGATGGCCATGCCGCAATCCTTTCTCCTTCATTCTCCTCTCAGGATCTTGGGCACGCACGCACACGCGCCCAGCATGAGTTTAAGCCACCAGGTCTGGGACTTGAACCGTGGTCAACCACATGGGAGTCCAGCGACATAGCCATGCTAACTGCTGGTCCCTGATCCCAACCATATTTCAAGGCCAGCATAAAGCCTTCTCTTCCTCAGACTTCTACAAGTAACCTGATCATATGCCCTCTCAGCTTGTTTGTATTGCCTTCTACTGGGTATTTGTAACTTCCCATTTAGTTTCTAAGGCCAAGGGTACTATCCAGAGTGAGAAATGTTACCTTCATTGTACTGAGAACTTAGTGCAGTCCAGCTCATTATGAGCGTTCCTTAAATATTTGTTTTGTAGAATGTAGTGGGGGAGGAAAGGAAAGCATGAGAAGAAAGTATGAGAAAAATCTTATTTTTGACAAGGTTTCAACTGTACCATGACTGTGGGGACTGAAATCCAGGGCCTTTGTACAGCAGGGCTCTATTGCATTTTTATCTCCGTGGATTTTTTTAATAACCTGTGAACTTTCTTTGACGGATAATTGGAATATTTTCACAGTGGGTTGGTTTCTATGTGGTAGATGATACTCCATATACAAGCTAACCTCTGCTTTGCATAAACTTTTTCTTTTATACTAGTCTAAAGAAAAATTGATTAACAGCCTGAAAGAAGGCTCTGGCTTCGAAGGGCTAGATAGCAATACTGCCAATAGCGTGGAGCTAGAAGAACTTCGGCATGAGAAGGAGATGCAAAGGGAGGAAATACAGAAGCTGATGGGCCAGATACATCAGCTCAGATCCGAATTACAGGTAAGAGCGCTTCATGCCACGGACACCGTTACCGGCTTGAGCACTTTGAGACATGATGGATTCTGTATTTGTGGGAAAGGGCATTAGTAAAATGATGTGTGATGATCCTCTGCTGGAATATTAGGTGCCATGTGGAAGTGAATCTAAAGCAAAGACAGAGGTTTCTGCCCACTGATTGTAAAGTTACGGGAATAAGAAGCACAGGTAACCAGTCATTCATCCAGGAGCTGTCTACCAAGAGCTTGCCATGTACCTTGGCTTGAAATTAATAACAGAGAACCAGACAAACTATTCATATTTATGTATCTTACATTCTAGGGATTGAAAATAGATTAGATTGGACTTGTCTATAATACTGGGATATTTCCTGATCACTAGAACAGGCTCAGTGATGGTCTATTAATTAGTTTTATTAATAATTTTATAATTAATGATTTTATGTATAATTACTATATTTAAAAGTAAAATTCAGCCATTTATTTCATGTAAACATGGGCCTTTAACATAGTGTCATAGGGAGTCTCTGAGGATGAGAGAAAACAGTGCAGATAATGAGTCTTTCTTTAAAAAAAAAAAGACAAACTTTTTTCCAGGAATATCCTCTGCATTAACTCTGCCTGTTGTTGATTTGTAAGACTTATGTGACCTACGCAGAGAAGTGTGGAGGTTCTGAGAATTGGGTATCTTGTCCTGAGCCCAGACATGAATATTAGACAGGCCTGGATGTGGATCCTGCCTTTGGTACTTAACAGACACGAGGCACGAAGCACTTCCTCCGCTATCTGCAGGGTGCTCACAGCAGAGGCTCTGTCGACAAGAAGGGATCAAATGTCAAGGCCCTAGCATTGTTCCTGACATGTAACAGACCCTCAGTACATAACAGCTGCTGCTTATTTCTGGATTTTTTCTTACCCTTCAAAATAGGAAATTTTTCTTATCTACAAATAGTTTTGAATTCCAAAGAAGTCAGTTCTATGAATTTAGAAAGTAGGTAGAGGATAAGCTTCCTCATGCCTGCGCGCGCCCCTGTCATTTGGGTGAGATGGTGGAAAATAGGATTTTTCATTTTTTAAAAAAAAGAATTATTTAACTTTATTTATTTATTTTCATTTGACCAGAGAGGACAGAGTAAGAGAGAGAGAGAGAGAGAGAGAGGGAAAGTGAGAAAGCAAGCTGCCAAGTCTGCTACTTGAACCATGGGGTCAGCCATGTGGGAGTCCAGCGCCCTAAATCACCATGCCACCTGCCGGCTCCAGAAAATAGGATTTTTCTAGTTAATATTTCATCAGCATCAGTAATGACATTGACTCTTTTTTGTACCTCTTCTCAAGAAATGTATGAAGTATGTAATAAAAAGTTTTAGGCCTAGCAAAATGAAAGAATTGTTAATAATTGCAATGGCTATCATTGCCTGAGCGCTTATGCGCCAGGCACTTGCCCAGCCCTGGACAGCCTTACATATATTACTTACCGTAATCCTGTGAGGGAGACAGGTTCTCATCTTATGGTTGAAGAAGTTGAGGCACAGAGAAGGAAAGGCACTTGCCACAAGAATGGTATGTGGCAGAGGAAGGATAAGAACCTGAATCTGTCTTAATTCCAGAACATGTATCCTTAACCACTGTGCATACTGCCTGCCTCTCAGGAAGTTACCTGATTGAGTCAAATTGATGACAACAATTTCTGCTAACCCTGAAACTCAAAGGTAGAGAAAAGTTACTGTAATTATTGCTTTTTTTCCCCTCTAAGTCTGCAAAGTTAAGAGATTGAGCTCTAATTATTTAGGAGTGTTGTTAATCTCAGTTCTTTCTATGTGGATGTCGGAATGAGTGCAAAGCAGAATGTATCAAAAGAACACAAAATTGAGTTGTTGACTTTAATCTCCTATGTTCTATACGAATGGATTTATGCTTGGCCCACGACCCACGTAGGGAAAATACAGAAACCTAGAGTTGTTCTTTGCCACTACTAGATGTCACAGGAAATTCAGAAGGTGAATTTTGAGTTTAAAGAAGTGAGAGTAAAACAAATATGGGAAAACATGAAGTCAAATAATAGTAATAAAGTTAAAGGAAGAAAATAATATGCTAACCTCAGGCAATATGAGGAAAATGTTGCGTTCTCTTGGATATTGAGTAGTGGTCCACACACACATTTATCCTCTCCTATAGTTTCAATGGACTAATGAAGCAAAGTCCTTTTCAGTGTTCTCTTTCTTTTCAAAATCATTAGCTTTTGAGTGGAGACATAAACCTGAGTGAGTCGCGGTCCTCACATTCAGAACCCGGGTGGTTTATGTGCTGTGGCAGCTGGAGGACCCTGCTCAGGTCACTGCCAGCCTCGGTGTGCAGTGACAGCACTAGCTCACATGCCCCTTGCAGGCCGAAACTTGTCTTTATCCCTCTGTGCCCACTGAGTCCATTTGATGGTGCATAACGGTAGTGCGGTGAACGCCGACCTGAACTATTAATTACCACTTTTACCTGTGAGCTGCTTCTCTTTAGGATATGGAGGCTCAGCAGGTTAGTGAAGCAGAAGCAGCAAGAGAACAGCTACAAGATCTACAGGACCAGATAGCTGGGCAGAAAGCTTCCAAACAAGAACTAGAGACAGAATTGGACCGACTGAAGCAGGTAAGGACCTTAGACTGATGATTGCTGAGGAGGACTGTCCTCTAATGGGTGTAGGAGGAGGACTGCTGGGAAACAACTTGCTGAAGTTCTCAAAGCCTGAGCTCCGAGTGCTCATGTGGACAACACCTTACAGGTCTGCCCCACTTACTGTCCTACCCGCCTTGTTTTGTGCTTTTTAATAGATGAAAATAGAGGTACGAGGTGGTGATTGACTTTCCTAGCACCTACAGCTACTTAGAGAATAGAACAGAACCCAGGATTTCTGTCTTAGAGCCCAGAAGTCCTTCTACTACCCTAGCTGTATTTTATTATCTCTCCTTGTCAGCGTATATTTGTATAGAAAACTTAAAAACATTCTGTTAGACAGTTGAGTTTCAAAATTTATTACATTTGTACTTTATTTATTACATTTATACAGTAAATATTTTTTCATAGAAATATAAATACAGGGCTAGGCCCATAGCACAGCAGTTAATTGCTATGCATAGCAATACAGGAAGTCAAAACCTCCCATGAAAGTATTGAAAGCAGACTAGATCATACAGAAAATAGAATCTCAGCTGTAGAAGATAGAATCGCTGACCTAGAAAATTCCACCACAAAGACTGAGAAAATTGCCAAAAAAAAAAAAAAAAAATGAGAGTAATATACGAGAAATACTAGATACCATCAAATGTCCAAACATCCAGATAACTGGTATCCCAGAAGACGAAGAGACTCATAAGGGCATTGATAATCTATTCCATGAAATCCTGGAAGAAAACTTTCTAAACCTAGAGAGGCATTCAAAGATCCAGCCCCAAGAAATACATAGGACCCCAAATAGAATCAATCCAAGAAGATCTTCTCCAAGACACATTATAGCCAGATTGACCAAAACCACAGGCAAAGACAAGATACTAAGATTGGTAAGAGAGAAATGTCAAGTTACTTAAAAAAATATCCCATCAGGCTAACAGTGAACTCCTCATCGGAAACAATGCAAGCAAGGAAAGAATAGGAAAATATATTCAAAGTGTTAAGGGAAAAGCAATTTCAATCAAGAATACTGTACCCAGCAAGATTATCCTTCATATGGGAAGAAAAGACAAGAACATTCTCAGATAAACAAAACCTGAAAGAACTTACCAACACCAGACCAACTCTCTAAGAAGTTCTGAAGGGAGTGCTATACCTGGAAAATTAAATTTAGACACACGGAAATAAGAATTCAAAAACTAAGAAAATGGCTAACTTAATCGTAGGGACAAGTCTGGAGTTGAATATTATATCCCAGAATTTAATCGGAAAGATCAGACCACAACAGAAGACAGATTCAGTGCATGTGACTGAAGTGGTGAAATAGAATTTTATGACTTTCTTTTTTTTTTTGGAGAGGTTTTCGCCATAGGGCGCATGCGCTCGCCAGAGAGAGACATAGAGACAGAAAGCAAGAAATCACCCCCCAGGGGGGATGGTCATGCCGCAATCCCTTCTCCTCCATTCTCCTCTTGGGATCTTGGGCACGCACGCACATGCGCCCGGCGTGAGTTCTAAGCCACCGGGTCCAGGACACAAACTGTGGTTGACTACGTGGGAGTCCAGCGACTTAGCCATTACGCTAACTGCTGGTTCCTGAATTTTATGACTTTTGACTAAAAGGTTATCGATTCTTCTTCTAGGCTTTGTTTTCCAGTTTTAAGAATTTTTGTCCTGACTTGAGCTGCCGATAGGCTCATGTACCTACTATTTGAACAGAATCCTGCCGTGTTTCCTGGCTTTAAGTTTTAAGTAACATTCCTTAGCATTTCTTTGATTTATTAAAGCTAAAACTGCTTTTCCTGAAATTGAAAAATATGTTAAAAAAATACCTATTTAATGACCATAGTAAGCTATATAACATCACCTAAGTGCTACCTTGTAGTATATTCATTCCACTCAGTTTCACACCTAAGGTCCGACATGTATTCACAGATATGTGTATATTAGCTGAACTTGCTATTGAAAGTAGCTAGATTATTTAAGAAACTTGGTGAATCAATAAAATGTGTGGGACCAGCAGTTAGCATAATGGCTATGTCGCTGGACTCCCATGTAGTCGATGGCGGTTTGAGTCCCAGACCCGGTGGCTTAAACTCACGCTGGGCACGTGTGCGTGCGTGCCCAAGATCCCGAGAGGAGAATGGAGGAGAAGGGATTGCAGCGTGGCCACCCCCCGAGGGGTGATTTCTCACTTTCTATCTCTCTGTCTCTCTCTGTCTTTCTGGCGAGTGCACGCGCCCTATAGCAAAAACCTCTACAAAAAAAAAAGAAAAGAATAAAATGTGTGGGGGGAAAGGAATGGAAAACAACTGTAGACACCAGAGATAGTGTGGGAGGAGAGTGGGAAATGGCAGAGGATGAAAAATAGGGGGAAATATATATATACATGTATATATATGAAGCTAGAAATGGAAAATTATTGACGATAAGATGTATGATTAAGTCACTATGCAGTATATTCTGGATGGGAAATCACATTTTGTATATTGTGACTATGCTCAGTGAATGAATGTAAATTAATTAATTTTTTTTTTTTTTTGAGAGGTTTTCGCTATAGGGCGCGTGCGCTCGCCAGACAGACAGAGAGAGACACAGACAGAAAGCGAGAAATCACCCCCCAGGGGGGATGGTCACGTGCAATCCCTTCTCCTCCATTCTCCTCTCGGTATCTTGGGCACGCACGCACACATGCCCGGTGTGAGTTCTAAGCCACTGGGTCTGGGACGCGAACTGCAGTCGACTACGTGGGAGTCCAGTGACATAGCCATTACGCTAACTGCTGGTTCCCTAAATTAATTAATTTTTAAAAATTTTTTAAAAGATTTTATTTTCGCTATAGGGCATGTGTGCTTGCCGAAGAGACAGAGAGACAGGAAACAAGAAATCACCCTCTAGGGGGATGGCCACACTGCAGTCCCTTCTCTTCCATTCTCCTCTCAAGATTTTAGGCACACACACACATGTGCCTGGCATGAGTTTTAAGCTGCCTGGTTCGGGATCCGAACCATGTTTAACTACATGGGAGTCCAGTGATGTAACCACTATGCCATCTGCTGGTCCCAAGCTATGGATATTTTAAGTTGCCAGATGGTGCATATGCTCACCAGAGGGAAAGAGGGAGAAAGCACACTCCCCGTTCAGGCATGGTCACACCACTATGCCTTCCCCTTCATTGTTCTATCCTGTCTGATTTGGGGTGAACATACACACACACGCGTGCCTGGCATGTTTTTTAAGTTGCCAGGGCCAGGGTTTGAACCACAATCTCCCATGTGGGATCTAGCTCCCATAACCACTAGGCGACAAGGCCAGCTGTAGCCACTGATATTTTATAAATCATTTTGTATTCCACCACCTTACTGAATTCATAACTGTTTTTCTTTATTTTCTCATGTACTTTGTCCATTTTCCTATGGCGACTTTTGGCTTCTTTTTAAAAATCTGTGAGTATTATAGAAATCAAAGAAAGGAAAGAAGGAACAAAACCTTGTTGGTTTAATTCTTAGAGAAAGGATTCTATATTTACTAAATATTTATTGAGTGCCTTCTATGTCTAAAATAATAGACATAATAATGCCAGTCTTTTTCATGTATGCTATGAATTTTTTCCAGTTTGTTGTCATTATTGTTGTTATGTTCCTGAGATTCTTGAAAGGGTGGCACATTCTACCTCACTGCCGCAAGATAATACTTCCTTTGTGTTTTTGGTGATAGAGCCTTTTAGTGGTCCTTTATGAGCCTGTGTTTATAACATCATGTCAAATACTCCGTTTTCATCAGATCCATCCAATCTGTTCATTTATTCATTCTACATACACACACACTCTCTCTCTCTCTCACACACACACACACACACATACACACACACACTCTCACACAGTAAGTGCCCACTAGTCAGGCACTGTTTCAGGTACTGGGGATCAAATAGGGAACACTGGTTAGCGTCTACTTATTCATGCCTCGCTTTGTAGGAATTCCACTATGTAGAAGATGATCTGTATCGGACAAAGAATACATTGCAAAGCAGAATTAAAGATCGAGAAGAAGAAATTCAAAAACTCAGGAATCAGGTATGAACGAGTATTCACAACTTGGGAAAACGTGATTGTAAAGTGACATTTCTTTTAAAGGATGCAGTAAGCCCTCCTTTTCCCATATTTTCATCTGAGTTCTATTGGTATAGTAAGGTAAGTTATTTTCAACCTGGTGTAGAATTGCCGTCCGATGCCATTTGAGGCTAATTTTGCTATTCTATAGCTTACTTCTTACAGAAGTAGCTTGTAGCAAGAGTCACCTGAGGAGATGAGAATCACCCTCAAATTTTGTACCTTCTGATCCCAGTGTGGTTGCGCTGATGGCAAGTTTCATACTGTGGTTTCTTTTCCCTCAGGAAAATCCAGTGATAAATTTCTCTCTTAACAGTCGATAGATCTTCCATGGTACATTTTTCAACTCTGAAAGTATTAAACATACAGAAAATAATGACACGCATCTGCCTACCAACCTTGTTTACCAAAGCCTTCATCCTGCACAGATGGAACCATGCCCCCACTTACTCTAACATCGTACACTGCCTTTCCTCCCTTACAGTTATATTGACTTGGTATACAATGGGCCCTTTAATCACTCAAATAATTTACATGAACATATGAACATTCTTCATTTTTTTAGTTAGCTAATGACTTATTTTTTTTTTAAAGAATTATTTATTTATTTCCACTTGTTATTGTTATTTTTTTCTTTTTTTGACGAGAGAGAGAGAAAGGGAAAGTGAGAAAGCAAGCCACCAGGTCCAGGACTTGAACCATGGTTGGCCATGTGGGAATCCAGCGCCCTTATCCACCACACCACCTGCTGGCCCCAATGACTTACTTTTAACCTTAAGAACGCAAATAATTTTAGTCTTTTAAGTTCTCAGACTTGATAGTAGTCCATAATTTAAAATGTTGTAAAATATTTTTCTTATCTTTAAGAATTAAGAACAGCTAACTGCTAGGAGTGTTCCCTTCTCCTCCTCCTCCCTGCATCTGTGAGATGATGTAATATGACTTGCCAGCCCAACCAAAGTCAAAGGAAGGAAGGAAGGAAAAAACCACTAATTGGTTTAATCCTTAGAGAAAGGATTTGTGTTTACTCAATATTTATTGAGTGCCTTCTGTGTCTAAAATGTTGTGCCATTTTTGTTGATCAAGAATTAACCATAGGAGGATTTCTCTTAAAGATTTTCCAACTAATTAGAACAGAGGAAAACCTTAGTCTTTGAAAATTGACTTACACAGTTTGAAAGAGATCAGCCACTCACTACATTGAAAAAAATAAAAACCTCAAAATAAGAATGAGGGGGCTGGCAGGTGGTGTGGTGGTTAAGGGTGTTGGACTCCCACATGGCCCCTGAACCTGGGGGCTTGCTTTTTCACTTTCCCTCTCTCTCACTCACTTGCTCTCTCTTGCTCTACCCTTCTCTGGGGTAGAGAGACTAATTAAAAATAGACAAAGAAATAAATAAAGTTGAATAAAATCTTTTAAAAAATCAGAATGAATGATTTTTTTTTTTTTTTTTTTTTTTTTTTTTTTTTTTTTTAGGTTTTCGCCATAGGGTGTATGTGCTCCCAAGGGAGACAGAGACAGTGAAAGGGAAAGTGAGAAATCATTCTTGGGGGATGACCACACCACAATTCCTTCTCCTCCATTCTCTTCCTGGGATTTTGAGTACGCATGCATATGGTGCCCGATGGGTATTTCAGGCCTCCAACTCTGGGACTCGAACTGCAGTTGGTCTTGTGGGAGCCCAGCACTTTAGACACCACACCACCTGCTGGCCCCCAGAATGGGTTAAGATTTATTTTGAATGAAGAAAAAAAAAAATGCCACTTCTGCTTATTATCTTTGGGCCTCCTGAGAGAACAATATATTGGTTAAAATAAAGTGAGGTTGCCAGTTTTAAATTTTTTTTATCCTTTAAAAGCTTTCATATGGGAGTAGATAAAAACATATGGAAAAAATAAATCTTAATCTATTTCTCCTAATCAGATTTGTAAAGTTAACAAAAATTAATTTAGAAAGAAACTAGGCCTGAGTATCAGGAAATTTTTTTGCAATTTAGAAGAAGATAGATTTCATAGAGAAATCATAAAGTGCTAATGATAAAAGAAAAAATATAATAAATTAGAATTCATTAAAATTATAGTTTTTTGCTCATCAAAAGACATTACTGTGGGCCAGCAGTGGCATGGTGGACTCCCATTTGGCCAACTGCAGTTTCAGTCCTGGATCTGGCAGCTTGAAAATCACAGCACGTGTGCATGCGTGCCCAAAATCCACAGAAAAGAATGGAGAAGGGGTTGCAGCGTGGCCATCCCCCAGGGAGGTGATTTCTCACTTCCTGTCTGTCTCTCCAGCGAGCACATGTATCCTATAGCAAAAATCTCTCTCTAAAAAAATGTTTAAAAAGAATAGGCAAAACTAAATCCTGGTAATAAAAAAATCAAGACCAGTGGTTGTCTGTGTTGTGGAATCATTCTCCATTTGGATCTGGGTATCGGTTACACAGTTACACATTAATCAGAACTCACCACATGCTTAAGGTATAGGTGTTTCACCATATGTGCATTTTCTCTTGACTGAACAGTGCTAACAGGTATGGAGTACGTTGATTATAGGAGATTGCAATATAATCTTAAAATTGAGCCTTTTTTTTTTTGAAACAGTAAGTAAATTGTAGTTTGTACTCCATGTAATTCCATTTGGTCATTGTGAACCTAGCTCTGGGAGTGCAATAACTGATTCAGAAGGAAGAAAGCTAATTTTAAAAAGAATATTATTTATATAATTTTATTCATTTATTCATTTAATTTGACCAGAGAGAGAGGGAAAGTGAGAAAGCAAGCCACCAGGTCCAAGACTCGAACCATGTGGGAATATCCAGTGCCTTAACCACCACGCTACCTGTTGGTCCCAGAAAGTTAATTTTAAAAATGCTTACGTACTGCAGGTACTGTGTTAGATGTGTTATATGTTATTTCATTTAGTAAGCATCACATTCTGTGACCAAGGAAACGGAGACAGATTGGGTAGCTTTCTCAAGACTGTAACTAGGGGCTATAAACTTGGGTTGAACTGTTGGCCTCTTTCAAAACCGTGCTGATGAAGATGGGGTTCTTGTTTCACGGAGCTGACTTTTTTTTGCCACCTCAGTGAATTTAGGGGTGTTACCAGAGTAATGAGTGTATGTGCAGACACTTGGGAGTCTCCAGCAATAGGAAAGGCAAGCTAGCGAGGAAGTCTGAGATTAGAACAGGCTAGAGCCATGGGAGAGGACGTCAGTGAAGAGGCCTTGAAGGCAAGTAGAGCCCAGATAGGGGCAGGGGGCTGCAAGGGGAGTTGTTACGGCAGGGAATTGTGACCGGGAAAGCAGAGGCTGAAGAAATGTTGACGGGCAAGATCAAATAGAAGATGAAACAAAGGAAGTTGTCAGCCAGACCCTTCCTGAAAAACTCTTGTTTCAAGCCCCTGCATGCCATGTGCACCAGGTGCTGTTGTCCTCTCCACACAAGGAGAGATTCAGAGAGGTAGAGCAGTTCGTTCAGAGTCAGATAGCTAGAAAGCTACAGAGCACAGATGAGAACCCAAGGCCATGGTCTCGCACCGCAGCACAGCTGTGGAATTATGGAGGGTTTTGAATTTCTGCCGAGAAGTCTGAACTGTGTCCTGTAAACTCATGCTTTCAAATATTTTTGACCATGATGCCATAGCAAAAAGCCAATCAACAAACAAAAAATCGCTTACATCGCATCTTTCACACACGCACATACCAGACCCAAAAGAGAAGTTTCACAGAGCACTGTCACATACTGCATGTGTAAATGGCCATATGGTCAATACAATGGGAATATGGTCGTCCCATTCTATTGCAGTTCATTTTCTTAATGCTGATTTGTGACTCACCAATTCCATGTTGTGACCATTCATATAGCTTGAAAATTGCTTCTGTAGACAGTGAAAGAATCATTAGAGTTTTGAGAAATCAGTTTCAGTCTACCTGTGGAAATGTAGTAACATGCTTTGTGTGTGTGTGACTCTCATCTTATGTAATTCATGAACACTTTGCCTTTCAGCTTACCAATAAGACTCTAAGCAACAGCAGTCAGTCCGAGTTGGAAAATCGGCTCCATCAGCTGACGGAGACGCTCATCCAGAAGCAGACCATGCTGGAGAGCCTCAGCACCGAAAAGAACTCTCTGGTCTTTCAGCTGGAGCGCCTCGAGCAGCAGATGAGCTCTGCCTCTGGAAGTAGCAGCAATGGATCGTCTATCAGCATGCCTGCCATCGACAGTGGCGAAGGTAACCAGAAACAAGGACTCTCAGAAGAATCTTCAGTTCATTTCATGGCCTAATTTCCAACCTTGCTTATTCAGACATGATTTTAAAGAATGACCATTTTTATTTGAGAAGAAACCTCATTCAGTGAAGGGCCTAATTTTCTCCTGATGGGAGACCTGGGCTATCTCTATGTAATGTCATCATTAGGGAACTGGAGAGTGGATTAATTAATAACCCTTATAGTACTGGACTTGGAGGAAGGAGGTCTGAGGATTAGTAATCATTGATATGTGCAAGATACTTAACAGGACGATGCTGACAAAGTAAATAATTCAATAGAAAGGAGCTTTTAGGAAACATGAAGCAAGATTTGCTTTAATAATCTTTCAGTAAATAATTATAATTATTAAAGCTAATATGTAGTTCACATAAGTACATTCATGCTCTGTAATTTTAATGGAGAAATCTGGAGATTTCCAAAATACATCATCAAAATGATGTTACTTTGTCAACAGATCAGGTTTTTCATCTTAGAATGTCACAAAGGTTCAGCAGGTCTCTCAGTTCTTTGTTTTTTTTTTTGTTTTGTTTTTTAAATTAAAAGCATTTTTTTAAGAGATGCAGAGCACCAGATGTAGGGGTGGAATTAAAATTGAAGCAGGACAGGGAACCAGCAGTTAACGTAATGGCTATGTCACTGGACTCCCACGTAGTCGACCGTGGTTCGCATCCCGGACCCGGTGGCTTAAAACTCACGCCGGGCGCGTATGTGTGCGTGCCCAAGATCCCGAGAGGAGAATGGAGGAGAAGGGACTGCGGCGTGACCATCCCCCCTGGGGGGTGATTTCTCGCTTTCTGTCTCTATGTCTCTCTCTGTCTGTCTGGCAAGCGCACGCGCCTTATAGTGAAAACCTCTCCCCCCCCAAAAAAAAAACTGAAGCAGGACAGTCGAGGAGGAGACCTGATTGAAAGCAGCACTTTACTGAGGGAGGTAAGGGAGCGAACCCTGAGCAGGCCTAAAGGAAGGTGTTCCTGGCAGAGAGAAGAGCAGGCGAGAGGCCCTGAGGCAGGCGTA